>CM028132.1:799148928-800359642 GCA_016271365.2 Neoceratodus forsteri | reverse complement strand
TGCCTCCTGCTAGTAATACCCCTGCCTATGCACCTCGGCATGCCACTGGCCCTCCCTGCCGCCTTTGTGCCCTGTTTTCATCCCTTAAGGTCATCAGAGATGATAACCCCCAGGTCCCTTTCCTCTTGGGTGGCAGTCAACTCCTCCCACCCCAATCTGTAGCTTTCCCCAGGGTTCCCTCTACCCAGGTACATTATTTTGCACTTCTTTACATTGCACCTCAGTTGCCACATCTCCAACCATCTTTCAAGCTTCTCCATGTCCGTCTTCATTTTCTGCACCCCTTCTGGAGTATCCACCCTGTTGCAGATCTTTATGTCATCTGCAAACAGGCAAACCTTTCCTTCCAGTCCCTCTGCAATGTCACTAATGAAGACATTGAACAGGACTTGTCCTAGTACTGATCCCTGTGGTACCCCACTGGTCACCCCCTCTCCTCAGATTGTACCCCATTTACCACCACCCTCTGTCTCCTGTCTGTTAACCAGTTCCTAACCCAGTTCACCACGTTGTCTCCCATGCCCAGACTACCCATCTTGTTAATCAGCCTTCTATGTGGGACGGTGTCGAAAGCTTTGCTGAAATCTAGGTAGGCAATGTCTACCACCCCTCCCTGATTTATTTCCCTAGTCACCCAATCAAAAAAATCTATTAGATTCATTTGACATGACCTTTCTGCTGTGAATCCGTGTTGCCTCAGATTCTGAGCATCACTGGATTCCATGTGTGCCACTATCCTTTCTTTCAGCAGTGTCTCCATGATCTTTCCCATCACTGAGGTGAGGCTGACTGACCTGTAGTTCCCCGCCTCCTCCCTACTGCCGCTTTTGTGCAGTGGGACTACATGTGCCCTCCTCCAGTCCTCTAGAATGACACCCGTGTTAAGTGACTCTGTGAACAGGGCCACCAGAGGTGCTGCTAGTTCCCCTCGCAGCTCCTTTAATATCCTTGGATGGATGCTGTCTGTCCCCATGGCCTTATCCACCTTCAGCTTTGTGAGTTCTTCCAGAACTCTCCACTGTGAATGGACTGATGTTCACTTCTACCCCCCCCCCATCACCTCTGCAACCCAGCTGTGGTCCTTGACCCTCCCTCTCCTTGGTGAATACTCAGCAGAAGTATTTGTTCAGTATTTCCACCTTGTCCAGACCCCCCTCCTTATATGCTCCCTTCTCCCCTTTGAACCTCACAGTCCCCCCCCCAGTTTTTCTTCTTTCACTGATGTACCTATAAAATGCCTTATCCCCTTTGTTTACAGACCGTGCTAAGCCCTCTGCTGTGTGCGCCTTCACCCTCCTAATTACCTTCCCTGTTTCCCTTAGACAGTCAAGGTAAACCTCCATGGCCTCCTCCCTTTATCTCCTCTTATATTTCCTGAAACTCAGCCTTTTAGCCCTGACTTTGTCCCCCACCTCTTTGGAGAACCATAGTGGTTTCCTTCTTCTTCTTCTCCCTTTGGACACTATCCTAACGTATTGGTTTGTTATATCCACTAAGGCTCCTTTCAGTTTCTCCCATTGTTCTTACACCTCCTCTATTACCTCTCCCTTCCCCAGGACTGCTTGTTTACATCTAGCCATTTCAGTGAAATCCGCCCTCCTGAAATCTAATGCTCTTGCCCTTGTGTGGCTTAATTGAGTCCATGTCTCTATGCTGAACCACACCATGTGGTGGTCATTGGACGCCAGCTGCCCTTCCACCTGTATTTCTTCAACTCTGTTCCCATTAGTCCATACTAGGTCCAAAATTGACTTGTCCCTGGTTGGCTCACACACCAGCTGCCTGAATCTAACCCCTGCAGGGATTCCAGGATGCCTGTGCTTCTGGCATAAGCAGCCACCTAGGTGGCCAAGTCCACGTCCAGCATATTGAAATCCCCCAGTAGCAGGATTTTACCTTTAGCTGTCATGTCATGTATGTTCTCCACTAGTTCCCTGTCTACTTCTAGTAGTACACTAGTATCAATAGTGTATGAATTCCAAATCTGGGTGCACTACGAGGGACAGTTTTTGCAAGTATTGTATTAAGTAGCTGTACAAGCAGCAGCTAATTAAATGTATGCTTGACAGGAGTGTATTTGATGAACCATTTTGGAATATTTCTATCCAGATGCTGAACTGATACTTTGAAGCAAATGTATTGGAAGGAGGTCAAAAGTATTTAACGTGTATGCATTGCGTGAACAAACCTCTGCTAGAGTTTTACAAATAATTCATTGTATTGAAACCACAATAGTAAGATATGTGACATACTGTATTTATTTTCCTTTATACCAAATAGATAAATAATACCTGGGGTTAAATGTTAAACTTTCTAGGCTGTAACATATGTCAAGTATTTCTAAATATTTTAATATTTAATCTTGGGTTAAATCGACTTACAGATGAAACCAATTACTATACCATCATTGCAGTTGTAATAGGTTTAACTTGTGGCAGATGCCCTATAGCATTTTACCATCAACTGTGCTTAAATTGGCATTAATCTGTAGCTTTTCCATACCTCTCAACCTCCCAGCATTAACCCTTAGACTGCTTACAGAATTAGAATGGATTGGAGTTCTGGATATATTCTTCAGTCTGTGGCCCTGTAAGGGTTAACATTCATAGTACTGGCCTTCAAAATTCAGAGCAAATGTCCAGAATGTGGGGCACTTTCGTATTTCTTATTTATTTTAAGAACAATATGTCTACAAATTGTAAGCCCCATATATTTAGTGTCAATGAATGTTTCTATCAAGTTAGATCAATGATTTAATAGTTTGTGTGTCCAGAAATAGCTCTAACATTATTAAGAATATCAGTAAACCTTAGCGGAGCAAGGGTAAATCCAAGTGTAGAAATCATAGCCCTGTGTGAAACTCATAACAGTTGAGAGATATAAGCTTTTCATTTTAAGGTGTCCTTTTGACACTTAAGCTACTGAACTTAGCCTAGCTTGCTGGGAAGTGATAAAGTTAAAAAGTAATGTCATCTGGGGCAGGGTTTCTTGGCACAGCTGGGGAGACCCACAGGTCTGGTTGTTGGAGGGAGGTGCTGGGTTAAAGCCCACCAATTTTGTTTATAAACAATTTTTATTAGGAAGACACAGAAAAGAGTGTATAGAAAAAATAGCACCACTAGCCACTTTTTAAGACAGCTTTATTGCTTGTAAAAGTAAATATTTGCTGTATATTGCTGGTATATCCTTTGATTTCACTATAGCCTAAATTTGGATTTGATCTGGTGACTGAGATTGCGATCCAGATTGAGTCCAGTACTGGAAGGAGACATAATATGCAGATGTTCTTGGTGGATCATGAGTGTACAGTATAGTTCCACTGGTTAAAGCACAGTTGACATGCTCCGGGCAGGCAACTCATACTAAGTAGTTGCCTGCTTGAGGTGCTAAATTCACTAATATTCATTTACAACTTTTTTATTTAGTAATAAAAGGAATACGTTTTATTATGTTATTAATAGGATCATGGAGGGTGCTTTCCAAATGGACTTACATTTTCTTTGCTGGCAGTTCTACATGTATGGGGATAAAATATATATATTATAGAGTATCCCCATACACGTAGAACTGCTAGCAAAGATATATAGGATAGTGCATGGGGAACAGTTGACAACAGGGCTATTCTTTCACCGAGTTGGCACTATGGCGGCGGATTGCCTCGGAGCACAGCTCGAGAGGTAATCCGTCGTCGTCATAGTGCCAATGAGGTGAAAGATGCCCTGTTGTCAACTGTTCCCCATGCACTTTTTTTTATAGTGTATGGTGGAACATCATTTTTCTGGGGGAAAAAAATCACTACAGCATGTTTCTGCCTCAAAACATTTTACTGGGTTACTAGAAGGAAAAAAGAACTTTACATTTTGAACATTTTCACGGTAAACATTAGTACTGCCGCCAACATTGCTGCTTTCGCTGTGTGTCCTGTCTATGGAGTGAGCCCTAACTGTCAAATGCTGCTCGAGGACACAGTGTGTGACGTTAAAAGTGCAGTAGAAAAAATCGTTCTGCTGCTCTGCGAACGTCACTAGTGTGTGACTATAAGGTTTCGACAACGATGGATTTCGGTGGAGAACGACGTTCCACCATACACTATAATGTAAGTACATTTAGAGAGCCCCTCCTTCCCATTCCATTTATCTACACAGAGCACCAAAAACCATCATACCATGACATCTCTAATTTTGACCCCCACTTTTTGAACTGTTCCTCCACCTCCACCTCTGTTTATCTAAGAATAATTGAGTAAACTCCTGACACCTCATTGTTGACAAAATTCCTCCAGACTCCGGACAGGCTGGATATAAGAGTCTAACTACAGTCTGGAAAAGCTGAGCCGGTCAATTCCTCCCAGCAGCTATCTCCCATGAAATAAAAACAGCCTTGTTATGGGTGATTGCAATCTGACACTCCTCAAAGCAGCAGTAGGTTTATTTATTTAATGCACAATCCCAGAGGCTCTGGGCACTTCACAACATGATAATAAAACATATAACCAAAAATAACATGACACATAAAATAAATACAGACAGCTTAAAAATGTTAAAATGTAAATTCAGTGGTTGGGATAAATGAAATACCAAGACCAGTGATTTTAAATAAATCAAATGCTTAACTGAACAAGTGGGTCTTTAGGTCCCTCTTAAAGGCCTGCACTGAAGGATCCTCCCCTCAGAAACCTGGGTAGTGAGTTCCACAGGGCTAGACCAGCTACCTCAGATGTGCGGTCACCCGATGTCTTGAACCTGGCCCTCTGAACTGCTCCAAGACTTCCTTCGGAAGAGTAGAGAGGGTGAGCTGAGCAGTAAGGGGACAGCAGCTCATTCAGATAACCCCGATCTAGTCCATTTAGGGCTTTCTAGGTCAGCGAAGCAACCCTGAAGGAGATCTGACACTTCACCAGCTAGTGCAGGTCATGCAGGACTGGGGTCACATGACATGACCTCAGAAGACCTGTCAGTAACCTGGTCGCTGCATTCTGCCCAAGCCACAGATATTGTAGGACCCTTCCACTCACCCCCAGATACACAATGTTACTCTAGTTGAGTAAAGTAAGTAGTCAAAATCAGCATGTTGTTCAGAGCCTTGAGCTTCCTCCAATATTGCTTCAACTTCCGTCCCTTGGCCTTCAGCCATCTCGGCTCCCCTTTAAACCATGAAAAGCCTCAACAACAGACCAGGCTTCAAACATGGTATGGTGCTATGCTGTCAAAGAAGGCACCAATGAACATATTATAGGCCTCTTCCACCTCCTTCTCTGCCCCCTTAGAACATGCTGCCAACCCACCCAAGATGTCCAGTACAGCCAGGAGTCTCTCAGGATCCTGCCCTTCTACCAGACTGTACCATACTGTTTCCACAGGGGTAGGGACCAACGGGGCTGCCCCCAAAATTGATCTGCTCTTCACAGTAATTTGACCAAAAGACTGGATCAATCTCAAGATCAATGATCTTGACCCCTAGGGAAAAGACCAAGTCCCAGCCATGGCTGTGATGGTGAGTCCTAGAAGAAACAACTTGTGCAAGGCCCAGCGGATTCCATCAACTAAAGGAAATGTTGACCAAATTGTGAGGAGTTGTCATTGACCCAGGCATTAAATTCACCCAGGAGTAACCAACTTGATGACTCCAACATCCTGTTGACAGCAAAGTCTGCTATTACCTGCAGGAAATCCCCTCTTGTCCAGATGTCTGATACACCAAAAGGATCTGGTACCCTGCACTGGGCTACCATGCATGGCAATGCATTCCAATGACACGATCTCCCACTGTGTGTACAGGGAAACTCAGCTTGGATCTAACACAGATGGCTACTACCATCTATGAGCCCTCCTCAGCAAGTGTACTACACAGTAAACAGCCAAAGTAGCCAGATCCACCACAAGACCAGAGTACTCTTCCAGTTTTACAGCAGTCTTGTTCCTCACTAACCGGCCAATACATAGACGTACCTGAAGGGGATGAGTAGAGGCAGTTGGCCTCTTTGTTATCTGTCATTTCAGTTTGGTGGAAACCCTGGGTAAAGGAACCATGCTTATTCAACTTTGATCAAACATTGTGCTTGCGTTCATCAATAACGCATCTTGAAGGTACTGTACTATATCAGAATCCTTGCCATGGTGGCCTAATAATTCATGTGATATGCTGTTGTTTTTTTGACTTCTTGATGATCATATAGAAACATAGAATGTGTTGGCAGATAGAGATCTCCTGATCCATCTAGTCTGCCCATGAAAACTACCCCCATTTAATTATTTTGTCTACACGATTTTGTCAGTTGCCCCGTACGCCTTTGTGCTTGTCCCAATCTCTTTTGAATGAAGTTACCATTTTTACTCCCATCACCTCCTGTGGGAGACCATTCTAGGCATCTACCACCCTCTCTGTAAAGAAACTTCTCCTCATGTTGCCCCTGAACTTACCCCCTCCCCCACCGAGTTTCCATTCATGTCCCCTGGCCCTTGTGTTGATATTAAAAAGAAACAAGCTGGCCACTTGTGTGCTGTTCATGCCCTTTATATATTTGAACATCTCTATCATATCACCCCTCTCCCGGCATTGCTCGAGGGAATACATTTTAGTTCCCTTAACCTCACCTCAAAAGGCTTCTCCTACAGTCCCCATATCATCCTCATTGCTCTTCTCTGTACCGTCTCCAGTCTATCGATGTCCTTTCCAAGATGTGGCCTGCAGAACTGCACACAGTACTCCAGGTGTGGTCTCACCAGGGATCTGTGCAGTGGCAACATGACCTCTTTCTTTATGCTGGAGATGCCTCTCCCTATGCATCCCAGTATACTACTGGCCTTTAGCACTACCATTTCAAATTGCCTCCCCACCTTTAAGTCATCACAAATGATTACCCCCAGATCCCTTTCCTGCTCAGTGACAACCATTTTCTCCCCTCCCAGGAAGTACTCCTCCCTATAGTCTTTCCTTCCCAGATGCATTACCTTGCACTTTTTCACACTGAACTTCAATTGCCAGGTCAAAGACCACCTCTCCAGTTGCTCTAGGTCCGCTACCATTTGGTGTACTCCATCTGTGGTGTCTACTCTATTGCAGACCCTTGTGTTGTCCGCTAACCGACACACCTTCCCATTTAATCCCTCTGCTATGTGACCTAGAAAGATGTTGAAGAGAAGAGGGCCTAGCACCAAGCCCTGAGGAACCCCACTCATCACCCTCCTCTCACCTGACAAGCTACCATTTACTGACATCCTCTGAGTTCTACCCGCTAGTCAATTTTCCACCCATTTTACCACTTTGTCCCCCACTCCTAGGCTATTTAATTTGTTTGCCAGTCTCCTATTTGGAACAGAGTTGAAGGCCTTGCTGAAATTAAGGTAGACTATGTCCACAGCCCCACCCTGATCCAGTATCCTGGTTACCCAATCAAAGAACTCAGTCTAGTTCATTTGGCAGGATCTTCCTGCCATAAACCCATGCTGTCTAGGATCCTGTAGCCCAATGTTATCCAGGAATGCCATGATCCTATCCTTGAGGAGAGATTCCATCATTTTTCCCACCACTGAGGTCAGGCTAACTGGATGGTAGTTCCCCACCTCCTCCTTGCTCCTGCTCTTGTGGAGAGGAATCACATTTGCCTTTCTCAAGTTTTCAGGGACTTCCCCCTTTTCTAAGGACAGATTGAAGAGCTCAGCTAGGGAAGCTGCAAGCTCATTGCCTAGCTCTTTTAGGATCCTCAGGTGGATGTCATCTGGGCCCATGACCTTGGTCACGTCGAGCCTGTTTAGCTCCTTCAGTACTCTGTCCTCTGTGAAGAGACTCACGTCGACCCCACCCACTAAGGAACTCCTCCCACTCAGTTGGAGCCCATTTCCTTCCTTTTCCAGTGTGAATACTGAGGCAAAGTAATTGTTGAGGTTCTCCGCCTTTTCCTATCATCTTCTGTATGCCTGCCCTCCCTTCCCACCAGCCTGACTATCCCTCCCTTAGCCTTCCTCCATTCCCTGATGTATCTGAAGAAGGTTTTGTCACCCTCTTTGATACCTCAAACGATCCACTTCTCTGTCTGTGCCTTTGCTGTTTTGACAGCCTTCCCAGCTTCCTTTAGTCTATCCCTGAAGGACTCCAGGTCATTTTCGCATTTAGATATCTTAAATTTAGTAAAAGCCTTCTGCTCTTTTATTTTAGTTGACACCTCCTTAGTGAACCACAAGGGGTTTTTCTTTTGTTTTTGCTGACTCTTTTGACACAGTTTACAGTGATTTTCAGTATTGCATCTTTTAGTTTTTTCCAGTATTGTTCCACTGCCCCCTTCCCATGTCTTAGTTCTTTTTTTATGTTTAAGCGCATTTGTGGAAAGTCAGCCTTTTTTGAAATCCAGGACCCTCAGTCTGGAGTGACTACTCGCCTCAGTCATTTTTACCCTAAACCACATCATGTTGTGGTCACTTGACCCTAGGTGGATCCCCATTTATACCTCAGTTAATCTGTCACTGTACGTAACAGGTCCAGGACAGCATTACCCCTAGTGGGTTCTGTCATGAGCTGTTTGAGGCCTGCCTGTTGAAAGGTTACCAAAAATTACCTGCTGAGTGCTGTTGACGCCAACCAAGGACCCCAGTTTACATCAGGTAAGTTGAAGTCCCCTGTCAGAACCACTTCACCTTTTTCTGCAATTATTCTGATAGAGTCCATTAGCAACATGTCTTCCTTCTCCTCCTGTATGGGAGATCTGTAGATCACCCCCACCCATGTGGATTGCCCTTTTCCTGTTGCAAGAGTGACCCACCGGGCCTCATTCCCCACATCTGTCCCTGTACCTCAGTTGCTTTACTATCCTCTCTAACATATAAAGCAACCCCAACCCCCCCATTTTCCCCTTCCTGTCCTTATGGAAGAGATTGAAACCCGGTATTGCCACATCCAAGTCGTGATTGTGGCTGTACCAGGTTTCAGTTACGGCGACCTAATCCAGTTCAATTTCTGTCATTGTGGCTGCTAGATCAGGTAGCTTGCCTGGTAGGCTACGTGCATTTGTACTCATAGCCTTCCAAATCCTGTGCTGATTTTTGTCCATATCTGTTTCAGACCTGTCTCACTTACAGTTTATATCCAGTATAGTGATGTAGGCTGTCGTGGGTTGGTTTAGCTCCTGATGTCCCATGTCTTTTGTAGGGGGAGAAGTTGCAGTGTTGTTTACTGGATTATGCAACACCACTCCTATTTCCACTTTTTCTAGTTTAAACACTCTGCTGTGATGTCAAACTTTTGTTCCAAAGCCCTTGTCCCCTCCTTTGTAAGATGGAAACCATTGTACCTGAAAAAAGTCCTCTCCCAAAAGTTTTCCTATTCTCCTATGCATATGTTCCCTCTTTCCTGGCACCATTTTCACAGCCATGTGTCGTACTCTTGAGTTTGTTCTGCCCTGATCCTGTTTTCATTGCCCGCCATATGCCAGACTGGGAGGACTTCTGAAAATGCAAGCCGGGTTGTCCTGCTTACCAGTTTGCCCCCAGCTGGGCCAGGTGCAGTTTGGCTTCCTCGAGCGTGCCATTTGCAAGACTGTTTGTGCCAATATGAATGATAATGCCAGTACAATCCCCTCACTATGAAGAATATTAAGAATACACTCAGAGTCATGTTTAGTTGAAGTCCCATGGAGGCACCTGACCACTGCCTTGTGCCCCAGGTGAGACTCAACACCTCTGATCATGGAGTCTCCCACCACTAGTATCTTTTTATTGGCTTTTGTTCTGCTACTAGGGGTGTTGTCCATGGCTGTCTTAATGGGGTGTTTCTTTTGTGCGCGTGGCTGCAGGTGGCCCTGTCACACATGGATATATGCGTTACTGGCAGTCGTAATGTTACAAGACCAACATAACCTGATTCACGTCGCACTGTAGCACAGTAAAACCGCAGCATAAACCATGTTCCAAAACCGTGCTCAAAACCTGATGGGAGAAGGTTTCAAGCACGGTTTCAGACCAAAACAGTTGCCTTAAACCGTGTTAACTGTAGTGTGGATGCAAACTGTGCTTTAACACAGTTTAAGGCAACCTCCTCCAACCAATGTGGTGTTTGTACTGCTTCCCAAATGAAAAGGGGATAGTATAACTTATATCCCCAACCTCGCACAGAGCTCCTGGTTCGAATAATGTAATTTGTGTCCCAATCTGTCACCATGCCCATTTGCGAGTATCCCGGCATGCATTACGATGCCCAGTATTGCTACAAGCATGCCTGGGAACTGAAGTGGGCAAGCATGGTTGTCAGAACGCAGTGTAGATGCACTGACAACCGTGCTTGAAAATGGAACACAAAACATTTTTAAAAACATTTTGTAAAGAGAGATCAGTGTGGACAGGGCCTTTGAGGGACCTGTATGTCTCTCACCAATCTCCTGGTCCAGCTGTGTGGCAAGTGGTGAGAAGCGTTTTTCATAAAGATGCTTACTGGGCAGTGAGTGATTAGTTTTGGTTTTGGATGATTGCCCTGTTTGCCACCTTTTCTCCTAGCAACTTACCAGTCTTCAGGTGCAGGTCTCCAGCTTGTTTGTGGAGGTCTGCTGGGGAAATTGTTACTAGGGGGTGGTAAACAAGCCAGTACGTGGGTTTGTAATTCATGCTAGAGAGACTCTATTTGTGCCTGGGCTTTTCTGAGCTGGTTTCTAAGGTCTGCAATTGTCCATCATGTTGGGAAGTGACCCAGCTGCTCTAAGCACAGCCTATGGAACAGTGCCCTACAGAGTCTACAACCAACTAAATCTATCTATAGTATATTTGGATGTCAAACCAGGGTTAGAGGTCTGAGTTCTGGATGAAAAATAGAGAGTATTTTTCTTTTAACAGGTGTTTATTGAGTAAGGTACTTGTGGCACCCTACCTTTTTTTTTATCTACTATCCACCTATCAGAAAATGAGTTGAATCTTTAGTAGTGACCCCTGCTGATCGAGGACGTCTGGATGAAAAAATAAAGAGTATATCTATATATTTTTTTTAAATGGGCATTTGTTGAGTAAGGTACTTGAGGTACACTACCCTTTTTGATCTACTATCAGTATTTATAACCACTGATCAAAGACATGTTTACATCCCCCACTCCTTCCCCTGAGTCAGTACCCAATTAGATGCTTTTAGGGGTGGGTAGAGAGGTGTGTGAACCCTCCCAGCTGTCAATCGCATGGGCCTACATAAGGCTGATGCCCATAGGGTGAAGGGTGGTGGGGCGTGCGGTGGCAAGTACGAGTGCATTGTTGATCTGAAAGGAGAGGGGTCTGCAAGGGTGAGCGCCTTCTCCTTTACTGCAGTCAGTGAAAAATATCGTTTTTTTGTGGTCAGAAGTGATCTCTTTGTCGCCCTCCACTCAATTCTGTAGTCTGCCGGTGATGCTCTTCAGGTGATGCTCTTCAGGCAGATGCTACTGTTTTCTCTGGAAGTACTTTAGGTATATCGGGGTCTGGCTAGACCAGCACTTAAACTTCACTGAACACATAGACTCCATCCTGAAAAAGCTGTGTCCCAAATGAGGTGCCCTTTACAGGAACCAAAGCTACCTACCTCTACAGGCCAGGCAGGAGATTGTCCAGAAAATGATACTACCCATCTTTGACTACTGCGATGTAGTATACTGTGCCACACTGAAGTCAACCTTAACCAGATTAGAAACCCTTTTCAATGCGTTCTGTCATTTCACTCTGGATGCCCCTTCCTTTGCCCACCACTGCAATTTATATCACTCTCTAGCTTTTCCTTCCTTGGAAAACTGCCATCTAGCCCACTGCATAAAATTTGTCTCTAAATTCTGGTTTGATACACTTCCCCCTTACTTTGTCTCCTCACTGTCCTCCTGCCCTGCTGCCCCTCTCTCCTTCAGATCCAGTGACTCCCGCACCCTAGCTATACCGCTATGCACCACCTCTATAGGCCAATCATCATTCTCCTATAGGTTTCCTAAGCTCTGAAACTCAGTGCCTCATCAAATTAGGCACTCCTCCTCCTCCCCGTGGTCCATCTCGACCTCCCTCCTCAACTTCCTCTCTCCATCCTGCAGTTGTTCCTAATTTCCCCTCTGGCTCCTCACTCCTCCTAATTTCCCCTCTGGCTTCCCCATCTCCTTTCCCAGCCTAGCACTTAATGTGAGGAGTAACCAATGTACTTTATTGCACTTCCTTGTCTGCACTGTATGTATTAGTCTGCAGTGCTGTTAATTTGTTCCTCCCACATCAAATCCCAATGTTTATCTAATGCTACTGATGTATTTTTTTCACTCTGTTGCTTCTCTGTTTCATATTACCTTTAGAAATGTGTTGTTGAGTATTGTATATATACTTTTCTATAATACTGCATGGAAATGTGCTTTTGATTACTGTACTCCCATGCTCCCCTTCCCCCAGGACACTCCGTGAGATGAACAATTTTATATTGCTCAGTGTGCCTTTCCTGGTGAAACTTTTCAATAAATAAATACAAAATGATGGTAGCCCCAGCAAGCCTGTCTGAGGAGGCACAAGAAGAGTGGAAACCCAGTAATCTCAGATAGTTTTGAGGCTAGCTGCCGCAGGTAGCGAGTCCTTGTTGCAGTGAACGGGATACCTGGAGTTCTAGTTTATGTAGCTCTGGCTGGGGGGGGGGGTGGCATGTTTGCCTCCCTGTTATTGGCTGGCTCCCAGTTCACACTCTAGCTCTAAATGGAGCTAAGAAGCAGCACTGTTGATTGGGTGCTGGTTAGTATTCCCTGGTAAGGAGCAAGCTCCTGTCTGTATCAGAGCCGAAAGAAATAACTGAGTGCATTGTTAATCTGAAAGGAGAGAGGGCAGCAAGGGTGAGTGCCTTCCCTTTTACTGCAGTCAGTGAAAAGCAACATTTTTTTGTGGTCAGAAGTAACCTCTATGTCTCCCTCCACTCGATTTCGTGGTCCACCGGTGATGCTCTTCAGGTAGAAGCTACTGTTTTACATAGAAACATAGAATTTGATGGCAGATAAGGACTGCTTGGCCCACCTAGTCTGCCCATTTCTCTACCTAATGGATAAGCTGCAGATCCTAGTTAACCAACAGCCTACTTCCTCCTACCCCCTACTAGAATTGCCTTATGTCTGTCCCATGCATTCTTGAATTCCCCCACTGTTTTTGACTCTACGACCCCCTCAGGAAGTCTGTTCCACGCATCTACAACCTTCTCTGTGAGAAACACTTCTTCATATTACCTCTGAGCTGTCCCCCTCTATCTTCAAATTGGCCCCTTGTTCTTATCCATCTCTTTTTCTAAAAGATGCTACCCTCTTGGACTTTGTTGATTCCCTTGAGGTACTTTAATGTTTCTATCCTGTCCCCCCCTCTCCCTTCTTTCCTCTAGGGTATACATATTAAACTACTTTAGTCTTTCTTCATATGTCTTCTGATGCAGACCCTGCATCATTTTGGTTGCCCTCCTCGGGACAGCCTCCACCCTGTCAATGTCTTTGTGGAGATGGGATCTCCAGAACTGTATACAGTACTCCAGATGTGGTCTTACCAACTGTCTGTACAGAGAGCCAACAACTTCCTGTTTTCTACTGGTGATGCCTCTCCCTATGCATCCCAGTATCCCCCCAGCCCTCCTTACTGCCTTCTCACATTGCTGACCCACCTTTAGGTCATCTGATATGACTACCCCCAGGTCTCTTTCCATTTTTGTTGTTGTCAGTATCTCACCCCCCATTGTGTACTCTCCCCCCAGGTTTTTGTTTCCCAGGTGCATTACTTTGCACTTCTTTGCATTGAATCTAAGCTGCCATACATTTAACCATTCCTCCAACCTTGCCAAGTCCCTTTTCATCCTGTCCACCCCACCTTGCATCTCAACCCTGTTGCAGATCTTTGTGTCATCTGCAAAGAAACATACTTTTCCTTCCATTTCCTCTGCAAAGTCACTTATAAAGACATTAAAAAGGACCAGCCCCAGTAATGAATCCTGCGGTACCCCACTAGGCAAGGCAAGGCAAAAATTTTTTTAAAAACACCCAATCCCAGAGGCTCTGGGTGCTGAACAACAATAAACACAGCTTCAGAAAATATAATCATTTAAATACAAAATAATTAACAACCCAGCATAATAATACAGCATATATAAAATTAATAATCAATCAGATCAATAAATAACCATTCAAACCAGAAATGCCTGAGCAAATAGGAGGGCCTTAAGGCAGGCCTTGAATACATCTAGAGTAGAGGCCCCCTTAACCCCGAGGGGCAGTGAATTCCAAAGGACGGGAGTGGCGACACTAAAAACCCTGTCACCAGCACATTTCATCCTCACCCTTGGAATCACAAGGGGGTCTCCACAAAAAGAATGGAGGGCGTGGACAGAGAGAACTGGAACAGGAAGGTCAGACAGGTAACTAGGGTCCTGGCTGTGTACAGCCTTATAGGTGAGAAGACCCACCTTAAAGAGGATCCTCCACCTGACCGGCAGCCAGTGCAGCTCATGTAACACTGGTGTAATGTGGCAAAAGTTTGACTGCCCAGTTAATAACTGGGCAGCTGCGTTCTGCACTAGTTGCAGCCTACAGAGAGATCCTCCCATGACCCCGAGGTAGAGCGCAATACAGTAGTCTAGCCTTGATGTAACTAAGGCATGCATCAGAGTGGGGAGGTCCGGAGGTGGAACAAGGGGCTTTATCCTGGCAACATTTCTAAGATGGAAAAAATAGGAGTGGACAGTGGAGGATATCTGCGTCTCCATGGTCAAACTCCTATCTAGAATGACACCAAGATTTCACACCCTAGAGGAGGTCTTCAATGTAGCAGATCCTAGAACAAGTCCAGTCTCTGATTCAGAGGCCATCCTATCACATACTCTGTTCGACTCCACCAGCAATACCTCTGTCTTATCGGGGTTTAGTCGCAATCAGCTGGAGGCCATCCAGTCATTAATCTCAGCAAGGCAGTTGTTTAGCACATCTACCGCTTTGGATGTTCCTGGGGCAAAGGAAAGATACAGCTGGGTATCATCAGCATAGCAATGAAAACCCAAGCCATACTTCCTAATAAGCCCTCCCAGGGGTAGCATGTACACTGCGAACAACATTGGGGCTCATACCAATCCCTGAGGGACTCGGCAAGATAGGAGGCTAGGGGTGGAGGAAAAATTCCCCATCACAACCCGTTGCCTTCTGTTAGTTAGAAAGGACTCAAACCAGCAGATGGCGGTGCCGGTGAGTCCACAGAGATCCCTAAGGTGGCCAAGCATCACACAATGGTCCACAGTGTCAAATGCTGAGGAGAGATCAAGGAGAACAAGACTTGTCTTATCTCCTCGATCTCTTGCCCTAAGGACATAATTCAGCACCTGAACAAGTGCAGTTTCTGCGCTATGCCTCACCTGAAATCCCGATTGGAAAGGATCATATAACTCGTGGGTCACGAGGTGCTCCTCCAACTGAAGCATCACTACCTTCTCCACTACCTTCGCCAAAAAGGGAAGATTAGAGATAGGTCAGTAATTTGTCCTGACCTCTGGGTCCAAAGCTGTTTCTTTAAGAGTGGTCTCACCAATGCCTCCTTCAAGGCATCAGGGAAAACACCCTCAGATAAGGAACACCAGACAATCAGAGCAAACACTGGACCAACGGTGTCGATGCATCTCATCAAGAAACGTGTCGGCACCAGATCCAGTTCACACAAGGTGTGCTTCAGACTGGTCACCACCTCAATGACCTCACATACCTCCACTGATCTAAACTCCCCCCAACCAGGCAGATTGCTCTTAGAACACTTCAGGTGACCACTGCCAGCTATGACATTGCTGACTGGAGAAACACCCTGCCGGATACTGGACACTCTGTCTGAGAAGAATCGAGCAAACTCTTCACATTCAGCATGAGAAAAAAACCTTCGGCTGTAGACAGGCAGGACGAAGTAGCTGGTCCACAGTCCGAAAAAGTATAGCTGGTCGATTCTTCCCGGCAGCAATCTCCCTGGACAGGAACACTGCCTTCTTATGGTTGATTGCCCCCTGGTATGCATTATAATACATATGCAGGGCCACTTTGTCCCCCTCCAGGCTGGACTTTCTCCAGCAGCGCTCTAACCTCCGACCCGTTCTCTTCCTCTCCCTTAGAGCCCCATCAAACCATGGAGACCTCAGGAAGGAAGATTTGGGTCATACACGGACAGGTGTGAGAGAGAGTCAATGGTGTCAGATAATATCTTATTATAGGTGCCCACCCCAACACCAACGCCTCTGATGCATGCATCACTCACTCTAGATAGATTAGTTGCCACCAAAAAACCCTCCGGGGTCAATCCCCACAAAGGGCGACAGCTCATCATCTCTGTAGGGGGAGGGCATCCAGTGGGAGCCCCAAACATGAACTGCACCATGCAGTGATTGGACCATACCACCCGATCAATCCTGAGATTATCTATCTCAAACTCCAGTGAGAATACCAAGTCCAACATGTAGCCACCCTGGTGAGTTGCGGCAGAAACAACTTGCGACAGGCCCAGTGATGACATAGTCTGGAGGAGGTTATTACCAAGTCAAGGAGCTTTGTCATCAGCCCAAACATTGAAATCCCCCAGAATAATACATCTGGGGGCTTCCAATGTTCAGCCGATGATGAATTCGGCAACCTCCTGCAGGAAATTGCCACCACTCCAGTGAGGCAGTAAATAAGGAAAACCCTGCAACCTGTTCCCAGACCCCCAGGAATGGCCACACATTCAAAAGAACCTGGGGTTCCCACTTGGTGCATGGCGAAGTCCAAGCTGGATCTAAAACAAATGGCTACTCCGCCACCCCTACGTTCCTCTCTGGGGCAGTGCACCACGGTATACTCAGGTGGGATGGCAGCCTCAAAAAGTGGCCCAGCATCATCCCCAACCCAGGTCTCCATGATGCAAGCCAGGTTGACCGAGGAAATCAATTCCGCAATAATTGCAGTCTTGTTCCTGATCGACCTGGTATTGCATAGCACTGCCCTCAGGGGACTGGTGGGTAAGGCAGCCCTTCGGGTTACCTGGCCACTCAATCTAGTGGACTCCCTGGAGACAGGCACCAAACACATCTGGCCTCTCTCTCTTGTGCCTGTCATAATCCAGGGTGCCTTCTAGACCTGATAATCCCTATCTTACCACCCTCCACTGTGCACAGGGCTCCCCACTGCCCAAGATCACCTTGGCCCCTCCAAATCCCCACCTCCTGGCAACACCTAGCAGTAGTATAAGGAAGTGGGAGGCAGGTGAAGGGCAGGAGATCATGCAGGAGGGATACCCCGTACACTACCCTGACCCCCCCCAGGCCCCTCCAAATAACCCAGGCACATCACAAAATTTAAGTAGGAAATAGTAGACAGTCCAAAACTAATTAGACAATCCACAAATTCCAGCCCTTACACACACACATTTAAAAAAATCTAGATTACTAAACAGAAGACAGTTAAACAGTCTAAGTTGACCATTTCAAACATATCACTGTATTTTTCTATTCATAATTAAATTCTATTTCCCACTACAAATAAAACCCCCACCCAACAATAAAACCCCTCTTAGTGCTGGTCAGTTTTTCATTCCAGGACAAATCCTTGGAAAGAAAGATCAAACACAGACAGCAGCACAAATCCAGAGCGGGGGATGATAAAACAAAACCAAAAATCAGTTCCCTCTTCAGTCTACAGACACAGTGAGCTGATTTTATCAGAACTAATACACATCCATCAAAACAAAAATCAAGACTCAAGTCCCCCCCCCCCCAGAATATAAATTCAAACACTAAGGTCTGATAACAATAAAACTCCCCATTCCTCTTATTGAGTAGCTTAAGCCAAGTATAAACTATAGCTATATTGCAAACAGTTTTCCTATATGGAGTGGAGCTCACGCCACTCGCAACGCTCATGCAGAATTTAAACTCCCACAGTCCCCGCCTCCCAAATACTTGCAGACAATTAGCTCCCTGATCCCCCTGTACAGTGAAGACAGCTGGTAGTAATTCACACTCCCCTAATGTCAGGGCCGTCCAGACTGTCACTCCGAAACTGTCCCTCGACTATCTTACACTAGGGATCCTTCCATACACACAGTGTTTGCAGCAAGCAGCAGAAAAAGAAAGCAAAACACTATGAACAGCCCTAGTAACAACACTAGTAACCCTCCTTTCTTCACTGTGGACTCCATTTACTATTACCCTATCCTGTTGTCCAGCCAGTGTTTTACCCAGGCTACCACCCTGGGACCCACTCCCAGGCTGGCTAATTTGTTTATTAATCTTTTGTGCGGGACTGTGTCAAATGCCTTGCTAAAGTCTAGGTAGGCCATGTCCACAGTCCCTCCCTGGTCTACTACTTTGGTTACCCAGTCAAAGAAATCAATTAGATTTGTCTGACATGACCTTCCTGCTGTGAATCCATGCTGCCTTCGGTCCTGTTTTCTCTGGAAGTGGAGAAAACGGTGGTAGCCCCAGCAAGCGTGTTTGAGGAGGTGCAGCAATGGTGGAGACCCAGTAACCTCAGATAGTTTTGAGGCTAGCCGCAGCAGGTAGTGGAGTCCTTGTTGTGGAACTGATCCAGAACTGATTGAAATATGGTACGTGCATTAATACTGTAACACTTCTTGAAAGTATTAGACTCCTGGCCATGGAGATCTAATTATGTATAAGTTCTTACTTGTAATTTGTTGCTATATTTTTGTATGCAGTATATTGAGAACAACTTGTGGTTGTATCCACATTCATTTATATCACTTATCTGAGTTATTGCAATCTTAGATATAGTGACCTATTTATAAATGGATTTTATCTAGCAATATGCTATTATAGTTTTTCCTGTATTTGTAAATTGTACAGTATCTCCAACAGGGATCAAACTTGGCAGAGATGTTAGTTAAAAAAAACCTTTTTGAGGATTCTGTCTCAGCCATGGTGATCTAAGTATGTATAATTATGACTTGTGATTCACTATTATACTTTCAGTGTATGTTTAGAACACCTAACCCAATAGTACCCAGACTTGGTTAAGACATTTCATTATAACACTACTTTAGGGTATTACCATTTTGATCATACAGTGGTGCCTAGTGTCAGGTTCCTTCTTGTCTAGTCATGTCATTCAGTATCTTCAGTGAATGACTGACAAGACATCACTTGCTAACTGCTTAATTGCCTAGTGTTTCCAAACATTATGACTTGCCATCGGTGAGAACCTTGTGACAGTTGAGGTATGAGACCTCACAACATTTGGGATCATGACATTTGGCACCACTGTAGTCATCTAATTATACATGAGTTCTGTTGTGATTTACTGTTACATGTGTGCCTTTCTCTTGAAAGTCAGTTATAATATTATATTTACAGGTTAGGGTCAATTAACCACCACTGGTAGAAGTCCACAAACTCCATAATTCACATTTGTGAATTACAGAGTTCCATAAACCATGGGTCTCAGAAATAGCCGTGAATGTCCCTTAGTTTTTCTGCGAGAAACTGTCCTCACACTGGCGGTCAGTTTGCACTGCTAAAAGAAAACTGCTAGCGTGAAAAACAGCCTTCTCAGATAAGTAACAGGAAAAAGCCAGTTGCACTGTTTAAATAAAATGTTGACAAGAAAGAGAAAAATGGGTCAAAAGGTTGCTGAAATAAATGGGTTGGGAGGTTCTCTAAATAAGAATTCTGGTCAGGAGGTTCTCTAAGTAATGAATCCTGTTAAACAGTTTAAAAAAATTTACAGTTAAAGCACGTCTTTACAAATACTAGTATAAGCTGTTCTATAGTGAAAAAGTTCAAGCTGCTATAAGCAACTGTTTTCTCTGTTCTGTTCAAGTTAAATAAACGTTCTGATTGCCCACAGAAACAGATTTCATCCCTCTCTTCATTTTTTCCAATAACCAGTAAATATAAAAAAAAAAAAAACATGGGGAAGTGTGGTTAACAAGAATTTTATGCACACCCTCAGTGTGTGATGCCCAGATAAACCCCTCGGGAGAAGGGCATCACACAACTTCGGTGTGCATAAAATCCTGGTTAACCACGCTTCTCCATGCATTATTCTATATGTAATCGAATCTGCTATAGACTAGTAGTTTTCCAGACTGAAACCTTAGTGACCAGATCCAAACCACACTGTACTTACAGATCTCTCATACACCTCCTTACAGCCTCCGCATCCCATCACTTACTGACAGTCAATGCAGGTGATACATAGTTTGTTTCTGGCACACTTGGCTTTATTATTGATAGTTGCTTTGGAATCATAATGGAAATAATGGCCAGCATAGGAGAAACATTGTAGTTTAAGGGTGAAAGGAACTCAGGATCCATCAGGTCAGTGCCCCTGCCAGCAAGAAGAAAGGATACACACAGACAGAAGAAGGGTGTCTTGCCTGAGGCACAGTAATGGTACTGTACCTGTAATCCTTTCAATGACACTTGATGAGGACTTGCTATTAAAGAATGTAACTGTACATTGTACCAAATAATGGTTTGCTTTAAAGGATATCCTGTTTGTTTTCCTGAAATGAGTTCCCTTGGTGAAAAACATGCCCACTAACATGTAAAAGCATGCTGTTTTTTAAGAGAAAAACACTATGGACCTAATATTCAAACAGAAAGTGCTGTGCTGACAGCTTTTGTATGATGCTGTTATTCTGTGCTTGAAAATTAGTTCATCAGGTGCCATATGGAATGGCAAAGTCAAAGTGGCCCAAATCTGTTCGCACTGTGAGCACTAACTAACCTCTAGTATCTGTAGGTAATATCCCTTACATCCAATACACCCCTACTGTTCTTACTGTGTCAATATTCCTGGTATCTAATGACAACCCCAAGCCCCTCCACCCAAGTCTCTTAAGAGGGCAGTCATCACACCCTTAAACTAACCTCTATGGACAGCCACCATTTGAGGTATGCAAGTACTGTACCAGATATACAAGCATGTATAGCAATACAGTACTTGCTGGATATCTTTTTATAATCACAGATGCTCTGTGATTTTGAAAAGACATTCCTCAAATACTGTATCAATATACACACTTAAATACCTATACATTATTTGTGTGCGGCAAATGGCGGCAGGTTGTGGAGATCAGTGGAGGGTATGTGTGTTTACTGCCATCTTGGACTGGAAGAGTTGGCTATCCCAATGGGGGGATTACCACAGGACACCAAGAATACTGGCATTGGGATGAGGAGTGGTCGAAGGCATTGGACATAAGGGATATTACCTACAGGTACTGAGAATTGAAGGTGGCACCTGACACCAGGTAGTCTTACTAATAATGATCACGTGGGAAGAACCAGCAGACACCAGGGAGTCTTACTAATGGAACTAGGGAGGGAATGGGAACCACTAGACATCAGATAGTCATAATAATGGGAATTAGGTGAGGAAAGGGGACCACAGGATGCCAGGGAGTCTTACTAATGGGGAGCAAGGAGGGCTACTGGACGATATGGGTAGAAGGTGCTGTGAGGAGAGAACTGTCGTACACTGTGAGCACACATGGAGCACCAGCTACAACTGATGGGAGCTGTTTAGAGCAAACTACGTACCTATTTTTCAGGCTAGTTCTTAAGTACTAGGGGTGCTTGTGCTATGCACACTTGTGCTCTGCAAACCATCTTGTGTGGTGTGGTTTATCGGAGCAGATACAGACTCTGACATGTGCTCAGGATGGGTTTAGGGCTTTGATGTAGTGTACGCTTCCCAGAGATATATCATAAATCTCTTTGCAAAACCCAGGCCTTATGCATCAGGGTTCCAATATACAATGCCTTCTCTTTTGTGCCTTACCCATATTAGCATAAGCACACAGCCTTTTTTGCATTGCTAGCTCGACATTCAAATATGCTGACTTACATCAATTAAATTGAATAATCCCAAAAGACTGAGCTATTCTTGGTGTCTTAGTACTACTGGTACTGGGATTCTTAATCTACAGCCATTTGCTCTGATGTTTAATCAATTTTGAAATGATTCTATATCCCCAAGGTTCCTAATGCAGATACCTTCATTCCTGCATAGACTGCAGATGACTTTGCACTCATCCTTACCTGGGATTTTTAAATCAAGCCTGGACAGACAAGTCAATTTCTTATGTCTCTAAACCAACACATATTGTGGTAAGAGTTGGATGTTGAACTCTTACTGTGTCTCCCTCATTTTTTTTTACTTTTTCTGTCATTTGCTGGTCTTTTGCCTTTCCATACTGTTTTTAAACATTTTCTTTCTCTCTGGTCTCTCCACCATTTTCATTATCCTCTACCCTTGACTTGTGACTCTCTGCATCTTCAGAAGTGTGAGGTTATCTCCTGGGCTCTGGGACATATTCAATATCAGTATCTAGGGCTGTGCAACAAAAATGCTATTTATGACAGATACACACAGATTCTGCACTATTTACAAATATAAATATCGCTCTTAAATATTTATCAAAGGCTATGACTAGAGTTCAATGTGTGGGAGCAATTAGCCATGCCTCCTGCCTGAGCTATTAAAGTCAGCTCCCTGCAGTCTCACTCAGATGCATTCTATCTTTGCTGTAGCCAGAAGCTCTGCTGGAGTCCTCCCCCCCCCCAACACACTTTCTCCCCGGTGTTTGTCTCCTGCTTCCTTAATTCTTTGGGGATTTCTGATGTCTTCTGTCTCCACCTTTCTCAGTCTGCATTTTGCTTTTGCCTCCTGGCTGCTGTTTTTCTTTTGTTTTGTTTTTTAAGTTCAAATTCTTGCTGACCTTCTATCTCAGTTCCTGTGTTTGTCTCTGCTTTTGTTTCTTTTTGTAGGTTCCTAGTTGTCAGCATTTTGCCTTTGTCATTTTTTTATGCTTATTCAGGCTATAGAGTTACTGTTTCTGTACCATTTGCAATCTCCCTGCATACCTACACTGTTTTTGTACCACTTGCAGTCTCCTGTTCATCTAAACCCCTTAATTGCTTACACATGGCAGACACTCCCTTTTGGGTTCAGTGGTTTCATTACTCACTTCAGCAGCACACTGCTTCATGGTTTGATTCCCCCATGCTATTGCATTCCATATGCCACTGCATTCCCTAACAACATGTATTCATTCTCTACAGCTTCAGTGCGATGTATCTTACCAGACTCATTGCTAACAGTTGCTCCCATGTCATGGTGTCTTGCTGTCCTCAGTGCTAATAGATGCACTTCACCTCATGCAGTCTCATATACTCAGTGTGAACAGTTGCACTCCCACTCATGCAATCTCTTAACTTACTCAGTGCTAACAGTTAAACTTACACTCATGTTGACTATTGCTGACCTCAGTTCTACCAGTTGCTCTCCCCGTCCTGCACTCTCAGTTGCATCCCTGCCTTTTCTACCTAGCATGGCTCTGACCTTTTTAAGTCCGCATATTGTGGGTGGGTCCCTCGCTGGGAGTGGGGTCCTTCTTTTTCTGCCATTAGGGTGAGAAGATCCTCTGCTCTTTGGGAAGTCTTTGACCATGCAGACAGCATTAGCAGCACCTCTTGATGTAGGATGTAAGACTTCAGCTCCCAGAGGGTGGGGCCTCCAAGCCCCAGGGAGCTCCTTTAGCTGCTGACAACATCAACAGTACCTTCGAAAGCTATTCTCCCTACAGCAATCTAAGGTTTACTTGGTCTCCATTCTGTACCTACCCTTCAACTTCCTGCCCCTCAAGGGTGAAGTCTGTACAATCCTCCTGTTCTCTCCCCTCCAGGGTTCAGCCTTGTCCCTTCTGGGTTTGGCTTCTCCTTTTGCCTTCACTTGGAGACAATGTGAGTGCCTTTCAGTGGTTGTTGCTCTCCTCCTCAGCAGGGGCTGGAGTGAACCTCAACAGGGTTCCCCTTTAGCTGCAGAGGCCATCAACTCACAGCACCCCCACAACTTTCATGTTAGAGGGATAGAGTGAGAGTCATTCCTCTAAAAATCTTCCCCTGAACTGGGTCTCTAAATTGCAGTAGTGAGCCATCATTAATATCATTCCAAGCCTGGAGAGAAGGTGGCCAAGGCCTTGGATCCCCAGAGGTTTCCCCCCTCATGGGGGGGGGGAGTTTCCTCACCTCTGTACCAAAGGTCATAAAGATTAGGTACTCTGTAGTCCTCCAGTAGTATATCTATATATTACATGTTGATCCAGGTAGGTTTCCGTTGTTGAGTTGGGGATTGGATGGTGGCCTTCTTTCTCTTTTGCTGTTCCCTCTCTCCTTATGTAAGTAATGCCCATTCTGATATAAATACCAATATTGTCAGTCAGTGAACAATCCTGCCCATGACTGTTACAAGTCATCACTACTGCTATCAATCCATGTTCATCCAGTTTCTGCATTCACCACTTAATGCTCATCCTTTTTGGGAGCTTCTTCCTAAGGTACCTTTAACCTAGAGAAATGATATTTCTGTGGCACCTGTAGGGGTGGAACCTTCCTCAAGAGGGTTCCTTTGCCTTCATGGTACCCCAACAGAGTGGTAGTTCACCGTGGGAGAGAGAGAGAGAGAGAGAGTGCGAACAGCCAAAGTATCTATCTCAGTCAACAACCTAAGCATTCAAATTCTAGCAGACTATCAGTGAAGTTGCATAAGCATAACTCATTACTAACTTGTGTACACACAGTGAAGTATTTGTGTTAAACCACATAAAGCAGCATTAGACCTGAGCTGAGGATCAGTGACACACATATAACTAGTACTGCTCATTACATATATCCATTTTTATTCATAAATTGTCATGCATTATTGATAACTCTCAGCTCCTTAACCTAGTGCCACCATCAACAGAAACAAGTCTGAATTTTAAGGATGTTTTATTGTTAAACATGAATGTGCAAACATATATAAATACAAATAACAGAGACACAAATACAAATACCAAAAATCAGTCTCGTACACAGCCCTGTCGGTATCACTTTACTCATGTTCTCCATGTCCCATTCTGAACTGGTTTACTGCTGCTGTTCCACCACCTCCTCCTGTGTGAATGTTAATTTTGATGTCAGTGTCTCCACCACGGTCATCCTTTTTCCTTTTTGGTGAATGCACACCAAGCGTTTGCTTCCCACTTCAAGCTATGCTTTCTCAGAATGGTATGTCTTGGAATCAACATCTGCTTATTCTGCTTCTTTTAGTGCCTGATGAATTAACATATTTATCTATACATTCTGAAGCCATTGTTTCTTTTTTGAATGTAGGGACATTGCTAGACCTTGCCTCAGCCTACATGTACTGTATAGTATTTCTACCTCAGTGACCACAAAGGTGTGTTGCATATAATACCTTTGATGCTTGATGAACAACTGAACCTTTAAATATGTAACTGATCCCAGGTGGGCTACAAACCATAATATTTACTACCCGATGAACAACAGGACACTTATATGAGTACCTGTACCTTATTCAGCCTCTCTCTCTCAGCTCTGTGAGACTTGTGCTAAAGACCACCACCTGGCTCTTTGATATCGGCACCAAGATGTGCAAGATATTTCTGTAGACTGCAGAAACAGGAAAAAAAAACAGGCAAAGTAAATGAGGCAATGCAGCAGCCAGGGCAGGCAGATCATGTATCCATCAACTCCATTTCTGAGAGTGGCACTAAATTCTGAATATATGATTGAAGACATAAAACACATAAAATGGAGCGATGCCACACATTAAGATCAAGTTTGGCCACAGAGAGTAAAATAGAGAGACTATGTAAAAAATTAAACAATTGCGTATATAAGAAAGAAAAAAAAAAGACTTAACAAACTAGCTCATTCACTGTACTTCTGTCGTGCCTGGTGATTGCTATACTGCTGCTGCCCTGTCCTTCACCCCAGAGTTGTGCAAACAGGAAATGTCAGGAAACACTAAAAAAGATACCAAGGATGACCCAGCAATAATATGCAGTTTCACATACAACACCCCTACACTCAGAGAACAAAACAAGAATGTTTTAATGATACTTTCACCAAAAATATGGCTTTACAGCTGTAAAGAATAGCTTTCAGCAGCACTATCCCTTCCCAAATGTGCCACCAGATATGAATGAAATCTTGCTGAGCTGTAACCTGAAAATACAATATGCAAAGGTAAAGCTTCTTTTCCAGTTTTCGGCTGTTTGCATGCACAGTAAAATATGAATACTTTCATCCTATCTAAAGTGCTGAAATTATCCACCAAAATGAGATATAACTTGAGGAGTTTCCCATGTTGTACCCACTTTTCTGATGCCTGCTGTGGATTATGTCAGCATCTCCAAATGAACATTTCTGGCTATGGGTGTTTTGTATTTTCATAAACTGGGTGTCATAAAAGCACAACGGTAAACTTTTAAGTACGATATAGCCAGATCTTCCCTTTTGATCTCAGCCAGCACACCAACTTCACAAAAAATCTGTATTGTTCTTTTGTTAAAGCCCTAATAATTTTTTAAAGCAATTGGTTTCTGTCTTGCTCCAGTGACTATGGGAGTAGAGTGTTGTGCTACTATTCAAAAGACTCAGACTTGTTCCTTGAGTCAAACTCATGGCACTGGGCTGGAGGACTTTAGTGTGGGTGTACTGCAACGGTAACATACTCAGGACTCCAGGGGTAGGATTCTGAACATGATCCTGCTACATAAGCATTAGAGATGATCTGATGCTGAATTTGCATTGACGAACATGACGAACCCTGTCAACTCCAGCAAAGTAGGTCTGAAGGAACACTGTTTCTCTTTCAGCATTTCTGCAAAGATAGAAACATAGAATTTGACAGCAGATAAGGGCCACTTGGACCATCCAGTCTGCCCATTTCTCCCTATGTGCACTGTTACCACAGACCACGCATAATCTTCAGCTCTTTCTCCTTCCCCACTTCCTTTCCACTATGACTCCTTTGTGCTTATCCCATGCATTCTTCAACCCTACCACAGTTTTTGCCCCATCACCCTTGCTGGAAGTCTGTTCCAGGAATCCACCACTCTTTCTGCAAAGAAATACTTCTTCACATCTCTTCTGAATCTACCCTCCTCCAGCTTCATAGCATGTATCCTTGTTTTTGAGCACCTTTTCTTCTGAAAAATACTTCCCTCCTGTACCTTATTTACAATTATTTGCCCCATGAGGTATTTAAAGGTCTCTATCATATCCTTCCTCTGTCCCAGGGTGTACATATTGCGGTCTTTTAGTCTCTTCTCATAGGGCTTTTGATGCAGACCTTGCACCATTTTAGTTGCCCTCCTCTGGGCTGCCTCCACTCTATGTCCTTCCAGAGATGTGGTCTCTAGAACTGGACACAGTACTATACAGAGGCAACACCACTTACCTCTTTCTGCTGGTGATGTCACTCCCTGTACACTCCAGCACCCCACTAGCCCTTCCTACTGCCTTGTCACACTGCCTGGTCACCTTTTGGTCATCCAGTATATGATCACCCCCAGGTCTCTTTCCTGTTTGGTGGTTGTCAATACCACTCCACCCATTTTGTACTCAGCCCTTGGGTTTCTGTGCCCCAAGTGCAGCATTTTGCACTTTTTCACACTGAAACTCAGCTGCCATATCCTTGTCCACTCCTTTAGTTTTCTCACGTCTCTGTTCATCCTTTCCACTACCCCCCCAGAGTGTCCACCCTACTGCAGATTTTTATTAGTTTTAGATTATACACATCCTTATAGACATTACAGGAATGGTACAAAGATGCAATCGTTTAACTAATGTATACAATGGAAAGCTACTAAAGATAAGAATAAAATGAAAAAAAAATGGAATCCCTTCACCCACCCGCAAGTCCTTCCCTCCCTCCCAAATCCCCTTGAAGTGTGCCAATGCATACATTACAATTCTTAAAAAGAAATATTTGGTACAGAAATATATCTGGAGATGAACCTGGAGCTATTAAATGTTAATAGCTTTAGTGTAGGTATAAGGCATACAATTTGCCCCATTTTTTATCAAATGAGGCAAGATTATTATGGGAACCAGCAATCAAGTGCTCTATCCTGAAGTAGACTGAGAGGTCATTTAGCCACTCATAGGATATGGGTTGTTGGTCCAACTAATGTTTAAGTACCAGTTTTTTTTACCACCATGGAAATTAGTACCATGTGATATTTCCGTTCTTTAATTTGGATAGTGGTATAGATTCCTAAGATGCAGATCTCCACAGTGAAGAGGTCCCCTAGACCAAGCATTGGGTCCAAATTAGTTTGGATCAGCCTCCACAAGGGGGCAATTTTGGTACAATCTCAGAATATAAGTACTAAGTTTCCTTCGTGTATACCACATCTGGAGCAATTAGAACTGGGAAGGTGACCAATTTTGGCTAATGTTACTGGTATATAATATAAATTATGCAGAATGTGGTATTGGGTAAGTCGCAGTCTATCTTGAGAGATGTAAGTGTATAAATTTTGCCAGACTCTTGGCCATTCAATGATTGTTCCTGGTAAAAGAGATGACCAGATTTTGGAACCGGGTATTGGATCAGTATATCCAATGGAGAGGATACAGTTGTATAAGAGAGATAAGCAGTGTGGTTTGGAAGATAGATCACTGAGGCTTTCCAATATTGGTTGAATCTTAGATTCTGCATAAGCAGTACCAAATATTTGTGCTATAAGGTGTCTTAATTGAAAGATTTTAAATGAATGAGAGGTGGTTAGGCTAAATTTATGTCTGATTTCTGAGAAGGAGAGAAGAGACATGGGGGAATGAGATCTGTTACTCTGGCCTTATGTAGTGGAGGTAGCCATGTATGTGTGAGATAAGTGTCACCTATTTTAATATTGTGATTAAAAAGGAGAGGTTGTGCAAAGTCTTGACATGGTGAAAGTTTGTAAGAGTAGCAAAACTGAGCCCAAGTTTTCAAGGAAGTCCCAATTACTGAGTGACCAATTGCATCCAGCAGCTTCTTCAGTGGAATATTGTAAATGGCAGGTGAAAGCAGGTGATGTTGTTGTAACATCTGGATTTCTAACAGTAGCCAAATAGGAGTGGCTTCATCTAAGGTATCTGTAAGCCATTTCCCAATCCTAGAGAGATGGCTCACCCAGTAGTAAAGAAGAAAATTCAGGAGATGGAGACCCCTTGATGCTCTAGGGAGACTCAGTTTAATAAAGGATTTTCTGGGTTGTTTATGTAGCCATATAAAGGCCGAGATGAGAGAGTGTATCTTTTGAAAGAAAGATAGTGGGAGCCATATGTTCAGCATATGTAATGGATAGTAAAGTCTAGGCAGAACGTTCATCTTAACTACGTGTATGCATCCCTAAAGAGATAGTGGAAGGGCTTCCCATCTTTGAAGATCGAGTTGAAGGATTGCCACTAAATCATCGAGATTGAGTTTCTTGGTCAGAAGAGGGTCTGTAGTTAGTTGACTGCCTAGATATTTGAGTGAATGAGGAGACCACTTGAGATCAAAGCTATTGAAATCAGCTTTGTGAGTGAAATGGTTTAGGGGAAAAATTTCTGACTTGTTCCGATTAAGTTTATAATTGGATAAGGAGCTAAACCGTGATATTACTTCTAATACATGTCTCCGGGGTTCAGCAGGATTCCCTAATGGAGGAGGATATCATCTGCATATGCAGAGAGTGTGAGATCATGATTGAGTATTGAAATTCCCTGTATTTGAGAGGTATGTTTGATATGACAAATCAAAGGTTCCAAATACAGATTAAATAGGAAAGGTGATAGGGGGCAGCCCTGTCTTGTACCTGAGCAAAGGGGAAAGTGAGAAGAGAATACTCCATTGCAATGGATCTTTGTGGAAGGGGATGAGTATATGGCCTGAATCCACTGGATAAAGAGGGGAGGGAAGCCCATCTTACTTAATGTCAGCAGAGGAAGTCCCAGTCCACTCTATCGAAGGCCTACTCAGCATCCAGAGAAATTAGGGCCATCGGTGTTTGAGATAATCCTGCAGCATTGAAGATATGGGAGAGTTTCTGAAGATGATCCATGGAGGATATACCAGGGACAAATCCCATCTG
Organism: Neoceratodus forsteri; assembly: GCA_016271365.2. Classification (NCBI taxonomy): domain Eukaryota; kingdom Metazoa; phylum Chordata; order Ceratodontiformes; family Ceratodontidae; genus Neoceratodus; species Neoceratodus forsteri. The sequence goes on along the minus strand of CM028132.1, from coordinate 800,329,778 downwards.
TTCTGGACTTAGAAGTTGAGACCACACGTTCCTAATATGTAGAGCTATGATTTTAGTTAAGATCTTGACATCGCAATTTAAGAGAGAGAGATCAGGTGATAGTTCTCCGGTAGCAGGAGGGACTTGGGTTTTAATAGAAGATATATTGTTGCTTCTAACAAGGTAGGATCCGAGGGTTTAGTTGTGAGCATATATTGATATAATTTGAGCAAGTATGGAGCCAGCTTCTTAACAAAGACTTTATAAAAATAAGCAGGAAAACCATCTGACTCTGGGGCTTTATCAAGGGGTAAGTTCTTAATTGTTGCCATCACTTCTTCTAGAGTGATTGGAGAAATCAAGGAAAGTTGTCGGTGCTCGAGTAAGGAGGGGAGAGACAAGGAATCCAAATAAGAATCTATCCTGTGGGTAGGAATGGGTGTGGGTTTTTCCATAGAGGGGACGATAAAAGTTCTCAAATATCTGAGCAATGTCTCTGGGGTTAGTTTTAATAGATCTGTCCGTATCCTAAAGAGAAGGTATAAGTCTAGAGCTTTCTATCTTGCGAAGCTGAAGAGCTAGGAGTTTACCCACCTTTTTCTCCCTGATCTATGTAAGTGGATTTAGTTTTTAATATTGCATACTTTGCTTTTTCTCTTGAGAGATCTGCATATTTATTCCTGAGTTCTAATAGCTCACTTATGGAGTCAGAGCTTGCCGAGGATGAGAGCGAAAGCTTGGTTGTTCTTATTTGGGTTAAGAGAGATAAGGATTCTTTTTCTCTCATTTTCTTTCTTCTGGCGGCTAATTTTATGATATCTCCACAAAGATAGCATTTGAGAGTACACCATAATAAATCATCTCTTTGAGCTGTGCCTACATTTGTAGTTAGAAAAGTTTGAATGGAGATTTGAATTTTAGAAATAATGGATTTGTCTTTCAAAAGTTGCATGTTCAGCCTTCATGATCTATCTTTAGGACCATAGGGGGAAGGAGATAATGTCACCCAAACCATCAAGTGATCCGAGAGCACTATAGGCTTGATGCCAGTTTGATGTAGACCAGGTAACAAAGGGATACTAAGTAAGATATAATCTAATCTGTACCAGGACTGGTGTACATTAGAGTAAAAGGAAAGCATTTGATGTGACTGACTGAGTAATCACCACGGATCACAGAACCCTAGTGTTTTCATCAAGTCCTGTAGTGCTCTTTGTGAAGCGGTGGAGGGTCTTAAGGGTCGATAGGTTCTATCTATGTCCTGTGTGGGTGGGACATTCCAATCGTCCCATAGTATTAAGGAGATGGGGAGAAATGGAGCGATTTTACTTGCAAGTTCCATAAAAAATGATGGATCGCCCCCTGGTGGTCCATATATAAAGCCTAAAACAATCATAGTGCCCAAGAGGGTATCTTTAACCAGAATATATCTGCCCTGGGGATCAGTTACTGTGGTATCTGACTGGAATGGAATCATATTTTTTATTAATATGACTGCCCCTATGCTTGATGAGGAGACCCCTGCAGCGAAAACTTGAGAAATCCCCATTCTTCTTAGCCAAATGGCCTCTTTAATCAACAGATGTGTTTCTTGTAGCAGAATTATGTCTGCCTTAAGTAGGGCACAATGTTTCAATACTTGATATTTCTTTGTAGGTTCCCTAACTCCTCTGACATTCCAGCTCACTATTTTGCAGTTGTTAATAGTCATACCAAATAATAGACACCATAATTTCTATAGCAGAAGAATCATGAAAAAAACAGAAATAGTCATATGGCATACTTGCACCCCAACCCAACCCCCCGTCTCCAAGCCCCACAACAAGATTTGGCTTATAAATTTATAAAAATAAAAATGGTTAATGTGAAGGAGAGGCCATTCCCAAGTACACCAAATGAAGCAGTAATTTTGGCCCTTCCCCCTCTCCCCTTTTACCCTGAAAGTTTGGTTCCCATTCTCTGATAAGTTTTTGCTCTCGAAGTTTAGTATTAGACCAATCAAAGGAAGCCGGAGAGAGTCTACTACAATCTGCCCTTTAAACATCCCCCTATAACCTGAACAACTATTTACAGTAGTCCCCCTTGAAAGAAATGAACTGTTAGAATACCTGATATCCAGGTCCCAGTAGGGAAAACTATCCCATACCGCTCCTAACCACAAATCCCCCCAAAATTGGAGACTTACACATGGGGAGCTCTGGCATATTTGTGTTGAACATAAAAGATACAGCCAAAAAACCCAAGACCACTCATATTGTTTTCTATAGTATGTGTAGGAGCAGAACCCCCCATAAAATAGTTCACTATGCAGTTAGCCCAGAGCTCACTCAAGCCAGGCACCCCCACCCCCCACCTCTCACATCATCTTTGGAATTATATGTCTTTTGAGCATCTTACTATATGTTATGAATAGTCAAAAATATACACTGCACAATTAAATGTTCTAAAGGTGCATTAGTCTCGCCGGGATATTTGCACCTGTTCCTCATATCTCCTACATCTGTCTCACCTATTACACAGGGTTTCCTCTCATCTAATATCCTTTGTAAGTAGATTAAATCAATGTCCCCTGATTCAGTTTCCAATTCCTCTATTATCTGGTGACTTGCGATGAGGAAATACGATCCCCTACCCCCAAATTCAGAAACTATGAATGTCAGCTAGTAAGGAAAATAGCAAAACATCATGACCTTCTGCAAACGACTGCTATAGAACATCAAGAAACTAAAACTGGTACAGTACTTCTTTTTATAGTCCAGTTCATGGCTTTTCTGAGGAGTTAAGGAAGTGAAAGGGGGGTAGCTAGAAGTAGCCAGACCGTTTTCGGTCCCTGATGGAAAAACAGTCCCCTTTACTCTCTCCCAGATTAATCAGTTCCTTCTTTAAGGAAAAAATGAAGCCGTGCTGAGAGCTGCCCTCTGTGCTGAAAAGCTATCACTGCAACCAGAAAGATCTGTCCTTTCCAAAAGTTTAACCTAGGCCTGGGTTTCCGAAAATGTAGAGGCAGTTAAAAGGTCCTCTTCTCCTTTGAATCCCTTACAGCACTAAATACAGGTAAAGAAATCAGTCAGTCTTAAACAAATCTGGGATCTTGATCTTTAAATCAGCCATCGCTTGTGAAGGCGAGTCGTAGGATAGCTGTGATCCAGAAACTGAAACTTGTAGTTTAGCAGGATGCAGCATTTTAAAAGGAATGCTTGCACAATGATTTTGGTGACAATGGCATGAAATGCTGCTCGCTTCTGGCGTGTTTCATATGGTAGATCTTGTGCAAAATGGAGTTTAGTGCCATCCCACATTATTGCTTGCAGCTCTTTTATTTTATTCAGCACATGTTGTTGCTCTAGGTAACTCAGGAATTTTAAGATTAATGGCCTTGGGGGAGATCCAGGTTGTGGATGAGGCAGTAATGATCGATGGGCTCTCTCTATTTGGTAATTGTTTCCTAGAGGAGAAGGGCCCACTATCTTTAGTAAAAGTTTCTGGACAAAAACTATTACATTGGGGTTCTCTTTGTTTTTGGGGAGACCCATTATTAGAATGTTGTTCCTCCTGCTCCTACCTTCTAAATCTTCCGTGTTTAACTGTAGTTTATGTATTTGCTGCCATAGTTGGTTTACTTCTGGACCAGTTTTGTTCCTCAAGCATTCCAGTGAGGCAGATTTGGCTTCAGTGTCCCCCATTCTTTTATTTAAGTCAGTCATGTCATTCCAAAGAGACTTAAGCTCCGTAGAGATTTCCAGCAAAGTTTCTCTGAATGGTAGCAGTTCCTGCAAAAACCAATCCTCAGTAAGTGGAATGGCCTGTGTGGTAGGTAGACTTTTGGAGTTGGAGGCTTCCCCTTGAGATCTGGATTTTTTAGGTAGCTTTTCAGGCAAGGGAGGAGGTGTATGTTTAAGCTGGGCCATCTTCATATCTGCAACCATCGTAGAAGAAATTCTCCCAATAGTGACGAATGTTGCAGTGATAGCTGATGCTGGAGATGCCCTCTCTTCGTATTTTGTATTTTTGATGAGATTCCAGGTAAAATCTAGTTGAAAAATTCGATGATGTGAGGTTGGGGTTAGATTCTCTGTAACCCTGCTGTCACTAGGTTGCCTGCATCATGTGTCTTGTCCCTACTGCAGATTTTGTTGTCATCCACAAAGAGGCAGACCTTCCCTTCTCCAACTGCTCTGCAATGTCACTTATAAAGACATAAATGAGGACCGGTCCTAGCACTGTTACCTGAGGTACCCTACTGGTCCCCTCCCCCATCCTTGGAGTGAACTCTGTTTCCCACCATCCTCTTTCACCTATTTCATAACCAATTTCTTATCTAGTTTACCACCTTTGGACCCACTCCTATGCTACCCAGCTTGCTTACTAGTCTCCTATGTAGAATGATGTTGATTCAATGGCCTACGTAGCCAGTACAGTGTTATGCTTGTGCAACGGTGTTAGTTTGGTTTTGGCCATTCGCACTCTCTATTCCAGAGGAATTACCACCCTGTAGGGGTACCAAAGGCAAGGAACCCTTGACGAGGGTTCCACCCCCTAGAGGTGCCACAGGACAATTCCTGTGGCTAAAGGTACCTTAGGAAGGATCCCCAAAAGAAAGTAGTGTGAAGCATATAAGCAAGCAGGAGCTGTGATGTAGTAGTAGAATAAAGCATCAGGCAGCTTGATAATGTAATGAGATGCTCAGGTTTGCGTAGCATGATTTGATGTTTGCGTTGAGAATGAGGGGACCTTCTAAGGGGAGAGGGAATGGCAGGGACACCATCCACCTCCATCCAACAGCAGAACCTACCTAGAGAAACTAGGGAACACTACTATGCTAACTAACAGTTATGACCTGAGGCACAGAGGAAGGAAAAAAAACCCTATGAGGAGGAAATCTCTGGGGATCCAAGGCCTAAGTCGCCTTCCCTCCAGGCTTGGGATATTTTATTTAGTGACAGCTCTGTTGCTGCAATTTGGAAACCCAATTAAAGGGAGGTGGAAACCATTCCAATATGGAGGAAAGCTCTCACTCATTCCCTCTAGCGGGAATGCCGTGGAAGGTTGTGAGAGTGCTCTGCAACATCTGGGGCAACCAAGGCTGGCGGAGGAGAGCAACGACTGCTGAGGCACTCATCTGGCCTACTCACCCTAAACACAAACCAGGTGAATCAGAGGCAGTCGAAGGGAGAATGCGATGAAGGTGCCTTGCTAGGGAAACCACTAAAGCCAATGGATAACCATTATAGTGGAACCACTAGAGCCAAAGGAGATCAGAGTAACCACCCTTCACAGCTAGTCTTAAAGGCTACACCAGGAGCTGCTGTCACATCAGTGAACTGCTAAAGCCAAGCCCGGAGCGAGGACATTCTCAGCTATGGGCCAGGTGAGAAGGACCCCATCCTCAAGTTGGGCACACTCAAGATGCGGACTTAGAATGCAGAGCGAGACCATCAGCTGCAGGGAACCCTGCACCAGAATGGTACGGCTGACATGCCCCAGAAACTGATAAGGAGCTGAAACACTGGTGAGCAGCTGAATGAGCACTGGTGTGCTGAGACCTTATGAGCATCAAGTGCTGAGACCTTTCAAAGGTTGGATGCAGTAGTGAGCACAGCAGACATCCCAGAGGCTGAAGCTGAGGGGAAGGCAGTAGGTATGAAGCAATGATTGTGTAAGCAAGAGCGGACCTGCACGTTGCTTAGTAAGTAGTAGTAATAATTGGACCTGCATGTAGGTCTGCAAAATGAAATAGCAAAGGAGCAGCACTGTGAATAGTGGGGCAAGCCAGCCAGTTATTCAAAAGCCAATAAAGGTGGCACATACTCTGAGGATTTTTTGGCAGTAGAGACAGGATTTAGAACAGAAATAATTAGCCACATGGGGCCACAACTCCCCAAACACCTCCGAGTCCCCACCGTAGGAAAAACAAGAAAGTGGAAGGGCCAAGACCCACATGTAGGTATTGAAACTAATTTACAGCATCAGCAGCAGCTTTAGCTGACCTCAGAGTATAACAAGATGTACAAACATAGAAGCAGCATCTGTATTGAGTACACTGAGATGTACACTTCAAGAAACATAGAAAGAAAGGAGACACCATGCTCTGAAGCAGCTATGACCTGGCAGTGCAATGAAACTGCAGCAATGAGGAAGTAGAATGAGTTCAGAGAGCATGAATGAGCTGCTTAGCTAGGGTTCAGAGTGAGCCTGAATCAGGTGAAAATAATTAAGTGCAACATGGAGAGCAGCAATGGCTGAGCTGAAACACACAGATCATGGTTGCTGTTGCATTGCAAGTAATTTGAGTTGTGAGTAACTGAGAGCAAGTAATATGAGCACTGGAGTAGTAATATGCTAGGAGCTTAGAACAAAAGCCCCAAAAGACAAAACCAAAACACACAAACACAGAAAACAGGGAACAAAGGCCCAAAACAAAAACAAAGACACACAAAAACACAGAAAGCAAGGGCAGAAAGAAGCACACAGGTGGAGGCAAAATACAAACCAGAAGCAGGAAAACAAACATCAAAGTCCAGCAGAGACAAACAGCAAAGGCGGGGCGAGGCTGAGGTGATCCCAGCCAGCACAGAGGACAGACCAACAGAGCCTCCGGCTGGCAAAGAAAAAGTGATTCAGAAGGAGGCTGAGAGGGACTGCTTATATAGCTCAGGAAGTGGGAGTGGCTGGCTGCTTGTCCATTGAACTACAAGCCCAGCCTTCCAAAAAAAACCTTACTGAAATCTAGGTAGCCCACGTCCACTGCTCCACCCTGATCTAGTTCCTTGATCACCCAGTCAAAGAAATCTTTGTTTGATACGTCCTCCCCCTTGTGAAACCATGCTGCCTTGGGTCTTGTAACCCAATGTATTCAAGATATTCCACAAACCTTTCCTTCAGCAGTGATTCCATTAACTTTCCCACCACGGATGTCAGGCTGACTGGCCTACAATTGCCAGCCTCCTCCCTGCTACCACTTTTGTGTAGTGGGACTACATCTGCCCTCCTGCAGTCCTCCAGAGCCATTCCTGTTTCCAGTGAGATGTGAAATAAAACTGTCAGAGCAACAACCAGTATTTCCATGAGCTCCCTCAATACCCTAGAATGCACCCCATCTGACCCCATTGCTTTGTCCACCTTCAGATTAGAAAGTCCCTTCAGAACTCTCACCTCCAAAAAAATTACTAGTGTCCAACTCCCTCACTCCAAAGCTTCTGTTACTTTGTGGCCCCTCCCCTTCACTTTCCTCTGTGAACACTGAACAAAAGTATTTGTTCAGGATGTCTGCCTTTTCCTGGTCCGTCTCTGCACAGCGCCCCCCCTCCCCTTTGTTAACCTTACAATCCCTCGTGTGGTCTTCCTCTTTTTACTTACATACCTAAAAAATGTCTTGTCCCCTTTTGTTACAACTAAGTTTTGCACTTCAACATCATGATGCAGCACTTTTTACAGGAACCCCTGCTGAGTATGTCCAAGTTACTAGTAAACCACATGCCCCACAGCAGCCAATCAGCAATGCTGGAGGCTAAGAACTGCTCATGCTGTGCACACCTTGGTGCCATTTTCAGCTCTCTTTCTGTCATGGGGAAGTACATGTGGCAGGAAGGAGCTCCTGTTATGAGAAAAAGAGTGACTTTTGATCAGAAAACATTAGAGATCAACAGAGAATCGTGCATTCCAGTTAGTTAATTCTCACTACAGGAGCCTCAACAGGCAATTACGGCCCTGCAGCAGGATCAGGCAGAGTAAATGTAGCAGACTGGGGAAGGGGTAAAGGGAATTTTTTTAAAAGATCTGACAAATATTTTTTACTGAGTGCTGGTGGTCTAACGGGTACAGAAATTCATATACACTTTTTTGTTTTTGTTTTTTGCCCCGGGCAACAAGTGTGTGTGTGTGTTTTCTGCTGTTTTGCCACATAAAAGCCACAAGGAAGAGGCCCATGTGGCAAGGTTGTAGCGCTACCATCCACCACACTGGTGACCCAGGATCGGGAGTGATCTCAGGTTGCTGGGGGCCAGCCAAGAGTGGAGAGGGTATAGCATTTGCTGGAATGCTTTCCTCTCCTGGGGAGGGAGGGTTGCCAACTCCACTGCATGACTGCCACCAGGTGGAGGCCTGGTGGTAGGGCAAGTCAGGGAGCAGCATGGAAGGGAGGGAGCTGTGTGACTTCCTTGGGGCATGCATGTCTCCACATAGATGCACTGACTTGCATGCCTCAGTTATCGGGAAGGCAGAAAATGGAAAAGGGGCTGTGGCAGGCTTCATAAAGTCAGACCTGCACCACATCCCATCGCTGGATCTGGATAGGCCTGTACTGTTGGGAGGGGGAGACCTCCTCTTTCTGGCCCTGCCATGGGGGTAATCCCTGGGGAACTCCCAGGGGTTGGGGAGGTGAGTGACAGTTGGAGGGAGGGGGAACCCCACTGACAGCCACCCACCCACCCTATGGCAGAAAAACCTTTGTGGCAAAAAAGAAACTATGAGGGAAAAGACACTGGCAGGCAAAGAGATGCGGGGGAAGGAAAGGAGCAAGGAAAGGTTCCACCGTGCCAGCTCCACCAAGTACCAGTTCTGGAAGCAGTGGTGGTGAAGACAGACTTGCGACAGGGACTGGGAGTTGTAGTGGTGGTGAAAGGCCTGCACTTGAGAGAAGAACTGCAGCAGGGTACATGATAGTACAGCCAAAAAACATATTTCATTAGCCCCAGAGGTCCACTGGTTCCACTCCTGTGCAAGCAACTTTCCCAGCTGGTTGTCCAGTGCATTTGATGATGAAACCATGCTGAGCAATCCAGAAACACAACAGTCTACCCCACTTCCTCCTTTAAGTGCTTCCAAATCCCCTACCTGGGATGGAGTAGACCCATCCAGATTTGAAAAGATAAGCCCACTCCCTGTCCATCTTGAACAGGCAACACTATAACAGCTTACACCACAGCCACTTGAGTATGGGCACAGACAATTGCCAGTCTGTCTCTGGAAGCCCTATATGATGCTCACCTGCCTGCAAATCCTGCATCAGCTGCAGTACCACCCAACCCAGTGCTGCTGCTGCAAAGTCATCACATAAGGAAGATACCTTGTCACCAGAGGAAAAAATACTTTTGTTCATGGGAGTTGGGGTGAAGGGCAAGGTGTACCAACCCCACCATTTTACAAGCAAGCCTGTAGCACTGCCAAGAAAGAAGCATATGGAGAGTACTGGTGTGAAGGATTTGGAAGTGGGTCTGTCAGCACAGAGGCATTAGAGTAATGAGGTAGAAGAGGGGAAAGCACATGGAGAGGAGTCAAAATGACAGAGGAAAGTACACCATTCATGCAAGTAGAATGAAGGGCAGGGAGAAGAAGCATGAGATGAGGAGATGCAGGGGAAAGAAGCATCAGAGGAGGAAGGGCATAAGGAAGCAGATGTGGAAATGGAGAATGAAGGACAAGAGGAGACTTAAAGTCTGTTGTCGGTTACACCCTAGACTTGTGGTGAAGGTAAGTGTTAAACTAAAGAGTGGAGGCCATCATGGGAGGAGTTGGCAAAATAAAAAATAACAAAAGAAAGAAAAGCAAAAAAGTTTCTCAGGTAGGGAAATCTAAATGCCATCCATACACCATTCCCAACATGATAAGTCCTATAATACTCTATCATCTGCTACTTCTGTTGCCCTTCCATGCAATTTCCAGCCACATCAGACCACAGTGGCAGAAAAAGAAAAGGAATGACCTTGTAGGTCATTGCCCAATTCTCTGTGAAGTCTCCACCCCCTCCACCACCACCACTAGCCCACTCATGTACTGAAAAAAAAACAAAAAGATTTTCTGCGGTGTGGGAGCCTTTTACAGATGACACCAAAATTCCACTGAAAGCATGTTGTAATCAGTGTGATAGAATGATTCATCAGAGACAGTCAACTCAAACACTGGGAACTGTTGTTCTGGCCGATAATTTAAAATGTGAACATTGCATCTTTCTAATAGCCACATCCATGTCCAGTCCCAGCTCTGGACAGATTCCGATGGGGCCAGCAGCAGTGATAGTCTGGTATGGGAAGCAGCGGGATAGGACAGTTTGTTCAAGTAATGCAGTCGCAGCTGAAAATGGATACATCCTTAGGTACTGGTGCTGCTTCAAAAGTAACACTCCAACCACCACCAACAAAGCAAACAACACTGCCCATGTCACTACATGCCCAGGCTAAAGTGCCACCAACACACCAAGTTCTGTCTGAATGATGCACTTCACTGGGGGAGGGCCCTTGATCTCCAGTCATTATCTATCATAATAGACACTGGCTTTTTACAGTCTGTTGCATGAAGTAAAGCTCAAATGCAACATTTTATAATGCTTCATATTTTTCAGACATGCTCTCCCCAGTATGTAACAGACAATATACTTGGACACGGTGACATTTCTAAAGAAGTCACAAGTACTGAAAAAAATGAATTAGTACCACAAACCAAAGTTTCCTTAAGTCGAGTTGCTAATTGGGGTATGTTCAAATCAAGCTGCACCCCCATTCCTCTCCTACCTCCACCACCATCAGCCCTCCGCAGGAGTTATATTGAGGCAGACAGCCTCACCGAGGCAATCCAATAGAGGACCTGCCTTACTTGTGTCAGTCATAGAGGGGAAGCACAGTGGGCAGAACATTCTGTGGTTTATCAAGTCACTGCTAGACATCTGGATATACTAGGTGATTTGATATCTTTTATTGGTCCAACAGAGATTTACAGAAAATCTTTAAGCTTTTGAACCTACAAGGTCCTTCTTCAGAAAGAAAATGGCAGGTTTCTTAAAAAGAGCTCACTTTAAAATACCAGAGCTTACACATTTTACACATGAATGTTACAGATTAATGAAGTAAATAGATAAGAAACACAACCAGGGATAAGAAAACATCTTTAAAACTCTAGTTCTAGATCAAATGTTGCAAAAGGAATGTTATCTAGGTCTATGAATTTTCAGATGTAACTTAAATGTCTTACTAAAGAGAAACTGAAGAGAGAGAGAGAGAGTGAGTGTGTGTGTGTGTGTGTGTATATGTGAATTTTCATGATGGATAGTGAAAGTAGCATGTTGAAGGTGAAGAATAATGGGGATTTCCCCCATGCACTAATTCTAGTGGTGAGTCACATCCTGAGCACACCTGCACAGTTAAAGTGACTTTGTCACGTAGAATATGATTTATGTTTTTGAATACCTTATGTGGGTGATAGTCATTCTGCACTATGATCCATATTTAATTCACAGTATATATTTTGATTGAAGTGATCGTATTTCCACCAGAAAAAGCTGCCCCACCCAATTCCCACCATCCTGACTGCTAGACATGCCACTCTTGTCTATGACGTCCACGAAGGAGAAAGCGCGGGGAGACCACATTGAAATGAATGGGGTCTCGATTTTGTGTCCAATTTAACACCTTAAGATGGTTAGTTAGAGATTAATGAAGGGCACTGCTTGCCTAACAAGGGCTTATGGTTTTTGCCCTTCTCTGTTCTAATGCTTTTTAATTTTTTTTTTATTTTAGTCTTTGGCAACCAGGTAAGGCCCACTAGGCACAACTGCCTGTTTTGCAGATGACACAAAGATCTGCAACAGAGTTGATGCACAAGGTGGGGTGGAAAGGATGAGAAGGGATTTGGCAAGGTTAGAGGAATGGTCAAATATATGGCAGCTTAGATTCAATGCTAAGAAGTGCAAGGTAATGTACCTGGGAAACAAAAACCCAGGGGAAGAGTACACAATGGGGGGTGAGATACTAACAACAACAAAAATGGAAAGGGACCTGGGGTAGTCATATCAGATTACCTAAAGGTGGGCAAGCAATGTGAGAGGGCAGCAAGGAGGCTGGGGGATACTGGGATGCATAGGGAGAGGCATCGCCAGTAGAAAACAGGAAGTTATTTTCCTCTGTACAGACAGCTGGTGAGACCCCATCTGGAGTACTGCATGCAGTTCTGGAGACCCAATCTCCGCAAAGACATAGACAAGATGGAAGCAGTCCAGAGGAGGGCAACTAAAATGGTGCAGGTCTGCACCAGAAGACATATGAAGAGAGACTTAAGGAGCTTAATATGTATAGCCTCGAGGAAAGGAGGGAGAGGGGGACATGATAGAAACTTTCAAGTACCTCAAGGGAATCAACAAAGTCCAAGAGGGTAGCATCTTTCAAAAAGAGGTGTGCAAGAACAAGGGCACAATTTGAAGATGGGGGGCAGCTCGGGGTAATTTAAGGAAGTATTTTTCACAGAGAGGGTTGTGGATGCATGGGCAGCCTTCGGAGGAGTTGTGGAGTCAAAAACAGTGATGGAATTCAAGCATGCATGGGACAGTCATAAGGCAATTCTAGGGGGTGGGGGTAGGAAGAAGTAGGCTGCTGGTTAACTAGGATCTGCAGCTTATCCATTAGGTAGGGAAATGGGCAGACTGGGTGTGCCAAGCGGTCCTTATCTGCCATCAAATTCTATGTTTCTATGTTTTCAGGGGTGACCTGGGAGAACTGGGTGGTTAAGTGACTTGCTCAGAGTCACACAGTATGCAAGTAGAGGTTGTGAGAATCAAACTCAGGTCTGGTCTACTGGATGTACCAAGCTCGTTCACACCTTGTTCCTCTAACCTCTAGGCTATACTGCCAGCCCTTGGTCTGTCCCAGCCATGCGTGTCCCACCAGAGATAATAATCCACAGCAGATTCCTAACAACTGCTCCTGCCATAAGAAAGCAACAGTAATCAACATTCATTGCTGACCTCAAAGCTTTTATCTCTCTATTTGTAGTCTCATTTACCTCACACCAGTTATTGCATTGGGAGCTGAAATGGTTTAGCTGAATTTCTGAAGCCAGACCAGATTTACGTGTCCCAACTTGAAGTAGAACTTAAGTTGCCAGTGGCCCACTTCTCTCACCTTTAAAGGGGAACAGTCAGCAGCAAGGGCATCACACTCAAGTCTGAGGCTGATACAAATCTGCACTTTGTGTGCAAAACCATTTTTTTGTACTTACTGTTTGCTGCAGTATGGTATATTGTATAAGGCTATATCAGACCAATTCTGCTGACTTACAAGCTGATATTTGCTGTAACCAAAAATTCCCAAATCCCTTGCAGCTAACATTAGAGTAGGGCTGCAGCAGTGGGAGATTTAATAGCCTTCAGTGCATGTTAGAGTTTTTATAAGTTCTGTTTTTTTTGTTTTCTGGTCCTGCTGTCCTCCCAGGGCTAAGTGCAGTCACAGAGGACTGTACTTATCCCTGGGGAAACAGAGGGACCATTTGATATGTGATGTGAGTTTATAAAGTATCTAACATGCACTGCAAGCTATAGAATGTGTCACTGCTGCAGCCCTGCTCTGATGTTTGCTGCAGGGGATTCCGGGATTTCTGGTTACAGAAAATGTCAGCTTGGAAGACTGCAAAATCACTCATAGAATCTACTATACTGCAATAAACAGTAAGTAAAAAAATGTTTTTGCACACAAAGTGTAAGCTGGGAACAGCCACACACTTTGATGTGGGGCTTAGTGCTGACTGTTCCCCATTAATAAGCACTTTCTTTGATAGGGTTGCAGGACAGCAGTGAATGCTATGGGTGTGTACAGTACACACACTGTTCCACACTTCCTTAAAGGGAAAGTCCCCTCAGCCTATTATTCTGTTTCCCTGTGTTGCTTGTAGGCAGCATGCACAATGATTGTCTCTACTGCACCCTCCTAATTAAATTTAGGATTTAAATGTAAATGAAGGTACTTAAATCTGGTGTGAAAAGCTGCTTGACTCCATTGCAAAGGTCATAGCCTGACTTACAGTATGCAAGGCATCCTGGAATGTTATGATGTTTTGGTGCTAAAGCCTGAAGTAGTTACACTGTATTAGTCAATGCTGTTGCTGTTCTCTGCAGTCCCTATATTTTTATCTCATGCTGGCCATGGAACTTTTGAAGGCATAGTAAGTGCCCTGCTGTTTTCTGTAGTTTAAAGTGCATCTCATTTAGGAAATACATAGATACATAGACAGTGTCGGCAGATAAGGGCCTATGGCCCACCTAGTCTGCCCATTTGAGCTTGTAAGTTCAGTTTGTTTTCCTAGAAGTCTGTTTCCCCTTACCCCTGCCCTCTAGAATTCCTTTATGTCTATCCCATGCATTCTTAAATCCCGTGTTTATTCCAGCCCCCACCTTCCTCTGGCAGGGTGTTCCACTTGTCCACCACCCGTTCTGTGAAGAAATTCTTTCTCATGTTTCCTCTGAATCGGTCCTCCTCAACTTCATCCCATGCCCTCTAGTCCTGAAACATCTTTTTCGCTTAAAAATAGTGTTTTCCTGCACCCTGTTCCTCCTGTAAGATACTTGTATGTCTCTATCATATCCCCTCTCTCCCTCCTCTCCTCCAGGGAGTACATGTTCAGTTCCTTCAACCTGTCTTCATAGGACTTGTGATGCAACCCATGCACCATCTTTGTTGCCCTCCTCTGAACCTTCTCTACCCTGTCTATGTCCTTACGTAGGTATGGTCTCCAGAACTGTACACTGTACTCCAGGTGGGGCCTCACTAGTGTCTTGTATAGCGGAATTATGACCTCCCTTTTCCTGCTGGTGATGCCCCTGCCTATACATCCCAGCATCCTATTTGCTTTACCTGATGCCTTGTCACACTGTTTCCCTACCTTGAGGTCATCAGAGATGACAACCCCAAGATCCCTTTCCTGCTTGGTGCATGCTATATCCTCACCCCCAACTGATATATTGTGCCAGGGTTTTTGTGCCCCATATGCATTATCTTGCACTTCTTTGCATTGAATTTCAACTGCCAAACCCTTGACCATTCTTCAAGTTTCTGCAGGTCCTTCTCATTCTGTCTACACCCTCTGGTGTGTCTACTCTGTTACAGAGCTTTGTGTCATCAGCGAACAGTGAAATTCTGCCTTCTAGATCCTGTGCAATGTCACTGATGAAGATGTTGAATAGGACCGGTCCCAGCACTGATCCCTGTGGTACCCCACTGGTTACTCTTCCCTCTGTGGAGTGACAGCCATTTACCACCACCCTCTGTGTCCTGCCACCCAGCCAGTTACCTACCCACCACACCCACAAATAAAATGCTTTTAGAGAATGCAGGGACTTCACAAGACATGAAACAGAACTGAATGAGAGTACAACTTTAGCTGGCTTGTGCATGTAAGCATCATCGACTCCCATAGTGCCTTGCATGAGTGGGATCATGACCTTTGGAATGGAGACAAGTAGGTTTTCATACCATGGCAAAACAGAGTACAGCAACCCCATTTATATTTAAATTAGAATGACATTAGGGGGATTCAAGAGAGGGAATCATTGTTCATGCTTACAAACTATACAGGTATACAGAAAATAGGCTGAGGGTACTTTCCAGTTAAAGATTTGCTGTGGCAAGGATGGTCCAACTTATGAAAGAAGGGAGGGTCTTAAAAGTAGGATAAATGTTTTGTGGAGGCACATTCAGATGACACCTTCATCCGCCCATGCCTGGGCAACCAGACAGCTATAAGCCCGGCATGCATTTTGCATCCTATGATGACTGGTATTTCGGTGGGGCACCAAAAGTGCATTAGAATGGGGAGAGAAGCTGGAGGGCAGATGAAGGATGATTCTTTGTACTGGGGAGGGAGCGTGGACCTCCAAGCTGGCCCTCCTCACTAAAGTTAACACAGCAACTGGTATGATCAGAACTCATTTGGCACTCTTTCTAATAGCCCTCTTTAAACTATCATTAATAGTACAAATTACGGCTGCACTCTTTGTCAATCAGAGATCAGCAGGCTGACCACTCACAGCCTGGCCATCTGTTGTTTGTGAAGTATACACAGAAACTCAAGCATTACTTTACCTTTCACCACATTTAGCGCCCCATACCATTGTTTAAAGTTGTCCATTTGAAGGAAATACATATCCTCCTGCTACAGCTGTTAACATGCAAACGCTAAAGGCAATATGATTTTACAATACAGTATAGTTATAATGGATGACCCGGGAAGACTTCGGTTTCCCAAGGGTAAAAGAAGAGAATCTGGTTCACTGAATAACTTTTAGCAAAAATATAAAGAATAAGAAACCCTCATTCATCAAATAAGTTTAAAAATGTTTATATTTTGTCTGCTTTCTTGCCACCTTAGTATAACCAATGTGTTGTGGCAGATTTGACTACTTATTTGGGTAGGTGGTCTTGCATTTAATTGTCAAATGAAAATAACGGTTATTCACCCTGCAAATAATGTGCTCATGAGTCAGAAATGCAAACCAGTGACAAGTGGTTTACTGGGGGTCAGGATCAGGATCTGTGGGAGGAAAAAGGGTCAGGCAGGCAAACAATAACATTAACAACAGTAGCAGATGGCTGCCGAACAGTCAGGCTTTCTATGACCCTGACACAGTCCTCCCTCAACTAACCACAAATGCCCAGCCCAGCTGTACTGTTGAGTCATTGCTCACTCCCCACTGGTATGACCTATGCCCCTTTTCCCCTTTAAGAGCTCACAATACAGTCACTGGGTACCCTGGCATTAGATCATGGCAGGCCGATGGGTGCCAGTGTTGGTTCACTGTGAAACTATAGTTGCAAAACCTAAATCTGTAATCCTGGCTGGATGTCCTATTCCATTTACATGAAAAGGCCCAAATTGTTCTATCTAACCAATAAAAGATGATTTTTTAAATGGCCCATAGGCCCTGGTGTGGCACTCATAGTTACCCTCCTAGCAGTGCAACCCCAGGACAACCCCTGTACTCAGAAGGCAGTCACCTGACTGTGGAACAGTGTGGTGGCTTCAAGGCTCTTACGACTTTGTCTTTGGTGTCTCTGCAGGCACTGAAGAGCTCAGCTAAAGGGCAGTTTACTATTATGAGGTGACTCCCTCCTGCCACATTTTTCCCAGTGTCCTCAGGTATAATGCATTCAAACTTTCCTCCTAGGCTGTGAAGCACAAATCTCCCACCAATGTCTGTGCAGGCAGCTGCAGACAGTGCAGATTGCTGATCTGCCTCCTCACTCTCTCTCATGCAGATTGAAGACATGCTGGAATGTTCCACAGTGAAAAGTGAGCTGGCAGCCCTCCAACTGGTTGAACCCTCCTTTCCAGTCACTGGGGGAGAGATGGTTAGCTGTCATTCAACACCCTATTGGCCAAAATTCATGGGCACATGAAATGTAGTTCTCAAGTATCACATGAGCCCTCTCTGGCTCCCTCTGTAGTCCATTTGTTTTGCAGCATTTGCACTAGTTGCTTGTGCAGTTGTGGAGGCAGTTCAGGGACACCCAGACTGTGAAGCCACAATACCCACAGTGCCAGGCCAGTGCACACAGGAGGGGTCGTATACCCCGCACATGAACAGCAAGCCAAAATACCACCATACTGGGAGGGAAAATCAAACAGGGACGTGGCAAGCAACCTGCTGCATCAATCAAATTTGTGAGCACTAGCACTTTTAAATTACATGATTAAATACATTTTCAAACTTTGTAGCTCACTGATTCACAGTCTGTTTTTTGTTTTCCCTCTAAGTGCAAAGGTACTCTGGTTTTCAGTTCAGGGAATCCCCTGTCCTACGTGTGTGACTGCACTAGGTGTTGTCAACAGCAGGGAAGTGCAGCAGTTGAGCTGTAAAACTGTGTGTGACTGGCACAACTTGCTGAATGGTGCTGGAAGCGCCTAAGATTTTCATTACTCAGTCCTGCTCCTGCCCATGGAGGAGTACAAGTCCTCAGGAATGGAGGAGAGCCTTGCTGGTGGTGGGCTGTGGTGTGGGCTCAAAGGAGCCTAAAGTTAAACCCCCACCCTTGGGGGGAGGTACAGTAGCAAGAGGGCTGTTAAATGTAGTGCTCACTTCTATGGTATCTAACATTTACATTTTGCCATGACCTCTGTGTTAGTATTTCAGGCATGGTCATAATTATTATAAAATGGGCAAAAAAATTCCTCCAATCTGGTTGGCTAAAGGACCATTGAAGCCATGTCCTTATCAGCCCATAACTTGCCAACCAGCACTACATACCAGAGGTAAAGCCCCATAATCTGAGATATCAATGTCCCATCATACCCCATTCAGGAACCTCGGAGTGTAAAGCCAACCGTGATGTGACTGCAAAACTGGAAGTCAGTCTGGAGTGGTCGACTCACTCACCAGTCGGTGGTAAATGATAAACCCCCCAAAATGACTTGCAATAAAAAAAAAAAACATTAAGCCCCCTACTTTTATTTTTACTTTCCATATATGCTGTTTCTCCAGTTGTCTGTTTTAGCCATGTTTCACTCAGTAGATAGTCGGGTCCGTAATCACACCCCTTTCAAAATTACACTGCCAACAATCTGTATCATTTTGTCACATTTTCCAAAGCTGCCAACAGAAAAAGATGAAAGTACTTGGTAATCTACACTATCGTCATTAGTACTAACTTCAGAAAACTAGACGCAGTCTTGAGCGTGTGTTGCCATAGCAACACTCGCTCGGGCTCACGCCTACTTCTCTCAATCGTGGACACGCTCACTCTCAGTTATCAACTGTCAGCTGCTTCTTTAAAAGAAAACAGAGTAAAGCTAAGCAAATGAGCACAAATTTCTACATTTTGAAACCCACAGTTCCTTACTTTAAATGTGTGACAGGACATCATGTTGCAGTAGTGACAGCAGTCGGTCACACTGTATTAGGCTGTCAAACTGAAACTGCTTCTTCCCTAACAAGGTGTCGAAATGGTAGGATCAACCAAATACTTATTTAACACTTATGACAGAATCATGTATGTGAGTAGCTGGGAGTGTCGGTGCAGATGGCAGGATCAAGTGTGTGGGTAGCTGGAGCTCCATTTAAACACAATGACAGGGACTACTTTTTTATTATTTTCTACTCAGCATATTTTTTTACTCTTTTTTTACATACACTTTGTGTATGCATTTTTTTATTTGAGGTCTTTACTGGGGGGGTGCATTTTATAAGCACAATAAGACACTCTGAGGTGTGGGTTATGGCCTGGTAAGAGCACTTCCTAGGTGCTAAAGACACTCGGCGCAAGTGCCTCGTGCCTCATAACGACCTGAGGAGTGCTCTAATCAGGGCATAACTCACACCTCATCGTGTCCTATTGCTGGCTTATTGGTGTATTCAGAATGTCTATCATTGAGCTACACAATAATGCATGTTAAACATTCTGAGAGATGAAATCAAACGGTTTGCTTGTCACCAGAGCAGAGTCTTTTCAAACAAGCTCAAACTGACTTTGGTACAGACTGGTGGCTACAATTCCTTGTTTTATTACTTTCTGCAAAATAATACACACATGTTCAGCAATTATTTGCACGAAAGAGCAATTATGTAGTTTTTAACAAGAACATGGAGGAACAGAGAAAATATTAATACTCTGGGCAAGGGAGGATTTTGAAGTGGTTGGAAATGGACATAAATGCATTCTGCACATCTGTCTGTATCTGACGTATTGCTACAGCAACCCCTGCTGCTGTTTTTAAAAGATGTGTCCATTTGTGACAACAAAGTCACGATCTGCAGCACAAAAATGACACAAATGTGATCTGTGTAATTGCTTGTCGCAATTGCATCTATTTTGGGAGATATAGTATGGACCCAGTTAAACCATCTAATAGATTGTCTAACAGAGTGAATGGATGTCTGGTTTGAAAACAGTAGTGGATCGATCATTGATGGAGCCTCTTCTCTACGTAAAAAAAAAAGTCCCTAAACAAATGCCCCAGTGTTTCTGGAAGCAAACTGAGCTTCACTTCAGAGCCAGTATAGGGGGACTGTTGCTCAGAAATCCCAGAAGGGTCTAGAAAGTCATACTGCTGCATCAGTTGTCACAAACGTAACATCACAATGTCAACATTCCCAATCACTGACAGCTAGTCACAACATGTAATCATGACAATGATGCTGTCAAAGGGTGAGAACCAACTACAGTGAAGTTCAAAAAGAGCTCCCAGGGAACCAAGGGCTGTTGTTGGGTGGGAGATGACTGGTGGGAACTATGGCAACCTGATGGGGGGTAAAGAGGGCAAAGGGTATGTAAGCTTTCCCTAATCAGAGACTAGATTGGTCCACTGTTGGCTGACACTTAAAATAGAATTTATTGCAGGTGTTCACCCATAAATGTTTTTTTTCAAGAAGACCAGTTTTGCCCAGATGAAGGGAGAAGGTTTGGATGAAACCCTTAACAACTAGGGATGTACAGGCAAATAGATTGAGGGATTATTAGATTGGGGTTATTTGAATGTTTACAACCACCCTGCAACCTTACAAATTGAGGGGAAAGAGGTCAATGTAGGAGGAGGACGGGGGAAACTGAGGTGAGGGAAGAGGAGAAAAGTACATGAGAAAACTGTGTGGGGTGTCATTGAGGCACAGGTCAGGAAGCACATGAAAACCAGGAGCAGTTTCAAAATTCTCAAATAGCATTTTATTATTAATAATAGCAAAATAAAAAAAATAAAAATTGTTCAGAATAGCTGTTTACAATGGCAGTACAAAGATAGAAAACAGAGTCCTTCTTTTGAGTTTTTTCTTCTCAATTTCAAATCTCAGACTCTGTCTCTCTCTTCCATAAACATAGCTGTTCTTTTTTTGTCTATGCCTGTGAAACTCATTAAGAAAACAGCATGCTTCTCACACAATGTTCTTTCCAATGTAAGTTTCCAATGTTCTTGCAAGTGCAGCAAAAAGAACATAATGACCCAGAAAAGGCCTCTTATAGCCAGCTCTGCAGAGATTTTGCATCCAGCATTCTCAGGCTAACCCCTTGAGTTCCAAATAGCTTTGTAATCATTTCAACAGCATATATTTTTAAACAAAGGGATCGCAGTATCAGTAATATTTCTACAAAATGATTCACGTATATTTTTATACCAGCAGATATGCAAGGAGGAAGAAAATACAGAAATAACAAGTGAAGGCAAACAGCTAGCAAGAGACAGACAATTGCAAAACCATCAGAATGATCAGTTCCTAGGTCTCATAAGAAAATGTGGTTGTGCAACCAGAGAAAAGACAGAAAAGGAAAGAACAGAACATAACCTTGCATTTAACCTCTTTCTGCATAACAAATGGGTCAGGGTCTTATTCAACCCTTTCACACAGGGCATTCTAGAGATTACATACTTCTATGGCCTCTGTGGGGAGTTACTCTGCAGGACTAAAGAAGAGGGACTGGAAATATTGAAAGTTAGAACCCTGTTTAATAAAGTTGCTTACAAAAGTTAGAAAAAGAATAAACAATTTTCTTCTTTCTACTCTATTCTCCCTTCTAGCCCCACTCCAAAATCCTCTAATCTTTATTTTTTTTAAATAGGTTTTTATGCTCCTTGGGCTGAATGGGTGGCTGTTCTGCCCAGTCCCCAGGTGCTGTCAACTGACCTACTGCCTCTCTCCATCTGGGGTTGTGCCCCCCATGGATTTCACCCTGTAGTAGGGCCAGGTGAGTGAGGCTGTCCTCTCCTTCCCTCCCCTGATGCCTCTTATCCAGATGTCCCCCAACTGAGTCACAGGGTGGGTTGTGGCACCTCATCAAGGCTTAGTAAAGCCCTGCCCCTATCCATTTTTCTCCAAAGTTTTCTCCCTCCCTGAGGCTAAGGAAAACATGGAAGATGCATGTGTGTGGAGGCATGCATGCACTCTGGAACTGCCAGCCGTTTCACCTACCCATCTGTTCATCAGCCACCCAAACATCAGTGCTACTACCAGACCGCCACCTGGTGGTAGCCAAGAGCAGGAACAGCTTCACCACCCCAATCCAGAAGAGGAGAGCTGCCAGGAGGCCACGCAATCCTCTCACAGCTCTCCCACCACCGACCAACCCTCAGCAACCTGAGCTCATTCCTAAGGTGCATTACAGCATCTCAGCTCTCTGTGCCACCAGGCCTGCTAAATTCTGCAATCTTGGCATGCCACAGGACTCCATTTCAGGATTCCTGCTCTTCACTCTATAAGTCTATTTTGTTTTTTTTTAAACCTCTTTATTGAAATTTTATTGCAAAATACATACACACACACAACCCGAAGTAGACACCAGGCCCACACCCCAAAACTGGGTGCGGAAACTATATACATCCCCATAACTATATACAATCACAGTTACCCAATCCAATCGCCATACCCGTAGCTCCCCAACACACTGTGGTGGACTAAAAATGCATGCACTACACCAGATCCAATTCAGGCCCGGTTAGACCCTTCTACTTAACAACCTGGATTATAGATATAGTGAAAAAAGAAATCCCAGGAAAACTAACCCAGCCCACCCAAAGGTAACTGTGTCCCTGGGAAAGAGAGAGAACCCCATATGCCCGACCACAGCAGAAACCTTACAGTTAGACAAACCCCCATACAAAGGAATAATAGCTAAACCTGTATAAGGCCTATCAAACAATCATCAACCAGGTCCCATCAACGAAAAGCCCCATAACCCTAACACATTAAAGACACTTCCCACTACTCCTCTTCAGACAGACAGACCCGAACCCTCGGACCTTTAAGCTGGGTTGCATAGACCACCTCTAAAGTCCTCCAGATCCGGTTGTAAACATTCTCCTTCCCCTCCATCAACATGAATAATTTAATTCTCTCTAAGACCTGTATAAGGTCCCTCACCCACTGATCATAATCATAAACTAAATCCTCCTTCCAATGTCGCAAAACAAATGCTTTAACAACAGCTGACATTAGGGAAATATGATGCTTAGCCGCACTCCCCCCTATAAGTCTATTTTGTATGTGTCATGAGAAGTGCCTCATACGGTAGAAAAGAGTCATCTCATGCAGTTTGGGTGAGAGGATTGCAAAGCTGAGCAGTTCTGTCTGCTCAGACTGTATGAGATAATGATCTTATACCATGACAGACATCTCTTGCAGCCCATATAAACTTATTTTATATCACTAGAATTAGCTAGAGTGATTTATAGTAAGTTTTACATTCCATTTCACCCTGCCTTTTAAGTGGAATGCTCCACTATAATGTCACATATGATAACTACATGCAGGATAAGAAGTCCTGTAGTTCTGAGTACTGATTGGCTGAAATCATTCAAGTGATTTTATAGTGTTCATTAATGGCCTCACATCCCTTTGTTTTCACCTAAATACAAATATCCACCTTTAGGAGTATGACACCATCATTTAATCTAAATCTTATTCCATCACATAATTCAACAAACTGTATAAGCAGTCTTTGAAGAAACACAGACCTGGATGGACATAAACTGTCTATCACAAAACAACGCCCTGACCAAAACAATGCATTTTAGTGGCAATATGGTTCCTAATGCACAGAAACCTTTACCATGCATAAGTCCCGGGGCACAAGTCCCTCGCTGGAAAATGTTCAGTGTTTTAAATAGCTAGGAATCTGGCTTGCTCCAAAGTTTTCCTACTCATAACACATCACCAGAACTGCTAGAAACTCACAAGAAAAGCTTGGGCTGCTCTACCACAACAGGAGTTTTCTCATTCTGAACACTAGAAAGATGTCACTGCAAAAATCCTTATTGTCTGTTCTCTTTATCTAAATAAGTTTGAACTGATATTCCTACAACAACCATTAACTGTAACTACTCTGCTGCTGTAATTGTTTTCCCTCAGGATCCTCTTGGAAAGTAGCTCTTCCATATACACTTAATAAGGCCATCATGTTGTGCACAATTTCAAATAAAATCAAAGTAACAATGGTGCAGGACCGTGCCAAGATTTGAATGACAGTACATCCATAAGTACACACTCACACAAATACTTGCATAAACATAAATGAACTTATGAAAGTGTACATTACAGCTAGCAGTGGCAGTGCTGTGTGCCAATGGGGCCTTACAGATGTTGTGATGTGCAGTGGTGTCTCCTGCTCCTAGAGAGCTTTCTTTATTTTGCCACCGGCAGCGACAGCTCCTGGCCACAGAAGGCCTTTATCAATGTTGCCACCAGCTGCAGTGACTCCTGTGACTAACAGTTACCTGAACTGCCCCCCACTAAAAATATATGGTCTGGCCCCAGTTGTTTGTACATTTTCCTGGTTGATAAAACACCACCCCCTGTAAGCTGCACTGGCAACAGGAGTGATGGAGAAACAGAGGGTGAACAGCATGGTAAATAGCTGAGAGTGAGAGGAAGAGGTTACTGTCTGGGACTCCCATGTGTGTGCTGGACATGCATGCTGGTACATTGCTGTGAACATGTGAAGGCAACCAGTACTACAGTCCACTGACTGTGCAGCTACACAGACCACACAACTGGTGTACAGCTGACTCACACAAAAGGCATTTTTGATCTTGACAAATGCAACATAAAGCACCAAAGGTACTGACAGGCATCAAAGGAAGCAATCTGCGTTATATAAATACAATATTTCTGCCTTGCATTGTAATATAAGTAAACAGAGTTTAGGAGATGTCTCTTGACTAATCAAGAGTGTCTCGTGACTTCTAGGGTTCAAGAACTGAGAAGCGTAGCTGAATGGTCCCAGAAGACTAAAAAGTTACAGTAGGATACTCTTAATTACTAAAGAGGCATTTCCAGAGCCCCATTTACTTTGTATTAAGTATTTTGTTTTCCAGCTTAAAGTCAATTTCAAAGAGAAATGTGATCATTTGGAGCAAACAGAAAAAAGACTGCTAAGTTAGATAACTGATACACCTGAAGAGCTATATCATGTTTACTGATCTCCTCTGTGCGTGGGTTTCATTTTGTGTCAGTATTTTGGCCATTTTTTATTAAGTATGCTATCTTCTGTATTTAAAAAAAAACATTTTTAATTTCCAATCTTGTTATCTGAACACTCAAACACATCGTAAACACGCAGTAGAGGTTGACGGCCCCATATTCAGACATGGCTATCTGAGATATGCAAAATAGCACACAATCATAAGGCAGACATATTCTTTAGGCAGCAAGTACTAATATCAGGCTGTAGTATCACCACACAAAGGGCATACATGTTATGCGCCCCAGTTCTCTGCTGACCACACATCCAGGAGCAAAGGGTGATAGCCCAGCCCAGATGGAGTTACACCTTTGCTCTAGGGTGCTATATTCCAAGGCCTGCACGCTAATGACTACATATGACATGCAAGGTGCTACGGGGCCATTTGTGTGCCATTACATAGCCCTTAACAGCTCTACACAATGCCTCCATGCATGTGTATGCTTGGAGGCATTGTGCAGAGCTTCGACCATTGCCCCCATCCTTACACAATCCCCCTACACTGGTGTATGAATCACTGGCAATCTACTGGTACCCTCCAACCACCCCAGTCCCAGCTGTGAAATCAAATTACCTAGTTAGTCCAGTGGTAACCCCTCCCTAATCACTGCTGTGAAATGATGTCCATCCTCACTAGTCCAGTCCACCTACTAAGCACCATTACTCTCCACCCCCTGTCCAGCACATGACTCACCTAAAAAGCCTGTGGACATGGCACGCAGCATGGCGGATGACAACTGCCACTGACTCTTCTGTCACCATCTCGGCTGGCCGCCATCTGAATGACACGGACCAGACATATGCTGACTTGTTTCTACTGACAAATTCATTTGGATTGAAAATGCTGGGGTTGTCTCTGACGTACTCTCTCTTATTTCACGTGCCACAACAAAAGTCTGTTATTTGCTATCCTACCTGATTTTGTACTTTTATGTGCACCACACTTTTGTGTATTTGTGACCCCACCCTACACAGCTGCTGAAAGTTCACTTTTGTGGATTTTTTTAATATCTACTCATTTTAGATTCTAGGGAAAAAAGACTTGCTTTCAGGTATTATTTGTGGAATAATTGTACTTCTTTTACAAGCAGGATCTTTCTGTTAGACAACTGTAATTATACTTAACAAACATTTATAATACCTGTAGTAGCACCATCCATTAACGACACACATGTTTTAAGCAACCAAAAGCTGGATGTCAGAAAATTATGTAATTGTACGGACATCAGATCTGACATAGCTGATAACATAAATTTTTAGTCAAAGCAGAAAAGAGTACACGTGACCATAAAATATGCTACAAGCTATGCTTCTTTGGCACCGAAAAACACCAGTGCAATTACACCAGTGGTGTAATATGCGTATCAATACTGTGTTAACTATATTGTAAATAGAATCTGAAATAGTTTACTAATAAAATGAAATACTTTCCTGATCCCATAAGGACTGTCTACTAAGGGTTTGTTAAACAGGTTAATGATTTGTGATTATCAAACTACTGATAGAAGTCTCAGCATCTCAATTTAGCATTGGCCTTGTTTCTTTAGCCTTGATGTCAGATGTCCCCAAAAGTTCAGTAAGTATTCTGCAGAAATACTGTATGATTTGTTTCTCTGTGGCTGCTGTTCTCCAAAATGCTGGTGTTGCATTTTCAGTTTTATTAGCATCATAGTTTTTTTCAATAAAATAAATATTTTCGTAACTACTTAAATGTAATCAAATATATAATTATGAGGAGTACTGCACAGCTCAAAGGTACTGCTTCCAAAGTCGGATCATATTTGCTGAACCATATTAATGGACTCTAGCACATGCGGTGGTGCAATACCCCTCAGTTTTCTATGCCCCCAGCCCTACCATAAACCACAACAAACAGCTTGTCACTCAGTTACATTAGAGGGGCACTTGAATGGCCACCTTTAAAACCAATTCCAGGGCCCTGTGATGAACCAGGCTGCTACCCCCGTCCCCTCATGAATCGAGTGCTTCTTTTCTTCAACGTGCTCAACTTCTGCTGGCCCCATTACGGGAAATGTACTTAAATATTATGACCTCAGAGTCAGATTTCAACGACAAAGGAATGTATCTAATCAATTCAACAAGGGTTTCAAGTCTGTGCATCTAAAAATGGTTCCAACAGATTTTAGTGCAGGCAAATTATGTAATGTGAATACGACTTTTAGGACTGCCGTATCAACAAATGCATTTCTGCTGTCTATCTGCTGTCTCACCTATTACAGTTAAATACTAAATAAAATGTATTGCACAAGTAACCATCCCAAGGAGGGATTTAAATGTACAGTAGGACCTCAGTGTTCAAAGCATTACACACTAGATGACCGAAAGGAGCAGCTCATATTTTATATTCAGTTTAGGACAGTCATTTGTCACCACAAAACACATTATTGCAGAACAGAGGGAGTTTACATTTAGGTTAGATTATGGGGTTAGAAATGATATTTCCTGAAGGGAACATTTAAACAACCAAGCTCTGTATATGTCTACATAAACCATCTGCTGCATTTACAAAACTCAAAAGCGCTCCATTTTTAATGCTTCCTCATATGGAACTAGTTCTGTACAGCGCTGCTGAACCTATGGTATATTAAGTGCTAAGGTAAATTGTGTGGTGGAGGGGGAATGGAATACAGGTACATCCAAAGAGTAAAAAGTTAGATACTGCATGTCATTTGGGCCCTCCAGAAAGCCTGTGAAGAGGCTGAAATGTTGGCAAGGCTTTAGCGTACATACTAAAAGCTATTTTTAAAACATATGGCCCTATGTTGGTAAACTGTGACTTTGCTCCATTCTTCTGTGTTACAAGTTGCATTATGTGGCATTGATACTGTATTCTCCAGTGCAATATAAAGACATCAGCTCTCTTGCCCAGTTGAACCTATAACAGAGTATTTGGAAAGTGAAACATGGAGGTCCCAGTATTTGAAAGGCAGGCCACAGGATTCTGTACCAGATGTGCCTGCATCCAGCATCAGCCCTTTGTGCCATTCGGGACAGCACATCCAACATGCAGCTGTGATAAGGACCCACTGTAGATCACATAAATACTTCCAACTAGAAACCTAATGCCCAGGCATGCTCCTCTCCTTTCTTCAGACAACCAATCCAACAACTGAAGCATTCTAGCAGTGGGTCGAGGGTGGCTGGTTTTGGAAAATGTTGCTGGAATGAAGGAGCAGGTAAAAAGACAGGCCATTTATGTGTTGGTGATTCCAAAAAAATGGCCTGCAATAAGAAGTTATTTAAACTTCCCATTCTGGGCAACAAGTAGTATAAATTCTCAACTAGGTTAATTGTTTAATTGTAATAGTCTTATACCTGTGCATTGCAAGTTTGAATAATCCTTTGCCATGAATAGTCTAAATTAAAAAAAAAATAGCTCTCTGTGACATTCATCTGGGGAGTGTGGATACCTGTTGGGATTGGATTTATACATACATACACACCCACTTAAACACATAGCCATTTCAGGAGAAAAGAAGATCATTGGTCCATCGCAAGTTCCTCCCGAGCAGTAGCTCAACAGGACTGCCCTGTTACCTCCGTTTTCTCCAAAGTACTTATTAAGTCTGGGCTCAAATGTCATCACAGTAGCAACTGATACTATATGCCCTGGCAGACTGTTCTAATTATTCACCACTCATTCAGTGAAGAAGTTCTCCCTGATGTTTCCTTTGCATTGTCCCTCTTTCAAATGAAACTGAGTGTTCCCTTGTCCTTTCATCCTTGTGCATCTTGATGAGCTGAACTTGATGTGATCATGTTTTCCCTTTTAGATTCTGTATAGTGCTTTAATACTGTAATCATGTGTGTCTTAAGTCTTCTCTTTTCCTTGGAGAGCAGTCTACATTCTGCCAATCAATCCTCATAGCCCATGTTTTCCAAACCATTAACCATCATGATCACCATCCTCTGTACCCTCTTTATTGTGTTAATGTCCTTGCTGAGATATGGAAACCAGAGCTGTACACTATATTCAAGGTACCGCTTGTCCAAGAAAATGTATAACAATAGTATAATGTCTCTTGACCTGCCTACAAAGTTTCTCTTAATACATGCCATGATTTCTGTTTGCCTTGCTAGTTTTTGACACATATTGTTGTTCTTATTTCAAGAGATTTCAAGTTGCTGCTGATCAATATTTCTAGGTCTTTTTTCCTGCTTGGTTTCATAGTAACATAGTAATTTAATGTCAGAGGGGACTCTTGGTCTATCCTGTCCACCTCATTTGCTTTATAGAGTAAGCAGGGATGAACAGAAATGCTTTCCAAACATGCACTAATGTATAAGGGTTTCTCTATCCACTCTACACAGGGTGCACTTTGTTTCCCTTGGTAAGCAGATATTTGTCAAGGCTTACTTGGGTGGCTGCTGTTGTTCTCAGGTTTATTGCCTCCAACTGTAGGCTGCTAAATAGATTCACTAACTTCAGGGGGAAGAAGAGCTTCTTAACATTATTCTTGAATACACTGCCTCAGAGCTTCGGAGGAGGGGGTACACTTTTGGTCTACTGGAGGACACCAGATCAAACATCTCTTTCTGTTCAATCACGTCAGTACTTTGAATATGCGGAAGGCTGGGATCATATTCCCGGTCAGCCTCTTTTGAACATGTAAAGGGCCACTAGCTGCTCCTCAAAGCTCTTGTCCCCCAACCCCCTGATAACTTTGGTGGCCTTGCACTGCATCCTCTCAATCATCTTAGTGTCCTTTTTTGTGTTGAGGTGCCTAGAGCAACATACAGCACTTCATATGTGGTCTGACCAGAGCTTTATAAAATGACAGGATTACTTTCTGTATGATGCTGGTCACCCCATTTTTAACATACCACAGCATTCCACTGGTCCTGTCAACAGCAGTCATACACTGTTTGTCATGCTTTACCCCATTGTCTATTATAATGCCCCAATAATTTTCCCTCTCCACCGCCATAAGGGGAGCTTTGCACAGTATGTAGGTCCTACCTCTGTTTTTCCTCCACTGGTGTAGCACCTTGCAGTTGACTACTCTGAATCTGAGACTCCTGGCATCCTACCAATTGGCTAGTTTGTTCAGATCCTCCTTGTCCCCATCCTCAAGAGGGTCCACCACCCTAGCCAGGTTAGCATCATCAAAAAACATAAGTAGCCTGCTGGAGAGCCCCAATTCCAGATTATTGTTGAAAATGTTAAGCAGAGGTGGCTCCAGCAAAGATCCCTGACAGCTGCTGCTTAGTACCTCTCTCCCCTCAGAGCAGTCCCTATCTGCCACAGTCCTTTGCTTTCTGCTCTTAAGCATGTTAGCAATCCATCTCTGTTTATATCTAGTGGTTTTACACATAAATGTGTCATGTATCACAGTTTCCAAGGTCTTGCTGAAGTAGATAGACTATTTATATGGCCCTGCCTCTGTCATCTCTCTGGTCACCTCCCTGAATAAGGTGCTCAGTCTGGTTTGGTATGATCTGCCCTCATAAAGCCATGCTAAAAGGGGTAAGAACCTTGGCCTCAACCAAGTACCCCATTATTCTGTCCCTAATAGTGGCTTCCAGGAGCTTGCCCAGCACTGATGCCAGGCTAACTGTCCTGTAGTTGCCTAACCTGTAGCCGGAGAACAGTGGCTCATCGTTCAGCTTGATAAA
This sequence comes from Neoceratodus forsteri, assembly GCA_016271365.2. NCBI lineage: Eukaryota > Metazoa > Chordata > Ceratodontiformes > Ceratodontidae > Neoceratodus > Neoceratodus forsteri. The sequence goes on along the minus strand of CM028132.1, from coordinate 800,299,470 downwards.
CTACAGTATACTCCAGATTTAGGAACATGCTGTTTCTCATCATAGTCTTAAACTGTCAGAGTAGTAGCATGCCTTGGGACTCAGTGAGCTATAATCCAATTTTGGCTTCCCCTAATTAGGCTTCTAGCAGGATGGGAGTAGTAGCATGTCTCAAGGCTGTGATCTCTAACCTCACATCATAGCCCTAAAGCATGTGAAAGTAGCTGTAAAACATGACTGTTTCCTTACTGTAAGGTTGTGACCTGTTGTACCAAAGTACTAGATTTTCATCTCCTTTTAGTTGTAAAGCAGCCCTTTAAAAAAAAAGAACTTAGGCAATTTTTCAGTGCGAGTCTCTTCATTATTGACTGTGTTCTGCCACTGTAACCAGTGCACCAAACATCTGGATTATTTGACATTAACACCATCCTCTTCATCTGCCTATTGGCTATTTCTTAGTATAGCATCTCTATTTAGACTTCCAAAACTTGACAAAAAGACACATAAAATACTGAAGTGTTACATTTTCCTGATGGTGTACTTATAATACTGTGTTGCCATAGCAAACCTGAGTCATAGAATACTCTTTTGTTTTTCAAATAGCAGCTTTGAACAGCATAAATGTGATCTATTTGCATTAAGTATCTGTGCTCTGCAAAAAAGCAGGAGATGTTTGTTATCTCTTGCCAAAAGTAGGCCTCCCTTTTGAGAGAATAAGAAAACTCATGTAAATGTGCATAGCTGATGATTGCACTAGTACATATGCAGTATCATAAAATCAAATATTTAATCCCACTAAAAGAGAATGCATTAGTGCATGAGTACTACTTATAGAACACTTACGCAACGGGTCTGGTAAAATATCACATATTATTTGCATATGAATCCTAATTTTGCAGTAAGCTTTTAAAGTTTGCATAATTAGATGATAATTTGGACATTTTAAATACCAGGGCCCAGATATTCAAACTGTGCCTAAAAAGTGCGCAACAGCAGAAGCAAGCGCAAGTCCATTGCGCCCATGCCCAAGAGGCGCGATATTCAAAAACTGCACATGCCAAGATGCGCCTATAGCCGACGACTGAATATTGCACCACCCGCACCATAGCGCAACTAAGGAGGTGAAGCTGGGCATATCTGATGCGCCATAGCGCAACAAGGGATGTTCAGTTGAGCAGTCCAGATGTGCCATAGCACAACCAGGGATGCCCCCCAGCAGCAGGCAGCAATGCAACAGCACAACCAGGGATGCAGGGCCCACCACCCATGCCACAGATGGGCAGAGGAACACACAGCAGAAAGACATCGTCCCCCCACACCCATGCACTGCACAACTGGGGAGGACTGGAACAAACCACTGGCCCATGGAGACCAGCAACCAACCCACAGCTGGGCCATGGTGCCCCATCACACCCCCTGGCAAGCTGTGACCAGCACACAAGGAGGGCCAACCACCCTGTGCCACACCATCCCACCAATGCAGAGCACACCCTGCACCATGACCCCCAGACCCCCTGCCCAGGAGCAGCGTCCACCAGTGCAGGACACCCCATGCATGCCACCACCCCCACTGTGACAATGCAACCCTGTGCACCACAGAACCATGTAAGGCAGCCCCACCACGCACACCCATCAGTGAGTGGCAGCACACAGCGATGCAACGACTGCATACACAGTGCCACCATGCACATCCCCCCGAGGTACAGCTGAGAGACCGACCATGCGTCGGCACACGAGGTACCCCACACGTGACAGGGAATGCCCCAGACCCCACCACCAGTGGTACAGCACCCTGCACACCCTCCCAAGGACACACCCTGACCCAGCACTGGCCACAATAGCCAGCACAGACACCCATAGTGGTGCATGGAAACATGCACCACACAGGATGCAACACAGTGCATGGACAAACACCCACCCATACCCAAGGGCACACCAACACAGGGACACAGTAGCAGGGCAACAAAGCCCCCAGCGTGTGGCCATGGAAACCATGTACACATGGCCAGCACTCCTCCATGGCAAAGGAGTGCAAGCCACCCTGTGCAGGCACTGTGGAGCTGTACACCACCAGCATTTTCCCGGAGCACAAGTGATAGACAGTGGTGTATGTCCTCTGCAACACACACAAGCCACAGCATTGAGGTGGGACAACAACAGCGGAGGCCACAGTGTCACCCGAGGCAGACATGCACCACACCAGTGACAGGAAGCAACCTGGCATTGTGACGGGTACAGTGGCTGTCCTGCATGGACAGCCACCACTGACATGCCAGTGGACCGTGCAGGTCACAGACATGCAAGGGTGTCAGCTGCACAGGCCATGGACAGGCTGACAGGTGCGCCATGGACACAGAGCATGCACCATGGACCACTGCACACAGTCATCCAGTGCACAGGGAACAACACACACACCACAGACACTGAGTGATAGCTACTCCTACACCATAGTCACTTCCCCACGGACACACACACACACGCACATGACTGCACCACCCCTGACACCATGCACACCACTGCAGCTGAGCACCTGTAGCCCTCTGCAAAACAGAGACCACCACATTAGGTATATCAAAGCATATGTATTGTAAAAAACACAATAAACTATTCACATATGTATACAAAAGGTTGGGGGGGGAGGTCCACAAACAAGGTGGGGGTGGGTAAGTGGCAGGGTGAACAAATGGTAGAGGAAGGGAGGGTGAGGGTGGGTCCAGGAGGTAGGGAAAATCAGGGGCATTAGTATGCTCATCGGGAGCCCCAGTCCCCGCTCTGGCTGCTCCTCCTGCCATGCCACCATCAGACTCCCACAAGGTCAGTCCTCTCCAATATTTCCAGGGAGGCCCTGGCCACCTGCAGTATCTCCTGCAGTGTCCATCTGATGGCTTGCAACTGCTGTCCACCTAGGACAAGGGAGCAGAGTCAATAGGTGTGAATGCACAGCCCCATGCAGCCCACCAACTGTGCATGGCATACGGCCATGGGACATGCCTTTGTGATGGTGTGTGACCACCCACAGTGATTGCGTCCACAAGACCTGCCCACCCAGGTGCACACAGCCATGTGGACCACTGCACACACCCACTGGCCAAGTCCTGCACAGCACCACCGCGGGCTGTTCAGTGACTTGGCTATGTGGGTGCGGGCGCAGTGGCACAGCCATGTACCCGGTGCACGCATGGACCACCATCGACGCACTCCCAGACATGCATTGCCACTGGACAGTGCTGACTGTAACAAGTTGCGTGCATGGCAGTGGTGTCAATGGATGGTGGCCATGCCCTGCTGCCCGCCCTGTTACACAGCATGCAATAGTAATCATGGATGTAAGGCACTCACCATCATCAGGCTGGTCCCTCTGCCTCTGTGGACCTTCGCCCCTCCTGGACTGACTGTCCTCCTGCTGGCGCCTCCTCTCCCTTGACAGCCATCGCTCATCTGGGCCTAAGGTGCAAACATGGAGAGAGGAACATCAGTACAATCCTGTAGCAAAGTCCCCCTGCCCCATGTGTGTGTAATCCCACACTGCCAGACCCCCCCCCCCCACACCCTGATAACACCACCTCGGCCAACACCGGATGGTCCCCCCCATGTTCCAGACACATCAACCGTGACACCCATATGGAAGATAAAAGTGTATGGATGTTGCACCTAGCTGACCATGGCACCGTGCTCCTCTTGGCATGTGCCCACAGGTGGGCAAGCAGGTCTGGGTCCCTCTGCCTCAGGTCCCCATATCTGTGGTGGCACTGCTCCGCCATCCACCCCATACCAGTGGCCTCCTCCTCCAGGGCGTCGGCCACCTCCTGCCACACCTGACTCCTGGACCTGTCCAGGGGTGCCTCACCAAATAGTGGGCCAACAAGTGGCTCCACAATGGCAACCAAGTTTGCCATCTCTACCTGGCTCCACTGTGCTACTCTCCTCCACGCCATATCTATTGCTCGGTTGAGTCAAAATGGCACTCTGCAGCGTGGTTCCGCCACATGCAGATGCTGCGTGGTACAGCGCTGCCATTCCCTATCGTGCTCTCACCGAACAGCGCGATAGTGGTGCACCCATGCCTGATGCATGGTGCCTGGGGGCAAAGGTCGGGCACAGGGTCGAGGGTCTCTGGTGCATGGACAGCCACAGTGTGAGTGGAACCCAATGCATCTAGTGTGATTGGGTGCCTGTGTGCCACCTCCTGTAGCGGCCTACCGCGCTGTTGCCCCAGTGCGTGTATGACACCCCAGTGCCTCAGCGCCATATCAGTGAACAGCACTGTAGCACCACTGGCACAATGGTGGCTGTGCCCTGCATTGCCTCCTGCGCACAGCACGTCAGCAGCATGGCAGGCGCCTGCGTCATCAACCCAGGCATGTGCAGTTAGGTGTGTACTGCGCATGTCACAGAACTGCGCCCTTGACTGAGCACGTTCAACACAATTGCGCAATGCGCAAAAGTGCGATATTCAGCCGTCATATGTAAATCAGCTAATCAGCCATTCAATGGCGCAGTCACTGCATTTGCATTCACTTAAAGATGCGCCTCGACTCATTTGCATGGGTTGCGCTGTAAAATTGCGACATTGGGCTGCACTGGCCATAGTTGGTTACTGCAGTCTGTTGGTGAGTTGCATGCTGTTTGGGAGTGTGGACTGTGGATTTTGGGACATGCATGGGACTGCACAGTCACACGTAACACCTGTCATTCTCACAGGCTGAATCATGACTGAGCGAGTCGTGGAGGAAGAGGAACAGAGTTGTGGGAGGAGGAGGAGGAGGCCAAATTTCATGAAGGCAGAGACGGGTGCCCTGTTCGAGGCCTACCTAGACCAGGAGCCGCTTCTCAGCAGATGCCAGGGAACACAACAGGCCCATGCTGCTGCATGGGAGGAGGTGGCGCGTGCTGTAAACCTGCATGGCAGCCACCAGCGCTCCGTGCAGGAGTGCAAGAATAAGATGGGCACAGACAGGAGGAGGATTAAGGAGAAGGTGGCTGCCATCAGGGCAGCACGATCTGCGACAGGTGGGAGACAGCCGGAGGTGCTACGCCTGACCCCACTGGAGGAGAGGGTTGCTGGCAGCATGCAGCGTTGTGCCATTGAGGGTGTTCTGGGTGGTGGATTCCAGATGGGTGGTAGTCTGTCACTGCATGGTAGGTCATGGTCTGTCTATTGGGGGGGGGGACAGGGTAGGTTACATGCAGTAACGTGACTTTGTTTTCCCTAACAGCTCCTGAGCATCTGCATGGGTCAGCGGTGGTGGGCCTGTCCACTGAGGCCAGTCAGATGGAGATGGAGGAGGGGCCCATCCACCTCCACAGGAATACACGCCTCAGTGCGACAGTGGGCCCGCCTGGGTGTCCAGACTGATGTTGTTGGAGCAGGTGCGGAGGAGGCCCTGCCCATGTCCCAGTGTGCCAGCGTCCATGGATGCCAGCATGGTGGGATTCAAGCTGGTGCCGGGTCCGTCACCAATGATGATGTCACTAACGTCATGGGCAGTGACACGTGTGTGCCACAGGATGGCCACACAGCAGGTAACATCGCGGCCATGGCTGTGGGTGGTGCCACCGTGGAGGCCTGCATGTCATCACAGTCCTAGCCTGTTCCTGTCAGCACCAGTGGGGCAGCACTAGTGTTTGTACAGGACAGTGGGACTGTTGCAGCCACTGCGGCAGCACCAGTGAGCCCTGGGGAGCGGCAGCCGGAGGGGCAGCGTCAGCAGTCGGCCAATGGGCTTGGGGGTACAGTGTCAGGGGGTGGCATCAGTGCACCACCTGTGGACATGCCCAGGCCTTGCCCTGGTGTGCAGCACCCACCTTCAAGGGGTGCTGAGCATCAGGGCCACGCACACCCTGAGGGACAGCATGCCGATCAGGCAGATGACCTCTTGGATGAGCATACCTGCATACTGCAAGCATCAGTCAATCAGCAGATGTGGCTTGTGACAGCAGTGGATGCACTGAGTGTGGCTCTGGAGCAGGCAGAGGAGCATCGCAGCAGAGAAACTGCTCTGCTCCTGACAGGAATGGACTGGATGCGGGAGGATGTGACCGCTGCCATTGACAGGCTGACACATACAATCACAGAAGCCATGCAGCGTCGTGCGACACCATCCTTGTCGACACCGGGTTCAGCTGTGGGCATCCCAAGCACGCCTCATGCAGGCATGTTCAGTGTGCTGCAGACCCCTGCAAGAGCACGGTCACATTCACACAGTGGAACCCCTGGGGGACCATCGGTGCCACCCCATGAGGCCAGTGGTCAGCCTGTCAGTGCTGTTGGGTCTCAGCGGGGCCGCCCATGCATCCGTGGTGGCCGGGGCACTGTGGCACGTGACTGACCTGTCTCCCAACACGGCTATCTGATGCTGCCCTGTGTGCATTGTGTCATTCAGCGGCAATGCACGGGTGGGTACCCAGCCCTGCACACAGACACACAGTCCATCTGCACACCCTCCCAGCTGCTGTCCACAGCTGCGTGTGCATGATAATGCCTGCATTGCGCTGTACGCCAATATGCAATGGTGCCCAGCATCTGACACATGCACAATGACAGGCAGTGGGCGTGGTCTGTGGACATGTGTGTGGCTAGGGGTGGCGTTCTGGGTCAGTGTGCCTCCTACCCTTTGTGCATGTCTGGTGAGTTGTGTGTGTGTGTGTGTGTCTGTCCACATTCCATGTTAGACCTCACCCATCCCTGGTGGTGTGTGTGGTTCCATGCCCGGCCACTTCCCTTGACAGCATGCACCCCTGGTGTTTGTCCATGTGTGTTTGTGGGTTGTGCCTTTGCCACTGGTGGTTGCACATGGCCCCATGACTTAACTGGGTTGGCTGAAGTGCTTCTCCATGATAGTGTCCCGGTGCAGCTGTGCCAGCCAGAGCAGTCGGGGTTCCCGTCGTCCAAGGGGGGGGCTTCCCGTCACCATTGTCACTGGCATCCTCATCGTCCCCATCGCTGTCCCCCTCTTTGACCTGTACGGCTATCCCATAGTCATTGGCCATGTTGTGCAGGATGCCACAGGCCAGGAATAGCCCACAGACCTTTGAGGGGCTGTACTGTAGGGCACCGCCGGAGGTGTCCAGGCAACGGAAACGTGCCTTCAGCATCCCGAACACCCGCTCGATGACATTACATGTGGTGGCGTGTGCCTCATTGTAGCGTTGCTGCTATGGGGTTGCGGGCCACCGGTATGGTGTGAGCAGCCAGGGACGGAGTGGGTATCCACTGTCACCTGTGTGTAGAGGGTGGAGGTTAGTTTGGTGATCAGCATCACCCTGCCCCGGGCCATGTAGGCCACTACCCATGTCACCTCTGACCATGCCCCTCCCCAGCCCTATGTTTGTCCGTGTGGTTTGCGTACTCACCCACTAGGTGGCCAGTGGGGATGTCCCCACTCTTGAATCTGTGGCACAGTGCTGACTGGTGCCAGATGAAGGCACTGTGTGCTCCCCAAGGGTGCGTGGCACAGACATTGATTATGCGCCCCCTGGCATCGCACACCATCTGGCAGTTGATGCTAGCATAGCCCTTGCGATTCATGTATGTGGCCCCCTAGGGGCCAGATGGTGTGCGGATGACCACATGGGTGCAGTCTATTGCCTCTAGCATACCAGGCATACGTGCTACCCTGTGGAACTCCTGTATGTTTGCTGTGCACTCCACCGGTGTGCTGGGGAAATGGATGTACTCCGCAGCATGTGGCAGCAGTGCGCTGAGGAATTAAGTGAGGTGGCGTGACGCAGCTGACTGGGTTATGCCTGCGGTGTCCCCTGTTGCTCTGTGGAAGGTACCGTGGTGAGCAAGCACATGCAAGCTGTCACTTTAGTCTCCACTGACAGAGCATGGCTCTGTCTTGTGGGTGACTGCATCACATCACTGCACAGCTCACAGAGCTGCCTCAGAATTGCTCGATTCAGGCGGTACCAGCCCACGATCTCAGTATCACTATACAGTTCCAAGCTGGTGCTGGCTCGGTACTGCCTGTTGGGGGCATACTGCCAACGGGCCCTTCCACGGCCGGGCCCCCCTGCTGCCCGCCTTCTCACCCCCCTCATTACTGCCTCCATCTGGACAGTGGCACTGGCCATGTCCCTAGCTTGTGTTCACCCCCCCCAGCAGCTGTTTCTGTGTTCCCCCCGCTGTCCTGGCTGCTACTCCCCCTGCACTGGGAACACCTGACTGTGCTGGCCTCAGTGCAGTGTGGCACTTCCCACTTCTGCACTGTGACTGTGGCTCCCCACACCTTCCCTGAGCCTGTGGGTACCAGTTGCCCTTTCACTGTCCTGCCCTGCCCTGTGTGTGTGTGTTGCCTGTGTGGGTGGCTATAGTTCAGCAACTTGTGGCTTCCCTGTAGCGTCCTTGCGCCTCTCCCTTGTTCCTTTTTATTTTGGCTCATTTCCGCTATGGCGCAACTTCTGCTTGTTTCCCCGTCATGCATGGCGATGTTGTTGAATATCGTGACTGTGACATTTATGCATGGTTCCTCCTCTGAAGTTGGCGCATATACATTCATTATCATTGCACTATTGCTCAGCGTGATTTGGGGCACAACTGCTCAGCTGAATATCACAGAATGGCGCATTTCCGGACTTGCGCAGGCGCAACCCTATTGCTCATGGCGCAACCCTTTTGAATATCTGGGCCCAAAAGCTCTGTTACAAAAAATATCCTTGCTGCAGACCACTAAATTAAGATGAACCATTTTTGCTAGTAAGGCCTGTACATACACAATATTACATGATGACATTTGTGTAACTGTCACCTTTCACATTCATATGCAAGCATACATTGCAAAGGGGTGCAAAATCAGGGGATATGGTTATACATTCATACAGTGTTCTCTGTACTACTATATATTAAGCAGCAGCTGGCCTGCCTAGTTCTGTTAATTATTTCTTAAACATTTAGAAAAGTGCTGTGCAAATTATTGGGAAACCATGTTCATGCAGGTCACTCCCACACAGGAAAACCACAGGTGTTTCCTACTGATACTGCGCTCAAGATCTCCTTTTCTGTCTCTACAGGAAGTAACAATTGAGAGAGGTTCTTTCTCACCAGCATTAAAGAATCAGCCTGATAGCCATCCTAGCAGTTCTATGGCAGATACGGACTATAACGGTGGCACAGTATCATTCGAAGAGATGTCATCCGAAGCTGATCGAAACAGCAGCTCTCAAGGTTAGAAAAATGCTTTGCTTTATGTTATGTAAACTTGAGCACCACAGTATAAAATCCCCAGGTTTAAAGCAGTGTAGCACAAAGAAGATTAAACCCCAAATAGCACCAAATCTAGATAACAGACTAGTTTAACAGGCTAGGAACTAAAGTAACATTTTTGCATTTTGTGTCTGTGATGCTCTATTAAAATAGTAAATTAGCACTGAACTTCAGTATAATGGGATATAATTGTGGTAACGTTTTTTAATGGAATGTCCATTGCATGGTCAAAATTTGTACTTGTGTTCATTAAACTAAATTAAAATGGTGTGACCCCAAATAATAGTTAAGTTGCCAATAAACACTGGACATATTTCTTTGAACTTTTAAAGCTACTGATACAATATGCATAAATTGTGGATTTCTTAGTTGCTCTTCAAATGCCAGGTACTCGTGCAGAAAGTAAATGTAGATAAACAGTAAGTCGAAACTGACAGCCTATAGTATATATAATTGCTAAAAAGTATGTGAAGATTACATTGGGTTGCTACACACAAACTAAACAGTAAGGACATTGAATGTTAGTGTTAAGAAAGAATGTTAATTGCCATATCAGTCCTCAGTGCCACACTTTCCAACACAGGGCTAAAAAGACACAGGCATCTAGATGAGTGTGCTGTGGTGTTTCTGAAGTTAAACCATAGTACTGAGTAGGGTGTGTAATCCTGTAATTATGTTCTCTTTTAAAATGACAGGTTTCATTACATGCAGTTAAATGCCCATGTTTTAAGGCAGTGTTCTGTTCAAGGCTACAGTATATGACAGACTAGCACTGTACAGATAGCAGTTACATATCCCTGATATTGAAAAAACAAGGCAAGCACTGCACAGCTGCTTGGGCTGTGCTTACCCCTGTGCTCCACCTGGCTATGGTGATATTCAGATTGATAGCACTTGATGACATATGTGACTGCGGTCTGTGACTGTCAGATGGCAGCCAGCTGAGGTAGAGAGAGGAGGGTGTGCCAGCCACTATCACAGACTGGCACTCATGGGGGGGAGTCTGGGACAGGGGTTCTCAGCTGGAGGGTTAGGGGCTGTGTATGGTTGGGGGTGAGGGCTTTCTATGCCATGAAGCACACTGTATAACTATGAAAATGGCTGATCAGGGGCTGGGGAAGCATTGAATCAACAGGGATATGTTTACACAGATGTGAATGGGCAATTGGGGGGGACAACTAGACACCAGGAAAATATTTACACCTATATGAAAAAGGTATCAGGGTGTAGGGGGAATCACTGGACCACCAGGAATATCTTTACACCTATATGAATGGGCAATCAGGGAGTGGGGGGAACCATTGGACCACCAGGGATATCTTTACACCTATCTGAATGGATGATCGGGGTTGGGGGAACCACTGGACTACCAGGATAACATTGTGAATGAGAACAGAGGATCAGGGGGACCATTATGTCACCAGGGATAAAGATATGCATGGCAATGAGAGACTTGGGTGGGCATCTGCTGTGCAGCCACCTGCCTTTGGGGGGACACAGGCTTAGCGCCCAGATAAGAGGTGATTTTTGGCAGCTGTGAACAGCACCATTCATGGAGCTGTTTACCACCACCACAAACCTTTGAAAATGCTGCTACACCAGTATGCATGAGGGGGCTCCCTCATTTGTATAGGCACAGTGGTATTTTAGTCCGTTGGTGCTGCTGGGTTTGGGGATGCTCCGAGGGCCTCTAAATATGGCCCTGCTAGGAACACTGGCACAAATGTGTGTTAGCACCAGCACTAATGACATTTGTGCTGGCACAAACCTTTAAATATTGGGGCCATCAGGTTTTAAATAGTTTTTAGTTTATGAAGTAGCACTGTCCATCAGAGTATACAAAATCTGTTGATTGTTTTTTCATCCCCCCCCAATCCTCTTCAATTGGATTGAAGAGTGACTATATGAGGTGTTTAGTGCCACTACCTGGCACTCACATCCACCCTTCAAAAAAAAAACACCCACCCTGCCAAAGAAGACCCCACCACCGCACCACCATCAATACCAGTTCTACTAATAAGATACTCCCTGACCCAGTTGTTGGTGGAGGTGTGCCCACAATGAGCACAGGGGCAACAAGACTAGTCCCATTTCTGCAGTCACAGTTATGTGTAACCCCCCCAACTGCTTGCCTAGATAAAAATGTTTTTCATGAAATATATGTCCATCCTGCCACCACCCCCCCCCACCAGCTAGCCATTCCCAACTCCTCTTTTGCCACCTTCATTCCATTCCATTGATCAAGGAATGTAAGGTAGCTATGACTCATGACTCTCTGAATGGCACAGTTGCCATAGTTAAGTTCCAGTATACAAGCACAAACCAAACTATTTTTCCAAGAGGGAGTGAGCTTGAGCTTTAGTACGTACGCCAATTTAATGCACTTAGAAACATAGACTTTGACTGCAGATAAGGACTGCTTAGCCCACCCAGTCTGCCCATTTCCCTACCTACAGGATAAGCTGCAGATCCTTGTTAACCTTCATCCTAACCCCCACTGAAACTGCTTTATGTCTGTCCCATGTATTTTTGAATTCCCCCACTGTTTTTGACCCCACAACCTCCTCAGGAAGGCTATTCCATGCATCCACCACCCTCTCCATGAAAAAATACTTCCTTACATTGCCCCTGAGCTGTCCCCTCATCTTCAAATTATACCCTTTTGTTCTTGCACATCTCTTTTTCTGAAAGATGCTACCCTCTTGTACTTTGTTAATTCTCTTGAGGTACTTAAATGTTTCTAAGATGCCCCACCTCCTTTCATTGAGGCTATACATATTGAGCTCCTTTAGTCTCTCTTCGTATGGCTTCTGATGCAGACCCTGCACCATTTTAGTTGCCTTATTCTGGACTGCCTCCATCCTGTCTATGTCTTTTCGGAGATGGGCTCTCCAGAACTGCATGCAGTATTCCAGATGAGGTCTCACCAACTGTCTGTACAGACTTTTAACAACAATGCCACCTCCCCAGAACAGGAGCAATTGTGGAAATTGGGGGTGACCCAGGGGAATACATTTCCAGGAGTAAAATCCTAACTCAGTTCCAGTAGCAAAATGGGGAAGGGCTGCTCCTGTGTAAAATGTACCCATCTAAAGGCATGACACTGAATAAGTAACATAAAAATGCAACATATAATGAGGAAATGTTTACCCAGAACCCTGTCAGGTTTGTTCAATCCTGCATGAAAGGTGGCAGGTTCCTGTAGTGACTTTTTTCCATTTCCAACACTAAACAGGAGTTAGGACTATGCTTGTATAGCACAACATAACTACAGCAACACACCATCGGGGTAGTCAGAAGTCTGTGACTGCCACCACTATGCCACCCATAGTCCATGCATCAGGACAATGGGAGACTGAAGAGGGGCTGGAATGGCCCTCAACAAATGTAAGGGTGTGCGGTTAGATTGGGTAGCTGAGTGGGAGCATAGCAGGATGGTGGCCAGATATTTCTTAAAATAGTTTCTGTTTGTTATCTGGGTGGATAAGGGATGGGGAGTTAGATGTTACCATAGTACTGGAATTGAGATTAGTTCCCCCCTCCAGCCTGTTGCAGGCATTCAAGAATGGTTTAAGCCCCCCCCCCCAAATGAATCAGAGGAACATCATGAGAGTTGTGCCTCTTTTGGGAAGTTTTATTTGGCAGGTAGAGGGACACTGTAATCCCATTGCTATCCCCATTAAGCTGATAATAAATGGGTAATGGTATTTACTCACCTGGTAAAGGTGATTATACCTGCAACCTTTAGAATGCTCAGGAAATCCTCACATATGGGTTATATTCCATCCATCCTATTGGCTGATGCACGATCGTAAATCTTTTCTGGACTGCCAGAGGTCAATCCCCCACATAGAACTTCTTAGCAGTACCCAGAAAAAACCTTGGGGGGGGGGATAAACCCACATGATCAGCCCACACCTGCCACAGCCTGAAGCACAGCCCTGCCAAATGTGGCCCTATCAGCAGAAGCCATGTCAAGCCTGTAATGGTGTACAAAGGTGTGGATTGAGTACCAAGTGGCCACCGCACAGATATCCTGCACTGAGGCACCCCCACACCCCTGCCCACAAGGCTGATAGTGCCCTGGTGGAATGCACCCGCATGCCCCTTGGGAGATCCTGGCTAGCTCCTTGATAGGCAATGACTATTGTCCCCCTTATCCGGTGGCCAATAGCTTTCTTGGAGGCCACCTGGCCTTTCTTCCTGCCAGAGAGGAACACAAACAACCTATTTGACTTACAGAAACTCTCAGACATAGCCAAACAGTCCTTCATTAGAGAAACCATGTCCAGAGGATGGGGCTCCCTATCCCCACTCCCTTGAGTTCTGAGCAAAGCTGGGAAATGGATAGCCTACTCCAGGTGGAAGGAAGAAATTACCTTTGGAGTAAAAGATGGTACAGTGACCAGGGATACCCTGTCATTATGAAAAGTTAGGTATGGCTCATGACAGGAAAATGCCTGCAACTCACCCACCCATCAAGCAGAGCACATGGCCATGAGAAAAACTGTTCTAAGAGTCATCCAATAAGGGGACTTGGGAATGAATGGAGGCTTATGTAGTCCCTCCAGTACCAAATTTAGGTGTCAAGGCAGACTTGTGGGTCTGACCCAGGGAGAGGTGATTTGCACTGCCCTGAGTAATCTTACCATATCAGGATGTGAACCTATTTGCCCCACCTTTGGAAGAGATCCTCTTATTGCCAATAAAGCTGACACCTGAACCCTCAATGAGGAGTAGGCTAGGCCCTTCTTGGCTCCATCATTAATAAAATCCAAAATTTGGGGACGTCCCACCACCAATGGTGACAGGCCCTTTGTGGTACACCATTTACAGAAATTTGCCAATGTGTCTAGTAAGTCTTATTCGTGGAGTTTTTCCTAGACTGCAATAGTCATTCCACCACTCTGGAGAGATAGCCCTCATTCAGCAGTCTTGATCTTTCAGCATCCATGCCATCGGGCATAGAATCTGGGGACTGTGGTGAAGAATTGGCCCTTGAACCAATAAGTCCAGGTGCTGTGGCAGACCCTAGGGTTCATTGATCAGCATTGCTCTGAGCAGGGAATACCAAGACCTTCTTGACTAGTCCAGAGCCACCAACAGTACCATTGCTCTCGTGGCTCTGATCTTGGAAAGCACCTTCGCAATCATCGGAAGAGGTGGAAAAATGTAAGCCTCTTTGAATGTTCATGGTACTGCCATTATGTCTATTTCCTCGGCCCGGCTGTCTGGGCAATGCGAATGAAAACAGGGCAGTTGTGTGTTGTGATTGGATGCCATCAGATCCACTTGGAACAGTCCCCATCTTCAGTTGAGGACCTGAAAAACCTGAGGGTGCAGCCTCCATTCTGCCTGGTCAAGAGTCACTCGACTAAGACAATCCACCTGTGAGTTCAGCTTCCCCACCAGATAAGTGGCTGAGATCATCAGCAGGTGGTTTTCTGCCCAGCGTAAGGGCTGTAGGGCCTCCCTGAGCATAGCACTGCTTCTGGTCCCCCCTGCTTGTTGATGTATGCCATGATGCCCTGATTTATGAAATGCAACCCAAAGCATTGTTTTGTGGAGCTACAGCGAAAACTGGTCTCGGAGGACAGTTTGATAATGACACCCACCATGTTAATTCGACGGGCACAAGTATGATGAAATGTGGCTTAAAAAGAAAAAATATTGCAAAATTATGAGTAAACATTGAAAAATATCAGTGTTTGTGCATCATTTTTTTACCTCAAAGTTTCAACATAGTATTTTTATTACGCTCATCTTATGAATGTGAGTGGTTTCATTTATGAAATCCTGTCCAAAATGTCATTTTGCAGCACAAGTGTGAAAAGATATTTGGGCAGAATTTTAAAAATGACACATGTCATGTTCATGACATGAAGTACAAAAATGGCTATGTTGAAAATGTGAAGTCACAATCTGGTGCAATAGAAGGCTAGGAGGAAGCACTGAAGAATTTTAACATTTCCTCTTAAATGTCATTTTTTTTTTAGATTTTGACTCTGAATTTTCAACATAGTCTTATTATGACCCCACCTTATGATCAAGACAAGTGGAATTTTTATTTCAAATTTCATCCAAATGGCAATTTCATGAAGTGACTGAAAACATGATTCAGAGGGGATTTGAAAAATTACGCCTGCCTTGTTCATGAGGTGGGATAAAAAAGGCTATCTTGAAAATTTGGGAATAGAATGTAGAAAATAACAATGTTATAAGAAAACATTGACAAATTTAGTGTTGCTTCATTCACAACTTTGGTGTTTTTTTTCAGATCGTGACCCCAGATTTTCAACTTCATAACTTTTTTTATGTTTTGAGATTTTGACCCCACATTTTAACATAGTCATTTTATTATCCTACCTTATGGGCAAGATAGGTGAAATTGTTTAAATCCTGTCAGAGACATGATTTTGCAGATATTCTGCGAAACCCATTTAGTGGGATTTGAAAGATTTATTTATTTATTTGTCAAGTCTAGGATTACAAATACCTTTGAGCCATGGCTCTTTTACAAAGGTTCCACGTCAGAGAAATACAAATTATGGGGAACATCAAGACAGGCATTACAACAATGTGGACATTGCAAACAGAAGGCACCTGCTGTCTAGTGTGCTTACCTGGTTACCAAAAGCAAATAAATAAATAAATAAACGTACCTTGTTTTCAGTCCCTTCCCAGTGGAGCTCGCAAGAAGCAGGATGTACATGAAAAAGCAGTGCTGAACGAGATAGGTAACTATGGGATGGGGGATGTGGTGGTGGGTGCAGAGAGAGGGATTGGGATGTGGGGGCAAAAGTCATTGCTGGACCATTTTCTTATACAGGTTTACCAGTGCGGAATGGGGGAAGGATTGGGAGATGGGTGGGAAACTTGGCAGTGGGAAGGTATTTCTTTTCATGGATGGGGCACAGGGAAGGATCTAGAGGCAGGTGGGATACTTGGCAGCAGGAGGGTATTTTCATGGACAGGGTGCAGGAATGGATTGGCAGGATGGTGTTTTACTTAGTAGTGAGAGGGTATTTTATTTCATGGATGGGACACAAGAGAAGGATCAGGAGGTAGGTGATATACTAGGCAGTGGAAGGGTATTTTATTTCATGGAAGGGGCATGAAGAAGGATCAGAAGGTGGACGGGATACTTGGCAGTGGGAAGGTATTTTTTCTTTTCATGGATGGAGCATGGGGAAGGATCAAGTGGTTGGCAGGATACTTGGTAGTATAAGGGGACTTTCTTTTCATGGACAGGGCACAGCTACAGATTGGCAGGTGGGCAATATGCTTGATAATAGGAGGGTACTTAATTTAATAGATGGGGTAGGGGGAAGGATTGGGAGGCAGACAGGATACTTGGCAGTGGGAGGGTATTTCATTTCTTGTACAGAGCATGGGGAAGGATCAGGAAGTGGGTGGGATACTTGGGCAGTGGAAGGGTATTTTCCTTTGTTGATTTTGCACATCTCCATCTGTGGCAGGGAGGAGCTTGGAGCTAATTGAGACACTGCTCAGCTGCTTGCTGGGTGGCATCATGCAGATAAAAGGATCAAGCCAGATTGGAGCAGGCCACTTCTTTCAACTACACAACGTTTCTGCCCAGCAAGCAGAGAGCAATGTCATGATCAGCCTTGCTGATCACTGGTCTGTCACTGTCAAGCCCACTGCAGACTGGGCTGCACTGGACTCGACATCAACACACGTCTGATATCCGGGTAATGTAAAAAGATGTGTTCTGTGCATGCAAAAGCAAACATAAAAGTGACAACAGTGGCCATCACTCTTAATTCACTACATCATCACTACACTGAAAGATAGACAATGGCAGCCAGCAGCAGCCAACACTGCCATTTACACAAACCATCACTGTATTGCCTTAATAACAATAGTGGCTTACAGCCACTGCCATCAGTTACACACATTCTCACTATGTGGACAGATCAACAATATCCACCATTGACTGTAGTTGGGCAGTCAAGCATCTATTCACTGTATTGCCAGACTCTCAACAGCAACCAGTGACTGCTGCTGACAGACATACAAATTATCACTGTATTACCATAGTACGATTGCAACCAACAACTGCTGTCCTCTATGCACATCATAGATGTGTGACAGGTACTAGTGACCAGTGGCCATGGTTGCCAGTTATGCACATTATGAAACTGACAGACGGCAGTCACTGTTGCACATTACTATGTGGACAATTCAGCAGTACCAGTCAGTGCCACTGTTGCCACACACACACACATGCACGCACACATGCACTCACGCACTCACACACAAACACACTCACTATATTAACAGATTGACAGATGTGACCAGTACCTACTGCCATCAGTCACACTCCTCTCATCCTATTGATAGATTGATGACAGTGGACTGCAACCATAGCCATCACTCCCAGAAATAATTAACAAGTCAGTGACAGAGCCCTGTAACTACTTTTGTCAATCACAAATCTCATTAACCAACTGATAGAGCCTGCAGCTGGTGCCATCAATTACATCTACCAATGCATTGATGATGATGGCTTTAAGCACTTAAACCATTAAACAGTTTTCTTTTTTCTTGGCATAAGCCTGAAGTCACACTTTTTTATCTGAAATTAAATCCTGAAATTGGTTAAAAAAGATAGAAATGGGTTATGATCAAACACAAAGCAGCTGTCTCAAAATGTAAAATCAGTGACATAAAACTCACAATGGACAACACAAACCACAAAACGTGGCTGTTTGGGCATGGAAAATATCACCATGTAAAAGAAAAATGCAATTTCCCCATGTCAGACTATATTTTATGTATTTATTTATTCTTTTGGTAACTGGTTAAGGCCCACTAGGCACAAGTGCCTGTTTTCAGGGGCGACCTGGGAGCATTGGGGTGGTTAAGTGGCTTGTTCAGAGTCGCACAGTATGCAAGAGGAGATTGCTGAAATCAAACCCATGTTTGCTGGATGTACCAAGCTCATTCACAGCTCTTTACTCTAACCTCTAGGTTACACTGCTAGCCCCATTATATTGTAATGGAATGTCTAGGAAAGTGCAAAGCCCTGAAAAGTGTCATTTTTCATGACTTAAAATACATTAACCAGACAAGTCACTTTGCTATTAAAGAAGCAAATGAGAACTGACATACTACGTCTGCAAATCTTTGCAAAATCGTTTTTTTACTATACTGATAATTTTAAAGCAACTTAATAAATTGGGACACAACTTGCAAAGTTTGGCGCCCCTGCCATGAAATATTATCAGTATCTGTTAAATATCAGACTCAATACATACATCATGCAGAACAGATGACTCTGCATAGGAGGCCAGCCAGTGTTAAAATTATGCTATAACAAATAAAGATAAACACCAAACTGTTTCTGTGCACTATTTTTATGTAATAGCAGACAAACTACCCCCCCCCCCACACACACACCAATTCTGTGAGCTGGAGTGACTGCCAGTGACAGATCATATATCAATTCAAGGTCTTTGTTCTTGGAGACAAAAAGATTTAAGTAATAGATTGCCATACTTCTCAAACCATCTTTCTTGCCAGTCATCCACGTGCTCCCCCAGACCAATAACTGAGAACTTTTGACCGTAACTTCTGCCCCTACCTTGCTCAAATCTGGTTTTGGTAGGCAACAGTGTTTTCTCATTCATGGGCCCAGACTCTGGAATCTGCTGCCCATGGCTTATCCACTGATTATGAACTGTGTTATCTAAAGTACTATTTGTCTGGGGCCTGCTGTGGCCCCCAGGGTGTCTGTAAGGCTTCACTCAGGTGTCACCAAGAGGTAAGGTAGAAATAGCAAGCACAAACATCTTGTTAAATTATGTTTTAATATTTAAAAATACTGCATATGTATGACATTTGTATTCTTAATTAAAACTGACTAAAATTAAAAATTCCTAAAAATTAAACTCTGCATGGGGATGGGGTCCTAAAACAGGTCCCATCATGGACCTCAGGCATCTCTGGTCATAAATAAGGGGGCCTCATACATGTCTAGTCATGATCAGGGGTCCTAATTGCCCAAAAGGTTGAGAACACCTTAAAAAGAGACTTCTGAACAAAAAATATAAGCCCTGACGTTTCAGGAGCTATTTCAAGAGTTAATTTATTTCTCCAGCTGTTTGGCATGGAACCTGTTAGTCACCCTCAGTGGCTAGGAACTCCTATGTGAGTTATAGAGGTGGGGTCATCCTATATGGTGACTATGTGACTGTTTTAGATGCATAGAATAGGTAGGTTATTACCTACAACTCTTCATCATATTCTCAAACAAATTGAAGACCATGCATATGTCACATAAATTCATATCTCATGTGAACAGTAGTAGGACTAGAAATACTGCATTCTGGGCTACTCCCAAATTAAAATCGGTACAAATCACTAGCATATACCATAGGCTGTGGCTGTGCTCATTTTCTCAGTATTTGACCAATGTTTGTCGCTCCTTTTAGCTGGAATTCACTCCCTGAGAATATAAAAGATACCAAATATATCAAGCACTTCAGAACAACCTTCTAAATACACCATCGTAAACACTGCAGCTGCTTCCACTAGTTTACATTCCTCCTATAGTTGCATATCACCTTTGCCCTATCCCTCTACTGGCATTCCATTTCTTCCCAAGACATGCTCTTCACTACTGCCACTTAACGTGCACACTTCTATTGAGTTGCAATCCTATTTTTGAACTGTATTCACACATCATTGCCTTTTGAATTGATGCTTGTTTTCATGTTCCCCTAAGTTCATGTAACAGGGTCTCACCCAATGATGGGGTATCCCAGGGCTCCATTCTTGGTCCTCTACTTTTTACGATCTTCATTGATGACATTCCTTTAACTGCACCGAACTGCTCATCTCTGCTCTACGCTGACGATCTGGTCATCTACCACAGTGCAAAAACTTCAACTTCCCTAAACCATCCCCTTGCCTTGGATTTCGCGAGTATCCAGACCTGGCTCACTGATAATAAACTAGTCCTTAACTCTAGCAATCCTACTCAATGTTGTTTGCCTGCAGGCTAGACTCAAATCAAATCTAAACCCCTTATCATCTCATGTGCGGACAGCCCCTCTACCTCTGTCAAATCCTTTAAATATCTAGGTGTCACCCTGGATGAATCTCTTGACCTTGACCTTCATATCTCAACTATCTGTAAGTCCGTAAATGCCAAGATAGGAAGCCGCCCATCGCCTCCAGCTATGCTCCTCACCCCTCAAGCCAGACCAGCCGTGGCTCAAGGTTTCCTTATACCAGCACTAGCATATGGCTCCTCAATCTACCAATCTGCATCTAAGTCCTCCCTCCATAAATGGGACACCACTCACAACAGCATCTGTCACTATGCCTCTGCTGCACCGCGTTTCAAGCACCACTGCCAACTCTACTTGGACCTAAATTGGCTTAGCCCCTCCGCCTATCGTCTCCAGTCCTTTGGATCATTAATTGACTCTGTCACCAGAACAGGCCTCCCCCTATCCCTCTCCTCTGCTTTGGAATTACAACCTCTCACTTATGTACTACGATCCAACGATAAAGCCCTTCTGCACGTTCCAAGATGCAGAACAAACATGGGCACGCGTGCTTTTGCTTACACAGCCCCTAAATACTGGAATTCTATACCCTTCTCTATCCGTCAAACTAACACTCATGCTGCCTTTAAGAAACTGCACCGTGAATACCTTCACACCTTACACCCCTGCACCTGTTTTAACCCACCTTGAACCTACATCCCTCCCTGTTCTCTCCTCATCTCCATCTAGACTACCGCCTTTATATTTTACTCCTCTCCTAATCCAAGCTTGCCTACCTCTTACACCATCCCTTTCCTCTCTCCCTACCTCGCCTCCTCTCCACTGTCTTAGCACTTATTGTACTGTATCTCACTACATATCTACTTGAACTTTCTTATGTTACCCTTACTGTCTATAATTTGATTTTCAGTACTTCCACCTTTCACTATTCATTATGTCAATATGTTTATATCTAAGACCTATACATTGTTTCCTACCCTGATTTGTACTGCCTTCATGTGCTGCGTCACATGTATATTGTTTGTCTGTAAACTGTTTTTTCTTACCCTGATTTGTACTGCCTTCACGTGCTGTGTCACATGTAAATTCTTTGTCTGTAAACTGTTTTCTCCCGGGTCGTGCCTGAAAATAGGCATTGTCTGCCTAGTGCACTTACCCGGTTACCAAAAGCAAAATAAAATAAAATAAATAAAATATCAAGTGGTCCATGGTGCCGATACTGGGGCCCTCAGGGACATGTTCCTTTACAACAGTGGGGCTGGCTTAGGTTCTTTTGGTTCATGGGGAACAGAGTAAAACCCAATGACAATAGTGATGTGTCCCCACCTTGAGAAGTACTAGTAGTAAAATCTTTATTTTTATACAGGAATAAGATGGTACAATTGCACCATTGGGACCGAAGTCTTATTTTCAAGGTGGTCCTGTTTACAATTTAGTTACATTAACATTTTAAAAAGAAACAAATTACACTTAGGACACTTATTTTGTAAATAAGCATAACAGACATTCATACCTGTGTTCAAGGACATTAATAGATGATGAGGGGTTACTAGAGATCCCAAGGGTATTCTTAAAATCATCAGGGCCCATGCATTTATATATGTGGTCCCAACCCTTTGGAATTTTCACCCTGTCAGCTCCGGGAGAGCGCGACCTTGGGGGGATTCAAACAGGAATTAAAAACCTATCTATGGCTCCAAGCCTATTCTTTTTAATTTTACTGAAGCTATGGAATGTTATTGCTATCTGTATTTAATTGTGTTTTATCATATTCTGTTTTATCTTCTTACTTTTAAAGCGCCTTGATAACTTGAAAGGCGATGTACAAATAAAATTATTATTATTATTATTAGATCTATTTAAAAAAACTAACTTTCCCTAGCTATATTGCCTTAGAGTTATAAAAAGACAAATTGCACTTAGGACACTTGTTTAGTAAACAAACACATTAAATAGCAGCTTAATGTTATTATTCAAATACATTTCTAACCTTTTTTAAAAACTGTCTAACTGACATGCCCTAGCTGTCTGCATGACAGACATACTATAGAACATGTATTTGACGAATGTGTTTAATTCGGGAGACTATGAGACGTATAAGAGAGTCATAGTGTACCCCAGGACACCCTTGCACTCAGGGGCAACTGAGTGGGGTGGTAACACATTAACAGTCCTGACATGATGTATCCCTGGAGAGAAGTGATTCTAGCAAGAGGGAATGGCTCTGGGGCCTTTAATGTCAGCAGCTTGCACTTTTCAGCAACAGGGTGACTGGCTTCACACTTTAAAGGAGAACACGTGTGTACAAAGAAAGGTGACAGTATTCATTCCGCATAAGATATTGCAAAAACGTGCAACTGTTTTAGGACAAGAAACACAACACATTTAAGTCACCCCTCCCTTTACAGCTGCAGGCATCCACTTTCTACATCAGGAACAGGAAATGACACCAGAAGGGGTCGAAAGAGGTAAACTACGGTGCTGCCAGTAATTCCTAATAAAGATGTACTGATCCACATGACTCTCATCATTGGCCCGGCAGCTTCAGCACCTGGGTTGGGACTTTCAGGACCCTGCCCTTAGCATAATAGGGATACTAAAGAAGAAGATTCTCCTTGCCTGCCATAAAACACAGTCAGACTATCCATTCATTATTTACTGTTTTTATCTAGTGGCAGTGAGAGTGCCTGCATTACTCATTAACTAACCCCGCCCCCCTTGCAGTGAGGGTACTTGTGGGGTTGGGAGGTTATCGGACATATTCATATTCATCCTGTTGGGAGTGAGAGTCCCAATACATCATCTGGCATCCTGGTTATGAGAGGGCCCGAGGGAGCCGAAGATGTGACTTTTTGTTTCATTGTCTTACAATACATTCATAGACTTTAGTTTGAGTTATAGAATCAAGAATTCACTGATTATTTTATGACTGGTTTATGTAGCTTCTAAATCGCTTCACTGGACCTTTTGTCTGTGCTAATTTTGTTTGTATTTTGTTTTTGATGTGGTTTTAGTGCATTTGGAGTTATTAGGGTGCATTTTAAGTTTTATTTATTATTTGATTTTAAGTTCATTGTTTAAGGGTGGTTGATCGGTTGGGGATTGTTCCTTTTTTCCCCTCAAGTAAGAGTTGAGGGAGAAATTTTATTTATTTTGTTTAAATTTTAGTTATTTTATTCCATTTCTTCTTCTTGAGTTTAGTTTAGTTAATTAATTGAGAGTTTCTTTGTTGCTTACGTGGGCTTGGTGTGTTGTGTTGTTGTTGGGTTCTTTAGTATGTGTAGGAGGCTTGCCTCCACGGTCATGTGCTATTTGTCCTCCACCCTTCATGCCTTCTGCCCTTTTATTCCCCCCATTGCAGTCTTCAGCTTACCAGCGCTGTAGAGCACTGGATATTGTTTGTGGGGAGGAGGGGGGTTGGGGGGCATGAACAGTGTAGATCGAATGAGCAGGGCCATCACATTGGGGTAGTAAAACCCAGAAGATGCCCTGGGGCATAATGGAATCTGGAGCATGGCCCACCATGCCTAGTTTCCACACCCATGGGCACCACCAACTGTGGTGGGCAGGCAGCTCGGGCAGCCCCAAAAGCCCATCCAACTCGAGTAGTGTTATGCAGCACCAGATCCATCAAAAATAAGACTGCAGTTATTGCAGATCTTGTTGGGTCAGTGGATCTGGCGTGCATCACTGAGACCTGGCTGGATGAGAATGCAGGCTCCATCTTAGAGGCCGCTATTCCGGTTGGGTACTCTGTGTTACACAGCTCGAGACTGGACCCGGGGGGGGAGGGGATTACGGTCTGTTTCAAGGCCAAACTGGGCTTCACAAATGTACAAGTTGAGAAGACTGAGTCATTCGAGTGTACTGTAGTGACAGGTGTAGGTTGTAGGATCACCCTCATCTACCATCCACCACGGGATGAGAAGCGTTTCCTACAGGAAGTAGCGGACTTCATGATCGACATGGCGTTTGAGTAGCTCAGGCTGATGGTCCTGGGTGACTTCAGTGCCTGGGTCAATGATGAACTCTCGCAATTTGGACAACACTTCCTCCAACTGATGATATCTTTGGGCCTTACAGAAGTTGTTACTTCTGCCACTCATAAAGGTGGTCACTCCCTTGACCTGGTCTTCCTCCTGGGTCTTGAAGCCTTCAATTTGGGGGTAGAACTTGTCATATGGTCTGATCATTACACCGTGGGGTTCAGTTTTTGCAGCCCCCTTCATAGGCCTACCCCTGTGGAGATGGTCAGGTACCACCTTTTGCAAGATGTAAGCTCTGAAGACCTGGCAGCAGTACTTGACCGAGTGGCACTTCCTGGAGCAAACACTGACCCAGATGTCTTCTTTTTGCCTGATAACAAGGCCATCTATTTGGTTCTGGATATCATTGCTCCTGTCTGAGTTCATCCTCTCCCCTTTGCCCTCGGTCACCATGGTTTGATAGGACCTTGAGGGAGATGCGGTGACAAGGACGAAGATTAGAGCATTGCTGGCGGAAATCTGCCCTAAATGCTGACCACCTTAGATTGATGGAACATTATCAAGTTTATCATTCCACAATCACCCATAAGAAGGCAGAGTTCCTGTCCAGGGAGATTGTGGCTGCTCAGAACTGACCGGCTCAGCTCTTTCGAACTGTGGACAGACTGTGCAACCCAGCCTGCCTGCAGGATTGAAGAGCCTTTTCACAAGTGGAGTCTGAAGAGTGTGCTCATTTCTTTGTGGCTAGGTGGCTGACATCAGGGCGGAGCTTCAACCAGCACACCCTAAGGGAGATGCCGTGGATCAGCACTTGGTCATTGTCCCTCAATTTTCCTGGAGTTCCTTTGACTGGCCAGAGTTCATTGATATCATGCAGATTGCACAGGGTATGCACCCTACATGCTGTAGTTTGGTTCCGGGCCCAACCACCCTGATTAGGGTTGTTGTGATACCATCAGCCAGATCCTAGCATGGATAGTCTGGTGCTCCTTCGAGACGGGTGAGTTTTCTAGCTCCCTGAAGGAGGCGGTGGTAATGCCCCTCCTGAAGAAAGCTTCTCTGGACCCAGACTGTCCTGCTAACTACAGACCGATCTCTAACCTTCCCTTTGTGGGGAAGGTGATTGAGAAAGTAGTGGCCCTACAACTGGAGAACCATTTGACCATCCATGACATTTATGAATGTCTCCAATTTGTTTTTTGAAAGAGGCAAAGTACCGAGACTGCGCTGGTTCGGGTGCTCAGTGATCTCTTGATGGTGAGAGATCGAAAGAGCCGCTCCGTCTTGGTTCTTCTCGATCTCTCTCTTCAGCCTTTGACACTGTGGACCATGGAGTTCTTCTCGTATGCCTGAGGTTCATCTGTGGTCTGTCTAGTACAGTCCTCAGGTGGTTTAGATCCTTCTTCACTGGCAGAACTCAGAGGGTGGTGTCGGAGATTTATTCCTCCAACCCAGTCTCTCTGTCATGTGGGGTACCTCAGGGTTTGGTGTTGTCCCCCACGTTGTACACAGTGTACATGCTGCCCCTCGGAGACACTGTAAGAAGGTACGGGCTGAGGTTTCACTGTTATGTTGATGATACCCAGCTCTACCTATCTTTTGCACCTGACCAGGATAGAGCTCTCTCGGTATTTAACAACTACCTCACTGAAATCCAGGATTGGATGAATTCAAGCTGGCTGAGGTTGAACTTGGAGAAGACTGAGGTGATGGTTGTGGACCCGGGTCGCCGGATATAGGGAGTGGGAGCTGGTTTACCTTCAGGACTTTTTCTTGATGTTTTCCCAGCTCCTTACCTCTGAATGGGTGCAAAACCTGGGGGTGATTTTTGATGACGGGCTGATACTGCGATCACAGGTGTTGGCAGTCATCAACTCCTGTTTTTACCATCTGAGGAACATCTCCAGGATTAAGCACCTAGTTCCATCCGGTGACCTGCCTACATTGGTCTACGCCTTTGTGACCTCACACCTTGATTAGTGCAACTCTCTTATCTAGGGCTACCTGGGTTTGATATCCGCCGCTTGCAGCTAGTGCAGAACGCTGCAGCCCAGTTATCTATGTGTACTCCTCAGACCTGTCATATTTCCCTGGTACTGCATGAGCTGCATTGGCTGCTGGTACAGTGGCAGATCGCCTTTAAGGTTGGACTTCTGACTTATAAAGCCCTACACGGACTGGGCCCGGACTACCTGAAAAGCTTCTGGTGCCATACTGTCCCAGGTGATTGCTCCGTTCGGTTGATGAGGGGTTGCTAGAGATTCTAAGGGTTTCTTAAACATCTTCAGGGGCCCGTGCATTTATGTATGTGGCCCCAGCCCTTTGGAATTCTCTACCTCATCAGCTCCGGTAGTGCGCGACCATGGAGGGATTTAAACAGGTCCTAAAGACCCACCTATTGCATCAAGCTTATCCTACCTAATGGTATTATACTGAATTTTATGAAACCCTGTCTTTATTGTATTTATGGTTTTATTGCATCCTGTTTTATTCTCTTTGTATTTTACTGTTAAGGCGCCATGATTTCAGAAAGGCGCAGTAAAAATAAAGCATATTATTATTATTATTATTTTTATGTTGGCCTGCATGTGCTCAAGCAACATCTTGCAGTAGTACCACATTTCAGAGGTGTGTCAGTGTTGTGGCCATTGCAGGGGATGCTTCAGTGGGTGAGTCCCTCAACCACCAATTAGTGAGCATGCTGGCGATGACAGCAGCTTCAAAGAGAGCCACGGAGTTGAAAGAAATCTGCCATTCCAATGAGGTCATTACAGCGCACAGTAATGCACATGGCCAGAGTTATCAGTGGAGTTTCGGTGTGCCTTTCCTGGTGAAACATTTCAATAGCAGCAGCACAGCTTTCCACAATGATGACTGCTGCCACCCAACACACACTCCATGGAAAGCTGACATCGGGGTGCCCATTCCCCATGTTGGCATGCCCCGCCCATTATGTGGCACACTGAGAGCCCACACCAGTGTGCCTAAATTTTTTTTTATTGTTTTCCCCCTGTAAAATAGAAAAACCATCCCCCATAGTGTTTTATTTTATTTGACCTGTAAAACAGAAAATGGTCCCTCATGGTCTGCCCCATTCATCTCCCCAAACTAGCACACTCCCTCTGCGCACCCACCTCCCCGCATCCCCCCTCACCCCATACTTACCTCCAGAGGTTGGGAGCAGCGATCTTCTGCAGCACAGGACATGTCTGTACTCTTCAAAGGCCAACCACAAACTGAAGAAATGACGGTCAGCTTTATAATGGGTCAATGGAGGTTTCAACTTAGGTTGATATTTCAGCCATTTTTTTTTATTTTGGCCCCAAATTTTCAACATAGAGTTCTTGGGACCCCACCTCGTGAACATGTTACTGTTATTTTGTTACTCGGTCCCAAAAGGTGATTTTGCGGTCGCTGTGTTGAATCACCTTTCAGGATGGATTAATGAAATGACAGTGCCACTGTTTATGAGGGGAGGTCTCAAAAAGCCAATGATTCAAATTTGGTGAAAAGATTCCAAAAA
This sequence comes from Neoceratodus forsteri, assembly GCA_016271365.2. Lineage (NCBI taxonomy): Eukaryota > Metazoa > Chordata > Ceratodontiformes > Ceratodontidae > Neoceratodus > Neoceratodus forsteri. The sequence continues at coordinate 800,271,738 of CM028132.1, read as the reverse complement.
TGACTGTGTTATGAGCGTGCATTGCATAGTTTCTAAGCAGGCTCGTAAGTCATCATTTTTTTATATTTCCGCTCCAGATTTTCAACATTGCCATTTTTTCACACCTCCTTATGAACAGGATAGATGTAATTTTTCAAATGTGTTTTTACAACTGTGGTGCAGAATGGCACGGTTGCTGTGGGAAATCAACTTTTGGGACAGATTAACAAAATCACGGTGCCACTGTTCATAAGGAAAGGTCCAAAAATGCCCATGTTAAAAATTTGGTGAAAAAATTTCAAAAAATTATTGTGTTACAGGCGTGCGTTGTGCAGTTTCTACACATGCTAGTAACTTCACCAATTTTTCATATTTTCACTCTAGATTTTCAACACTGCCATATTTTCACATCACTTCATGAACAGTACAACTGTCATTTTTCACATCCTGCCCAAAATGTGTTTTCACACTTGTGGCACCAAATGGTGCAGTCGCTGTGCAAAACCACCTTTCGGATAACGAACTGATAGTGCCACTGTTCAGGAGGTGGGGTCACAAAAAAGCCCATGCTGAAAATTTGGAGTGAAAATACCAGCAAATGCCTGGGCCATTAGGGTTTCCAACCATAATGCCCCATCCTGTAGAGATTGACAGGCATCTGAGGTGTGACTTGGGATCACAGTCTGTAATGCTCACGCCATTCCACCCCCACCCTGCTGCCAGTGACAGGCATTGAGGTGTGTGTGTTTGAATCTTCTGCCCCAAAGTTCACCCAATTCTCCTATACCGTACCCATCTCAGCATATTTCTTTATGGAATGGGGTGAGTGTAAAGCCTGAAGACCCCAAGGCACACTGCAACACCTGTCAGTGTCTGCAGGGTAGGGTGAGGTGAAATGGCATGAGCTTTATGACCAATGACCCCAAGGCACACCCCCCAATGCCTGCCAGTCTCTGCAGGGTGGGGGTGGGGTTGGCGTCGGTTCAATACTTCACTGCCATTCCTATTATGCATCTCTCTAACTCCTGCACTACAAATGCCAGCACCAGCAAGGAAACATTCAGCATTAACAAATGCTTGTAATAATTTGCAATGATGACATTTTCAGGCACCTGCACTCCTGCAAAACTGCAGATTTGTAAACCACTGTTTCATAGAAATATACTGTATTTTGCACCATTCTGAGAAATATTTCACAATGCCAGTGTCACCAGTTTCTAAAACATTTGCATTTTGACTGCTTTGCATAATGTTTTATGACATCCCAATTTAGTGAACGGCTTTGTGGCTGTGAGGTTTGCAACATTTTGTACCGCTAGTACTATACTATGTGCCAGTGCCATGTTACACATTTGTTTGCAATTATGCAGTTTTGTATGATATTGGTTGTGCTGGCATTGTTTTGAGTAATGTGAGGCACTTGGGTCTAGTGGTTATAACACTGATTTGAAATGGGAGGATCACAGGTTCAAGCCTCAGCAGTGCCAAATAGCCACTGTGTGGCCTTGAGCAAGTCACATAATCTTTCAGTGCTCCAGTCAATCCAGCTGTAAAAACACATAGAGGAACCTGCATAAAATGAGAGGTTATATCTCAGCTGGGCAAGCTTGGTTAAGTAGGTTATATAAAAAAATAACTGTCTTGTGATGATGTATAATTGTATAAGCAATCCTGGGAGCACTCATTCGAGAACCCTTTTCAAGGTTGAATAGAATAGAATAAACGGTGGGTGGGCAGAGGGGGACAGTGAAAAAGCAGGAATACTGAACGAATATTTCTGCTCAGTATTCACAAAAGAGAAGGGGGGGGAAGTGCCTAATCCAATTAACAGAAGCACTCTTGATAGGGGGGTCGATCCCAGTCCTTTCACAGAAGAAAGGGTTCTGCAAGAACTCCTAAAACTGAAGGTGGACAAAGCAATGGGTCCTGATGGAATTCACCCCAGAATTCTAAAAGAATTAAGGAGGAACTAGTGAAACCACTGGCTACTCTTTTAATAAATCATGGGAGGATGGTGTGGTACCGAGGACTGGAGGAAGGCGGATATGATTCCCTTCACAAAGTGGGACCAAGACAGAGGCAGGAAACTACAGACCTGTCAGTCTGACCTCTGTGGTAGGGAAAGTGATGGAGTCACTTCTGAAGGAAAGAATAGTTGAGTACCTAGAGGTCAGTGGAGCACAGGATCCAAGGCAGCATGGGTTCTAGCGGAAGGTCATGTCAGGCAGAATCTAATAGATTTCTTTGACTGGGTGACCAAAGTAGTAGACCAGGGAGGGCTGTGGACATGGCCTACCTAGACTTTAGCAAGGCATTTGACACAGTCCCACACAAAAGTTTATTAGTCAAATTAACCAGCCTGGGAGTGGGTCCCAGGGTGGTAGCCTGAGTAAAACATTGGCTGGACAACAGGACACAGAAGGTAATTGTAAATGGAGTCCGCTCTGAAGAAAGGGCGGTTACTAGTGGGGTACCGCAGGGTTCGGTATTGGGTCCAGTCCTTTTTAATGTCTTCATCAGTGGCATTACAGAGGGACTGGATGGAAAAGTATGCCTTTTTGCAGATGACACAAAGATCTGCAACAGGGTTGATACACAAGGAGGCGTGGAAAGGATGAAAAGGGACTTGGCAAGGTTGGAGGAATGGTCTGACGTATGGCAGCTAGGATTCAATGCAAAAAAGTGCAAAATAATGCACCTGGGAAACAAGAACCCAGGGGAAGAATACACAATGGGTGGGGAGGTAGTAACAACAACAAAACAGGAAAGGGACCTGGGGGTAATCATATCAGATGACCTTAAGGTTAGCAAGCAATGTGAGAAGGCAGTAGGGAGGGCCGGGGGTATACTGGGATGTATAGGGAGAGGCATCAGCAGCAGAAAACAGGAAGTTGTTATCCCTCTGTACAGACAGTTGGTGAGACCCCATCTGGAATACTGTGTCCAGTTCTGGAGACCCCATCTCCGCAAGGACATAGACAGGATAGAGGCAGTCCAGAGGAGGGCAACTAAAATGGTGCAGGGTCTGCAAGAGAAGCCGTATGAGGAGAGACTAAAGGAGCTTAATATGATACCCTTGAGGAAAGAAGGAGAGGGGGACATGATAGAAACTTTCAAGTACCTCAAGGGAATCAACAAAGTCCAAGAGGGTAGCATCTTTCAGAAAAGAGACTTGCAAGAACAAGGGATACAATTTAAAGATAGAAGGAGGGCGGTTCAGGGGCAATGTGAGGAAGTATTATTTCACATAGAGGGTAGTGGATGCATGGAACAGCCTTCCTGAGGAAGTTGTGGAGTCTAAAACTGTGGGAGAATTCAAGAATGCATGGGACAGACATAAGGCAATTCTTCTGGGGGGCAGGAAGATATAGGCTGTTGGTTAAATAGGATCTGCGGCCTATCCTGTAGGTAGGGAAATGGACAGACTAGATGGGCCTAGCGGTCCTTATCTGCCGTCAAAGTCTATGTTTCTATGTTTCTATGTAAGGTTCAAAATTCCTTTATTTGAACTCTGTCAGAAATAAATAACCTTCCTTCAGTCAAACTAAATAAAACAGGTTTGACTGCAGCTTTTTATCTCACAAACACTTTGTTTTTCCAGCATGAAATCTAGAGCAGCCCCCTTCTTCCTGAGTCATGACCTTTTCAGTTCCCTGTTCCTTGGCATCACAGCGACATGTTTACAGCACTGTGTCAGTACAGTGCCAGAGGGGGACTAAATGTAGTATATTTCTGGCCCTTAAAGAGTTTCTACCTTTTTACCTATACCAGCAGTAGACATAGGAGCTGCTAGGACTCTGGAGGTAGCCTTTTTAAGGGACTTGTGGATGGACAACAATAATGTCTTAATAGAGTTTAAGCCCATCATGTCTAAAAATTCAACCTCATTCTCAACAATTTCCTTAGTAGTGGGGTTGAGAGTATTGACCATTTGCCTCACAAAAGAATAATGTGAAGCAAAATCATCAGGAGCCCAAGGAGGGGAACCAAATTCCTCCTCAGGGAAACTGTCAGGCTCTATAGGTTATCCTCCTCCTCCTCCTCTTCTTCATAGAAAATCTCAGCCTCCATCTCCCCAGGCATTGGAATAGGCACTTAGAGTTGAGGGAGGGGAGAAGACATACCCATGAGAGACGCCATAGCCTGGAAGAAATGCCATTCAGTCATGTCCTCTACTGAGGGCATCTTATTCTTGTCCACTGATGTCTCCTTTCCTTCCTCAGGAGGAGGGGCGGTGACATGTTTTTCTTTTTGTTTTTTCTTAGCAGGCACCATCTATAGTGTCTGCTCTGAGGCTTTTTTGTTTTTACTGGTTTCAGAGTTCTCCAGTCAGACACCCTGGATTCTGAACGATTCTTAGCAGGTTTATCCTTCTGCTTACTTTGAGGGGCAGGACCCTCATCTGAGCCTTTTGGTGACATGACGGAAGACTGAGAAGCCATAATATCTTCTCATTTTTATCCCTCTTTTTAACAATTTTAGGGCAAAACTTAATGCAAAGTTCATAATTGGAAAAATCGTGATCTGGACCCAGGCACCTCAAGCACAACTTGTAGCAGTCTGTTTTAGCCAGGAGCTGAAAGCAAGTTATACAGTTTTTAAAACCTGTAAGTCCTGTCCTCTTTTTGGGTCTGTCAGTCAGGCCAATTTAAGCAATGCAAAAACAGCTTGGGTCCTAAAAAGAAAAAATATGTTTTTTCAGTTTGGTTCCCTTTTGAAAAGCAGAACCACTACAGTCAATTTCAAAAATGAAATATGTCAAATCATGTCTCATTTCCCACTGCAGAAGGAACTGGGCCAGAAAAATCACAACTTCAAAGTGGTATTAATAAAAAAGACTTATTTTAAATATTTTTTTAGTCAGAATACAATGTAGTTCTCTAAAGCAGGAACCACAATGCAAAGACCTTTTTCCGGGTCCCAGGAACCAATGAGGAACCGGAGCATAATATAAAAATTAAAATACACCCTAACTAATTCAAAGTATTGAAAACTAGATAAGAACTAGAGAAACTTAAGAATAAAAACAATAAACCATAAAATGGCACTGAAGGCTTGAGAGATGTCTTCGGGGTGACTTCTTCCTCAGGCGGAGAAATAAATCTGACATTAGAGGGCAGAGTGGAGCATAAGCACACAGCAGAGGCTTGAATTTCATTCTAAGGTTCCACAATTAGCATAAAATTCCATTCTCTGGGGCAGCTCATTCCATGGGACTGATTGTAGATTGTTAAGCATAGTGAGAGATTCCTGCGGTTTGAATCAGAATTTTCTTTTTTGTTGTGGACAAACCACCTGCAGTCGTAGAGTATCAAACAGATATAGAAACATAGAAGTTGATGGCAGATAAGGACCGCAAGGCCCATCCAGTCTGCCCATTTCTTTTTCTACCTTACGAATGTGCCATAGGCCTTTGCTCTGTCAATGGCCTATCTATTCATATTCATCTGCATTGCTCCCTTATGCCTATCCCATCCCTGTTTGAAGCCCTGCGCTGTATTCATATCCAGTTCCTCGGGTAGGCCGTTCCATGCATCCACCACCCTTTCTGTGAAAAAGAACTTCCTCACATTACCCCTTAATTGATCTTCCTCTAATCTCATGCTGTGTCCTCTTGTCCTGCTATTTTTCTTATATTGAAACATGTTAGACTCTTTCACGTTGTTAATGCCCTTAAAGTATTTGAATGTTTCAATCATATCACCTCTCTCCCTCCTTTGCTCTAGGGTATACATATTCAGTTCAGTTAATCTGTCCTCATATGTTTTCTGATGCAGTCCCTGCACCATATTGGTTGCCCTTCTCTGGACTGCCTCAGTTTGGTTAATGTCCTTGTGAAGGCATGGCCTTCAGTACTGCACACAGTATTCCAGATGGGGCCTAACCAGTGTCTTGTGAAGAGGGATTATTACCTCCCTCTTCCGACTTGAGATACCCCTACTAATACACCCCAACCTATCTCTAGCCTTACCTACTGCTTTAGAAGTCTGCTTGGATGATTTCAAGACATTGGTGATGATGACGCTCAAGTCTCTTTCCTTCCCTTGTGACTGCCAGCAACTCCCCTCCCAGCCTATAGGTGGCTTCAGGGTTTCCCTTCCCTATGCGCATGATCTTGTACTTCTTTGCGTTAAACCCCAGTTGCCACTCTTCTGACCATTTTGCTAGTTTATCCAGATCTCTTTTCATTCTGCCCACACCATCGGGATCATCTACTCTGTTGCAGATCTTGGTGTCATCTGCAAACAGACAAACCTTGCCCTCCAGTCCATCTGCAATGTCACTGATGAAGGTATTGAAGAGGACTGGCCCCAGGACTGATCCCTGAGGTACCCCACTTGTGACTTGCATCTCTTCTGACTGTATACCATTTACCACCACTCTCTGTTTTCTGCCCGTCAACCAGTTTGCCACACAGCTGATCAACATCTGACCCACCCCAAGCCTACCCAGCTTATTAATCAATCTTCTATGTGGAACAGTATTGAAAGCTTTGCTGAAGTCAAGGTAGGCAACATCAACTGCTCCCCCTTGGTCCACCACTCTGGTTACCCAGTCAAAGAAATCTATGACATTAGTTTGACAGGACCTTCCTTTTGTAAATCCATGCTGTCTTGGATCCTGTGCTCCTATGGATTCCAAGTGTTGCACTATCCTTTCCTTAAGGAGTGTCTACTTAATCTTGCCCACCACTGAGGTAAGACTGACTGGTCTGTATTTCCCTGCCTTCTCTCTGCTACCACTCTTGTGGAGCGGGATCACATGAGCCCTTCTCCAGTCTTCTGGGACATCTCCTGTGCTCAGAGACTCACTAAACAGTTCTGATAACGGCTCTGCTAGTTCCATCCTTAGCTCCTTACAAACCCTGGGATGTATGCCATCAGGTCCCAATGCCTTGTCCACCCTCAGCTTATTGAGCTCTTGTAGGACCCTTTCTTTTGTGAAGTGACTAGTAAACACCTCCCTCCCCTCTGTGTCCATGGTGCAGAGCTGTGGGCCCTGCACTACCTTCTCTTCAGTAAATACTGAGCAGAAATATCTATTTAGGATAGATGCTTTTACATGGTCCTCCTCCTCACACGCCCCCCTTATCCCCTTTGATCTTAGCAATACCCCTTCTGGACTTTCTCCTTTCACTAATGTATCTATAGAAAGCCTTATCACCTTCTTTGAAGACATTAGCATCAAGGCCCCAGTAGAGTGCCTGAAAACATATTTACAAATGGTTCCTCATATCGTAAGTAAATCAATTTAAAATGGTGCACAGGAAAGCAGGATACAAATAACAAAGGTGCCTTGGACAATTAGGACACAGGTGCCCCTAAGGAAAATCCATTATAGTCTAAATTACATTATCAATGTATTCATCAGAGTATATGAAAAAGAGACAGTGAGCTGTCACTACCTCTTATCAACTCCCGGACTTGAGGGGGCAGCATGCCATCAGAATACCCAATATTCTGGACCTAGAGTGAACTCTGCTTTTTTGATCACCACCCATTGGCTGGCAAGCAATTTCTTTGGTGCAAATGATATCTATGGGTGGATGCCATCAGGCAGGACCAGTTGAGGAGGAACCGCCAACAAGTCAGGTGCTGCTGGAACACCAGCAGTATGAAGCCTTCATACTTGATTTGGACTACAGAGACTGGGCCCACAGAAGACAAGTGCTACCCCAGACTGTGGACTAGGTGCTACCTCCTGTGCCTGGCTAGTCCCCTCCAGCCAGTTTCAGCTGGAGTTCCAACACTGTGAACCCGTTTCTTAATGTGAGCTCATCTAGATAGAGTTTCTGCTGAATCAAGTTTCAGTCTGCAGGGTATGGTCATATATTTATTCCTCTTAGGGCAGGGCAACCCAGACAGGATGGAGTCTCCTGTTTACAAGAACACTAAGCACAGGATGTACCTGACAGTAACAAAGTTTCCTGGGACAGAATCTCACAAAACCACAATGTCCTAATGACTGAGCTACTAAATCTTGGTATATCCCTTAAGGCCACCTCCTGGATTGGTAACTATCTTTCAGGTAGATCCCAGTATGTTTCCGTTGGAAACATATTCTCTGTTTCTCAGACCATAAAGTACAGCATGTCACAAGGATCTAGCCTAGGCCCACTCCTATTCTCCTCATTTATAAACAACCGCCGTCAAGCCCGCAATAACTGTCACACTTGTATCGGAGGATATGACAGAGACCCTTTAAATTCTGAAAAGAAATTAACAGAGTGAACTGTGGGAAACTATGACATTAGAATATTGGCTTGTGGTCACGAATGGGCAGTGGAAGGAGAGGTTCAGGAGGGACATAAGGAAGTACTATTTTACAGAAAGGGTGGGCAGCCATGGAATAGGATTCCAGCCAAGGTGGTGGGTGTGAAAACCATTAGAGGTTTTAAGCACAACTGGGATGGAAGGAAGGGTATTGTGGTTGCTTGGGGCATCAGATATGAAAAGGAGAATGGGAGTCAGAGTATCAGATATGGGGAAGAGAATGAGGGTGGGAGGACCAACACCATAGAGGATCAGTAGGTCCCAGGGCAAAATAGGAAACTCAGGCAGACTGGATGGACCTTTGTTTTGTTTTTTTCTGCCTTCATTATCTATGTTTCTGTATGCAATGATCTTATAATTTTCCATAGCTTAAAGTCACTGACCAGCCTCTCCAGAACTTGAGTGATAACCTTTCTTCATCCAAAGCTGGTCCCTGAGCAAAAGGTTACTACTCAGTGTCAGAAAGACTAAATCCAGGAGACACTGTGGAACATGCTTGCTGGTAAGATATGCCTGATTGCAGCTCATCAGTATCAAATACCAAAAACAGCCAGATTGTATCATTAAAAGACTTTACTTTGATATCTTTGGAATCTGGTGACCATTCTGCACAGATAGATATAAAAATTGCCAAGATTGTGAGACAAAGTAAGAGAGGATCAGGCAGTTCAAAAAATCAGCCACTGCCAGAAACTCCAACAACTACATCAACAGCAGTGGCCTCCTCCTCCGGACTGGATCAGACCTGGCATGGAAAACTATTCAATTATCCATGCAAGCAATTGACAAAAAAATGGAGACAATTCTCCAAAGCATGGGTGGGCAAGACATCATGACGAATAAAACGGCAACTTTAGTGGAGCAATAAGCTACGAATGACCTCACAGTGTCAAGCAAACTCACTTAGGAAAATGCTCAGCTGCATTACAGGTTGTAGATCCTGGAAAATGCCAATCGTGCCTCCAACATTCAACTGGCGAGTCTCCTGGAGGGGACAAATGGTCTGGACCTCCTACTTTTCCTTTGCAAATGGCTACCAGGTGCCCTGGTCTGAAGAGAGACGTGCTAGTCCAACAGATGCATACAGTCTGTCACATCTCCCCATGGAGAGAAGCCACCCAAGAGATTTACCCAGAATGATCCTCCTTGTGACTGCAGGAGTAATATCTCTGCAATCTTGAAAATGGCCCAGGAGTCACAAAATTTGAATTACTCATCACATCTTCCCTGACCTCTCTTATGCTACCCAGGCCCAGTTTGATGCAGTGCAAGCCTGGCTATGAACCCTCAGCATTGTCTACTCTATTCTGATACCTGCTCAACTCTAAATCAATGCGGTGGGCACACGTATCAGTATACCAATGCAATGGAAGCCAGCAAACGAGCAGAGATCATTGCTCAGGAATTCAAGGCAGCCAAGGAATAGACCATGATGAAATGGAAGAGGAAACTTGAGTTCACAGATGAGAATTGAGTGTTGCTTAAAACTGGTACTGCTGTCTGTTTCTGAGGCTGACAGTTATGTGCTTACTTTGGAGTTAAGGTACCAGACACATTATATATTTAAAATCCCCTCTTTCCTAAGTAAGCTCATGGTTCCACTGTTATGATAATTTATCTAGACTTTTTTCAATGTTGAAAGCTATCTACTTTTCCTTACGTGATCCTGTATTGTTTTCATAAGTGCAGCCTGTAATGGCAGACTCCATGTGGCAGCTTGCAGAGAGGAGAAATAGAGGTGACATGAGAGATTCAGACTTTTTCTTCTGTTCTCCATGCTGCATTTCAAGTGAATTGAACTCTTAAGTTTGAGCACATTAAGATTATTCCTGTACCTTTTTAGAGCCAAAGTAAATCAAGTTGAAGTGAAGTTCTATTTTGTTCCATACTGCAGTGGCTCACCGTAAGGGATTGCTGAATGTTCTACACTGTTCACAGTAATTTTGCTTGTTATAATATATATTATAAGCCTGTTTTGAGTTTTCTCTAATGTTGAGTGCTTTTGTGGTACTATCCATTCTACTAAATACAACATGTTCGGAAAGGGGTCATAGTAACCTTATAGGGTTAAATATAATTAATATATTTGGACAATGTTATCTAGAATGACCACCTCAGTCTTGCAGGGTGGCTATATTGGACTCACGTGGACTTGATATTCAAATATCTGGTATAACCTCTCAGCCTAGCTCCAGATTGCCTAAGCTGAATGCATTCTTTTCAATTTTAAAGTTCCTTGAACTCATGTTATTCTTAGCATGAGTGTGTAGTACTGCATTGTTCTTTTTTCAGCAACAATAAAATATAAGTTAAAAAAAAAAGATTAAATCCATCTATTTGACTATAAATGGTCCCACCAAGCCGCATTGACAACCAAGTTGTTGAAATGCAGCACAGTGACACAAACAATGTCAACAGGTGAAATTTCGCCTCTCCAACACTGAATATTGTCTTTAAAGGGGGCTGCGCCCCCCCCACACCCCCGTGTGGGGGCACTTCACACCCACCAACTTCAATAGAACAAACTCCAGGTCAGAGTTTATTCGAAGGGGGAGAGATACACTTGAAATCGGCAAAATTTTGCCATCGGGTCCATTACAGTGACAACCTCAAATTTGTTGCTGTAATGGATTTCAGTGTCGAAATTTCAACATTGTAGCAGTATATAACTGTAAACCAAAACTCCCCAATCACTTCTTCCCCCCCTTAAATCTTGCCTACTCTGATGGCCAGATCATGGGGCAGGTACACCCCTTTAAATACCTAGAAGTAAAACTGGCCTAGTGACATGCCCGAAGGGCTGAGGCACTGGACATGTCACATACCACTAACCCAGTGACCTGGTTTGGTGACAGACTCAGGTTGTCGGGGGTTCACGGATGGGGGGAAGGATCTAGTATCTGGATAACAGCTCTCCTGTCCCAAGGAGAGGTAACACACCATCCCACTGTGGACTGCCACAAAGTGGAGGCTCAGTGGCACTGCAGTCATGGGCCACACAACTGGAAGAGTGCCAAAGGTTTGACTCAGGACGTGTCTACCTTCACATGGCACATTCTGTCATCCACACCACAGCAAGGGGAATTAGGAGAAAATGGAAAAGTGTATGGCATTGGCTCCAGAAATCCCCACCTGCCTGCCCCTGACTTGCACCACCACCAGGACAAGCTCCCTCCTCGGTTCTGGATACGACCCTCCATCTCCTGGCTGGTTGCTGGTTGGAGAAGGCAGGGATGGACTGTCAGCTGCCATGCCATGCTTTGGAGAAAAAGCTATCTAGAAAATATATCTAGAAGTCACACTTGACCCTTCCCTCACTTACTTGAACCACATTTATTCTGTGAGTAAAAGAATTAATCAAAAATTGGGTTTAGAGTACAGACTAAAGAACTCCATGACACCTGAAGTTATCCTCACCATTGCCAAAAGTACTATACTGGATTTTGACTCTCCCATTTACTCATAAGCCTCAGTGAAAGACATCTCCAGGCTAACCACAATTTACAACAGCATAAGCCAGTTTACCTCACTGGCCCCTTTTAGAACACACCACTGTAATACTCAGCAATATTTGGTTGTTAAAGGTGGTAGTAGGCCTGAGCCCATCAAGACCACCTTCCCTGCAATAGCAGGGTATATTTATCTCCCAATATCATATAAATATCTGTCCAAACTATTCTTAAACATTCATGGAGAAGTTATGTTCACTGTAAAGGCTATTGCCTGTAGTTATGTGGGGGAAGAGCTCCTCCCCTACATCCTATTTAAATCAGCAGGCTACATCCCCTCTGCTTAGAGCTAGTCGCACTCACCCTCCATCCTCCCCTGACACCTCCTCCTTCTCCGGGGGGTCTCATACTACTGGACTAAGCATTCTTTTTACAGTGAGATACACAGTAAGGCCAAACCAATACCAAGTCATAACACATTACTCATCAGCTCAAGCATCTAAGCACTTGCATAACACTATCCAGCTCACTTGTACTATAATCACTGACTGTATAACTATGTTCAAAGTACCTAAGCACTGATCAATTCAGACTGCTAAATATCTGATGAGCATTGTCCTACTTACTGATCTGGCCTCTGTATCCAAGCACAACCTACATTATCCAATTACAGTACGTAGCACAAGCACTGAGCTCTGAACCACACATGATAAATAGTCGTGTAACAAATTCCGAAATTTACAGACTCTTACAGTCAGAAATTCTCCCTTTTATTAGTATTGAATTTTGGGACCAACAACTGTCTTTTATGTGACCTTTACAGTAACATTGCCTGGCTCTCCCCACAGGCATGCAGGGATGTCACCCTCTGCTGCCTAAGTCACTATGCCTCCAACCTCTCCCGCCGTCAAGGTCCTAAGGCACAAAACAAATCCACATGACCTGTGTTTCTCTGCTCACCTTCTGCTTGACGTACCACAGGCAAATTCTAACATGAGCAAAATGGCTTTCTGCTGTGCTGGTTCATCCTTCTACAGTGCACTTCCAGTGGGGCTTAGAACATCCCCCAACTACCCCCTCCCACTCCCTCTTTAAATCACAGCTTCTGGGCCACCTATTGAGTGACCTTCACTGCAATTGCGCAGCTTAAGATACTAATTACTGTCTTTTTTTTCCAGTTATTTTTCCCTCTGGTCACGTTCTTCGGAACCTCTCTCAGGCATCCTGCCTGTTCCTGCCCTGCCTGAAATCTTTTGACCTGTGCCTTCTCTCTTTTCCTCCTCATCCTACAGTCAGCACCTCCAGCTTAACTCCTCCTGGGCGGGGCCGCCCCTCCTCTTTGGGCACTATTTACAGTCAGTCTCCAGCTGTGGGCAAGGGCCCAAGCGGAGGAACCTGGAAGGCCAGGCAGGATGGACCCGGCCATGGGCGTGGGGGCAGGTACCATCGCCTACCCCACAGATTGGGCTTTTCCATGTTCTGGTGCTCGCTCCCCCCTCCCATGCGTGGTGCACTCCCTGACACAACAGCTCACAGCAACCCTGCCAAGCATTAGCCATGCTGATTATGTGCTGCCCTGCATGCTGTAGCACCCCCGGTCTCCACCGGGAGCTGCTGGCATGCCAGGCAATCCCCATCCCTCCCCCCCAGGGAGGAGAGCAGCCTAGTGGGTGCTCAATCCTCTACCCGCCCCTGCCGACCCATGGTGCCCGAGCTCGCACCCGAACTCGGGTCACTAGTGTAGCATGAGGATTGGCATCCAGCGCCTCAATCTTCAGCGCCACCGGGCTGGCCTACTAATTACTGTCTTGTCAGTTAATATTACACTTGCTATGTTACCACCTTTTGTACTCATTATGCCAAATTAGTACCAGTAAATTACATGCTTACGAAACAAATTGATTAACTCTTATTTTTTGCGCCACTGTATTGAAATTGTGTCCAAGCTATTTTTATCTGTACTTTCAGTTACTCTTGAAAATGTATTTCCCAGTGTGTTTATATCCATGTTTCTCTTACCTCTACCCTTTTCTTTGCCTACCTAGTCCCTGGTCATTTGTGAAAAAGGTCCCCTGGACCAGTTTACTTATCCAGTCAACAAACAAGCAAACAAGTAATAAACACATAACTAGAACAGTAGACAACTTAATTGCATTGGCACAGAGCTGCACAGTTTAACCATTTCCTTGCTGGAAAGGACAAGCGGATACTGTCAAGATGAAAAAAGTAAGCCTCCCAACTGCTTGCAAGGGGTGACTGCATTCATATTTTGAGTATGATTGTAACACTGTACTGCTGTATGCCCCCTGAGCCTGTCACAAACTAGGTACTGCTTCTAAATGAGACTCCTACTGTTCAGAAACTTAAAGGGACTCATTCTGTGGCAGGATTTTCCAATCACTACATATAAACAAAGCTCCCATTGCCATTAAGGTATTTTTGTGTATTTCACATCCATTAACGTTAGTTTTTAATGACATGTATAGTTAAAAAATAGCTTTCTCCTCCATATTCACCTACTGCAGTTATTTGGGCATTGCACTGAAGCCACCATCCTGCATTTATGGCTTCATAGTCTTTGGCAACGGACAGTTGGGGGGTAAGTAGTCGTCTTGAATCCAGTGTCTTGGTGCTTGGTCGGATATGTACCTGTTTCTTTTCCTTTTTCTGCATCCCAGCTACCTGGCACATCATTTCTTCAGGCCATCTATGCACCTCCTACCCACTGTGGACGTACCATAGACCTCATTTGATTTCCCTCCAGATAATCGGAGGAGCTCTACCTGCCCATGCATTCAGTCTATCTATTATGGGGACCTCCTGCTGGTAGAGAAAGCAGATGGAGTAAGCCATGTGGTGGTTGGAAGGCAGAGAAGCATCAGTGACTCATGACATTAGAGGCATGGTGGCTGCCATCCAATATGCCAGGCAGGCTTTTTTTAGATTTTACCCCTGAAGTCCCACCCACATCCCTTGTTAGGAAGTGCTCACAGCAACACTCCTTTAGGCCAGGCCTTGACACATGCACTGTGGTTACCATAATGTAATGTCATTTGGCTAGTCACCATAGGGCACCCTAACTTGTCAGCTGCTTCCTCAACTAGAGCTGGAGCTTACTGTATCCCTATTGTGCCCTGTAGTCCACTGGTTTGGTGATGGCATCAGCTTAAGCAGTAAACCCATGTCTTCCACATGGTAATGATGTGCACTGTCCCTGCTGCCACAGGGCCAGGCCAATTGTCTTTTTATGTTATATGGCCTTCTTCTCTTCTTCCTCCACATAGTGCCAGCAATTCTATTCCAATCCACCCCAAGCACCCACCTTCAGTGTTATTTGATCATTCCATCCCACTGAACTCCTAGCACCAGTTCTTCTGCCCCCTTGCACTGGCTCCTTAATGCTGGCATTCATAAATGCTGAAGTGAGCTCTCAGGGTCCAGCCTTGCCTTGGGGCAATATGCACTTCCCAGAATTCATTGACGCAACTCATGCAATGCATTTACATGCGTGCATTATGTCCTAAAGCAATAGTCAGCCCTAGTGGCTTCCCCTTCACTCATACACAGTGGCATTGGGCAGTGGGGGAAGCAAACTGGAGCCGTATCATCGTGAGACAGAATCATTAAAAAAAACCTGAAGTTAGATGCTTGGTGGGAGTGTGGCATTGAATTGGTAGCAGCAGGTGTGGGACAGTTTTTACAAATGATACTTTACTGAGTTTTAAACATTACTTGCACCTCTCACATTAATAAAGAGATATGACAGCCAGCCCAATGGCACAGAGGGCTGAGGCATTAATGCCTCACCTGCTGCCAAGCAGGCAACCCGGGTTTGAGAACAAATCCAGGCCACTCAGGGGCCGGCCTGGGGAGATGAGGATCGAGCAGCCCAGTGGAAGCTCTCCTCCTCTGGGAAGGGAGGACAATGGTCTCTGCTTCAACACTACCTGCTGAGTGACCACAGGAGGAAGCACAAGCAATGCCACAAGGGTGGGAAGTGCCTCCTGACTGGGACACATGTACTGCATGCGTCTGTTCAGTCCCCCAAGAGGTGCCTGAGGGGATGGGAGAAATACAAATTGGTGGAAAAATGCTAAAGCTGTGTGGATTGATGCCTTACTCTCTTGCAGGCTTTGCACCATTCACTGGGCTGCCCACCACCACATGCTGTAAAATAGCCTTCTCCCAGAGTTGCGGTGAACCTCAGAAGCCCAACCTGGGAGGGCACAAGTTGTAGGGTGCTGTAAGGCAGGAGGAAAGAAAGTCCCAGGAACGACAGATGATAAGGCTGGAGGGAGGTGTAAGGCTGATGAAGGGTTGGCTGAGTAAGGAAGGAGGAACAAAATATGGGAATAGGACATATACTGTAGTTGACTGCTGATCAGGAAAAAAATATATTCCAATAAAAACTAAAATTGCAAGATACAAATGTAGACATCTGCAAATGGTTGCTACACATGTAAACAACAGACACGATTGATCTCCTACTCAATACTGTGTCGTCCATGGGGGGGGGGGGTAAATAAATTCCAGTATTACATGGATACTACTAAAGAAGCTGTTCCAAACTGGGCAGCACATATGTGTAAACAATAAGCTTTCATATAATCATCAGCTGTGGATCTGGTGGCATCTCACCCAAATTTCTCAAGATCGGCGCTCCAGCAATAGCTGTCCCTGTTGCATACATTTTCAACCGGTCCCTATGCACCAATACCTTCCCACATAGCTGGAAGCATGCACTGATAGTTCCTAGCCACAAAAGTGACCTAGCTAACTCACCTTCCAACTATCACCCAATATCACTTCTACCCATTCTGCAAAACCTTTGAGAAGTTTGTCAGTAGACATCTAGCCAACTTCTATGTGCAAACCAGCTTCCCAACCCCTTACCAATTTGGTTTCCACTTCAACCACTCAACCTCCACACTCCTTCTCAGAGTCACTGACCACATGCACACCAGTATGGATCTGTAATATGTGCCCAAAGTATGGGCATGGGGGCCATATTTATAGATCTAGCAAAGGCCTTTGACACCGTGGACCACCATTGACTCCTACATAAACTCGCAGACTCTGGTGTCTCCCCTATAGCCCTTGCATGGTTCCATTCCTACTTCACCAATTGTAGCCAATCTATCAAGCTTAGTTCAGACTCTCCCCCCCCCACTAGTCTTCTTTGGGGTCCCACAAGTCTCAGTCCTGGGGTTACTGCTGTTTACAACCATTATCAATGACCTCCCCTCATCCCTATCACCCAGCAGCCACATGTATGCAGATGATACCATAATCTACTTATCAGATGCTTCCACTCCCTCCATCGAAGGATCCCTTTAACAAAACTTCACTGTAGTACATAAATGGTTCCTGGATAACCAGCTTATCAATTATGAAACAAAAGAAAATGGTGTCCATGCTGTTTGGTACTCAGCTGCCTCCCCCCCCCCCCACTCCAACCCTGCACACCCTGGACGGGCCTGCCTAGACTCTGTCGCTACCTATAAATCCCTCAGCTGCCACCTAGATCAACACCTTGAATACTCAGGGCACATCTCACAGGTAGCACCCAAGTCCATAGATAGTAGCCAAGTCTATTGCCAAGTTTGTGGCCTTATACAGGGTAAAGAGCTGCCTCCAACTAAATGCCAGAAAACAGGTTGGTGAACAATCAATCTTTCCCCTTCTGGACTGCGGGGATGTGCTCTACTCAGGCGCCAATTCCATCTCCCTAGACAAAATTAGCTTGCTGTGCAGATTCACACTAGGCTGCCCCCACCTCACCCCCGTACCCACCACTGCATTATGAACAATGAGCTAGGATGGGTCCCCCCCTTCCTGCAAAGCAAATGATGCACACTGCCCTCGTGGGAGTCAACAATTAGTCAGACAAACTGCCCAAATACCTATCTGACCTCTTCTCCTCCTCAGCAAACTTTACCTATTTGCTTAGGTCTGAGGCAGGATGCCACCTGTATGTTCCACGATACATGTGCAACCTAGGCCAAGCCTCCACTAGCTACAGGCTCCCTAATATCTGGAGAAATCTTCCCTACAAAGTCACTGCCCCCTCACACCAAGCAAGGCCCTGATCAAGCCTCACTTAAAATTTGCAGTGATCTGCACCCAATGCCAAGTTCCCCCCTCCCCGAGCTTAGGGCTCTTCCTCCCAATGCTTATTTCAGGTATCGCTTTGGAGCCTGGAAGGACAGCCACACAGAAAACTGCTACAAAGTTAGCACAGGAAGGCTAGCAAGACTCTATCAAATTTGTCTAGTAAAGCTTTGCCTTATTCATTCAGAATTATAAGTACTGCCCAATTGCTGTGCCCTCTCTGTGGGACTGTAGTAGCTTCTACATGTTGTTTGCTCTGTATCTGACTTATTTGTATCTACTTGAATAATTTGTATTTTTCAATGTGTAATGTATGTACTCTGTAATATTATCTTACTCGCCCAGTCCCCCCCAAGTCTCAACTAGAAACGAGCCCTGCGCTCTGTGTGCTTACCTAGTAAAATACGTTTTCATTAAATAAATAAATACATAAATGAGCCATAACAAAGCATGGGTTTCTAGAGAATTAATGCTCACCTGCCCCAACATTTGTGACCTGCTGCAAGGGGGTTGAGAGTTAAGTTTGGTGTGCCACTCCACTCACCCCCTCAACGATCACCAAAAGCTGGCCAGGGACCCCCTCCAGCTGGCTCTGCTCTCTAACAATTGGGAGTGGCCCTGGGTCCTCATGGGCAGGACAATAGCCCACATTCAGAAACAAAGGAAAGGGTTCAGTACCTAAGCACCATGCCAGACTTCCTCAGCATTCAGGACCTACAGCAAGGGGTTGAGAGTTAAGCTCGGTGTGCCACTCCACTCACCCCAACGATCACCGAAAGCTGACCTGGGACCCCCTTCAGTGGCTCTGCTCTCCAACAATTGGGAGTGGCTCTGGGTCCTCATGGGCAGGACAATAGCCCACATTCAGAAACAAAGGAAAGGGTTCAGTACCTAAGCATCATGCCAGACTTCCTCAGCATTCAGGACCTACTGCAAGGGGTCAAGAGGTGAGTGTGGCATGCCACTCCACACACCTTCACCCCCAAGGATCACTGAAAACCAAGACGTATATATGTAAGGCACGTCTATAATGCACACAAATTAACCAAGTTTAATGTCCTCAATTCACTGATAAATGATGACATCATCAACTGATAACATTTTAAAAATGTTCTGCCCCATCTCAAAACCAGGCTTTCAGAAAAAAAAAAAGGCTTTCTCAACAATTTGGTTCCCTGTCCCACAGCACAGCTCAAAACCAAGACACACTTTAAAAATGCTTTAGATATTAGAGTCCCCCTTCCTCCTCCCCACACACACACACACACACACACATACACACACAACACTAATATTTCAAAATAAAGCACCGAAATGCAGCTTTCAAAATATTATTTCCATACAGGCAAAGAATAGTAGCACCAAATCAGCTACAGTATTTAAAACTATTAACATTCCTGTCAAATCTAAGTACCTCCTATGCTGTGTACCATGAGTTTTAGGTCTACAATGGTATTTATATGCTAAATATGGTAGCCAACTTTTTTTTTTTAGAAAAAAATAATTAAAAACATTTATAAAATACTCAAGAGTTGGTGGAACTAGAAACCTTTACTATCAAAACTGGATAATGCCTGGAAACATTTATAGCAAAAAAGGTAGGGTCAAATTTTTACCCATTTATTTTTTTGCATTGCTGCTTTAAATCTGCTGTTTGCTTAAATATTTAACTGTTTCCCTGCTAGATTCAGTGCTTCTCCAGGAAGTTGTGATGTCATCAGCACTGTGAAAGCTGCTTTCTGATTGGTACAGTATTCCACTGTAATTCTACCCTTGAAGATATTAATTATAACACTTACAGCAACAATGCTTGATACTTTGCTGTTACTGTTGTCAGCAGCCAAGATATCACTTTAATCTTGTCATTTTTAATTTCATTCCCATGGTATTATACAATACATGTGTGTCACAAAATGCAAATATAGCATTCTTTATCTTGCGCTGACCTCCTGTTCACATTACCTAGAAGCAGTTACACCAATATGTTCTCTTGAAAATTCCAATTTTAATTAGCTACCTCAACCAATCAGAGAGCAGTCTTACTTAAGGATATCAGAATCCAACTATGCATCATTTTATTGCGGCATGATGGCTTAATGAACTACCCAAAGAACTCACCAGACTCCCCAAAATCTCACTCTTTAAGCATGCCCTAAAAAAGAACTCACTCTCATCTCTGTCTGCTGTTGCTTCTACTGACCTCTACCTGTGTCACCTTAATTTCTACCTTGCTCGGTGATGGCTGAGCTTTCATGCTGCTGCATTCGTCTTCCTCACATCTACTATAGTTAGCTCAACATCGTTACTTAGACCCATGTCACTGTTGTAAATATTCTGTGTATCAATATGACCCCCATTGTTACTTTGTACACTGTATTACAGAATATGTTCATTGTTGTAAATGCTCTGTCAACCACCATGCGCTATTGCTTGACAAGGCTCTTGCTGAGATGACTGATGTCTGTTGTCTCCTATTTTGACATGGAACCTTTGCAAATGAGCACATGTGCTCAAAGGTCCTCTCCGATTTCTGCTAATAAATAAATAATAACAGGGAATTGTAATCATGGCAATATAGAAAGCAAAGAGAGAAAAAAAGCAAATCTATTGGGTCTATCTCGAGTCTCTACCATACATTACTCACAGTAATTCTTATACCATCCCTTATGCAGTTACCCTCACTTTGTAAGTGATCTACTTGACATTTATCCCACAATGCCTTAAAACATTTTATGGCCTCTAAATTCACTATAGTTGCCAACAAGTAACCATTAGTCCGAGCAGTGTAAGCAAGATAAACAGTAAAAGCCCCCCAAATGGTGTATTTGAAAGTTTTAGATATGAAATTGTGTTGTATAAACTGCCTGGCTCAGAATATGCAATTTGTCATCAGCTGTGAGTAGGCAGGCCTTTCATAACTGCATTGTGGCTTTATCACTCTTGAATTATGATCCTGCCCCCCCCCCAACCAAGAAGATAAATGGCATATTCTGAGTTTGGCCATTTTGTATCCCATATATAAGTGAGACAGAGTAAAAGAGTAAAAGATCATTGATCTATCAAGTCCGCTTCCCTGTTTCCCTCACTGTACCAACCTGAAATATTGTCTCCTAAGAATTAATCCAGTCTAGACTTATGGCAATGCACATTATCTGTTCCCAGCATGTTTTTCAGCAGAGACCTCCTCCAAGCACCAGCCCGGAACATCAGCTAAGGCTGTGGGGTTTTCAGAGGTGAATTGGCTTTTTATCAGATTAGATTGTTACTATTCAATCTGACTAGCCTGAAGTGGATAGTTGAGTGGTGCACGATAAAATATTAACTGTTTTATGCAACCATCTTTATTTAATGCAGAGCAACACTGACGGCAAACAGCTCAGAGTCTGAAGTGGAGTCATTTTAAGTATCCTTAGAACTGAGGCCAGCCCAGTTGAACAGTGGCAGTCACTCTCTCTCGCTCTCTCTGCCACCTGGGAGGATGGGATTTGCATGTAATCCACAGTATGTCATGCAGAAACCAGCTAAGTGTCCAGTACTTCACAGAGGTGAGACATTCAGCTACAGGACAGGGAGTTATAACACGGGCCAAAGAACAGCAGACTCTCGAGATGGGCCAGGTTATGCACATATAAAAGAATAATGATCCAGGACAAGATGATTTAAAGAAATTAAAAATATAGGTTATTTTTATTTTTACTTGAACCTGTACTTGCAATGCAAACTGACTGAGTAAACATAAAGTCCCTCAGACTGACCACAGGGTTATGTCTTTGTATTTTTTTTCTTTGCTGCTCTTTTCCTGATCTCTCAGGCCTACGTTATATTGGTGATGTCATGTTAGCCATTAATATCTATTTATCCCACTGTCCTTTATGAGAAGTCTTTTTCTTTAACAAAAGTAAGATATCAATTCATAGTAATGGTATTCATTTTTATGTACTGTACCATGATGTTCGATTTACCTGCTTTTTGCAGGAGGAAAACTCTACAGATACTAAAATGACATCATACTGCTTCCACTTAAATATTGTGGCCCTGAGAATTTAGGGCAAAGACAGCTGTGATAAAAATACAGTTTAATGACACGTGTCAGCATTATTTTTTTAAACCATGAGCATTTTGTTATAAAACTGCTTCAATGAGACTAACAGAAAGCAAGTTACATTTTCTGCACCTAGCATGCACAGTGCAACCACATCTGTGAACTTCCTGTGCCTCCTTTGTAATGAGCTGGATTTTTTCCGATTAGTCAGCCCCAGTTCTTGCCCTCTGTAGTGCTGCATTTCAGACAGCCAAATCTGGACAAGTTGGAGAATGGAACAAGAAAGATGTGTTAAACCTTGTGCAGCTTTCTAAATGACAATTCGAGAAACAACTGCATAATACGTAGTTGTTTTCTAGTGCCAAACTGTAACAGTTTTCAGCAGTTGCTGCTGCTTTAACTGAAAGTTGTCAGTCAACCTGTAGCAGCACATCCGACAGCAGAACAGAACTGAAAATAGATTATTCAATACATGACTCCATAGTCCCGCAACAACTGAACTCTATAAAGCATTTACGCTTTAAAAAAGTACAGTATACGGTACTATTGCTTTTGTTGTAATTATCGTTCTGTGTCGCATCCTATTTGTGCTATATGGTATCACAGAACCCCAAATACTAGAGCTTCAGTGTAAGGATGAGCCAGAGCTGAATTTGTATTAATGTGTTTGGCTCATTTGCCAAAATTTGGCAATTTTATGTTTCATTCAGCCCAGTCGAACTTTTTGGCCACTTCTGGATCAGTTCAACTTTGGCCACTTCATTAAAAAGACTTCATTTTATTTATTTAAAATGTTGTGACCTGGAAAGTAACACTGAGGGACGGTTTGTTTCTAGGTGTGCCCTTGGGGAGAGTTACAAAAATAACCATCATCTATAATAACAATAAACAGTATACAAGGTGCAGTTGTGCATAATGAGATAATGTGATGCATAACACCCAGCAGGTCTATCTGCCAAACATTACACAATGTGCACGTGTGCATGAGTCTGTATCTAGCACTGCATACACACAACATCGTTTCACAAGGATTGCAACAGTTGGGATGGAATGAGGCAATTTGTTTTATTTTAATAATGTATTTGAAACTTGGTAAGTGGAAGAGGCACACTGAGCCGAAGCTCATTTCCAGGTGTGACCCAGGGAAGGGGAACAGTGGAGGAACAGCAAGATAATACATAATAACAAATCCATCAAAACAACATTTAAAAGGCTATGCCTGTAGTTCAATGGACAAGCAGCAAGCCACTCCCCCTTCCTGAGCTATATAAGCAGTTCCTCCCAGTCTCTTTCTGAAGCACTTTTTTCTTTGCAGCCAGAGGCTCTGTCGGTCTGTTGTCTCCTTTATGGCCTGCTGAGCTCCCCGCCTTGCTGTGTTTTGGCCTCTTCTTGGTTTATGCTGGACTTCTGTTTTTCTGTTCTCCTGCATTTGGTTTGTATTGCTTGCCTCTTGCTGTGTGCTTCTTTGTGTTGCTTGTTTCCTGTTCTTCTGTATTTGTGTGTTTTTGGTTTGCATTCTTTTTTTTTGGGGGGGGGCTTTTGTTGCTAGAATCCTTTGTCTTTGCTCATATTTTGCTAATCCTGAACTTGTGCTGTTTTGCTCCAATTTACTCACAAGTTAAACTGCAGTTGTTATCCATGTGTTTCAGCTCAAATGCTGCTTCCCTGCTTCTTCTCTCCTATGCTATACACCTTAATTGTTTTCACCTGGTTCAGACTCACTCTGCAACTTAGTCCATGGAACTCAGTCCTGCTTCCTGAATTTATATCAAGAAAATACTGCTGCCATTTTCAGTGCATTGCCTTTCCATACAGTTTCTATGTTCATTCAGATTGCTACCCTTGCAGTCTGTAGTTATTTGCTGCTGGATGCTACTCAGCTACTTTTGCACACTGCTTCAATATGCTCTGCAGGTCAGCTCGGCTACTGCTGTTGCTGTAAACTAGTTTTAAAATCTGCATGTGGGTCATGGCGCTTTCCCATTGCTCCCTTGTTTTTCCTATGGCAGGGGACATGGGGGTGTTTTCAGAGCCATTGACCTATTGCCTCATATTAAAATAGCTGCCTCTTCCACTAAAATCCTCAAAGTATTATGTCACCTTTTATTTGGCTTCCTTACTGTGACTTGGTTGGCTTGTCCCTGCTAATCATGTGTTGCTGCAATAAAGCTTCTGCAAACTAAATAATTTCAGCAAAATAAATAAATAACTTCAGTATACAAAAATGAAAGCATACATAATCAATACATACATGAATAAATAGGCATGCTACCTCATCCAGTATTTCCTTGGTGCTGCGCTCTCCCTGCAGCCGAAGGTCTCACTCTGCACCATGAAGTCTGCATCTTGAGCATGCGAAGCTTGGGGCGTGGTCCTTCTCACCTGGCCCATAGCTAGGAATGTCCTCACTCTGGGTGGACCTTCAGTTGTCAACTGTACCAATGGCACCTCAAGTTATAGAATTTAAGACTTCAGTGGTGAAGGGGTGGGGCTCTCACTGAGGGCCTCTTTAGCTGCCTGAGTGGGTTTGGAGGCACCCTTTCAAGCTATTCTCCCTATGACCTCTTCTGGCTCACCTGTTTTATTCTTAGGTCAGCAGGCTGGGTGAGCACCTCGATGGTTGTTACTCTCCTCCTCCAACCTTGGAGGAGGGCGCTTGTTGCAGAGCAAACCAGCTCGCAACCCTCCACGGCATTCCTGTTGGAAGGATAGCGTGAGAGCTTCCCTCTAAATTGTAACATTTTCTACCCCCCTTTCACTGGGCTTTCCAAATTGCAGTAGCAGAGCCATCACTAATTAAATTATATCATGCCTGGAGGGAAGACAACATAGGCCTTGGATCCCCACAGATTTCCTCCTCAAAGGTTGTTTTTTCTCTCCTTCAAGCTTAGGGTAATAATACCTAGTTAGTCTTAGTCAGCATTCCCTTGTTAGTCTTAGGTAGATTCCGCTGTTGGATGGAGGTGGATGGTACCCCTACTTGCCATTCCCTCTCTCCTTAGGAAGCCCCCTCAATCACCAATGTATTCCATTACACCCATGCTATCTTGCTCATCTGCACATCTCATCATGTTTTATCAAGCTGCTGTTGCTATCATTATATTTCTATGCCTTGTGGCCTCTGATAGCTAATGTTCTTTGGTGCTGCTGCAGTTTCTTTTTGGGGATTCTTCCTGAGGTACTTTTAGCCAAGGGAACCTTCCCGCAGCACATCTAGGGGTGGAACCCTCTTTGAGGGTTCCTTGCTTTTGGTACCCCTACAGGGTGGTAATTCCCTAATGGAATAGAGAGTGTGAACAGCCACAGCAAACTAGCACAGTTGCACAAGCATAACACTATACTGGTTGCATAGGCCATTGAATTGGAAGACTATGCCTGTAGTTTAATGGACAAGCAGCCAGCCACTCCCCCTTCCTGAGCTATATAAGCAGTTCCTCCCAGCCACTTTCTGAAGCCCTTTTTTCTTTGCCTCACCAACCTCCCCTCCTCCTCCAGTGGCTCGCCTCTCTCCTCCAGGAAGTCTTCCTAAGGTACCTTTAGCCAAGGGTACCTTCCGATGGCACCTCTAGGTTTGGAACTCTCTTCAAGGGTTTCTTGCCTTTGGTACCCCTACAGAGTGGTAATTCCTAATGAAATAGAGAGTGCGAACAGCCAAAGCAAACTAACATAGTTGGACGAGCATAACACTATACTGGTTGCATAGGCCATTGAATTGATAAATGTTTGTGCAAAATCAGAATAAATACAAAACTGAATGTACAGAGAATAAAGTGTGGTACAGCTCCATAAGAAACACCCACCAAGAGCAAATGCAGAAGTAGCAGCAGTGCATGATAAACAACATCAATACTGACAATTTGTTGTACAAACAAACATTTATCAATTCAGTGACCTATGCAACCAGTATAGTGTTATGCTTGTGTAACTACCCTGGTAAAGCAGCCAACTGGGTCCCAGCTCCTGCCTTGGTTTCAGCTCCTCACTAATAACAGCTGGACTCCAAGCTTTCATTTTTTTTTAATTACGTTTCTAGGCCCAACAGTTTCAGAGTTAGACCTTCCAAACAATTTTTTCTATAAAATATAATAACTTATGAACTATTAGTGCTAAAGACTTAATTGTTTTTGAAAACCAAAGCTTGAAGTCAGCCAGATATACTGGGCCAGATTTTCAAAGGCCAGAGAATGGATGGAGGGAGGACGATTCAGAGGAAATGTTAGGAAGAACTTCTTTACAGAAAGGGTGGTGGATAAGTGGAACACCCTGCCAGAGGAAGTGCTAGTGGCTGAAACAATCGCAGGATTTAAGAATGCATGGGATAGACATAAGGGAATTCTGGAGGTCAGGGTTAAGGGACAACAGACTTCTAGAAAAACATAAAGTGAACTTACAAGCTCAAATGGGCAGACTGGTTGGACCATAGGCCCTCATCTGCCAAGAGTGTCTATGTATCTATGCTGCACAGTGCCTGTGTAAAAAAAAACAAAAAAAAGATGCAAGGAGCACGATGCATCAAAACTTGTGTCAATACCAATTTTCTAATGGTGTTTACATCAAAAACAGGTCTGCATGTGTCAGACTGGCTTGTGCCATGCTTGCATCAAAAAATGCCTGCTCCATACTGGAAGGGATGCCTGCATCACAAAAATGATGCACCACCCCCTTATGTGGGATTTTCAAAGAATGCAGGTCCTGTCATTGTGCCTGAGATGCATGCCATTGTTACACCAGCCAGAGCTTGTCTGACACTAGAGCATATACATAGGCCCACAGTAAGGTGGCAGATCTGACTATGGTACTATGATTGGCATTCTGCTGCAAGAGTCCTGCATTGTAGACACTGTAATGCTTTCTCAAGTATTGTAGCATGTAAAATATTGCTTCCAGAGGTCATTTCATTCACCTTAATTTTTTACTCTGCTTGTGTCATTCTCACTCATGCATCATATTTTTGACTCAGCTTTTGTCATTCTCACTCCCTGCATTGTATTTTTGACTCAGCTTGCATCATTCTTGCTCCTTGCTTTGTATTTTTAACTCAGCTTGCATCATTCTTGTACGATACATTATATTTGTTGCCTTACTGTAGCTTGTGTCATTCTTGCTCCATGCGTTTTATTTTTTGACTCGGCTTGCATCATTCTTGTACCATGCATCATATTTTTTGACTTACTGTAGCTTGTGTCATTCTTGCTCCGTGCATTTTATTTTTTGACTCAGCATGCATCATTCTCTCTCCATGTGTCATATTTTCAACTCAGCTTGCGTAATTCTCATTCCATGCATTGTATTTTTTTGATGCGGCTTGCACCATTCTTGCTCCATGCATAGTATTTTCAATTTGGTTTATGTCTTTCTCGCTCCATGCATCGTATTTTTTACTCAGCTTGCCTCATTCTCAGCTTGCATCATTTTCACCACATGCATCTTATTTTTGACTCAGCAGACCTCTTGCATCATTTTCGGGGACTTTGCCATGGAGAATGTTTTTCTTGCAAAATACAGCACACTGTATTTGGCATACCTGGATTTTATGCAAGGTGGATGTTTGACACATCTTGTGTCAGTGTAAGTGCCCACTGAAAATGCGACCCATCATTAATATATTTATTTATTTCTAAGGTTTTACCAGGAAAGACAAACTGAGCTGGTAACGGCACATTTCCAGATGCATCCTGGGAGGAGGGAAAGAGGAGAATAGAACAGATATAAAATAGTGTATAAAATACAATAGAATGGAAATACGTATGTCAAAATATAGGATACAAGAATGCTAAAAGAATAGATTGACAGTAATCATACAGTAAATTGTGGAGCTGGCAAAAGAAAAGTAATCAAAACAACAAAATAAGGAATGACTGATACTAGGGAAGTGAGGAAATGCTGATGTTAGTGAATTGGGCGAGTTACAGGTGAAGGAGTCTAATCCAATATCAGAAGCAACTGCAGAAGTGAGTAGAGAACTCAGACAGGATAGATTTCAAGGCAGGAAAGGAAGGAGCAGAGTGAATAGAAGGGGGAAGAGAACCCCACCGTTTAGGGAAATGGAATGAAAAAAGGCAGCTTGGCCAGCAGTACATTTCACCTGAGGGAGAGCAAAAGAGTGAGAGAAAGCATGGCAAAGGGACTAAGATGATGAAGGGGAAAGAGAGGAGAGAGGCAAGATATGAAGGGAGAGAGACAAACCACAATTTGGAGATAAAGAAAGTACAGTGGATAAGGAGCCAGGCATCAAGAGAGGGGAGGGAGAGGGAAGAAAACAAGGTACAATTATGAAAATGATAGAATGGTGAATACAAGGTACATAAGAAAAAATTACTCACCTTAGTAATGTTGTTTCTTCTAATGGAGTCTTGCTATATTATGACAATTGCAGTATGACCACAGGTTAGAACTGCTCCGGAGGTGAAATAGTTAACTTTCCATGCAGGCATGGAACTTAGAGTGCGAGCTCAGTTGAAAACTCTGTCTGTTGTGCTTCAAATGCAAACTGTCAGATCTTTATGAGCTAAAACTCACTAAGGTTCTGTGTGGAAGCTGTAAACCTACACTAGCCAACTGGCTACTAACATAAACACTCATTTTTGGCCTAAAACAAAGACTCAAGTCAGGAGACCCAAAAATGCAAAAACACAACACCAATTCACCCAAAAAGGTAGGTGAAAAACAACAAGGTGGGCATCAAAAAAAAGTGCCAACCCTGTACTGCCCACCCACATCCCCAAAACAGAGGTTCTGAGAGGGTAGGCAGGAGGAGGTCATAATATAGCAAGACTCCATTAGAAGAAACAACATTACTAAGGTGAGTAATTTTTTCTTCAAACAACATGAAGTCTTGCTATATTATGACAATTGCAGACTACACAGCAGTACCCCATGGAGGAGGGACAGAACCTACCTAGGAAATAGGCTCTGAAGCACGGCTAAAGAACCCGAGCATCACTCCCTAGCCTGGATGTCCAGGAGTAATGCTTGGTAAAAGTGTGAACTGTTTTACAGGTAGCTGCTTGACATATTTCTAGAATAGGAATGTCTCTGGCAGCAGCCAGAGAAGCAGCTGTACCTCTGGTAGAGTGAGCCCTCAGGCCTGAGGGGGAACTTACCCAACTTCTCATAGCAGAATTGGATACAAGAGACAATCCACCTGGCAATGGATCTTTAGTGGCTGGCTCCCTTTACCAACTCGCCATAGGAGAGGAACAGTTGAAGGAGTCAAACCTATGACCCTTAGTACGCTTTATGTAGTAACTAAGGGCTCTCTTCACATCTAGGCTGTGCAGCATCCTCTCCCCAGAGGAGGAGTGGTCAGTGAATACACTGGAAGTGAAATAGATTGATTAGGTGGAAATCTGAAACCACCTTAGGCAGGAACTTTCTGTTAGTCCGAAGGACCACCTTATCTCTGTGAAAGAGATAAACTCCTGCTCCACTGACAACGCTTGTAATTCACTTATGCATCTGGCAGAGGTGATGGCTACCAGAAACACAGTTTTCCAAGTCAAGTACTTGAGCTCAGCTGAAGACAAGGGCTCAAGGGGTTGCATAAGCTGAGCAATGCAAACTGATAAGATCCCAGGCAGGGGCAGGATCCCTGAATGGAGGGTTGGTGTGAAACAACCCCTTAAAAACTTGGAAAATACAGGATGAGCTGAAAGGAAGAGGATTTACCTGCTGAAATAAAAGCAGACACAGCTGCCAAGTGCACCTTCAGGGTAGCTGGTCTCAGCCCCAAAGAATTCAGGTGGACCATATAATCCAGAACTGTGGGTAGATCAGCAGAGACTGGGAAATATGCTTTTCCAAGCACCATATGGAAAACCTTTTCCATTTGGAATTGTAGTAGCCCTGGTGGAAGGCTTCCTTGCCTTAATATATCCATTACACCTTGGGAAAGGTGTAAATCAGCAAACTCTAACTCTTCAAGAACCAAGCCTTGAGATTGAAAGATTTGAGATTCGGTACCAGACCCTTCCCTGGGCACAGGTTAACAGATTGTGATTCCTGGGAAGGGACAGGGAGGATGGACTGCTAAGGACAGCAGGAGTGGATACTAGGCTGTCTGGCCCAATCCGAGCTATCAGAATGACTTTGCATGATTGGGATCTGATTTTGACTGGCACTTTGAACAGGAGAGGAAGGGAGGGAAGGCATAGAGAAACTTCCCTCCCGACTGAGGCTAAGGCATCCAGTGGGAGTGAGCCCAACACTGGGGGCCTGCAGCAAAAAGAGGAAGTTGGTGATCGCCTGGGGCTGCAAAAAGATCTATCTGCGGGGTGCCCCATCTGGCAAATACTACTCCCAAGACCAGGGGATCCAGTGACCATTTGTGGTGGCCCTGGGAAATCCTGCTGAGAGCATCTGCCAGGACATTGTCCTTGCCTGGGAGGTGAACTGCCGTAAGGGAGGTGTTCAGGGAGTAAGCCAGAGACCACAACTTCATCACTTTGGTGCACAAGGCCGTAGACCGAGTGCCCCCTTGCTTGTTGATGTACCACATTGTAGTGGTGTTGTCTGTTCTGACCTGAATACTCTTGTTCTGAACAGATTTGGAAAAAGCTTGAAGTGCTAGAAAAACTGTTCTGAGCTCCAACAGGTTGATGTGGAGCAGAGATTCCTGGGGAGACCACAGACCCTGGGTGGTGAGGTCGCCCATGTGAGCTCCCCAGCCCAAGAGGGACACATCTGTAGTAAGGATTAGAGAATGAGACTGAGTGACAAAAGGAACCCCTTGTCTCAGGTTGCTCTGATCCTGCCACCACTGTAGGGCTTGGATCAGGGTTCGAGTTACTGGGATCAGCTTGGTAAGAGGATCCTTTGTTTGAGACCAAAAAGCTCTCAAATGGAACTGGATGTCCCTCATCTGAAATCTTGCTCCTTGCACAACTGCTGTGGAAGCAGCCATGTGTCCTAGGAGCTGCAGAAAATGCCTTGCTGGCCGGGAGACCTGCAGGGTAAATGAGGAGGCCAGGGAGACTAGGGTCTTTGCCCTGTCCAGGGGGAGGAAGGCCCTGGCTTCCTGTGTGTTCAGTCCTGCGCCTATGAAGGTAAGAAGCTGGACCGGCTCTAGAACTGACTTTGAGAGATTCAGAAGGAAACCTAGAGAGGTAAGCAGTTGCTGCGTTATCTGAAGGTGTAACTTGACCTGGTCTGGGGACTGGCCTAGTAAGAGCCAATCGTCCAGGTAAGGAAAGATGGCAATATTTTGCCTTCTTAGGTAGGCAACTGCTACAGCCAGGCATTTGGTGAATACCCTTGGGGCAGAAGTGAGGCCGAAGGGCATTGCTCTGAACTGGTAGTGGCCTGAGGGCAGCTCGAACCTGAGGTACTTTGATGGGAGCTTCTGATGGGAATATGGAAGTAGGCATCCTTGAGGTCCAGGGAAGCTAGCCAGTCCCTGGCCTTAGAGAGGGTAGGATAATTCCCAGAGTCACCATTTTGAACTTTGGCTTTAAAAGGTGCTTGTTTAAATATCTGAGATCCAGGATGGGCCGCCATTCTCTTGTCTTTTTTGGGGTAAGGAAGTACCTGGAGTACAAACCTTTGCCCTGGTGTAGGGGAGGAACCCTTTCCACAGCTCTGAAAGCCAGGAGGGTAGAGATCTCTGCCTCTAGGGCGAGTGCCTCTGATGGAGTTGCAGGTGGAAAAGATCTGGTTCTCAGCTTTGGAAATTTTTTGAAGCTGAGAACCAGTCCCTGGCTTACTACTTCCAGGACCCACTTGTCTGATGTTAAAGACTTCCTGTCCTGGACAAAGTAAGCCAGCCTGCCCCCTACAGGTAGAGGAGAATCGGCCCTGGCAATCCCATCAGGGTGCCTACTTGGCAGGGGCTTTGGGCTGAGGGGTGGAAGCAGACCTGCTTGTACCCCATCTGCCTCTCCCTCTAAAGAACCCCCTCTGAGCATAGGCGGAGGAGGAAGCTTGGGCTTGGTAAAAAGGCCTATGAAAAGGCCTGCCCCTGTCTCTAGGAAGCTGCTTTTGAGGAGTGGCCTGCCTTTCCTTGGCCTGTGCACTCCTATAGGTGGTCCTATATTCATCCATTTTCTTCATGTAATTCTCTGTTTGCTCCCCAAATAGAGAATTTCCCACAACAGGAAAATCCATGGCCTTAGACTGGGTATCCTGAGACAGGGTAGTACATCTGAGCCAAGCCATCCCATGGGCCACAGATGTAGCCATGACTCTTGATGAAACATCATTAGAGTCCACTGCAGCATGAAATTGCACCTTGGATGCCTCAATACCATCCATAGCCACCAGTTCCAGCTCTCTGGCAAGCTGGTCAGGGACTTGTTTCGCTAGGGCCAGCACAGTATCCCATCTGGATTTCTGGTACCTAGCAGCATAAGCCATATAATTTGCTTGTCTGAGTCCCAAAGATGCTGCCATGTACTGTTTCTTTGCCATAGCATCAATCTTCCTGGAGTCCTTCTCAGGGGGGTGTGAAGCTAGGGGAATATTAGCCTTGTCACAGGCTGCAGCCTGCACTACCCCCACATGGCTGCATTGTTGAGTGAGGAAATCAGTGTCAGAGCCTGATAAGGTATACCTCTTGTCCATCCTTTTATCCACAGGAGGTATAGTGTGAGGAGTTTTTAAAACTTTTACTGTCTGTTTCCGAAAAGATTTATGCAAAGGAATAGACCGTCTCCTAGACTCTGGAATATCCATCATTTCTACATAGTCTGGCTCCTCTTGGTCATCAACAGCTTCCTCAACAGGGAGCTGGAGAGTTTCAGCAACTTTTTTATAAAACATGAAATGAGAAGGGGACTCGGAAAGCCTTGGAGGAGAAACCCCTAAGGGTCTATCTGGAGAGATGTCCGGATCAATGGGCACATCCAGATCTTCAAAACCATATTCACTCTCCTCATATTCCTCTTCCCCTTCCCCCGGCTCATAAAAATCCTCAAAATCATAATCTTGAACCGGTGGAACCTGCCAAACTGAACGCTTACCTGAAGGTGTCGGTTCGGTCGGAACCGGAGAGAGAGACTGGACAATTTGAATTTGCTTTAGCTATTTCCTCAGCAGTTGGGGAGAGAACTTTTGGCTCTACACTAGCTGACTTTCTAGTCCTTTTTGCTGGAACCGGCTCCTCAGAACCGGCTCTTCGTTTGCCCGAGGAAGTATCGCCCTGGTCAGAGGGCACTCCCTCGGTTCCGGTTGGCACCGAACCGGGCTGGCCATCCAGGTCAGTGGACTTTTTGGCCTCCCTTTCCATGAGCCTACCAACTCTCTTATCTATGGTGGCATCAGGGAAATTGTGACAAATCTGGCAGTCTGAATTGAGGTGGTCAAACCCCAGACAATAGACACATGTGGTGTGTGGATCAGCCTTAGCAAAAGCTTCCCCACAAACACTACAGTGTTGAAACCCAGTGGGTCCGGTTTTTCTTTTGGGTTTCTCAGACATAATGCCAGCCTAACCAACTTGCCCGTTTATGGCAATCCACCAAGCAAGACGCCCTTATCGGTTCCCAACCATGTCACGGGTCGTGGAAAAAAACGTAATGAAATCCGTTTTTTTTAGAACCGATAAGAACCAGGAACCGCACTCTAAAAAAGGACTAGTAGATTTTAAATACAACCTGATCGGTTCAAACCCAACCGATAAAGAATTACAAGTTCCACACAGAAAAAATAAATGTAAAACCTATCTATTACTTACATTACCACAGACAGAGCTTGAACCGACCGGTTGCGGTTTAATTTCAGCTAAAAACCGAAAAATAATACTTTTAAACCGACAAAATGAATCGAGCAGAAGGAGAAATCTCCGGAGTGACTGTTCAGTGAGGCGGAGTAAAGAATCTGACAGTTTGCGTTTGAAGCACAACAGACAAAGTTTTCAACCGAGCTCGCGCTCTAAGTTCCATGCCTGCATGGAAAGTTAACTATTTCACCTCCGGAGCAGTTCTAACCTGCGGTCATACTGCAATTGTCATAATATAGCAAGACTTTGTGTTGTTTGAATTACTATCTCTTTCAATCTGACTGGAGGTCCATGGGAGGGTGGAAGAGGCTGCTTGGGTGGGTGAGGGATGGTTAAGGTGGGGCCACTTACCCCTGTTTGAAGCCTGGTAAACCCTAGTACTGTACCAAGGACTTGAAGTGTCTTTGGCCGAAGTACTAAAGCTGAACCAAAGATAGGGGATCT
Source organism: Neoceratodus forsteri (assembly GCA_016271365.2). Taxonomy (NCBI): domain Eukaryota; kingdom Metazoa; phylum Chordata; order Ceratodontiformes; family Ceratodontidae; genus Neoceratodus; species Neoceratodus forsteri. The sequence continues at coordinate 800,237,727 of CM028132.1, read as the reverse complement.
GAACTGAAACTGTCGATTTCCACATTTGACATCATAGCTGTAAACACTGTATCTGCCTTTTGAAGTTATTTTGAATATTTAGTAGAAAGGGCTTTTCAGCCTGGCCTTGCAGATGCATATTATTCTGCCATGTGAGATATGTGGGTTTGTATATGGACCCTGAATCCCACCCCCAGACTAGCAGAATCCCGGGAGTACTGGGAAAATTAGTGCACTCAGACTGGGGAGGGGGGAATGATTTGGTCTTTTCACTGCTTGAGAGTCATCTTTCACATGGGGATGGAGCATGGCACTGGTATTTACATCCCTACCCCACCCACACTGGATAGGCTCTGCTGGGGGGGGGTGCTGCCAGGGCAGGGGCTCTGCTGGGGGGGGGGGTGAAGGTATGTGTAACTGGGGTATCCGAAGGATAAATCACATAGGCTAAAGGTGTGGAGGATGGAGCTGATCAGAGTGGTTGTGGTAAGCAGTAACAACAAAGCAAATAAAAATAAAATAAAAAGGAGCTTTTAAAAACTGATTTTTGTTTAAAAAATAAAATCAAATGCTGCAAGGAAAGAAATATGAATACTCTAACACTGCTCTGCAGCTCATGTCAGCTGCAAATGTTACACATCATTAGCTTTGTGCATGGTCCAGAAGTGAACCATGAGCTTGGATGAAATCAGCAACTCACTGAAGCTCATGATTCTGAGAAGTAACCCATATAAATCCATACTGTTTTCTACCAGACAGCATGTAAATCTGCATCCTGATGTGCTAAAACATTCAGTTAGATATGTTATAGAGTATGCAACAGAGCCTGGGGGTTACCTATGTTAACTCTGGACAGATGCAGCAAAAGAAAAAGGAAAAAATTATGAAAAAAAAAATCTATCATAAGGGAAGTTGCAGAAAAGATGTTTTCACTACACATCCTGTCCTGGAATTCTTATCATCTTAGAAGAATTATGGCTGTAATGAATGTTTTAATAATTATTTGTGACATAATTGTGTGTGCTTACATGTGACTAAGGGCTTTTTTCTCTTTTGAAACTTTACAGTATATTAGAAATTTAATCTAACTTATTACCATAAGTATACTACAAATTCATTCATACTTTTAAATTCACTTGTACAGAATAAAAATGAACTGCACTGAGGTTATATTGAGTTTTATGAATAGAAACATATTTTGACAGACATGATTCTTTTAGACTAATTAAAATATCTGTTTAGGAGACTGGCTGACAATTGCTGATTACAGGAAATTTAAGAATTTAGCAGAATTCAACCTGCCTATAGAATTTAAAATTGAATTGCACTGGAAATGTCCACTTAATATAACAAACTTCTTTCTGGTGCACTGCTCAATCCATGGTAAATACATTAAGGTCTTAAAGATAGCAAGAGTGTGGCTGCCAGCCAAGAAAAACTTGTGCAGATGAAACGATTTTGAGTGAATATGATATCAGCATTTCTGCTGGAGTAGACAAAGTACTTCTGATGGAAGACAGGCAGTGTTTCTGAGTTCCTCAATATCTTTGTTAGGAAAATCCTTCTCTAGTATCTTACTAGTTCCCCACTAACTTTATAATACCTTAGATGTTGGGTGCTACTGCTAATAAAATTGACTGGCTGAACAGGTGTTATGGCCAGGCACGCATAGGTTTTACAAAAGGGCAGGATCAGGGCGTCTTTGCAAATAGGTTTCTAGAACTAGTAGTTGACTCAGACAGAGGCTCTATGGGCCTCAGCCCCTAAAAATAGGTACCAGTGTTCATCTTTTACATGCAGGCTAAAATAAAATCAGCTGTCACCGTCTTGTAGGAGATACAGATAAGCAAATGTGGAGCTGGTCTCCACAAGGCTCTCATAGTAGGGAAAACAAGGACGTTTACTAGATAATAAGTCAAGAAACCTGCTGGCAGAGGATTTATAGAAACTGTAGGATAAATCATTTACTTCCATTCACAAGAAAAAGGGTAAGTGTATTTCTTGTTGCTGGCAAGTTATTCTATACCTGAAAATGTATATAAACCATTTGATAACAAGAATATTCCACAGCGTATTGTCAAGAAATTCATCAGAGTACTGTAACTGAAATATAAACAAATTCAGCCAGACGGTACAGTTAAGCCTACTTAGAGGCATACCTCTTCAAAGCACACAGTAGCTTGCTTTCATGATTACGTTTCTAAAGTCCTAGTTCAATTTGTACCTCCTCAATGTTAATTCGACATAACAGCCTGTTTAGATGCATAGATCTAGCTCCTTAGGACAGTGCTCTAAGTGATACTTCATGACCTAAATGAGTGTTTAAAGCAGCAGTACCAGTTAGATGGCAAAAAAGCTATTCCCCTTTCTAAGCAGTAATGTGTTCCTGCTATTCTAAGAGTCTTCAATGGGGTATTTTAAATTCCTTTAGCTATTTTTAAATGAGAACGGTCAGCACTAATAACCTGACACCCAAATGTGGTGCTGGTTGTAATTTGCAGTTTGTGTGCAAAAACACTGTTTTTTTTTTACTTAAAGTTTATTGCAGAGTGGTAGATGGCATCAGACTGATTCTATTGATTCCTAAGCTGACATTTGCTGTAACCAGAAATCCCAGAATCCCCTACAGCTCATATCAGAGCTGGGCCTTAGGAGTAGGAAATGCAATGCAGTTCATGTTAGAGTTCTTATAAGATCTGATCTTTTGTTTGCTGGTTCCACTGCCCTCCCAGACTAAATACAGTCACAGGGGACTGTATGTGGCACTGAGGGAACAGTGGCACTGGCTAACATTTGATTTGAGCAAATTTAAGCTTCAATATGCACTGCAGGCTACTGAATCTTCCACTGCTGCAGCCTTCTTCTGACATTCAGCTGCAGGGGATTCTGGGTTTTCTGGTTACAGCAAATGTCAGCTTGGGAATTAGCAGAATTCACATGGTACCATGTACTATACTGCAGTAAACAGCAAGTAAAAGAAAACCTGTTTTTGCACACAAAGTGCAAACTGGGATCAGCCCCACAGTCAGGTGTGGGGCTCGGAGTGCTAACTGTTCCACTTTAAGACAATGCTAAATTGTACATTTTGTAATTTGCGGGGTTCTACAATAAAGATGGCAGCCCCCAATATATTTTAAAAATCTCACTAGAGGACACACTTCATTCAACTGCACCCACTGTATTCATAATGCAGATATAGCAGCCAGGGGGCTGCTGGCACAGGTTTCTGATGGCCAAGAGTGCAATGCCATACGGAGTACAGTGTACAGTTCTGGAGACCTTACCTACGTAAGGACATAGACAGGGTAGAGAAGGTTCAGAGGAGGGCAACAAAGATGGTACATGAACTGCATCACAAATCCTATGAGGACAGGTTGAAGGAACTGAATATGTACTCCCTGGAGGAGAGGAGGGAGAGTGGGGACATGATAGAGACATACAAGTATCTTACAGGGAGGAACAGGGTGCAGGAATACACTATTTTTAAGCAAAAAAGATGTTCCAGGACTAGAGGACATGGGATGAAATTGGAGGGAGGACAATTCAGAGGAAATGTGAGGAAGAATTTCTTCACAGAATGAGTGGTGGACAAGTGGAACACCCTGCCAGAGGAAGTGGTAGGGGCTGAAACAATCACGGTATCTAAGAATGCATGGGATAGACATAAAGGAATTCTGGAGGTCAGGGGTAAGGGGCAACAGAGTTCTAGGAAAACATAAACTGAACTTACAAACTCACATGGGCAGACTAGGTGGACCATAGGCCCTTATCTGCCAACACTGTCTATGTATCTATGTATCTACTGATATCCATGATGGCTTTCCTTGCAAGGGAGCAGGAACTTTTAAGAACTTCAAAATCATCTGTCTTGCCTCAGGAATAAAATAAAAGCAAAGAGAAACTCAGATGTGTTGATGTTTTTGTTTGCTCTACACACAAACTAGATCATTTACATTTTTGTTATGTAGTACTGTTGCTGCTTTAAGTTACTACAAGGTGCTGACAGGTGTTACGTGCAGTGCTATTTTATAACTCAATCACTCCTAATCACTCACAGGCACTAACCTGAGCAATGCAATGGAGTCCCAGTGAGTGCCCGTTTTTACTTTTTAAAAAACAATTTTTAACAAAGCTAATGCAGCCAGTTTTTTTTTTCCAATAGAAAATAGACACGGTTTCTCAAATGCAAAGTCCACTTAAACCCCTATTCACTGTGGGCATATAGGGTATGCATTAAAGAGGACTCCACCCCACAAGGTTTTTAGTCTTCTACATGAGTATGCACATATGAAAACAAATAAATATAGTATACTTTTATTTGAAATTTGGCTACCAGAGTAGGCATTCTGAGCCAGAGTTCATTTCCATGTCCAACTCGGAGGAAGGGTTATATGTGGGAGTGAACAGTAACAAACAAATATAATGACAGCAGCACAAGTGCAGGAACACTAAATGTAAGATACAAATAACCAGTTTCATAAGCGCGGCATAAAACAAAGCAAGCAATCTGCAAATGCATGACTTACGGAGTGGAACAACAATAACAATAATTTGATACCGGTTAAGGATGAAGGAGGCCAAGAAGGCAATCAGGGATGCAAAAACAGACGCAGAACTGCATATTGCAGAGGGGGTCAAGGAGGAACAAAAACAGTTCTTTAGATACATTGGGGGGGAAGGAAGATGAGGAGGAATTATTTGGCTGAGGGAGGGATGCAGGGTAACAGAGGAGGATGAGCAGAAGGCAGCTGTTTTAGATGACTATTTTTGCTCTGTGTTCACAGTAAAGGATAATGGTCCTTTGCCTGAAAGCAGCACAAAGGCTGCTGCAAGTGGGATGCCAGAAATGGAGCAAGTGATATTTATGGGAGAAAGAGTCATAAAAAGGCTAGCAGCTCTGAAAATAGGCAAGGCTCCAGCGCCAGACTGGATGCACCTGAGGGGGGAACTTCTATACCATCAGAACTATAAAAGCCTGGAAGAGGTTAACACAAGATATCATAGGCATTGAATGCTATGACAATTTGAAAAACTCCTTGGATGAACTTTTTTATTCCGAATATATTCTGGTTTGAATATCCCACTAGTGTGGGGGACTTTCCCAATGGGCTGTTGCACCCCCTTATGTCCTATCCCTAGTAATCCTAGTACTGGCAGTAGAACTGGCTGAACCCCTGGCAGGGCTATTCAATAGCTCCCAAGAGTTAGGGGTGTTTCTGAAAGACTGAAGGGTAGTGGACATACTCCTGTTCCACAAGGAAGGAGATGCAGAACAACCATGGAATTACTGACCAATTGGTCTTAGCTCCATAGCAGGAAAACTGATGGAGGCACTATTCAAACAGGACCTAATTGACTACCTGGAGAGCAACTGGACTCCAGGACAGTAAGCAGTACAGGTTGGTGGCAGGGAGATCTTGTTAGACGAAACTGATAATATTCTTTGACTGTGTAACTATGGCACTGGACAAGGGACAAGCAGTGGATTTGCTCTCCTTTGACTTCAGCAAGGTGTTCAACTCTGTCCCACACAGAAGGGTGCTGAAGAGGTTAGAGGATCTGGGAACAGTGAAGAGTCTAGTTAGATGGGTGAAAGCTAGCTGGAGGGTGTTGGGGGGGGGGGGACTGCAGAGGGTGGTGGTAAATAGGTTCAAGTCAGGAGACAGGGAGATCCTGAGTGGGTGCCACAGGGTTCAGTCCTGGGGCTGGTCCTTTTTCAATATGTTCATCAGTGACATGAGAGAAGGAATACAAGTTGGGATATTTCTCTTTGCAGATGACACTAAGCTCTGTGTCAGGATAGATAGTGAGGAACGGGTTAGAGAGCTGCAGAAAGACCTGCAAAGATTAGAGAGGTGGTCCACAGTTTGACAGTTGAAATTCAACAGTTTGACCTCAGCTTTCCTTTTTCATGCATTTCAACTAGTTATCCCTTGCCATGTTTCCAGATCCAAATGTTATTCCCAAAATCTTAAGGGAGTCTTCCCTGATAGGTATTCCTGCAGTTTGAATGACTAAGGGGTCAGGAGACTCTATTCTTTTTTTTCCATATTCTATTTTTGCTCCTGTCCTCTATGCTCCCTTCAGATCAACCCTCTCAGCCTCAACATCCCGGAATTACCGGGGCTTACCTTTCTGCGCAGCCTGGGAATGGAGCCTGCAGAGAGTTGGGCTTCATCCTGTGGCCAGAGGATTAATTTTTCTCCATTTTTCTCCCCAATCCCTATTGCTGGGGCACACATGCCAGATGTGCATGCTTGAAGGTGTGCGTATGTCTGCAGAAGTCCTGCAGCATCCGCCCCTTCTGTGTGCCCTACAGACCTGCACTTCCCCCTGACCTCTGCCTGGGGGCAGTAATTTGGTGGGAGCACAACCCCTCCCCTCCTGGGAGAGGAGAGCTGTCCTCTGGACACTCAATCCTCTCCCTCCCCGCCGATCCCCGATGGCCTGGGCTCGTTCCCTAACCCGGGGTCACCAGCATGGCGCAAGATGTGGTGTCCAGCGCCTCAACCTTCAGCAACACCGGGCCAGCTGAAGACTATTCTGATGCCTGAATGTAATTTACCTTAAACATTACCACTTTAGAAAATGTTTCAAAAGACTATTGCACCATAGCATCCTGATAAATGGTTTTCCAACACTTTATAATGGTCATCACAGCCCAGTCGGGGGCAGGAGACACAAGGGAACCACACGAATGGTTCCTCCAAAAAGAGACCGTGCTCCACACATCCTCGAATGGAAGGAGGGCACCGCTCCCTACCGCTCTGCCATGGAGCAATCGCCGCTGCCACAGATTTGAAAGGTGCTGCTCCCTGCTACCCCAATTCAATTCCTGTAGGAGCCGCCTAAGCCTATGCTTCCTTGCCCTACCTCCGTGAGAAAGCAAAGCACCCCAGCTGCAACAGGTAACGTCTAGCTGCCGGCAAAAGTGCTCCCACTGGAGCCATGCATCATCCCATTGGATCATATTTAATTTTGGTGCTTCTCTTACCCATCGGAGCCTGGTTCCTGATTGGTGCATCTGCAGCCTCTCAGACCTGCAGATTGGCTACTCCCTGGACACTCAGAATTCTTATACTGCACCTACTGAAAGCTCTCTCCTGTATGCTCATCTGCAGACAGTAATTAATTTGAATCCTGCATTTCTTAACCCTCTGCACTACTTATTGATTGTATTATTTTGCTTATGACTGTGGAATTAATTTCAAATGTTAACCTCTGTCTGCTGCTAAATAACTGCTTGCTACTGACCATAAATTGCTTTTAAATTCAAATCTAGTCTGCTGCTAAATAACTGTTTGCTGCTGACTGTAGAACTGCTTTTAAATTCTAAACTAACACTGCTGCTAACAACTGTTTGCTGTTGACCGTAAAATTGCTTCTAAATTCTATAGCAGTCTGCTGCTGAATAACTGTTTGCTGCTAAGCATAAAATTGATTTTAATAATTTTAACAGTCTGCTGACAAATAACTATTACCAACTGTATCTCTCTCCTCTTTCTTAACCACTAGCTGCTACAACTGTCCCCTACCCAACCTACATCACCTATCTGTATCGCAGCTCTCCCACTTAGTCTCTCCTCTATAACCCCCTCCACCTTCCTGACCACCTCTCATACATGCTCCATATTTCTTTGCCCTCACCAATCTCTTTTGTCCCTGCTAAATCCCGCCCAGTTTTCTCCCTATTTATACCTCCGTCCCTCTCTTCCCCAGACTCCATGGTCCAGTCAGGGGCAGAAGACTCAAGGGGACCACAGGAGCAGTTCCTTCAACAAGAGACCACGCTCCACACATCCTCGAATGGAAGGAAGGCACCGCTCCCTACCACTCTGCCATGGAGCAATTGCTGCCACCATGGATTTGAAAGGCATTGCTCCCTGCTACCCCCGTTCAATTGCTGCAGGAACGTCTAAGCCTACGCTTTCTTGCCCTCCCTCCCCAAGAAAAGAAAGCACTCCAGCTGCAACAGGTAATGTCTAGCTGCCAGCAAAAGTGCTCCCACTGGAGCCGTGCATCATCCCGTTGGATCATATTTAATTTTGGCGCTTCTCATACCTGCCGGAGTCTGGGTCCTGACTGGTGCATCTGCAGTCTTTCAGACCTGCAGATTGGCTACTCCCTGGACACTCAGGACTCTTGTACTATGCCTACTAAAATCTCTCTCCTGTTTGCTCTGCTGTTTCCCTGCCAGCGCCAGGTGCCAGCTCCCCACTCATCCCCCTCCCACCCACCCTATCTGGACTTTCACTTATATACCTACGAACTGATACGTGATTTTAACAATCAGTCCATTTTCCAATTAGCTCCTTATACGAACCTACCACTAGTTGCCATTTCGCATCTGCCATTCTTAGTGAGTGTATTGGCAGTTTCTGCCTTCTCTAATACCCTGTTACTTTTCTTAGTTACTTCCTAAATTTTTCATCTCTATCTCATCTGCCTATTTATCTAGGATGGATGCTAATTTTTCAGCATCTTGGGCTACTCCCTTGTCCTGCTCACTTGCCTTACTTACTTCTGGCCCAGGACCCTATGTTATGCCTGGCACATCTCTTAACCTAACTGACTTCTCCTTCTCAAACGTGATCGCTGGGCCCCCTGCATCAGGTGACTATATGCCTCTGCTAATCCCTAGATTGACTTTTTATAGTGCAGCAGTCATTGCCACATGTTCTATCCGTGACTATCTATCCCTGCACCCTTCCCATGCCATCTGTAAGCTCTGGTACCTGTCAATCCTTGTGCTTCTGCTTTTAGGTGACATTGAGCTGAATCCTGGCCCTTTATCATATGCCACACAGAACAGCACTGCTGGACCAATGTCAAAGGGCATATGCTTTACTCATCTCAAGGTCAGGAGCCTGCTGCACAACTTTGCTGAATTAGAGGCATGGGCTGATGTACATTGACATGATGTTCTTTGCCTCATGGAGACTTGGTTGAGGCCTGCTATCCCTGATTTTACCTGCTCCTTACCTAACTACAACCTGGTCAGACAGGACAGATTATTCTCGAAGAGAGGTGGGGTAGCTGCTATCTACTACAAAGATAATATGAATCTATCAGTCATACCAAGCACCATAGTATCTTCCTGCGAATCCCTTCATGCCCTACTGACTCTGGGCTTAAAAATGTTTCATATCATATGTGGCTACAATCTGCCGAAATCTGTCTACACTGGGCTTGTAGAGCTCCTAAATATGTCTACCGCCATAGCTGATCACAATGAGCTACAGATTATGGGCAATATGAACCAGAACTGGCTGGGACACACCCATAATATCCTTCTCTCCCTTATCCATACTCATAACTTACAACAAGTTATAACTGACCCCACTAGGACTTCATCCTCCTCTACTTCCAGCACCCTTCTTAATTGGATCCATTACAAACCAAGTACATAGGATTATAGAAGCAGGGACTCTACCTGATGCAATTAGTGACCACAATCCAATCTACTGCATATGGGGTCCTTCCACGGTCCCCCCTCCCCCACTCTGGTACATCACATTTCGGAACCATGCTAATTTGGACCCTACTAAGTTCATACAAGATGTATCCTTGATAGATTGGTACCCTCTCTATCAGGCTAAAGATGCTCAAACTGTGCTACACCGTTTTCTGCCTAGCTTCATGCTCATCCAGGATGATCATGCACCATACTGCACCAGAAGGGTGCATGGCAAGCAAAGTAGATGGCTACATAAGGACCTGCTCTGGAAACTCCGCTCTCAGGACAAGAGTTGGATGCAATACAGAAAGTCAGGCCTCTTATCTGATTATGATAATTACAGAACTCAGCGAAAGTACTGTAAACATCAAATTAGGCTGGCAAAAAGCATCTATTGCAAAGGTCTCTTCCTGGATGCATCAGATGACTCCAAAAAAATTTGATCTCACATAAAATCTTTTCTGGTTGCTACTCAGTCTCACACCATGAATGATATGGTACTTGATGGGGCCCACTGCAATGACCCAAATACCACTGCCAACTCCTTCAACAGGTTTTTCTCTGACCTCTCCAAGTATACATCTTCCTTTCCAAATGGCAGGGCTGCCCAGTCCTTCTCAAAACCACAGTACTCTCTGTCTAGTCATCCCCCATTTTACTTTAAGGCTGTTACCAGGCTGGAAGTCCTAAAGCTACTTGGGCATATATTGGACAGTACCAGTGTAGACTCAGATGGCCTAGAACCCAGACTCCTAAAGTTGGTTGCTCCCATCATTGCTTCCCCCCTGGCAAAAATATTCACTCTATCTCTGTGCCACAGCCACTTTCTGACATATGGAAAATTGCCAGGATTACACCAGTCTTTAAAAAGGGGGATAAAAAAGACATTGCTAACTATCGTCCCATTGCAATATTACCAGTCCTAAGCAAGATATTCAAGAAACTGGTATCAATATAAGTGATTGATTATCTCACCAAATATAATCTCCTGTCACCTAACCAACATGGTTACAGGAAGGGTTACAGCACCTCCGCTGCCCCGGTTCAACTAACAAATGGCATACTATGCGCTATAGATGACAGCCTTCTTACAGGTGCTATCTTTATAGATCCGACAAAAGCTTTTGACCTCGATGATCACCCTCTCCTCCTAGAAAATCTCCTATCCCTTGGCTTCTCAACCCAATCTGTGGCATGGTTCCAAAACTATCTAACTAATAGAATACAAATGGTAAAATTCAATAATGCTCTATATGAACAAACATTCATTAACATTGGAGTCCCTCAGGGATCTATTCTGGGCCCTCTCCTCTTTATTATCTTTGTAAATAACATATCCCCTCAGCACCTACCCCTGCACCTCTATCCTTTACGCGGATGACCTGGTCCTATACTCTAGCACTAGCAGTGTGTCTGATATTAATCTCAACCTCTCCACTGCCTTTCAGGAAATCCAATCCTGGCTAACTAGTTATAAGTTAGTTCTCAATGTGGCCAAGACACAGGCAATGCTATTTGGATCAGCTGCCAAACTGAAAGTCTGCCACGAGCATTATATTGTAACCTGTGCCAATGGCTCTTTCGTCTCAGCCGTTACCTCCATTAAATATCTGGGAGTTCTACTTGATGCCACTCTCAGCTTTGACCCACATATCCAGACTACCTGCAAGTCGGTAAACAGCAAACTGGGGGTAGCCTACAAAACCTGTTATGCTCTCACACCCTCAGCCAGACTAGTGATAGCCCGAGGCATTCTTCTTCCATCTCTATCCTATGGATCTATCATCTACATGAATGCATCCAATGCCACCCTCCACAAGTGGGATGTTACCTTCAATAACATCTGTCATTATGTCTCTGAGTCGCGTCTCCTAAAACACCATTGCCAGCTTTCTGCTGCTCTGAGTTGGCCCTCTCCGGTGTACCATCGGCTTCTTACTCTAGGCCCCTATTGGATGGTATCATTAGATCTAATACTCCTTCGCCATTTGCCTTCCTGCTCACCTCACAGACCTCACAATATGGCCTGCGCTTCTTGCACTTATCTTGGCTACAAGTCCCCAGATGTAAAACTGTTAAAGGTACCAGTGCTTTTTCCGATGCTGCTCCCAAATACTGGAACTTCTTACCGCTCGCTGTCCGTGAGGTGCCTAGTTACTATATCTTCAAAAAGAGACATTGCACCCTGCTTGCTGACCTTGCCATATGTACCTGTTTTAACCCACTGTAGTTTCCCTGAACTTAGAGCCCTGCAAATCTGCCTCTCTCTCTCCCCCCCCCACTGTTTCTCTTTGAATTTCTTCCTCACCTTATTGTAAGTGTCCATCCAACTATTTAGTGGGCCTAGTGCAGCCTCACTTTAAAACTCCTTTTGTGTAACATTCTCTGCCCTATTCCCAGCCTCTCCCCTCTTCCTTTATCTCCTCTCTCCTTGTTTGCATGCTACAGTCCCCCTGTCTTACCCTTTCTCTGAACCTAGAACCCCATTGTTCTGCAGGTGCTGCAGTTTCCCTACACCCTGCTTCATATTCCCCCTCGCTCTTATCAGTTGTTTGTCATTTATCCTCAAAGATCCATTGGTTATGTCTTGCAGGATTATACCCTTTGTATTTTCTCTCTCTTATTTTGGCTTAGTCTCTTGAGCTTTCCTTCAGTCATCATTTATCTACATTGCCCAGCTCCAGTCTATTTGACTGTCCTGCTGCATCGATTTGAATCCTTTAGAATGCTTTGACCTGAAATGTGTGTTGTTAAATATTGCTTTTTATGTTGTAAATGCTTTGCCCTGAATTATATATTGCTAATTACTACACAACCTATGTATAATTACCTTGTTTCGTATCCTGTTGTAATGTTTTTCCTTGTAACCTTCCAGATCGTGCCTGAAAAATAAAAAAATAAATAAATAAATAAAATAGTAATCTCTATGGCTAGTGCACCCACCTGGTAAATAAAAACTAAATAAATAAATAAAATCAGCATAAGCCAGTATCTTCCATTCTGGGGTATCCAGTGTCATCTGCATATCTCTTATTTGCTTGTTATTTTGAAGAAGCCTAATTAGTGAGTCTAGTGAAAAAAATGTAAAGCAGGGGCTTTGAGGGCATCCCTGCCACACTCCCCTATGTATTGCCACTTGGGTTCCTATAACAGAGTTTTTAAACAGGGCTACTACTACTACTTCTTCATATACTGCCACTCTCCATGTTACAAACAACTCTGTGATGTTATAAAACTTAAAAATTTCCATTAAATGTGGTACATGATCAAAGGCTTTGTCCTGATTGATAGAATATAAATTCTTTTAACATGCCTTTCTCTCCCCTTTCCAACAGTTCCTTAATTAATATCAAGTTGTCATGTATGGTTCTCGTGGCAATAGCACATGTTTGAGCAGGAGCAAGAACTACCTGGGCTATCTTAAACAATCTGTTGGCTAGTACTTTTGATAGATTTTTGGTCCAGGTTCAGTAGGTAAAATGGTCTCCACTTTTTTATGTCTGCCCTATTTCCTATTTTAAAGATAAATCTTAATAGTGCTTCAGACATGATTCATGGGAGTTTCTCCATGTCCAAAATGACATCATATATTTCTTTTAATGCTGGTCCCAGTTCCTGCAAGAAGGTTTTATAAAATTCGGCTGGCAGGCCGTCAGGACCTGTTGTTATGCACAGACTTAACTACCTGCTCAATTTACTCCTTAGTAGGCTGAACCAACTGGCAGAGCATATGCTCTGGGATCCTGGGAATGTCTGAACTGGAGAAGACCAATGGGTCCAACTAAATTTCAGCTGGTGGGCCGAAATTATCCATCGGATATGCTTGTACAATACCCATAATTTCATTCAAGGTGTGGAGGATCAGTTCTTCCTCTGTCAGAGCTAGGCCTGAAATCATACAGTTACACATTATTTCTTGGCATCCCATGAATTTATCTAAATGTTGAGAGCATACCTGTGTACCAGATTTCACCTCTTGTTCTAGTGAGGTTTCTCATACTGAAAATCTTTCACTTCTTCCTCGATGTTGTATATTTGAGGTGTTATCTTCATGCATTTTGGATATGAGTTTGTGCAAATGTTTTCTCAGAATTAAGTAATGTAGGAATTCATCAGTGTGTTTATGTTTTGCTAATTGTATAAACAATGTTTTAAAGTCTTGCTTGGTTTCTTCCCACCACTCCAAGATGGTGTTGTATGTACTTAATATTAAACATCTGGCCTTAAATAACTTGCCATTGAAATCTAACATCTGTCTGTTCTAGCATGGTGGTGTTTAACTTCCGCTGATGTGTTTGAGTGGAGAGATGTGGTCCAAAGTTGCAATTACGAGTCACAGCCAGATGGTCTGGAGTTTCTACCCAAATAGTTCTAGCTCCATTTACTTGAACCCCTTTGGAAAGAAACACAAAGCCAATTCTTGTTGCCAGTCTGCCTTTTGTGAAAGTGGTGTTATTACCGGTATTTAGGTTGTCCATTCTATCTTGCAGGCCAATTACTTTTACTATATTATCTAGACAAGCTGAATGACAGCACATTTTATTCATAAAGCCCCCTCTGTCTCTTACCAAAGGCCACAACTGAAATTTCACCCCAAGACCATCATCCTGCTGGAGCGCAAAAAGGGGTGGATTTCCTGAAACAAGGCTACAGTGGTGGCTTTCATCTGGGGGGCACAAACATTTATGATTCTAAGTTGTTTACCTCTACTATCAACATCAAACATTAAGGTTTTACCTGGTTCAATTTCCATCAGTCTTTGTATTTCAAAAGCGTTACCCCTGAAAAGTATCCCCACTCCATCACACTTGTCTGGGTCCTAAGGCCATAAAGATGGAACGTGTCCACAACCATTTTGTTGCTGTCATTTCAAATAGCATTTTTAAATGGATATCCTGCAAGAAAAGGATATTGCCAGCAGGGTATTTTGTATTAATAAAGTGGAGATTCACTTTCTATATGTTTTCATCTTGGATTATTCGTTGTTGATTTGTATAAGTGTCATTGTGATTATGTATGTTAATAACATTAGTCATGTATTAGTATCATCTTTACTTGGGACATTCTGTAAACAAGTCTTGTGCTCATGGAACATAGCCTGTAAATCCATAACTTTTAAATAAAAAAAAAAATGTTCATACTGTTCACATTAAGTGGTATTTTAAGAGTGGGGATTATCTGTTGCTGTTCTTGATTGCAATCTAGTTCTTTGTCTGCTTTTCTTAACAGCTGAGGATTCATGTAGGGATTCATTCCAGTCAGAAGAGAGATCTTTTATTAAGGACAAGATGGATGAAGCCTCTGAATCCCCTTCATCCTCTTCTGTGTCCCACCATCTTTTTCTGCTAGACTGAGCAGAGTAACCATTCTTGACATGTGTTATAGCGTGTTTGACCTTTTTTAAATTTTGCCTTCCTGTATCTTACCCTTTTCCTAGAAGAAATTGTTTCCATATCAGCTTCTAACAGAGAACTGAGTGGGGGCATGACCGACTGTCAAGCCACCTGGGCTGTGCTAGGTTCTAATGGTAGGGACTCCTGCCTGTTTTACCAATTGGTTGTTCCAAAATGGGGAGGGGGCATTGGTTAGAGGCCTTCTGAGCTGGAGTAAGTGTTATCTGCAGATTGCCTTGATGGAGTCAGAGCCCCAGGATCAGTTGTTGCAGGCTCTGGGGGAACTGTCTGTGCATGCTCTCAGGACATGGGTTGTTCTGCTGAGCTTATCAGCCTAAGGGAGTAAACCATTCTCTGGGTTAAGGCTTTTTCAGGTCTCTGGGCTTGTCTCTTGATAGTAAATTCCCCCTCATTTATGCCATCATCCTTACTGAGGGAGGCCTAGGGGCACTGTCTCTAAACATATTACATTTCTCAGCGTTAGAAGTTGAAATCACGTGGCATCTGGAACCACATTTGTGGCAAGCTCAAGGTTGTCCTGAATAAAAATACATACCTCTGTCCTCCAAAAAAGAAACTCCCTGGCAAGTGACATACACCAGTATTGACCTGTCTTGACTTGACTCTGAATTTCCGTCCCCCATCCATACCTGCTCTCTTACCATCTCCCGCACCTCTGGAATCAGCTTCCCTACAACGTTTGCCATTCCTCCACTCCTACCACCCTGAAATCTCTACTACAGACAGTTCCTTCTCCCAGCTGCTCATGTCACTTCACATCCCCTTTTCCCTTCCACACACCCCCCAGCCTACCTCCTCTCCCTCTATAGAACATAACAAAGTGTACCAGCTGCCTAGTTTCTATCCCCATATTTACCATGATCTATGTTGCTTAAACAATCTGTTACCTACAATGTCATATTTGTATCATCTGAGCTTCAGGTTTCAAACTCTTGTATTTATTTATTTATTGGAAAGTTTCACCAGGATGGCACTCTGAACAACAACTTGCTCATCTCATGGTGCGACCTGGGGGAAGAGGTTACATAGGGTTGTGAAGGATGATCAGTTACAATAGTATGTGGGTAGTACAAGTAATACAACATTGTAGGATTATGCAACAGCTGGAACACAAGGGAAGTGGTGTCTAGTACAAATATGGGCTCCTTTAAAAACAAACTCGATAACTTCCTTTAGGATAGAATAGATAAAGGGTTATAAATAATAAGGCAAGCATTATGGACAAAAGTCTACCTAGCTTGAAATCACCTATGAACCTATGAACAAGGTATTGTACAATAAACAGTAGTGGAACATTGGTAAATTACAATACATGTCCGAAATCGTACAAAAGAACATATAAATGTACAAAACAGTAATAATGTAACAGAACCATTATAGTGCATGAGTGTACCAGGAGCAGGCTCGAGGTAGTACTGAAGTGCTGTTGGAGTAAAAGGATGGGGTAGGTTGTGCACACGGATGACCCAGAAGGGCGGGGGAGGCAAGAACTGAATATGAGGAGAAGGGGTAGCCATTTCCTGATTCCCCCTTCAGAATGCTGAGAACCCTGTCGGGGGGGGGGGTTCAGGGTAGGAAGGCAGAAACTGGGGATAGGTTGTACTTTACTTGTTTAATTTCTCTGCCGACTTGCTTAATTTCTCTGCCAATGTACATATTCTTATATTATTATCCTTCACTACGAAGCACTTTATTATATTAAGCCATGTATTAAGCCTTGCAATTTGTATAAAAAATAGAATAAAGTATGGGTCGGGGTGTGTAACGAGAAGTTTACACACACCCGAGGGGTTAGATGCTACATAAACCTCGAGAGCGAAGCTTTGAGTTTACACACCCGACCGATATTTTATTATATATAATTGCTGGGTTTTCCCTTTTTCACCTCAGCAATTGTATAAAATAAAATGTTGCTGTGCAGCTGCGGTCCGGTTAAGTTGAAGTGCGTGGCTGCAGTCGGCAGTTTGTTTACTGATTTAATTTTTTTTTATCTTGTGCACTGCCTTGAGGGTTAATTTTAAAACTTCTGGCAGGTTTTCGGGTTTTCTTAGTAATTACCACCTAGTCCAGGTGGTGGTTTGCTGTCCCTTAGCGGTTTGGCGAGCAGACATGGTGGTGAAGCGAGAAAGTGCGGCAGGTGCATGCACACCATGAGGGAAATCGTGCACATGTTCGCCGTAATGAACACTCCATCATTATGGCAAATTGCACCATGGTTTCCCCTATGGGAAAAAAGGGAAACTTTTATTACTTTTACTACGTAGTTTCTTGTTATTGTATTTCAACTGTCTTATTTTTTCCCTTTACCCAATTACTGTATTGTGTCCCTGTACTTGTCTCTCCCCCCGGGTAGCACCTGGAAACAAGTCTCAGCTCAGTGTGCTTTTCCCAGTTACCAATTTTTAAATAAATAAATAAAAATCAATTACAGGAGATGGTTGGTCCAAAATCTCACACATCTGGCATAACCAATATGCTATATTGGAGATGATTATGTCTTCATAATGAAACAATATGGTTATAGTTATAACAGCAGATTTAGACAGGGGGAGGGCAATGAAAGGGAACCAAAGTGCTGAGTCCTTTAACATGCCATACTTTATCCAGAATGTTTTCAGTGTTTTTAGTGCTTTAAAGCTAACATTGAAGGTATGTAACCCAGGCACAATATAACAATGGGCTACGACCCTTGTCTGGTGGGCTCAAACCAGGTTGAGGGGTCTGGGCTCTGTTTTGATGGTAATGGGGGGGGGGGGAGGTTCTTTCCCAGCTGCAAATTACATAGCATAGTACCTCCACCCAGAGTGAATTATAGTGGGCCAGTTGGTACTGTAAATAGCTACACTTCCCTGGGATGCTGTACCTAACCACCTGCACTCACAGTTACCCCACATACAGAGTACCATAAACAGTTGAATTTTTTACTACACATGCAATTAATGGTTATCGCTAATAATATGCTCATCAGACACCAGTGTAAAAAAGGTGAATGATAAATTCATTTACAAGGGGGTAGGAATAGGGTAGGGGATCAGAAAAAGGGAAAAAAACAACCTGAAGCTGGCAAAAACTATAGCAACACAGAACACATTGCAATAGCAATAACATTGGTGCCCACCCCCACCATCATGCATGCAATAAAAACAATAGCCTCAACACCCACTCCTGTCTGGTACCAGACTAACCCCCTTAGTCATGACTGGGTACCCAGATGTAAAATGATGGGGCCCGATGAGTTGCCACTGGTTGGCCAGCATTGGTGCACTTAACTTTAAGAAAACTTGAACTTTAACTTTAAACACTTGAACCAAAGTATGTAACTGACTTGGTAGTGAGCAATTATTTCTGTACAGTTCCCCAGGCTCAGGGCAATCCCTGAAATTACTCACATTATTAAATTCATTACACAGGGTCCGAACAGGGCCAGCAGCTGCAACTTGTCTCTGATGGACTGGGGCCTTGCAGGGCAACACTGGCAGTTGTAGTGGCTGATGCTGAAGTCTGGCAGCTTGTCCTCTTCAGATGGTTGCAGGCTCTTTCAGCTTGTCACCTTTGGGATGTCCCTCTGAGGATGCTGGATTAGGCCAGTCTCAGGGACCAGGGCCACACACTTACCCCACATGTAAAGGCTTCTAATTCTCAGGGGCAAATGTTCAATACTGCCTAGCAGTGACAATAGTGGGCTGACTCCCCAGACCATCCTGATTGGCATGGAGCTTCTTCCCAGATGTGGGTTTAAACAATCTGTCACTTTTTTGTGGGCATCAGTTGCAGATTCTTTGTAGATTCAGTGCACTCACAAGCAGAAGGTGCAAACAGTCTTGAGACAGGATTCTACACCTCTTTCTGGCTCTCCAGGCAATGGAAACTCAGCAGGCTTCTCTCGATGCTGTTCTCTAATTCTGGACACACTGTGAACTCTGGATACATAGTTTCAACCCCGTACTGGCTTGGGGCTATTCTCAGGATACCGAACACTCTTCTTTCAACTGGCACTGGGATACTGGCTCTCCCAGTTAATGGAAACTCCAGCAAGTCTCTCTGCGGTCACTAGGAAAGCCGTGAGCCAACTTCTCAAAAGTGTCTCTCTCGCTCACTCTCCGCTCCCCTCTTTCCTCAGGAAACCTCATCCACGAACTGCCCCTGAACTGAAACTGTCCCTAGGGGATGATGAAAGAAGAGCAACTTCTGATTTGCTGACTTTAGCTGTCCATCAGGCAAATTAATATGTATGAGGCTAATGCAGTGCCTGATTGGTTGCAAGTTTGGGTGCCAAGATATTGTCAATACCCACTACCCAGGAGTCACAGCTGCAGTCCTCCAGGGCTCCTAAAATGCTGATTGTCTGTGGAAGGGGTCAAAGGATCAAATATGGCTGCTGGAAACACTGTCCACATACAGTCCCAACTTTGCAGTCCTTTTATTCAGTTCTGCAGCGCTTTAATAATAAATGGCCCCCCAATGTCCATTAATAGCCCCTCTGCCCTACTATCCAGTGGCAGAATGGGGTATGGAAGGGGTTTTCTCTACCCATCGCTAGCGCCATAGCGTTGACTCCCTAGGCAGCAGACAGAGTTCAATTGTACTCAGCAGCCACAGTAACATTTAAAGGCTCAGGCGCCTTAATGCACCACACAGCAAAGTTTATTATTTAACTCTTTCTACCCCTCCCATGAGCCTCTAGACCCTGATTAGCTGACTTGGGGTCAGAGCACACAGATGGGAACAAATTGACAGCCGCAATGAGCAATTTAAAACATAAGCGATGTAGCTCTGTTCTGAGCGTATGCACCCACCAGCTCACACATTCGAAATGTGAGCTGCACAGGTGTACGCTCCACTGCTTTGCCAAAATGGGTGATTTAATTATTTGAAACATGCACTCCTCTGGCCGCCCCCCCCCACAAGGGGCTAACTCTGGAGGCCAGCAGGAAGAAAAGGGGGAAATGCCAGGGACCCGAGGCAAAGCAGTAGACAAAAATGGGAGAACGGCAAGCCACACTGGTAAGCCCCAACCTTTTGGGGGGGTTACAGGTAGATTCACCCGATACATGTATGACAACATATAGTTCAGCTGCAAAGAACCCCATGAATTCTTTGAGTAAAGTTCTGATTACATGAATTCTGTCTGGGGATAATTCCAAACTCCCTTTGTATTTCAGTCTCACAGCATTCCTCATTTGAGCCAGCTCCCCCTGGGCCACAAACATATCCAAAATTCTAAACCACCACCCTGGACACTCTGAGCGGTCTGGGCACTGTCTCTCTCTTGTCTGGGGCACAGCCTCTCTGAGACATGTCATCTGTTTCCACAGAAGAGTTATCCTCTTCATCCTGTATTGTCTCTTCTTCAGTAGAATTCCCCACACTTGACAAGTTAGAGATCTCTCTTTGTGGGAGAGAGGGAGGGAGGGAGGGCTTGTGCTGGTGTACTGGGCTATGTCTGTGCCTGTCAATCTGAGATATCTCCTGAGGGTCCTTTGAGGGAGACAGGTTGGGGCCAATGTCCTTTGCACCCACCACCACCTCAGGCAGTTTGCTTGGAGTAGTCTGTGCACCTTTAGTAAAGACACGTTCTTGCTGCCTACCTCCTTTTGTAGACTTTCTTTTTGTTGCTTCGTATTTACATTTGCACTTGCAGTTCATGTAGTTGGAGCTTCAATTGCAGGGTTGTGCTCAGTATCTCCAGTGAGCCATGATTTGCTGTCTGGTGCCCAGACCCAGCTAGCAGCCATAAGAGACACTTCCACTGAACATGACTTCTCTTGCTGTTTGGGCTGTGTTTCACCTGGACACCCACATCTTAGGCCAAGCCAGTGGCTCATGTGTGCTATTCCTGATATATTGAACATCCTGCTGTTCGATGTGGCGGCTATTTCCCCATCATCCCAGTTCATTGAAGCAGCCCTCCTTCCATGTCAGTCTCTCTGCAGCAGTGCTGATTTCACCTGTTGCTTATTGGGTGTGCTCTTTGCAGGTTTACTAAGCTCTAGCTGCTCCATGGGGTGTTACTGGCTCTGCCATGGATGACTGTGGGCTGTACTTCTGGGGTTTCTTTTTGGTCATTTCCTTTCATGCTGGTGCATCAGCAAGGGCCTGGGTTTCCAGCTGTTCTGGTCTGTCAGACTGGGAAGAGTCTATAACTGTTACAGTTTGTTGCCACAAGTAAGTTCCAGTCAATTTTTATTTTTCCAAAAAATACTTTGCTCCTTCTTCAGCTACCAGGGAGAACAGGTGTTGTTTCCTATATTCTAGAGCTTTTTTAGTTTCTCCTCTTCCTTCAGTAGTTATTGTTTCTGGAAGTATTCTTTTTCTTTCATCAGAACTGAGTGTTGAAGCTCCATATTTCCCACTTCTATATCTGCTACAGCTGTAAAGGATTCCATAACATTAACTTCAGGAACTGCAGTAACCCCTTGCAAAATGGCTATGGAAGAGGGGAAGAGCTCTCCTACCCTACACCTACACCTACAGCCTCCATCCTCCATGTTAGCCATCTTGGCAAATTGCCAGACAGTCAGGGGTCCACCTACAGGAGAGATGGGGAGTTTATCCAGTTTCCTGGCCACATTGCCTCCATTCACAAAAATACCACCAACAGCTTAATGTGGTTCAGTATCAGCTGGTTTGTATATGTATCGCCCCCCCGGGACAAGTCTGGAAACAGATAGTGTTGTCTAGAGGGAGGAAGGAAGGAAGGAAGGAAGGAAGGAAGGAAGGAAGGAAGGAAGGAAGGAAGGAAGGAAGGAAGGAAGGAAGGAAGGAAGGAAAAATAATGCAATACCTTACTTTACCTTAGCAGCAATGAGGGCTGACAATGGTCTCCTTTGAGAGACCCAGCCAGGTCCCACTTATCACTCTGCCACAGGGGTTGCGGAAGAATAACACATTGTAGCCCTCCCTGTTGAGTAAGCACATCACCTTTCGCTGTTCTTATGGCAAGTTTCAGCCCACCTGACACCGACTGGCATGTGAAAAGTGCCTAAGGGAAAACAGGAAAGGATTTCTTGTCAGTCATGAAAAACTGTTTCTTTATTTAGTATGTGAAGCATGAGATAAGAGGGAAGGGGAAGGGGAAATTTTTTAACCAGGAAAGGCACACTAAGTCAGAGCTTGTAGGGGGATGTGGTTTTTGATCTGCTGCTCAGTAACAGGGATGAATGATCAGAGCAGTAAGGTTTGGGGCGCCAATAGGTAACAATAGTTATAGTATACCATAGGTGATGGGGGAAGCTACTTCACCAGAAATAAGACAAGGATGCAGAACTTTAAGAGGACAAGCTTGAGAATATTGTTGTGACTAAATTGATAAATACATCACTGAGTGGTGATGCTAATGACAAGTGGGGAGGGCTTGAAGCAGAATATAACTGAGACAGTGACTAGAGGCATTCCCATGGGTAACAAGGGCGAGGGGACTAGATGCAGGCCTTTGTTGCTCTGCAAAGAACTCCAAAGGATGTTGATGTAGAAAAAGAGGGCATATGATATGTGGATGGAGTCTGGGGACAGAGAGAAAGAATGAAAGTATAGGGCATTACAAAATGAATGCAAGGCCAAGATTGTACAGGTCAAGGCTGCTACAGCAGACAGGATTGCAACTGGATCAAGGAAAATGATGAACCATATTTTTCAATAATACATAGGGAACAAAAGGAGAGTTGTGAGTAGGGTGGTAGTCTTG
The DNA here is from genome assembly GCA_016271365.2 of Neoceratodus forsteri. Taxonomy (NCBI): domain Eukaryota; kingdom Metazoa; phylum Chordata; order Ceratodontiformes; family Ceratodontidae; genus Neoceratodus; species Neoceratodus forsteri. The sequence continues at coordinate 800,215,193 of CM028132.1, read as the reverse complement.
ATCATTGTGAGGATGACTGAACCAGGCATGGGAAATAATAGAGGCATTTTAATTCTTTATATCAATATTCTGCCTACAAGTCAGGGGACATGGCCTGCTGGGATGAAAGTTATAGGAGATGTGCAAGTAGAAAAGGAGGCAGTGTTGATCATGCCAGCATTTGTATAGTGGCAGCTAGAGATAAGTAGTGATATATCTAGCTATATTTACAGCAAAATCTTATTCCTTTCAATAGAATTTCACAGCGATATATCTAGATATAGCGCTTCTTCTCTCTGGCTGCCACTGTGGGTATGTGCTTGGAATGTGTGAATACAGGGGAATCGCAGGGTTTTGAAGGTATTTACCTAACAATAATTATGGAGTTAAAAAGAGTTTGACTGGGCCTTTTGCTGCTATCTTTTCAGACTCCTCACAGGCCAAGATAACTCCAGGGGACTAGCAAACAGTCAGCATTGTCCCTCTGTTAAAGAAGGGGGCAAGGTCAGGATACGGGTAACAGCAGAACTGTGAGTCTTACCTTGGGGCATAGCAAATTGGACTGAAACAAACAGGGCCATTCCAGCAAGCATGGTGCAACACAGTAAGCAGCGACAGTCCAGAAAAAGAAAAACAGTACAGCTCACAGCACTAAATATGCACTCAAAATGACACAGAGATTGAGGTGTTCAGACTGATATTGTAAAATTTGTTACAGCAGGATAGTAGCAGGGTACTCAAAACACTCACCTTTTCACCCACCTGACCTGGGCATGGTCCTGCTGTAATAAATTTGCGCTGTTAGTCTGAACACTTCAATTATGTTTTCTTTTGAGTGAATAGTTAGTGTTGCCTGGTGTGTAGCAAATTATCTGAGTCAATCACCAAGAATGTGGTAATTGCATATGGAAGAGAATGGGCTGTTCTCTGTTACAAACATGGTTGCACAAATAGTGGTTCCCGCCAAACAAACCTGATTGTCTTCTTTAATGAGGTGTGTAATGAGGTGCATAGGGGCCAGGTAGTGTATGTAGTATGTGTGCACTTCAGTAAGGCCTTTGACAGCATAGTGCAAGAAAACCTATACAGGAAGTAGCACAGTATGTTGTTCGGTCACAACAGCAGACTGACTGATGAGCATAAAACAGAGCATGATGGTGGATGTTCACTACTGTGAGTGATTTGATGTTCTGGGTGGAGTGGACAGTGGTCAGTGCTGGGTCCAGTGCCCTTTATCTTATTTATTAATGACTTGAGTGAGGTGGCATCAACAGGCTGCTGAAGTTTGCTGGCTTCACTAAATAGACAAGAAAAGTGGACACAGCAAGGCGTGCATCTTTTTGATGGTCACTAAACAGAAAATGGACCTTGGGGTAATCATATCTGATGACCTCAAGAGGGTAAGGCAGTGTGAAGAGGCAATAGGAAGGGCCAGCAGGATGCTGGGATGCATAAGGCGTGGTATCACCAACAGAAGGCGAGAGATGGTGTTACCACTGTATTGATCATTGGTGATGCCCCACCTGGGGTATTGTGTGCAGTTCTAAAGACCACATCTCAGGCAGGATATAGACAGGGTAGAGGCTGTCCAGAGAAGGACAACTAAATACTTACAGGGGCTGCATCACAAGCCCTATGAGGAGAGACTGAGGGATCTCAGTATGTAAACCCTGAAAGAAAGTAGGGAGATGGAGGACATGATAGAGACCTATAAATACCTCACAGGAGTGAATAAGGTCCAGGAGGGGAGTATTTTTCAGAAAAGAAGATGCACCAGAACAAGGGAGACATGCAATGAAGCTGGAAGGGTGGAAATGGAAATTAAGGAGGGATGTGAGGAAGTACTTCATCACTGAATAAGTGATGGACACCTGGAACAGTCTTCCGGTGGAGGTGGTGGGGGTGCAAACAGTGGTGGGTTTCAAGCATGCATGGGATAGGCACAAGAGAATCTTGGTAGGAAAGCAGAGGGGAAGTAGCTAGAAATCTGGTAGGGTCTGCGGTGACAGTATAGGCAGGTAAAAAAATGGCAGACTGGGTGGGCCACATAGTCCTCATCTGCTGACAAATTCTGTGTTTCTGTGTTTCTAGGGGGATGCATCCCTTGGGGACATGACATGTTAGGAGCGTGGTTTGAGAAATGCAGTCTTGGAGGGGAACTTCCAGCAGTAAACAGGCCGTACCTGGGTGTAAGGCATGGCCTGATTTAGCTTTTTTGCAAAGTGTACTCATTTTTTTTAACTTACTGTTGTTGAAATATTTAGCTCATGCTGTATCTTGTTGATTCTGCCTCCCTCCTACCGGCATTTTAAAGTGCACAGTGCACCCACTAGCACCCACGGCTGTCCCAGTATGATGTATGACACGGGAAGCAGCCTGGGGTGTGCCCACAGACAGCCTGTGTAAATAGAGCTATTGACAGCTCTGGTTTCCAGAGTACATGTCCCGGTAGTATACCAAGACCAGGTATAGCCAGGTATAACCTGGCAGTCAGCTGCCAGTCATATATCCTTTACCTAAGGTTATCTGGTTGGCTGGTGCATCGTCTTCAGCTGGTGCAGAATGCAGCAGCCTGGCTGACTGCCAGAACATCATAGTTGGAGCATAGCACACTGGTGCCACATGGCCTGCGCTGGTTGCTAGTTCAGTGGTGCATCAACATCAAGGTATGCTTGTTGACTTACAAGGCTCTGCATGGTTTGGGCTCCTGCTACCTGAAAGATCACTTGTCTGTACATGCCCCTTGTTGTTTTATCTCTGATCCACCGAGGTGGATCACCTTTCTCTCTCCTGGCCTAGGCTGAAATTATGGGGGGACAGGGTTTCTGAGGCTATACTGCTGCTCTGGAATTCTCTGCCAACCCATGTTCGTGGTATCCTCTGAATGAAAGTTTTTAAAAGATTTGAAGTCCCATTAGTTTACTTAATTTTTCAATATCTGGATGATATTTGTTGTCCTGTTTTTTAATGTTTCACTGTAGTCCCTCTGTAAGACACTCTGAGTCCTCAGGCTAGAGCACCAAACAAACAAAAATTGCCTTACCGTAAAAGCATTGTATTTGAAATTGGCACTTAGTTCTAACTTGAATATAAAATCTTCACCACAAGAGTGAATATGACAAGGCAAGGCATTCAGCAGATGTGGAGTTAAATAAATGCTTGCTTTGATAAGTCATGTCCTGGGAACAACTCACCAAGGATCTGCTGATGAGCATAAAGTGTGAAAGTCCAACAAAAAGAGTGGGCATGCGGGATAAATCAAATGGGGCACTGATGGCCCTCTCTGTAAGGCAATAAAGAGCTAAAAACAACATTTTAAAATCAATTTATTATTAATTGCTCATGAAGCTGAGTCATATTGGAGAAGTACGATCATACTTTTTGAATTTAGGGAGTATATTAAATATTTATCTCTACTAATTCAAAGTAATATTAAATCAATACGAAATTTGGCCTGCTCCTCAACGCCAAAGCTGACTTTAGCAAACCTAATCTAATTTCCTGAAAAGAATGAGATGAGATGTTGCGTTGTATTGTATTGTATTGTACTGCATTTACTGACAGAGTTGGCTCTTGTGCTCCTTTACTTTACTGCAACACAGTCATTTATGTAGAGTTTCTAGGTTAGGAGACTACCATTCAACTTTCAAAAATCATTTTGCTGTCATAGTATTTATTCAATACTGTAGCTCAGGCTCATTTCACATACAATAAGAATGAAATATTTTTTACACTTAGCCCACCACAGAAATTCCTTTGCAACCAAAATGCACCATAATCTCCATTGTATCTCTGTAGAACTGTTGTCTCCAATTATCAATAAAATGACACTTATTTGTTTTATGAAGATTCTGTGCCTAGAACATTTTCAGTCAAATTACTTCAGTGCAACAAACACAGTAACAACTTGTACAAAGATGAAAGTTGGCAGGCTCGTCTGTGTTGGCTGCCAAATTCTGTGCAGTAAAAAATGTTATGGAAGTAAATGTATTTCAGTCTAGGCCATTCTTACATTCAGTTTAAAAAGCCAGCCCTCCAGTGCAGTGGCACTACTACCACTTGTGACACTGATGACCCGGGTTTGTGATCGAGCCTGGGGTATCAAAGGGCTGACCGAGGGGAGGGGAGTTGGACAAGCATCCCAGGGACAGCTCTCCACCTCGGGGGGGGTTGGTGCTGCCCGGCACCTGGGTGACACTTGGTAAAGACCGGGAATTCACCAATCCAGGACCACGTAGCAGAGGGGAAGGCAGTGGTGGATGTCTTCAGGGCATGTGTGGGAGCTCTGATGTCATTGCACATCCATGCCTGTGCGGTAGCGCAGCGTGATGGCCTCTGACCCTGTGCCGAATGATGCTGCAGCCAGCCCCAGGATCAAACATGGTGGATTTAGGTCTCCTCTTTGGTGGGCCTGCCGCAGGGGGGAAGGGGGGGGGAAGCTGCGGGCCTAAGTTCCGGGGTGACTGTTGGGGGATGCCAGTGTTGGGTGCAGGGGCACTGAGTCAGGGAATATCCCTGCCTGCAGCACAGGGATAAACAGACATGAAAAAAAAAGAATATTCATTTTAACATTTATGAACCATTGTATTTGGAAACCAGGAGTAGGATTCTACAAGTTTGGCCTCATGGGTTGCAACACTGTAAGGTATTCTTTATATGGCTGCAACATTTCTGCTGGGTTTCAGCTTAAAGTATTTTAGGAGCTGTAACTCTGCTGTGGTTTTGCCTACCATCAGCCTTAGTTACTGTAATTTAGGTGCAACACACAAGAACCACTACAAGCCACAAGGTGGCGACCATATTGCCAGTGGTCAAAGTGGGCAGGAACTCACTGGAAGGAGCACACTTGAAAATCTGACTCAGTTCCAGGATAGAAAGGGAAGATGAATTGCAGCTTTGCACATATTTAAAAAAATATATATATGCATACAATTTTCCACAGAAAGAGTAAATACAATATGTCTCTAGTGCCCCTCACCAAGAAATTTTACTTGCTTCACTAAAGACAGAGTTCCCCAGTTATGTTTTCTGGGATTACACCTGCAATTTTTAGAGAAATGAATGTGAGGAAACACTAGTCTCCAGATCAGCTGGGATTGGTATTAAAACATTATAAGTATTCTATTTTCAGGACTGTAAATGCTAGGAGTGGATAAAGCTTTTGTACAATCTATATCCCACATGTATCCCACATCACATCCCTCTGGTTTTAAAAATGTGCCAAGTGAGCTGCAAACTAATGCTGCAACCAGCAAGCTGTAAAGGCAGTGAAACTTCCTAACCTGCCATAGGATGCAGCCAGAGGCAGAAACTGGTGATGTGCAGAGTGTAGGCCTTCTGCAGTTCAAGTGTCACACAAGCCCTGATCTGGAGTACATTCACAACCTGTTTAATCATGCTTAGAATTTTCAAAACTACCACATGCTTCCACTTGGAGGCATAGTACAGTAGTTATAAAGAAGGGTTCATTTAAATGCATTTTCCTGAATTTAGAGCATAATTTTCTCAAATACAGTATCTTTAGCTGCACAGGGTTGGTTGCATTGAAAAACTATTTGTAATTTCTAAAGATCTGTTTGCCTTTATATGAGTCATCTAATACATTAACATTAAAAAAAACTGCATTTGCCTTGTGGCTTTTATTAGCTTAGGTTGTAGGATGACTAAAGGCCCAATGCATAGTACAGTTGCTGTTGAAGACTACTACAAGAGAAGTTTTTATCTGCAAGGAAGCTGTTCTCTGAAGCACTGTAAAGGCTTGTAAATCAAGCGTGGAGTGAAACCAGTTGTTACAGAATAGACAGAAAAAGAAGACAATTATGAAAATAAAATGGAAATGATTGTTTTTTAGTTATATATTCCATAATCTATGAGACCTACAACACATTTATAAATGATGTGTCATTAATTAAATGATTTAGATACATTTTTATAATGCTAGGTGCCTGGCAGGCAATGTACTGCTACAGTCAACAGAGCAGTCACAGTTTTGAGATACATGGTGAGGGGTAAAGAACAGGTCAAGGAAGGGGCTCTGCTTCTGTACAAGATCTTGGTTAGACCACACCTAGATTGCTGTGTCCAGTTCTGCTTCTCACATTTCAGAAAAGATACTGAAGCATTTAAGAGGGTCTATGGCTGGGTAACCAAAGTGACTAGTAGCTTAGGGGGCAAGCACTATGAAGACAGACTGCAAAGCCATCCTTCGGCTGCAATGTGTCTTGGCCAGATTTTCCCCATTAATTAAAAAACACCACCAACAGTTAAATCTGGTTCAACTTCAATTGGTTTTCACCTGTTGCCTTTTTTTCCCATCCCAGGATAAAGGCTGAAAAGAGACATTATTGTCTAGCCCTCCCAGTCAACAAGAAAGAAAGAAAGAAAGAAAGAAAGAAAGAAAGAAAGAAAGAAAGAAAGAAAGAAAGAAAGAAAGAAAGAAAGAAAGAGATAACTAGAAAAATACTCAAAATATTTATTTTAGAGGAGAGAAGGTTGCGGGTCACGTGATCCCACTACTCTGAATACTACTAAATGGCATAGACAGAATGGCACAAATACAGAGCTGGCTGAGCTAGCTGAGCTGGCAAGTGCAATCAGAACTAGAGTATACAGTATGTACTTGAATGAGGTGGGGTGGGCTGGGATAAACGGGAACATTTAAATGCATTAATTCATACAGTGGGTCATCAGCATGTAAATTATCTTCTCTGTAAGGTTATTGAAGCTAGCCAGCATTATTCTGACTTTCAAAGCAAGGCTAGACATATTCCCAAGGGAGGCTAGTATCAAGGACTAGTTGGCAAAGTAGGGGTAAATTTGATGTGCATCTGTGCTCAGTTTAAATTAGGGTGCGATCTCTGCCATGCAGCAAGAGAGGCAAATAAGATGGACCCTCTGTCCCTTCTGCCACCACAATGCTATTACTATGCTGGCATTCAACAAAGAGATTGTAAAATGATGTGTTTTTTAATTATTAAAATTTTTGGTGACTGGGAAAAGCACACTGAGCTGAAACTCATTTCCAGATGCGACCTTGGGGTACAAATCAGTTAACAAAGATACAGAAATGAGGAACAAGGAAGATACAGAAATTATGACAACAGTGTCAAACAATTGATGGAATTTATTTGGCAGCAATTCAGATTATTAAAGTGTGAGATGACATACAAATAAAGTGCCTAGAAGGGTATGTAAGTGTGTTATTGATATACAACTAACATCTTTCTAGCCAGAGAGATATAGCAAGAAGTGCATATGGAGGCCCCTAGGTTGAGGGGAGACAGGTGCAAGGAGGAGTTTGGAGGAGGCATAAAAGTTTTTTGAGCTAGAAGTAGGTAGAGGAGTTATGAAGCTATGTAGAGAGATTATTCCATAAGAGGTATAGGCAATTGAAGAAGGCACTCTGACTAGCCGTTGCTCATGAGTGGGGGACAGAGAAGTAGCAGGATCCCAGGAGCGAAGAGAGTATAGGGGGGACAGCAGAGCTGAGGCAAGAGGAGAGGTAGGAGAGAAGGAGGCCGAGCCAGAATTTGGCTGTGAAGGTCATAGAGTGAACATACCTCCTGTGTGATAGTGGATTAATGGAGAGGGAGGAGTACTGGAAGCAGTTGTGTGCCCGAGGTGGAGAGTTAGAGGCAAATCTGCAGAAGGAATTTAGTGCAGAGTCTAGTTTCATGAGGGATGTGGTGGAGGCAGTTTGTATACAATGTCAGCGTAGTCAAGGGATGGTAGAATCATCTTAGAGACAAGCTTGTGCCGAACAGGGAGCGAGAGGCAGTCCTTGTTAAGATAGAGGAAACCCAGTTTGGGATGGAGCTTGGAGACTGGAGTATCAATATGGGTAGAGAAGTTAAGGTGCTGATCCAGCCATACTCCCAGATATTTGTAAGCCTGAACCATTTCTAGGAGGGAGTTGTCCTGGGAGGGAAATACTGGTAAGGACCAAAGCCTGGATGGCTTTTGAACTGAGGCGAATGTCATTGAGATCATCTTCTGGTTTACCTTAAGATAACTGGCTTTGAACCAGGCCAAGACATTGTTGAAATCTTGTTGGAGGAGTGTGTGTTTTAATCTGTGCACACATCACACCTTACAGCAGCTGCAGGCTACGCTCAAGGCCCCTGGAATTCTGCGATTCCACAGTCATGGAATTTTCCACATAACTTGCATGATCTTCTGCCAGAGAACACCAAGAAGAAGGAGCTACTGTAATAACTATACTTCTCTACTGGGACTAAAGAACTAGAGCTCTACTACTGGAACCTTCAATTTAGGGTAAAAACAAAACAAAACAAACAAAAAAATAGTTAGTGTGTTTGTCTGAGTTGGCTGAAGTGAATTGTTATCTGTGCAGTTATCTAGGTGTTTGTCTCAGGTGGCTGAAGGGAATTCTTATCTGTAAAATTAACTAAGTGTAGAAAGAGCTGTAAAGTAGGGGGAGTGGCTCAGCTAGAAGGAAGCCAGGTTAAAGCCAGATTTAAAAACTGCCCTAGATAGCTTCTGCCAGAGAACAGGCAGAGAACATCAAGAAGAAGGAGCTGCTGTTATAACTATACTTCTCTACTGGGAATATTGCCTTCCTTCCCTCCAGTGCCCCCCCCCCACCCTAAGCCAGTTCTGCTTTTATAGGCACAGGATTTGACTGACAACAGGAACTTACTGTTTGGGAGCAGAAAGTGAGTGATCACAGAGCCACAAAGACTTGCCATACTAGAAAGTAAAAGTAGTTTTCCGTCCCCCCTAGCTGCTGGAGGTCTGACTCTGAACAAGTAAGGAGACTACTGAGAAATATAGGAACTTCTTGTCTCAGAACAGGAAGATCAGAAGCTTAAAGGGCACAGAGGCAGTAAGTAAGTAGGGAGAAAAAAATAAATAGAGGAAAGAGTAAGTATTCCAAACAACAGTTAAGGGACCAGAAATAAGACATGATGGGAGTGGTGCAATGCAGTGGCTGTGAAGCAGCAGTCTTCTGGGAGAGATTCTGGAGGATGCAGTGTTGTCCCATCTGCAGGCACCTCTCTGGGCTGAGGGAAGAGGTTGCTCATCTCCAGGCTGAGTTGGCCAGGATTTGGGGACCTCCTCTCCCACCCAGGGACCACCAGGGCCACTGCCGTTGCCTCAGAGATTGCCAAGAAAGAGAAGCCATTGGACCACATTGGGCTCAGGGAGGGTGAGGGTGGTGGAATCCCTCCAGTTGTACCTTTCCATAATTCATATCCCATTCTGGCAAAGTGTGGTTCCTCTATGGAGGCACCCACAGTGAAGATCAAGGAGGATGCTGGGAACCTCCACAAAGGAGACCCACAAGAGGGTGGCATGGGACCCCACAGAGGAAGGAAACAACTCCTGGTGGGGGACTCCATTGTTAGGGGGGTAGAACTAGGGGAGGAAGGGGAGAGGGAGGTGAGATGCCTGCCTGGTGCAGTGGCTTGGAGGGACAGGGAGCGAATCCTCAGGATCGCTGGAGCAGCTGCACAGAGGAGGGAGCTGGATGTCATTGTCCACCTAGAGACAAATGACCCAGCTGAGAAAGGGATCAAAGCAGTGCAGGAAGAGTTTGTTGAGTTGGGGAGGAGCCTTGGACAAGTAGCATGCACAGTAACCTTCTCGGAGGTGCTGCCTGTCTATGGCATGGGTGAGGCTAGGGTGCTCCACATCGTGGGATTCAATCAGTGGTTGAAAAACTGGTGCAGAGCTCAGGGATTTGGCTTCATTGGGGACTGGAGGTCCACCTGGAGTGATGCAGGCTTATAATGGCATGATGGTCTGCATCTGTCCAGGAGGGGAACCAGGATCCTAGGTGATAGGTTTAAATGCTTCATTGGCAAGCATTTAAACTAGCCAAGGGGGGAGGAACTGGAAAGGAGCAGGGAAATCCTAGCCCCCCCCCAAAAAAACAAATCAGGGTAGTAAGTGAGGTAAACACCAAGATAGAGATGTCAATAGGGAGAAGGGCCAGGGTAAATACAGAAAATGACAAAGGCAATAAGGACAGGGATGTGGCAAAAAGGGGTAAGGCCATCAAGAAATGGAGGGTAATGAGTACCAATGCCCATAGTCTGGGCAACAAGCTTCCTGAACTGGTGGCCTTGATGGAAGAGGGATGCCTGGATATCGCAGCAGTCACAGAAACATGGTACACAGAGAACCATGACAAGCATGTTAACGTACCAGGGTACACAACCTGCAGGAGAGACAGGGAGGGTAGAAGAGGGGGAGGAGTAACTCTCTATGTAAGGGAAGGGATAAAAGCAATGGAACAAAAGAGTAAACAGGGAGGAGAGGAGGCACTGTGTGTCACCTTAGAGACTGGAAATGGCACCACAATCCGCACAGGGGTTGTATACAGACCCCCATGTTGAGGGGGAGGGATTGGACAAGGATATGATGGAAGGCATCCTTAGGATGGCAGAGAAAGGGGAGATACTGTTGATGGGGGATCTGAATATGCCAGATGTTAACTGGAACACCTTTGCTGCAGCCACATCCAAGAGTAGGGCCATTCTCAATGCCCTACAGGTGGCATGCCTCAGACAGCTAGTTTTATAACCTACTCATGAGGGAGCAATCTTAGACCTCATACTCCCAAATGGGGACAGTGAGAGGATCTCAGAGCTAGAAGTGGGTAGCCATCTGGGAAAAAGTGACCACCAAACAGTGTGGTCCATGATAAACTCAGCTATAGAGTCAAGCCATACAAAAGTGAGGGTACTGGACTTCAGGAGGGCTGACTTTGACAAGATGGGAGAGTGCCTCAGAAAAGCACTAACAAACAGGCAATAAGGAGGGGTGTAGGAACAATGGGGAAACCTCAAAACTGCCATCACAGAGGCAACAAACCTTTGTGTGAAGCAAATAAACAAATCAAAATTAAAGAAAAAAACAATATAGTTCTCAAAAGAGGTGGCGGGGTAGATTAGGGAGAAAAAGATAGCATTCAGACTAGAAGGAGGGACGGAGCAACAATGGGGAAATATCAAAACTGCCATCACAGAGGCAACAAACCTTTGTGTGAAGCAAATAAATCAAAACGAAAGAAAAAGCCACTATGGTTCTCAAAAGAGGTGGCGGGGAAGGTTAGGGAGAAAAAGATAGCATTTAGGAAGTATAAGGAAACACAGAAGAAGCAGGACAGAGAACTATACCAGTTAAGGCAGAAGGAAGCAGGCAGGGAAGTCAGAATAGCAAAGGCCCAAACTGAGGAAAAGATAGCCAACTTAAGAAAGGGGATAAAACCTTTTTATAGGTACATCAGGGAACGTAGAAAGATAAAGGGAGGGATAGTGAGGCTGAATAGAATGGAAGGTGGGTGGGCAGAGAGGGACAATGAAAAAGTAAGGATACTGAACAAATATTTCTGCTCAGTATTCACAAAAGAGGAGGAGAGGGAGGTGCCTAATCCAGTTAACAGAAGCACTCTGGATAGGGGGGGGTCGATCCCAGTCCTTTCACAGAAGAAAGGGTTCTGAAAGAACTACTAAAGCTGAAAGTGGACAAAGCAATGGGGCGTGATGGAATTCACCCCAGAATTCTAAAAGAATTAAGGGGAGAACTAGTGACACCACTGACTACCCTTTTTAACAAATCAAAGGAGGACGGTGCGGTACCTGAGGACTGGAGGAAGGCGGATATGATTTCCCCTTCACAAAAGTGTGAGCAAGACAGAGGCAGAAAACTACAGACCTGTCAGTTTGACCTCTGTGATAGGGAATGTGATGGAATCACTTCTGAAGGAAAGAACTGTTGAGTACCTAGAGGCCAGTGGGGCACAGGACCCAAGGCATCATGGGTTCACAGCAGGAAGGTCATGTCAGATGAATCTAATTAATTTCTTTGACTGGGTGACCAAAGTAGTAGACCAGAGAGGGGCTGTGGACATGGCCTACCTAGACTTTAGCAAGTCATTTGACACAGTCCCACACAAAAGATTAATAATTAAATTAACCATCCTTGGAGTGGGTCCCAGGGTGGTAGCCTAGGTAAAACATTGGCTGGACAATAGGACACAGAAGGTAATTGTAAATGGAGTCCACTCTGAAGAAAAAGGGGTTACAAGTGGGGTACCACAGGGTTCAGTACTGGGTCCAGTCCTTTTTAATGTCTTTATAAGTGACATTGCAGAGGGACTGGAAGGAAAAGTATGCCTCTTTGCAGATGACACAAAGATCTGCAAAACAAGGAGGCGTGGAAAGGATGAGAAGGGACTTGGCAAAGTTGGAGGAATGGTTAGAAGTATGGCAGCTTGGATTCAATGCAAAGAAGTGCAAAATAATGCATCTGGGAAACAAAAACCGAGGGGAAGATTATACAATGGGTGGGGGTAATGACAACCACAAAAATGGAAAGGGACCTGGGGGTAGTCATACCAGATAACCTTAAGGTTAGCAAGCAATGTGAGAAGGCAGTAAGGAGGGCTGGGGAGATACTGGGATGTATAGGGAGAGGCATTACCAGCAGAAAACAGGAAATTGTTATCAATCTGTACAGACAGTTGGTGAGACTCCATCTGGAGTACTGAGTCCAGTACTCGGAGACATTGTAAGAAGGTGTGGGCTGAGGTTTCACTGCTATGCTGATGACACCCAGTTCTGGAGACCCCATCTCCATAAGGACATAGACAGGATGGAGGCAGTCCAGAGGAGGGCAACTAAAATGGTGCAGGGTCTGCAAGAGAAGCCACACGAGGCGAGCCTAAAGGAGTTTAATATGTACACCCTTGAGGAAAGGAGGGAGAGGGGGACATGATAGAAACTTTTAAGTACCTCAGTGGAATCAACAAAGTCCAAGAGAGTAGCATCTTTCAGAAAAAGAGATGTACTAGAACAAGGGGACACAGTTTGAAGATAGAGGGGGGGAAAGCTCAGGGGCAATGTGAGGAAATATTTTTTCACTGAGAAGGTGGTGGACGCGTGGAACTGCCTTTCTGAGGAGGTTGTGGGGTCTAAAACTGTGGGAGAATTCAAGAATGCATGGGACAGACATACAGCAATTATTGTAGGGGGTAGGAAGAAATAGGCTGTTGGTTAACTAGGATCTGCAGCTTATCCTCTAGATAGGGAAATGGGCAGACTAGGTGGGCCAAGCAGCCCTTATCTGCCATCATGTTTCTATGATGATAAAGAATATATGTACTGCCACAGAATTCATTGCTCTTGATGAATGTTCATTCAAATATAGTTTTACTATACTGCCTGGCTCCCTTCCCCTACTGCTCAGAGTCGCACAGTATGCAAGTGGAGGCTGTGAGACTCAAATTCAGGTCTGGTCTGCTGGATGCATCAAGCTTGTTCCTCTAACCTCTAGGCTATACTGCCAGTTTTTCAGTTTAGCCTTTTCTGACTGTGCAACAGTCATATCTCTCTCCCTCCTCAGGCTCCGATTCATGGTCAAGCTCCACACTTTCATTTGGGAATAGTAAACTATTATCAAGATAAGGCTCAGCACCACCACCACCACCACGAGTCTCAGGGACATCAACCACCTCCTTGACCACTGTGCCTGCGGCAGACAGTTTGCTACCTCTTGGACTGTTCCTCTTGTCACCGCCTCCCCCAGCCTCCACCAGCACAGATGCCACAGAAGTGGCAGAGAAATATTTGGCCACACTAATACCACCACCACTGCAGCAAACTACTCATTTACCACTACGATTACCAGTCCCAGAGTTCACAGGTGATGCTGTCATGTAATGCTTGGGAGGTTTTGAAAGAGATTTAATTATAATACACCACAGCAAGGTTCTTACAGCAAGCATGTTTTCTATGCACACTCCATTACATATACTTTCTCCAGTGTCTCTCTATAAAAGGTCCTTGCTACAGCAGGTGTACGAAAACATGGAACAGGAAAGTAGGGAACCGGAAAGTTAATTGCAAGAAAATGCAGAACTGGACAGCATAAAACAGGATAATTAGACACACTACGTAACACGGAAACTTAGACCCAGACACTTAAATAACAATTAACTCATTTACACACAGGTCATGCACAACAACAAAAAACACACATTTACAAACACGTCACACACCAACACACTTCAGAACCATTTCAAAAACATGCAAATCTCTATACAATAACAAACACATTCATGAGAACATAAAACAATATGTCATTTGATGTAACTGTCACACTAATAAAAGCTAACTAAATGAACTGAAATAACCTAAGGCTATCATAACCAAAGTAACTCTACCTTCTGACTATGATTAAATAACAGAATCACAAATCCATTCATGAAAACATAACCCAAATTAATCGATGCAAGCCTGGGGAGAATGCAACTATAGAAGGAGGAAAGAAACTTGGGGGGGGATTTACTATTCTAACCTCTGGGGAGGACACAACTCAAGATGGGGGTTGGGAACACAGTCAGGAGGGGGTAGGATTTACAATTCTCAACTCTGGGGGTGGGAACACAGCCAGGAGGGGGGCAGATTTCCTATTCTCAGCTTAGGGGGGACACAGTTCAGAGGGTAGAAGAAAGTCGGGCTGATGAGAAAAAACTTACACCAACAACAACACAGAGCTTGGAAGAATCAAACCTAGGTCCACTACTTCTAACAGGCCCATGCACAGCTCGGCACTCTAACCTTTATGCTACACTGACACTGTGCTAACATTTCACACACTAGCGGACTTCAGCAACAAAATTCGTTGGGGGGGGGGGGTGACTCAAACTACGAGAATGCTCAACAATCCCCTTACCCAATCCATAACCAAATATTCAGACACTCACTTCAGCTGAAACTTCCTGTTCCACACTATACAGATCCAAACTTTCCATACCCCAAAACTCCTGTGTCTAACTCTCCAATGACATTTTTCCACACCCCACTACAGCAAATACCAGTACTTTGGTTCTACCTTGTTGTTACACATAGAAAGAACACTCTGTTACTTAACACTTCATTTCCCCTTCTTTGAGTCATTAACTAGGTAACATCCTTAAGGATGTATTCTTAAAGTATTTAGCATCACATTTTAATTAATGTTTCAAAACAAATTTCGCACAACATTTACAGTAAAACTGTCTAATGTAGGGTACTGAGTAGACTATCAGTCACCCCACACAACACACAAGGGATTATTCTGCCCCATTACATATGTTATGTTGTCTAGCTACAAACTAGTCTCTGTAGTGTAGAGGCTTCCTAACTACCCTCTCACTTGAGGTTTTCAGCACAGGACTCTGAGGTTGAAAATGGACAGTTTTTTCCCTTCCTGGACTTGGAACATCAGGTAAATCAATCTAGGCATCTGTTTCAGTCACTGGTCCTTGTTCAGTGGAACAATTGGTACCTTCCAAAACTTTAGAGTCAGACCCAGTTTTCAGCTGAAATATTGCTCTCAGTTCTGGAACAAATTGTAAATGTTGTCTATTGCTCCTGAACATGCCTCTCTCTGTTTTCATAAGATAGGATCTAGGCATCTGGCATGTCTCTTGCACTACAGCAAGCATTGACCATCCCTTCTCTCTAGCCAGTTTAATTCAGTGGTGTCACCATGTTGATTTTGGGGAGGCTACAGCCCCCCCCAATCTAAGTTAAAGCCCCCCCCCAATCATTTTCGGTGAAAAAATACTGTTTCTGTTTAAATTCTGCAGCTGCATCTACTTGTTTCTGCTGCAGTAATTAACCAGATGTTTTGTTTGTTGATTGTGTCTGTCGCGTGCTTCGTAGTGCCACCACTTAGAGCACACTTTTGTTTTTTCTCTGTTGGACTTTCAGTGCTCCAAGCTGGGATTGGGTTTACTAGTGATGAAGTCCAAAGGAGAAAAAAACAAAAGGTCGAGACTGAGTGAGTAAGGCAGCAGCATGAGCCCTAATGCATTTTTTTTTTTCATATTTAATTTTTTTGAATGTGCAGCACCACAGCCTGGGCTAGGAGGAGGACGCAGAGAACAGATTAGAAGATGCCTGGAGGACTAGTGGCAGTGAGTGCAGGCATGCAGCAGTTGAGTGACTGGAATCCATTCTGGATGATTGTGTGACAAACGGTCGATCAGATCCCACCAGACACCGGCCCGGGAAGAGAGAGGGAGACAGAGAGAGAGAGAGAGGAGAGGATTGGTTGGGGAGTCCGGACTTAGAGAGAGCTCAGTTCACCTGGGAAATTTCAGTGGCATTGGCTGGCAGGCAGGCACTGTGGCTTGGGCAGGGGCCGGGGGACAACAAGACAACAAAATATTTTATGAGCAGAAGTTCTAGAACAAGGCTCAACTGTCAGACTCAGACAGTCATGCAGACCAGCCAGCAGCACTGAAGGAAGGGAAGCGGCTTCGTGCCCATGAGCACTGAGCAGGGTGAATGGCCTGCTCCTTGCACCTCGTGCTGATGACATGAGCAAGATCTCCTTGCTCATGTCATCAGCGTGGCTCCGAGGTGTCTGGTGTGCAGGCAGGAGCACCCGGGGCAGCGCCAGCATCTGCCTTGATATGGGAGATTGGGAGGGGAGGGGACAAAAATTGGGTGATATTGGCACCAGTGAGATTCTTCGCTAACAGTTGTAGTCACAATCACAAACAAGTGGTGCTGGAGTTTGTAGATGACTGACTTTTGCTTGCAGATTAGAGGGGAGAGTTGGGGCATAGAGGAAGCAAGAAGGATATTCGTCAGTGCTGGGCAAAACAAAGGTATGCAGTTTTTTACTTTGGGGGCAGGTGTTTATTGTTTTAACCATTTATGTCATGGGTAGGGTATTAATCAATGGATTGGGTCAGGATTGTCCAAAGTTTCTTTTTCATACATGGGGCCTGCAGTACAGAGCAAACACCAGGTACTGAGTCACAGAACAGTAGGATCCAGAGAGGATACCGGGGGATCAGGGCTCATAGAGATGATATGATGTGGCAAATCATTATCTAAAGTGCTCTGAGTAAAGGGCTAAAGATTTAAAAACACATCTTTGTGGTAATCGGTTTTACTATTTGTGTGTGTCTGGATTGGAGTAGGGGGTCAGAGTGAAACATAGTGGTGAATGGAAATGTGGTTGAGATTGCAGGAGTTAATGCCTATAGAAATTTGGCTAAAAAATATTTTATGATACAGAGATAGTTTAGCCCTGATGGTGTTACAGATGTGTACCAATTGTTGGGCTTTGTCTTGCTGGATCAATGTGAGCTCATTTTTTCTATTGTAAAGTTCATGAGGGAGCACAAGTAATGTATACCATAGCAACATGGCTGCCAGCATTCTAAAAACAGGTCTCAGAGACACTGATCTGCTGGGATAATGGTGTCTGGCTGTTCTGGTCTCTTATTTGCTCTGGGTCCTGTAACCTTCCAAGCAGGCCTGCTGGGATAATGGTGTCTGACTGGCCTCTTATTTGCTCTGGGGTCCTGTAACCTTCCAAGCAGGCCTGCTGGGATAATGGTGTCTGACTGGCCTCTTATTTGCTCTGGGGTCCTGTAACCTTCCCAGCAGATCTGCTGGGATATTGGTGCCCGGCTGTTCTGGTCTCTTATTTGTTCTGGGGTCCTCCTGTAACCTTCCAAGAAGATCTGTTGGAATAATGGTGTCTGGCTGTTCTGGTCCCTTATTTGCTCTGGGGTCATGTAACCTGTCCTTGGTGGTCCAGTGATCAAATTGTTCCACATGTACCATTAAATAGATGTCATGATAACCAGGCTTCTCAAACATATTTTCCACCATTAAAATGCAGGAAAAGCCACCATTTGAAGGCAGACATTTTCCAGGGAGGCATGTGCCCACGGACCCCGCCTAGCTTTGTTAGGATTTTGACTTAGGGGCATTAGCCCAACCCCCCCCCCAGCTTTATATCTCTGGTTTAATTCTCAGTTGGGTACACAGATGTAGCTCGGGTAGCATTCTTGCAGAATTTCCTTTATCAAAGTGGACTTTGTATACTGCTTTTGTAACTTATTGGTGTCTTGAACTTGTTTTAAGTTTGGTCAATGTGACTTCAGGTTAGTCTCTAACATAGGAACTTGGTATTCTCAGATGTCCTCCATCATCAACTGTGCTGGGCTACATATTGTTGCATTAACTGGAGTAGCTCTGTAGCTTAGTAAATCAAGAAACGGATCACCCCGCTCTTTTTTTTTTTTTTAGTTGTTTAACCAGGAGAGGCACACTAAGCTGAAAGCTTTTTTACAGGTGTGACTGGGGAACACAGGGGAAGTTAAGTGACTTGCTCAGGGTCACACAATATGTAAGTGGAAGCTGTGGGATTCAAACCCAGGTCTGGTCTGTTGGATGTCACCAAATTTGCAGCACAGAGCCTTAAACTACTGCGCTATACTGTCTCCCTACAGCATCTCTTAGCTGTCTGGACTGCCCTCTCAGTTTTGCCATTAGCTTGTGGTTAGTGTGGGCTTGTTGTAACATGACAAACATTATGCTTGTGCATAAAACTTTGGAAATCAGTCCCTGTAAACTGTGGACTATTATCAGTAATAAACTTGTCCAGACATCCCCACTGTGCAAACATAGTCTTAAGATGGTTTATAGTGCTAGAGCTCAAAAGGTCTGCTAAATAAGCAATTTCCAAGTATCTTGAAAACAGTCTGTTGCTACCAAATACTTCTGTCCCTCCAGCTCACAAATATCAGCACCAACCCCCTTCCATTGGCGGTCTGGTAACAGAGTAGTGGCTCCTTACACTGAGTTGGCTTGTTCGCCTGACAAAATTCACATGGTGCCACTGTCATTAGAATCTAATTTCCAATACCTGGCCACCAAACAGACATATTTGCTCATTTATGGCATATGGTGATACATTGATGACCCTTGTGGAGTCTTGTTAGCATGTCTTGTTGCATATTTCTTGGAATCACTAGTCTGTCTCCATAAAAGTAACATTCCATCATATTCTGTAAGGCTGCCACTTGCTAGAAATAATGTTTTAACACTACTGTGTTAGGCATACTCTTGAGGTACCCTAGCCATTCACCTCTGACAAAATGGAATACTACCTGGAGTTTAAAATCTCTTGATGTACTTTGCTTAACTTGTGCAGTTTTGAATTTGACATTTGCTTTGAGGATTTATTTTTTTAATTTATTTAGTGATTCGGAAAAGACATTTGAGCACAAGCTCTTTTATTTATTTACTTGTTTTTGTTGACCGGATGAGTGTGTTAGGTAAAAACATGCCTGTTTTCAAGCACGACCCAGAAGGGTACAAGATACGTTACAATTAACAGTCAAGACATAGGAGAAATACAATCAGCAGTTGATGTTATACAGCAAGTATCACTGCATAATATACACAGGAAATACAGAATACATGTTTACGACAAATAAGATACAGACAGTTTGAGTGCTGAACAACACAACTATCCACGCAGGGATAGAGAGGGTATAGACCAACAGGTGGTAAACATCCACGCAGGAGTGAACAATCAAGGACAAAGGTTCCACGTCATAGATTGCAAAACAAAGTAAAACAGGAGAAAGCAAAGGTACATTACAATGAATAATACAGCGTGGATTCGGAAGTTACAGAATAACTCAAAACATAGGTACAAGTTAAAATAACAAGAAAAAAGCTTTATGAGGGTGGGGGGGGGGACAAGCAGCCACAAAGTGCCTTGTCAGTAGTTCAGAGGGATGGGGATAGCTGGCAGTGGGGTGAAGAAGGAGGTATGGGTGAGAGGTATGTACTGCAGTGGAGGTGAAGGGTGGGGGCAGAAGGGCAATAAGGTATAGGGATAAATGGTGGGGTGAGGGGAGGCTGAGCACAGAAAACATGCTAGAGTAAATGGTGGGGTGTGAGGGGGCATGGTCAGGCAGCTGCATTAGTAACGACTGTTAGGGAAACTCATGGGACTGTGAGTTGTGGGAGGGTGGGGTGGCGGGTGCCGAAAGAGCATGACGCAAACTGTTTAGGCAATTGTAAGGATTCTTTGTATGATTTAATTTCCTCAATCCCAGCATAGATTTCTGACTCTGTAATAGTCACTGGATTTCTGGAAAGGTATCTGCTACCACTGCGCCTTGCCTGGCACATGTTCCACCAGGGGATTGTACTTCATAGTTTAGTTTAGGCATAGTTTAAAGACAGCGGCCACGCTGGGCTAGCCGTCAGGAGTAGTAGTAGAAATAGCATCTTATTTTTAGCCTATTTTCAGCTTATTTATTTATTTTCGTTTGTTGATTATATTATTTATTTATTTAATTAGCAAAAATTTAGTGTTAGTTTAGATAGGATTATCTTAGTGAGTAAGTCACGTTCAGGAGTGTTTTTCAGGGTTTAGGGAGAGACAACAATTTTGATACTTTAAACAGAGTTGCGTTTTTGGATATCTCCATTTTTTGCGATTGCCCAGTGTCTTATTATTTACACTGGAGCACATTTTATGTTATTTTACTCCATGGTCCTAAATTAGCTCTAACATCTGAGTTAGTGCCTCCCTACCCAGTGAAGTGGTGTGGTGGTCCGGTGTGGGAGACGAAGAGTGCTTGATGAATTTGTGGAGCTCAGGTATTATCTGGTCCTTGCGGGAAAAATTGAGGCAGGAGTCATGTGTGTTCAGGTCTGGGTGTAGGAGATGGACTGGAACAGTGTGTCTGTCTGTTTTTCTTTGGTCCCCTGCACTGGAGCTGACTGTTTGGTTGGACCCTGACACGGCACGAACGGAGGTAATGCTCAGACAGGAGCGTAGTGTGTATGTGGTGAAGACTGGAGAATTTTGCCCTGGATTCAAATTGGATGAATTAAACTGATCTGGTTTCCAGGAAAGAAACCTGAAGATATTGGCTTTTAGACCTGTGGAGTTCTTGGATTTGAGACAGCGTGACCCCTGCAGTTGTGGGTAATTAGCTGCCAGAGTCTACTTCTGCCCCGGAGAAACGGGCTAGGACCGATCAGGGAGCCGGCCGGTAGGACCGAGATCTTTTTTCTCCAAGACCCCTTGCTGGCCAGTCAGTGGATTGGTTCATTTAGGGTGTCGAGGTAGTGGGGCAGTTATTTCTGGTAGCGGCCCTCTTTGGTAGGGTGTCGTCCGTCTGGCATGGTATAAGGGATACTCAGATTGTTATCGGTCATTTATGATTTTTAAGAAGATTTGGATTTATTGGAAGGGTCCTGCTACAAGGAGACTGCATCTGGGAATTAAAGGCTAAACTATTTTATGGTCAGAACTCAAAACTTCCTTTTTTCGTTTTCTTTGAATCTCTGTTAGTGAGAGTACCCAGTTTATTTTAGATCCCCAGGTAATGAGAGGGCCTGGGGGTCGAAATTATAATTTACACTTTTTATTTTATTTTTTCCTAACTCTGTTTTGTAGTGAGGTTTATCTTATACTTCCAGGTAGTGAGAGGGCCTGGGGTTGAAATTGCATTTTTATGTTTTTTTTTTTCTTTTAGTGGTGGGAAGTTAATTTAAGTTTTAGTTTGGTTAAGTTTTATTTTGTACTGTTGCTTAGACTTCCTGGAAGTGGACTTCTTGTGGTGATATATCACCCTTTTTGGACTGCTATCTATATTACTCATTTAGTGACTGTAGAGTTGGATTGTTGTTTTATAATTTATTGTAATTTTATTGTATTATAGATTTGTTTTGGGTGGGAATGTTAGTTAATTTTGGTTCCTTGAGTCTCTGCTCCCAGTGAGAGCATGTGGAGAGTCTCAAGGATACTATTGGGGTTTGTTTTAATTTGGGAATGTAATTAGTTATTTAATTGGGGATTTATTCAGGGGTATTTTAGTATTATTGGGTCTTAGTATGTGTAGGAGGTCTGTCCCCACGGTCATGTGCTATTCGTCCTCCACCCTTCATGCCCTCCACCCTTTCTCCCCCTTTCCATTACAGCTATCGGCATACCAGTTCTGTAGAGTGCAGGGTATTGTTCATGGGGAGGAGGGGAGTTGGGGGGTGCAAACAGTGGAGGTTGAATGAGCGGGGCCATCATATTGGGGTAATGAGATCCAGAAGACACCATGGGGTGAAATGGAATCTAGAACAGGGTCCCTCCTGTCTGGTTTCCATACCTATGGGCACCACCAATATTGGTGGACAAGTAGTCCGAGCAGCTCCAGTGGCCCATCCTACCCAAGCCATTAAGAACAAGACTGCAGTTATTGCAGCCCTTGTTGGGTCAGTGGATCTGGTGTGCATTACTGAGATCCGGCTGGATGAGAATGCTGGCCCTATATTAGGGGCTGCTACTCCGGCCGGGCACTTTGTGTTACACTTCCTGAGGTTGGACCATGGGGGGGATTGCAGTCTGTTTTAAGACCGAACTGGGCATCATGAGTGTTCCAGTTGAGAAGGCTGAGTCATTTGAGTGTACTGTAGTGGCAGGTGTGGGTTACAGAATCACTCCCATCTACCGTCCACCAGGTGATGAGAAACAGTTTCTGCAGGAAGTAGTGGACTTTGTGATCGACATGGCATTCGAGTCACCCAGGCTGATGGTCCTGGGTGACTTCAGCACCTAGGTTGATGATGAACTCTCGCAGTTTGGACAACACTTCCTACAATTGATGACATCTTTGGGACTTACACAAGTTGTTACTTCTGCCACTCACAAAGGTGGTCACTACTTGGACTTAGTCTTCCTCCTGGGGATCGAAGCCTTCGATTTGGGTGTGGAACCAGTTGGATGGTCTGATCATTAAACTGTGGAGTTCAGTTTTCGCACCCTCCTTCATAGGAATACCCCTGTGGAGATGGTCAGGTATCGCCCTTTGTGAGACGTAAGTTCTGATGGCCTGGCAGCGGTGCTTGACCTATCAGAGCTTTCTGGAGTGAGCAATGACCCATATGCCTTGGTTTTGGCCTATAATAGAGCCATCTCCTTGGCTCTAGATTTCATTGCTCCTGTCCATGTTCATTCTCTCCCACTTCGCCCTCGATCCCCATGGTTTGACAGGATTTTGAGGGAGATGCGGTGACAAGAACGAAGATTAGAACATTGCTGGTGAAGATCTGCCCTTGATGCTGACCATCTTAGATTGATGGAACATTATCAGCTCTATCATTCCTCAATCTCCCATATGAAGGCAGAGTTCCTATCCGGAAAGATTGCGGCTGCTCAGAACTGACCAGCTCAGCTCTTTCAAACCATAGACAAACTGCGCAACCCAGCCTGTCTGCAGGTTGGAAGAGCTTTTTCACAAGCTGAGTGTGAAGACCTTGCTCACTTCTTTGTGGCCAAGGTGGCTGGCATCAGGGCAGCACTCCAGCCTGCACCCTCTATGGGAGAAGCTGTGTATCGGTGCCCAGTCACAGTCCCTAGGCTCTCTTGGAATTCCTTTGGCCAGCTGGAGTTCATTGATGTCATGCAGATTGTCCAGGGTATGCGCCCTACATGCTGTAATTTGGATACGTGGCCAACTTCCCTGATAAAGGGTTGTTGTGATATTATTGGCCTGGTTCTTGCATGGATAGTCTGGTGCTCCTTGGAGATGGGTGAGTTTCCTAGCTCCCTGAAGGAGGCGATGGTAACATCCCTCCTGAAGAAAGCTTCTTTGGACCCAGACTGCCCTGCCAACTACAGACCAATCTCTAACCTCCCCTTTTTGGGGAAGGTGATTGAGAAAGTAGTAGCCATAAAACTGGAGAACCATTTGACCATCCATGACATTTATGAACCACTCCAGTCTAGTTTCCGAAACAGGCATAGTACCGAGACGGCGCTGGTGTGGGTGCTCAGTGATCTCCTGATGGCAAGAGATCGAAAAAAACATTCCATCTTGGTTCTTCTCGACCTCTTTTCAGCTTTTGACACTGTGGACCACAGGGTACTTCTCGAGCGCCTGAGGTTTATCTGTGGCCTGTCTAGTAAAGTCCTCGGGTGATTTAGATCTTTCCTCACTGGAAGAACTCAGAGGGTGGTATCAGGGATTAATTCCTCTGGCCCAGTCTCTCTGTCTGGTGCAGTTCCTCAGGGTTCGGTGTTGTCCCCCATGTTGTTCACAGTGTACATGCTGCCCCTCAAAGACATTGTAAGAAGGTATGGGCTGAGGTTTCACTGCTAAGCTGATGACACCCAGCTCCAAGATGTGTGTTATTGTGTACTAACATCACTCCTGGGATGGTGGAAGCACTCAGCTTTGCCTCGTGCTTCAACCCACCCCAGGAGTGACGTTATTACACGATAACACACACCTTGTCATGTCTTATTGCTTAATTATTCATCTCCTGCATGAGAAGTCATTGACACTTCAATAGTACTCTAAGTCACAGAATCACAGAAGGTGATGGCAGAAAAAGGACAGCAAGGCTCATGCAGTCTGCCCCTTGCCCCCTAGTCTACCCTACCATATCTTGAGACCCCCCCCCCTTAGCCCTATGTGTCTGTCCCAAGTGGACTTAAATCCCTCTATGGTCTCGGAATTCACCACCTCCTCCAGGAGCCCATTCTAGTTCTCCACCTTTCTTTCCATGAAAAATTGACCTCAAGTCTTTGCAGTTTATGAGTGGTACCAATGATCTGTGGTCCATCAAAAGCTTGAAAGAATCCAATCCATACAAATACTTTGCAAACTTTTCACATGCCCACAGTTCTGCTAGGCATTCATTTTTAATCTGTGCACAGCGAATCTCAGCATCTGTCAATGTATGGGAGCAATATGCCACTGGTTTCTGCTTGCCATCATGATCTTGTGACAATACTCTACGGATGCCGTAGCTACTGGCATCAGCATTTATGAATACAGGTTTCCTGGTGTCATAAAAAGTAAGTATGGATGCTTCAGATACAAGTTGTTGCATCCTGCATTTGCAGTTGCATCATTAAGCATTTGCTTGTATATGGCCTCAGTTCCATGTTGTCTCACTTTTCAGAAGTTTATTCAGTGGGTGTTTCACCTCAGATAGCTCAGATAAGTACCCAGCCAGTAGTGGAACATTCCTAGAATTCACCTTAACTCAAGAACAGAACTAGGAAGTTGCCTTTCTTTAATGACTTTTTACAGCTCAGGATCTGGACTTATGCCATGCTTATGTATCCTGTGTCCCAAGTAGTTCAGCTGCTTCTGGCACAGTAAGAATTTCCTATTATTCAGCTTTAAACCAACTGCACATGAGCTAATCGACTGTTGTGTTCTTCCTCTGTACATCCGTATACCAGGATGTCATCCATGTAAGCCACTACCCCTTTCAGGTTCTCAATAATGCCATCAGTTTTCTCTTGATGATCACCGGTGCACAAGTAATGCCAAAAGGAAGCCTGAAAAAAAAAAATCTTCTGAATGGTGTAAATAAAATTAGTTATCTTGACACTATCTGGATGTAGAGGAATCTGCCAAAACCCACTTGCTCCATCAAGTAGAGAAACCCCTCTGGCACCAGTTAACCTTGGAATAATGTTATCTAAGATGGTAAAAACATTTTTCTCTCTGGACTGCTTTACTTAGCTGTTTGAGATCAACACATATGCAAATGGTTCTATTTTTCTTGGATACTGGCACCATGGGTATGCACCATTCAGTAGTCTCTGTGACCTCTTTGACAATACCACACCATACCATTCTATTCAGCTCATCATTGACTTTAAAAAGAAGAGGAATTGAAATTCCCCAGTCCATGTGAATATTGAAGGCTATGGCTCCTTCCTTTAGCTTGATCCTGACAGGGGCACCCTGAAAGAGACCTCTTTTCCTGAAGGCATCTATAGAGACTCGTCCTAGTCTATGCACAAATCCCATAGATACTGCAACAGCAAGGCTTAGCAGGTTATTGATCTGGGAACCCCTGATCACATACACTCTGAACTGGTGCTTAATGCCTCTATATTCTGTTAGCCATAAACTGACTCTACAGTTAAGTTCTCCTCCTGGACTCTCCAGAACTGAGGCAATGTGCTCCAGTTGAGGAGGTTTATTTAAAGTTAGATAATCAGACTCAAAAATAACACATGCATCAGCTCTAGTATCAATTTAAAATTTTTCTGTGTCACCATCAGGCACAAATCCAACACTCCATGGCTCACTGACATCATCATGACAGGTAACTGACCCAAGAAAGAATGATTCCATTTCACTCTATTCATTGATATTTCACTCATACCTCTTGTATGATACACTACTGTGAAAAGACCTGTTTTCCTGCACTTGTGACGCTCAGCATTTTGTGTTCAGCAGTCATCTCCTCATGTATGTGCCTTGCCATATTTAGTACATTTAGGACCTAGAGTCTGAGACTGGGTTGGCTTTTTCCTTAGGCAACTGCTTCAATTATTTTCACCTGGCCGCAGAGGCTTCTTTGCTACCTCATCTAGCCCTGTCTTGGCTCCTTGATCATTTATTGGACCTTTTATAAGTTTGGAATGGCATGCTGTTTCTAGTGCCCTTTCTGGAGTCAGTTCTGTCTCTAACTGCAGTTTTAAGAAAGTTCCTTATCTAGGTCTCCTATCACAAGTCTGTCTCTGATGTGTTAATTTTTGTTTTCCATCCAAAGTCACAGTTTTCAGCAAGCTTATTCAAAGTTCTGGTAAAAAGCTTCTGTAACCCCCACACCACTTATAACAAGTTAGCACACCCTCTTGAAATCTGAACACTGGTACCCACATATGGCATACCACTTACTTTTCAAAGGTTGGTACCACCCTTGGCATTAGGATGCATACCGGGCTCATTTCTAGAGGAACAGGGGTTGGAGTACAAGAACACAACACATGAACCTTGTGTAAAAATTACAATCCAGGACCAGGGTGGAGGCTGCTAGACATATGCTAGATCTAAACTGCTGAGGGGGCCACAGTAAATCCAACAATCAGAAGCAAGAATCAGAATGTCCAGAACAGGAATGGGGATTGTGCAGTATGGCTTTATATAACAGATGGAAAACTAACGCAAGTAGTGGACCCCCATGGGTCGGTCAAGGCAGGGCAGGTACATTTCACAAACTCTCCTTGCATGCAGTACAGTTTGAGAACACACAAAAGAACATCTTCTTCCCATTTCCCAATGGTGCATTTAGTGGACACCTGGCCACGCACCCGAACATTTTCCTCCAATGAGTGCACATACTGTGAAACTAAGCCACTCACTCAGAACTCTTCTTTGAAAAATAGGTGCAATTATGAGAAAAACAGCCACACACCTAAACCTGGAGCACTGGCCTTTGCTCAGGTAAAAAAACTGGTGCGCTTTATGAACCAGTAAGTCCTGCCTTGTAAGCATCCAGATGGCATTCCTCCCACCTTTGTCCCAACCAACAGTCTCTGCCATTCCTTCAGAGTTACACCATTGAAACCCCCATTTCCCACTGAAATGCTAGAGGTCCCATACTTTCCCTTTCTGCCACTCACTGGGGTGACCATAGTACAAACTGCACTGTCCTGGGTGAACAGTTTACAGAACTTCACTCTCCTTGGTGAACTTGGGGCACCAAAAAGTGCATTCTAGCCTTATCTAATGGTACACACACACACACCTCCCAGAAATGATTCCCCCTAAATACATGGAGAACTTGTCTCCTTAGAACAGTACTCACAAACTAGTTGTCCCATCCACTGGGCATGGAACAACAAAAAGGCACTTCTCCTGGGTAGTCGGTCAAAACAGCCTCTTACAAGTTCTTTTCCAAGGCAGCTGAAACACACAAAGGATTTTCAGAGGATTGCCCCTTGAACCCAATGAGGAAAAGCAGTTCCTTCCACTACACTGGGAGTAGAAATCAGGAAATCCTGCTGTAGAATGGTCTCCACCACTTCCCTGAAAGCTGGAAATTATACTTCACACTAGGGTGAGAAGTTTGGGGCCCTCAATTCAGAGCCCAACTGCAGACCTTCTGCCGCTCTCACCTGGACTCTCAGACTCCATCTACTGACTGAACATTCTAAGCTCCCCAGAGCAGCTGTACACAGGAAAGGGTTATCCTGCTGCGAGAATTCCAATGATGTAATCATTCTTCTCAGGCTAGCTGAGTAAACAATGGTGTAATTGTGTAAGAAGCCACTAATGAGCTCCCTACCAGCTGCCTACTACCTTCCTAACACTAATACTACAAATATCCGAACATACGAAATTGCCAGGAGAAACAGGCCTCATGGTCTATCGAATCTGCTCGAGTGTGCAGCTAGCCCCTCATCACGCAGCTTCCCCTCCTGTTCCCCTTGCCAGTATCCCTTCCCATTACCCTGTCCCAAGCTATCTTGAAACTGCCCACTGTCTTACAGGACACTATCTCATCTGGTAAGGTGTTCCATTTGTCCACCACTCTTTCCATGAAAAAATGTCTCATCTCCCTCTTGAATCTTCCCCCCTCCAGTCTCATTCCTTGCCCTCTCGTGTCCTTCCCCCTTCTCATCTGAAAATTCCCTTCTGTGTTGGACTTGTTTATCCCCTTCAGATACTTAAAGTTCTCGATCATATCCTCCCATCCCTCCTCTCCTCCAGTGAATACATATTCAACTCTCCCAGCCTGTCCTTACAGGGCTTGCTCTTCAATCCCTGGATCATCTTTGTGGCTCTTCGCTGCACCCCCTCCAACAATCTGATGTCCTTCTTCAGTAATGAGCACCAGTACTACACGCAGTACTCCAGGTGGAGCTTGACCAATGAC
Source organism: Neoceratodus forsteri (assembly GCA_016271365.2). NCBI lineage: Eukaryota > Metazoa > Chordata > Ceratodontiformes > Ceratodontidae > Neoceratodus > Neoceratodus forsteri. The sequence continues at coordinate 800,186,742 of CM028132.1, read as the reverse complement.
CTATACAGGGGCAGGATTACCTCCCTCTTTCTGGAGGAGATCCCTCTTGTAATACGCCCCAGCATTTTGTTGGCTTTTGCTGCCGCCTTCATGCACTGAGCAGAGTTGTTCATGCTCACCGTAATAGTCACTCCTAGGTCCTTCTCTTCTGTGCAGCTCCGTAACTGTACCCCATTCAAGTGATAATCCCTCCCCTGGTTCCTGGCTCTGAAGTGTATAACCTTGCACTTCTTGGCATTGAACCCCAACTGTCATGTTTCTGCCCACTCCTGCAGCTTAGTCAGGTCCTCCTGCAATCCCTTCCACCCCTCCATGACATTAACCACAGCTCCCATCTTGGTATTGCCTGTGAACAGGCTGATTTTGCTCCAGATCCTGTGTGAGATATCTGCAATAAAAATCCCAAACAGCAACAGTCCCAGTACCGATCCCTGTGGTATCCCACTCGTCACCGCTCTCTGTGACGAGAGGTCCTCCCCCCTCCACCACCCTTTGCTGCCTTCCCTTTAGCCAGTTTGTGATCCATTTCACCATTTTTGGTCCCACCCCCACCTAGTCCAGTCCCCCCCAACCCCTCATGTGGAACTGAATCAAAGGCCTTGCTGAAGTCCAAATACAGGACATCTACTGCATGGCCCTTGTCCAGTTCCCACATCACCCAGTTGTAGTACTCTATAAAGTTTGTCTGGCAGGATCTGCCCACTATAAAACCATGCTGTTGACCATCCTGGAGACCATTTTCCCCTAAGAAGAACACTAGCCTCTCTTTTAGTATGGTCTGCATGAGCTTTCCCATGATCAATGTGAGACTCACTAGCCTATAATTTCCTGGTTCATCTTTTGTGGCTGGGCACCACATGGGCCATTCTTCAGTCCTGTGGTACACATCCTGTGTCCAGGGAGGTATTGCACAGGTGGGCCAGTGGCCCCAGCAGGACCTCTGCCAACTCCCTTAGTACCCTAGGGTGAATGCCATCAGATCCAGGTGCTTTGTCCACTCTTAATAGAGGGACTAGAGGGTAAGGCTTGTCTGTTTGCAGATGACACCAAGATCTGCAACAGAGTAGATGATCCAGATGGGGTGGGCAGAATGAGAAGAGATCTGGATAAACTAGCAGAATGGTCAGAAGAGTGGCAACTGGGATTTAATGCAAAGAAGTGCAAAATCATGCACATAGGGAAGAGAAACCCTGAAGCCACCTATAGGCTGGGAGGGGAGTTGCTAGCAGTCACAAAGGAAGAAAGAGACTTGGGCATCATCATCACTGATGACCTGAACTCATCCAAGCAGACCTCTAAAGCAGTAGGTAAGGCTAGGGGTGTTAGGGTGTATTAGTAGGGGTATCACAAGTCGTAAGAGGGAGTAATAATCCCTCTGTACAAGACATTAGTTAGGCCCCATCTGGAGTACTCGTGCAGTATTGGAGCCACACCTTCACAAGGACATTAACCAAATTGAGGCAGTCCAGAGAAGGGCAACCAAAATGGTGCAGGGACTGCATCAGAAGACATATGAGGACAGATTAACGGAGCTCAATATGTATACCCTTGAGCAAAGGAGGGAGAGGGGTGATATGATCGAGGCATTCAAACACCTTAAGGGCATAAACAAGGTGAAAGAGTCTAACATGTTTAAATATAAGAAAAATAGCAGGACAAGAGGACACAGCATGAGATTAGAGGGAGGCCAATTAAGGGGGAATGTGAGGAAATTTTTCACAGAAAGGGTAGTGGATGCATGGAATGGCTTACCACAAGAAGTGGTGGCTATGAATACAGTGCAGGGCTTCAAACAGGCATGGGATAGGCATAAGGAGCAATACAAATGACTATGAATAGATAGGCCACTGACTAGAGCAAAGGTCGATGGCACATTTATAAGGTAGAAAAGAAATGGGCAGACTGGATGGGCCTTGCGGTCCTTATCTGCCGTCAACTTCTATGTTTCTATGTTATGTAATGCCTCAACTCATCTAGTACCCTGCTCTCTGTAATCCCTACATCTGTCGTCCCCCCAACTGATGATGATTAACTTTGGTTTTACCATGACTGAAAGGATCCTAGTAACCCCGGGGAACTGTTTGGTTACACTTCTGTTGTTTCCACTGACTTTAATGATGCTGGTGAAAGCAGGCTCTTTCATGGATTACACTGAGCTTCTCTATTGCAATCTGGTAATTATTCTCTTGCTCCTCCCAGTTAAATGAGAAAGATTTAAACATTTGCTCTGCCTCCTTTCCCATGGCATAAATAAGAGCATACCTGCACTTCAATGCTTTTTTCAATTACGTAGCAATTCTGTAACAGGAAAAATGTTGCTTCCAGTCAGCCCAGTCCACAGGTTGACTGAAGTAAAAAAACATCAGGAGGATTTAACTTTGACATCTTAAAAGTTTCTTCCTCTCTCTCTCACACACACTTACAATCAGTCTTTCTCTCTTTTTTATTTTTTGTTAAGCAGTTTTCACTTCAGACACCAGTCATGTAATGTTCTGGATGCTTGAAAAGAGATTAACTTTGGTTTTACTACGACACACCACAGCAAGGTTCTTACAGTAACCACATTTCTATGCACCCCTCCATTACATGTGCTTTCTCCAGTGTCTCCCTATAAAAGGTCCCTACTACAGCACATCCCAGTACTTTGGTTCCACCTAGTGGTTATATATTACAGCACTCTGTTAGTAACACTACAGATGCTGCTGCAGACATAGTTTTTTAGCTGCAACTCCCTTTTGCCCCACAGAATGTATGCACTTCTTTGCCACCTACCAAGCACGTCTCCTTTAGTTGAGCATCTCTTCCCAGTCATTTTATATATATCAATTTGTTATATTGTAAGGAAAAAAATTTAATGAAACCCTGCAGTACAACTAAATATCAGCGGCAGATGACATCTGCCCCCAATAGATTAACAGTGTGATCTAATTCTCAACAGTTTCCTGAGCTAACAGTAGCTATAATAAAATAGACCACCCTAAAAAGTTTTTTTATTTTTTGTTGTTAAAGACAATGGGGATTAACAAGACACACAACAGGGGTATTTTTTTTTTGTTAACCAGGTAAGGCCCACTAGGCACAAGTGTCTGTTTTCAGGGACAACCCATAAGCTTTGGGGTGGTTAAATGACTTGCTCAGAGTCACACAGTATGCAAGTGGAGGTTTTGGGAATCAAGCCCAGTTCTGCTGGATGTACCAATCTCATTCACAGCTCATTACTCCTAACCTCTAGGCTATACTGCCAGTGCCATCACTGTAACACCGTCACTTTAGAAATGAAACAAAATATCTACAACTACTATAGAAACACCTTAAAAATCTCCCCTGACCCAGGCCATGGCCATCTTTACCTCACTACGACATATGTACCCCCACGAGAACAAAACCAAGCTATCCGCTCCCTCGCTGATTACCTCACTACCTGCCACACAAGGCAGAACAGCTCATAGTGGGAGATCTCAACATCAACTGGCTCAGTGCTACCTCAACACAAATCAGAGATAACTTCACAGCCCTTGATCTATCCCAACTAGTGACTCAACCCACCAGATTTAACCAATCAAGTGGGACTAGCACGCTTCTTGACATTGTGCTCTCCAACGGCCCCCACAAAATAAAGGATATTAATGTATTACCCAACTCCCTCAGCGACCACTCGCCAATTCTTTGCCACTGGTCCACCCCCACGCTCAAAACCGCGCACCACGCCACCCCCTGTCGCTGTTTTTGCCCCGGAGGTCTACGCAAACTTAAGCGTCACCTTGCACAACTTGATTGGTCCCCAATCTCCAGCGCAACAGATATAGACGTCACCCTTGCTTTCCTCACCAATTCCTTCTGCAAGGCCTGTGATGTTTTCGCCCCTGTCACCCACACTCGTACCAAGAGACCCTCGGCTGCCTGGATATCCCCCCCGATCCAACAACTGAAGCAGCGTGATAACCTATGGCACATTGCTGTCAATACTGGCAAACTAGCAGACAGGCAAGCCTATAACGCAGCTCACAACCAGTGCACCTGGGCCATAAAAAAAACCAAAGCCAGCCACTACCAATCCACCTTGACATCCACCTGGGGCAATGCCCGCACCTTCTGGAATAACGTGAAAGAGTTAAACGGGACGACCTGCTCCCCTCCTCCCTCTCAGATGATCATAAACGGTGCTATTAATGCGGACCCTTCCCGTTTTGCCAACTGCCTTAACGAAACCTTCACAGATCTAAGCTCAGTTTTCCCAGACCAATTCTTTGACCCCATACCGGTTTGCAACAATCCAGCTATTGCTCGCCCCCCTCTTCTCTTTAGGACTATCTCACCACAGGATGCGAAGCCAATCCTCCAAAATGCTCTCTCCTCCCACAGCCCGAGTGATGACCCCCTTGACTCCTGTATCAATCAATCAATCAATCAATCAAAATCTTTATTTAATCAGGCGAACATCATTGAGCATAGCTCATTTACAAGATGGACCTGAGTGGTCAAGAAGTGCAAGTGTTATTACATTGACAACAGTATCATAAACAGTAATACAATGACATGGGTAACAAAAACAGTAATACAATGACATAAGTGCTAGTATATAACAATATTCATATGTACAAGGCATTAACACTTTTAATCTGGGAGACAGTAGGCAGTTGGCACATCAGAGTTAATATGTAGATTATAGGACCTAGCAGGCATTTTGAGGGTGAATCTTGGGACTGGGAACTGGAGTTTTTCAGCATATAGAAACACGAGCAGAAAAGGGGGGGGGGTGGATAGGGCCGTGAATTAGGCCTTGTGGAAGCAGTTGCAGAGTTCTGGGAATAGGGTGGTGAATAATCTTTTGAAGGATATTAAGGGTGGGAGGTTATTTAGCTTCGTGGTTTTTTGGAGTGAGTTCCAAACAATTGCTAGTGAGTAGCTGATAGCAGCCCTCCCAAGCTGGGTGCAGGCAATGGGGACCTTAAGAATGATAATTTTGCTGATTCTTAGGTTGTATGGCCTAGAAGTGATTTGAGTAAAACAGTCCGAGATGTAGGTAGGTAGCTTGCCTGATAAGGCTTTGAAAATCCAAATTGCAGCATTCCTGTTTCTTCTGTGTTGTAATGATGACCAGTTAACTGCCTTATAAAGGGAACAATGGTGGGTGCTGAAGGGAAGGTCAGTAATGAATCTGATGGACCTGTGGTATAGGGTGTCCAGTTTATTTAAGAGGGGGAGTGAACAGTGTCCATACAGAAAGTCAGCATAGTCAATGAGGGATAGGAATGAAGCCTGGATTAATCTTTTTTAATACTCCGCCTAACATTGGATGTCATGCTAGTCCTCCTCACTGACCTCCTTAATCGATCCCTGTGTCTCGGCCAATTTCTGAGGGCATGGAAACAGGCCAAAATCATCCCCATACTTAAAAATGGAGACCGTACTGTACCAAATAACTACAGACCTATCTCCATCCTCCTCCCCCCCAAAGCTCTTGAAAAAATAGTATCCACTCAACTTGTAGCTTATCTATCCAGCCACAACATTTTGTGCCCTGAACAGCATGGCTTCTGCCCAGGTCACAGCACCACCACAGCTCTACTGGAATTCTCCCACCATATACACTCTGCATTAGATTTCAGGGAGTTGGCTGGGGCAGTATTCATTGACCAGTCCAAGGCCTTCGACACTGTGAACCACCCACTATTGCTAGACACCCTCTGTAAAGTGGGACTATCATCTGGCCCTTTAGCCTGGTTCTCCAGCTACCTTTGTGGTAGATCCCAACGTGTCAAGCTAACTGGTGGCTATCCTCGGCACTGCCTGTACTTTCGGGAGTCCCTCAAGGCTCCATTCTGGGCCCCACATTATTCAGTCTCTTCCTGAACACCCTTCCCAGCTCTTGTGCAGGAAAGCTGCTATTATATGCAGATGATGCAGTCCTACTCTCCTCGCACCCCGATCTGGTCACTCTCCAGAACAGCCTGCAATCCTCCTTCACCCAAGCTGAAAAATGGTTCCTCGTCCACCGCCTGGTCCTGAATCTCAAGAAAACAAAGTCAATGATCTTTGCACACCACCAAAGTAGCTCCAAAAATGTCCCCCTCTCCATCCTTCCCAACACCCTCCATCCTCTTGAGCAGGTATCAACATACAAATATCTAGGCATCAACTTTGATTCGGCTTTCTCCTTCCATGCCCATATCAGTGTCCTATCCTCTGCCATGAACACCCGGATTGGGCTCCTCTATCGACACAAAGACTGCCTCCCCGCCTTCGCCCTACGGTTGGCCATCACTTCCTCCATCCTGTCGCTAGTTGACTATGGCCTCCCCATCTACGCAGCTGCTGGCCCCACTGCCCTCACCAAAATCCAAACCTCCATCAACAAAGGCTGCAGGCTCCTGGCCGGTGCCCCAAGCAGAACCCACACATGCCAGCTCTATACCACCACAAACATACTCAATCTGGAAGAACGCCTGCAATATCACACTGGTATAATAGCTAAAAAAGGCTCTTCTTGGACTGTGTCCCCCTGGTATCACTGTTCAGCTCCAGCCTGCTTCCCACTCGGCCGCCACCCATACTGTCTGCAAAGCCACCTTCCAGGTGCCTAGAGCCAGGACCTCCCTTGCCCAAAGGTCCTTTTATTACAGAGCACTGTCCTGGTATAACTCCCTCCCCGTGCACATCTCAAGCACCCCTAAAACTGGTCAGTTCAAAGCTGCCCTACGCACCACCTACTTGGCACTGGAAGTGCATATGCTCACGTAGCCTCCATTGCCTCGGCCTGAGTAGCCTACCCTACTCCATTTTTCTCTGGCTATTGCCTGCATGACCTGCTAGGACCTACCAATGAATTTTGTTCTGTACCTTGGTAAACTATCTATGTTTTATGCTATGTATAATGTATGTATCGCACCTGTATTGTTCCACCCTGTCTTGCCACACTATTTGTTGTTCCCCTCCCTGTGATGAGGTGCCTTTGTAAATGAGTCTGTGACTCAAAGGTTGTAAATCCGATTTATGAACTAAATAAATAAATAAAAATAAATAAACAGACTGGCACAATACTACACTTAACCACACCAAACTATACTACAGAAATAAAACGAGAAATCACAGCTCACAGACAAAAAAGAATTAACAAGAAAGACAGCGGAAAACAGATAGGAGGTATCTGCTGCACACAGACTAGTGTTCACAGTAACAAATGCCCAAAAGGCCTGTTCACTCTGCCACATTTGCACTGCAGCAACCCAAGTGCTCAGGTTGCTGGGTTGCAGATCTGGCAGTGTGGACACTTCCCAGATTGTCCTAAGTCAATGCCCAGTCCATTTGGGGACACATTGCAACATGAGCATATAAGCTGCTGTGGACAAGCAGCACTGCTCACATCACTGCAAATAAGGCTACTGCAGGCTCATCTGCCTGCCCCCCTGATCTCACGGCCACCCATCTGGCACAGCCTGCATCAACACTGAGAGGGGCCATGTAGATGTGACTGCTAAATCAGCATGGGAGGATGAGGAGCAATTGTATCAGAGAGGACAACTGTAGCAGAGCACTGCAGTCTTATTTTGGCCATGTAAACGAGCTAAAGTCACTGATCTCTCTGGGCTGCCTTGCTCACTGAAACATTTCCTGTCTTCCACACAGCAGTGTTTCACTAGACAAAACCAAACCACTACTTTAAACTAAATTAATCAGCAAAACCAGAAAAAACACTAATCCAGCTGCATAAGGCCCTCTAGATATTTTTGTGAGCAATTTTTTCCAAAAGATCAGTTTTTGGATTGACTTAAAATTTTTTTTTTTTTTTTTGGCTCAGACAAGTTGACAAGCAGGGGCAGACTTCTCTCCAACTCTCTCTTCAGAAGACTGTACTGAGCACAGCCTCTGCATGGCATACAGCTCATTTTAGTACCATGTGACAACCAATCCCACAGTATTTAGCGAACTTTGCCAGTGGGCCCCACTTCACCGGTAAAATTATTAAATTTGCAGTTCACAAAGTTGTTCCTATACTGTGAATTGACACTTTGCAAGACAGAGTAACTCCACAAACTGCAACAAATTTGTAAATTAATTTGCAAAACAAATTTTTCCAACTTTGCACACCACTAGCTGGGTGGGGAGGGGAGGCTTAAAGGTCACAAGGACAACTCGGTCCTCGGGTGGGGAGACTCTGTGTTTTGCTGAGATACTGCCACCAGGTGGAGGCCAGGTGGTAGTACATTTAAACACACCAGAAGGGGAAGGGCCAGCGACATGCCATCACAGATGTGTGCCATTGCATTACAACACACTGGAAGAAAACAAACCAAAGGAAAATGCCCAGACTCTATCTGGCACCCCAACAGGCACCACAACTGACATAGTAGGCTACCTTCCACCATGTGTGGTCCTGTGCAGGTGGTGGTTCACCAGTAGGTCAACAAAAATGTCAGTAATGGGGCTGGAAGGGTGGGCTGCTGCAGGGATCAGGGGACAGAGGAGCAGAAAAAAGTAGTGGAAAGAAAATGTGGTTTCCCAATCATCTGGTGGATCCCCTAAGTTAGCAAAATCTCTTAACTTGTATGTGGAGTATTATAAGGTTAAATAGTGAAATACAGAAACCTCATCTGGCACAGTCAGTGCTTTGTCACTACAGCTTCTAGTTCTAAATTAACCTGTAGTACACTGAACAGCATTTTGAGCAGTGAACAAAGCTAAGTGCCATTGGCAACATAAGTTATCTTTATCTTTATAGGAGGCAGTATAGTATAGAGGTTAGAGCACTAAGCTATAAACCTGAAGATGCAGTAGACCTCGGTTTGAATTTTACAAGCACCACCTGAATATGCATGACTCTAAGCAAGTCACTTAACCTCTCTGTGCTCCCAAGGTAGCACCTGGAAACCAGCTCCAACACTGTGCTTTTCCCAACCAAAACATTATTTTAAATAAAATCGATACCATATTTAAGAAGCTCAGAATAAAAATTGTGGTTAGTTAAAATATGAAATAGTACCCTTCCTGCATGCAGAGATAAAATACAGTTAATTGTAACATCCCAGCCCAAAATTCTAAAATTAAAAAAAATTCTATTTTTTCAGTCAAAGAAGGACAAATGAAAATGTTGCACAGCATTAAATACATTAGTATTTTTTATCAATGAGCTCAAGAGATAAATAACATAATAACATCAGGGTCATATGTTCCTTATTCAAATGGTTAGCACCGTGCTCACTGTGCTTGGCACAGACAAAAGTCACTGAGTGCACCTGGTGCCACATTCAAAGGCACTGTTAAAGTGACACTAAGCTGTAAGCAGAGGAGTACTAACAAAGTTCAGGTGTGTAAGCAAATTAGCCACTGTGGCTTGCATACAGTGCTGCTGGGATATTCAAAGGTTTTTCACAGTGCTAACTGGCAGTCAGTACAGAGCTAGTTAACACTTCCAAAAACCTAGTTTCAAATCTGCACAAAGAGCATAGGGGCCCCCTCCCCAGCTTGCTCCTGACAGTAAGTCTGACAACCCCTTCCCTCATCCAATCCTCCCCAACTGGAATCGAGTGTTGTTCTACTCCTGCCCTATACCCACATTGTGTAAATCCTTTGCACCCAGTGGCATCCCTCCACCTGATCTGGTGTCCGGTGTCTTCCACTCTATCCTGGTAAATGAAACATTCATATCCCTGATATTTCAGTGGCATCCCTTTCTTGCCCGATGTCCCTGTACCAGAGCGGTCCAGTAGCCCACTTCCCTAGCAAACCACTGCCATAGTGTTTTGTATATACTGTAGATACATTCCTTTTTCCTCTAAAGCATTCTCTAGTATTCCTGGTGCCCCTTCCTGCTTCTGGTCAACCAGCATCACTGCTGGAACCCTCCATCCACCACCCAGAGCCACCCTCTACAACTGGTCCTTGGCATGCTACAACTCTCCACACATTGCCATGGCCAGCTTCTATCTGCCCCTGCATGTACTGTAACAATATGCTATAAAGTACATCGGTACAGTACTCATGGGACATCTGTGAAATATCACGGGACCTCAGTAATTTTTCAGTCATCTTGAAAGTACTGCAGCAGTCTACTTTACAGCATATTGCCACAGTATATGTGGGGGCAGACAGCACCTGGCTGTGGTGATGTCGACTGTTGTTGCCTGCTGGCATCCTGGGATCAGGAGTGCTCTTGGTGGTGGGATCTCAGAACTGATATCAGTGGACCAGGAGTTGGAGGGGGATGCAATGGATACCAAGGAATGCTTTGGGGGGGGGATCTGTATGTATGTATGTATGTATGTACTATATGTAGGTATACAACACTATGGCAATGGAATGCAGGTGGTGGGGTCTACTGGACAATGGTGGTACTGCTGCATCAGGTGGGGAGTGCCACTGGACACCAGGGATTGAATGTTTTATTTACTAGGACCATGACTTGGGCAGGGGGGACAATTAAGAGTCAGGGATATGAAACATAAAAGTTGTCAGCAGATAAGAATCTCTTGGCCCACCTTGTCTGCTCTATGAATGTTTCATTTACTTAGAACAGGATCAGGGAAGGGGGTGACACTGGACAATATTGGTGTGAATGGACAGGAATAATGGTACCATTGAATTCCAGAGATCAATGTGAGGATGGCATAGGAGAAACTGCAGCAGCAGCAGTGGCTGCTGATGGGAGCAGCATGGCACACTCAGTGGAGTTTATAAGCATTCAGGTACTCATAAACAGATGGTAAGTAGCTCCCAGTGCCCTGCATGTTGAGTGGAGTCACTGGCATATATCTTTTTTTTTAAATATTACAGGTTACTGGCTTACACACTATGATGGTAGTGCTGCACTAAATAACTTCTGCATGATAGTTAAGGCGGCACACCAAGGACTTCATTTTGTGCTTTGGAATGGGTTAGGGTGCTGCTGAGGTGAGTACTGGCAGGAGGCATATTTTGAAACCTCTTTACACAGCAGGTTTGTGCAAGGGTTCCAAAAGACCTCCCTTTGTGCCTTGCACATATTTATGTGTGCATACAGTTCTTTGCATGCTAGTTGGTGAGTGATTTGAATATGGGGCCCCTAATGTATTAAATATTTTAAAAGCCATTAGTTCTCGCTAACTTCATGCATTATTATTCCACACACAAATGCTGATGCCATATGCCTACCCTAGGAAGGAAAATTACAAGCACAGTTTTTCACAAGTCTGTCAAAACACCCAGATATTCATCTAAATATATTATGACATACTTAAAAATGCGATCAGAGTTGGATTCCTTAATGGTACACATTTTCATACTCGAGAGCCCAGGAGGACGGAGGAATGCTGATCAAGCAGTTTACTGAAGCTGTAAAAAGGAGAGGATTTATTTTTTAACTTTATGTGGCACCACAACACCCCACCTTCCTGTTATGTGAGCTCTAGTCTTACTGTGGCTTGCAACTGGAGACTCAGGGCCTGCCATTATAGACGTCTGGCTTCAAACTGCGAATCCTAAAAATGAACTTTGTTGCTACCATGTGCCTTTAATCCTTTGCATGAAACACACGGATAATTTGGACTGATGAGTAAAGGTAGTCTGTAGATGATGAATTGTACAATCCATTAGATATGTGACCTCAGCCTGCCTTTAAAATGTTTACTGAGAAAAAAAAAAAATAGTTTATTTTAAGAGGCTGCTGTGCTAGTCCCGGATCTAATGACATCAGCCTGATAGGTTTACACTCCACATTCTGACCATTGCCTAGAATCTATAATTGGTGGTTAAACATATAACTGGGAATAGCGCAATCACATGGCTATGCTTGTCAGATCTCATGCAACTGGAACTAGGTTTGGATGGTATTTCAAATCATAATTGTTCTGACAGTATTCAAAAAGAATTATAATTCCCACTAGGCGAAATCTAGGGAATTCAAAAAACCCAATGAAGATCCAGCAGTGGGAAAAAAAATAAATAAATAAAAAAACCAAAGAGGCAAAACCTTTCCCTGATCATGAAAAATAAAGGATTACTTTGTATTAAAGAAACGTTGCACTTAAAACTGGATTTGTTCCAGAAGTTTATATTTACCGTCAACCATATGACAATAATGAAGGAACTCAGATGCCAAGTTGTTATTGAAAGAAAGTCCCTAATAAACCAAAGACAGATTTCCATAGAGCCTTGCACTGTACAAATCAGACACTTATCATCTTGGATTACCTCTCTGCAACAGTGTAAGTTTGCTTCTGCCACCTACAGGCCAAATGAAAACAGATTAAAATTGAGTTTGAGTTTCTTTAGCTCCCTTCATGTAGCGAATGAAATACCTCTAAGTGTTTAACAAGTTATTGAGCTAGCAATGGACTGCAATGCGTTGTATGGGGATATTGTCCCAACATTTGTGAAAATGGTCACACGATCTTTAACTCCCACTTTATTTATTTATTTATTTAAAGTCTAGGATTACAAGTACCTTTGAGCCAAGGCTCTTTCACAAAGGTTCCATGTCAATTGAGGTACAATACAAACATTACATAGAGTTGAGTAACAATGCAGAAATGGTGTACAGACATTTTTTAGCAGCTGAAATACATCACGTTTAGGGAAAGTGGGTACCAGAGGGGGCAGGGTAGACAGAGGTAGTTAAGGCTTGGAATGGACACAAAAAGAGCGGTGCAGCCGTGGGCATTTGTCAGGCCTCAAAAAAGTGCTGGGGGGGTAGGGGCAAAACGGAGGGCAACTTGGACAACCAACTGAAATTGTAAGAGGAAGCCTTGTTTTGACATCTCCTGCTATATTGTCTCTGGCAGTCAGTGGCACTAAGTGGACCCTGTGACCTTTTAGTGCTACCAATGACTCTGCAACATGGTTAAGTTGTGTTTAGTTGGGATGGCAAGTCCTTCCCCTGCAGTTGCAAATGGCATTGTTGATCAAGCAGGAAAGGAAGACAGGCCACCATCCACTGGATAATCCACTTGGGCTGGCAGTATAGCCTAGAGGTTAGAGTAACGAGTTGTGAATAAGCTTGGTACATCCAGCAGACCAGACCTGGGTCTGATTCTCACAGCCTCCACTTGCATACTGTGTGACTCTGAGCAAGTCACTTAACCGCCTAGTACTCCCAGGTCGCCCCTGAAAACAGACACTTGTAGCTAGTGGGCCTTACCTGGTTACCAAAGACTAAAATAAATAAAATAAAAAACAAAAGAATGGCAGCCCTTGTAAGCCTGACTGTAGCTTCCTCTAAACCTCCCCAGGTTTAAGGAGTGTAATAAGCAGGCAAAAACAGGGGTCACACTGTTGCAGTTAGGCACAGCTGCCCCCAGGATTGTCAAGATATTGGTGCCAGACCACCAGGTACAGTTGTACAGGGTTATTAAGGAGGGGCCTTCCACTGGATGCCAAGAACTGCTGATATGTTGGGAATTGGGTGGAGGGTCCACAAGGTCACCAGTGTAGATGGCTATTCAGCCAACTGTAGTACGGTAACCACTGTTCAGCCAAGGTCCTATTTGCATGGGGGTAGTACCAAGGGGGTAGACTTAAATGTGGGATGCCTCATCATTAGTTGGATCAACCAACTTACAACATGGCATTGCACCCATTGATTTTTTAAATGCCATGCTGCAGCATAGTTGCAATCACTTTCCAGCATATTAGCAGGTGAAAACACTATTTGTACCCTCTATCACTTAGATCTGCAATTTGAATTTTGCCTTTGTCGTAGGTGGGCTCCCCTCCTGTGACACACACTCTGTTTGTTTATAGTGTTAGTGGGCAGTAACACAATAGAGTGACCAGTTTCCCTGTTTTGCTCACATTGAGAATGGGGCACCATGATCCGAAGAATGGCACCTACAAACAGTGCCATGCCATCCGCCCGCATATTGCATCTCAATACCAACACTGGGTATGAGTCCAAATCGCTAGTATTGACTTGATCCTACTACAACCTTGTGGCTTATGGGTGAGGTGAAGGTGCTCCCAGTTAATGCATACTGACACTTATGAAAAGCACTTTATTCTGATACTCTGGAAGATAAGAGGTAGGAAGTTGTGGCAGTGGGAGAGGGTAGAAATTCTGTAGCAGTTCTAAAGGGAACAGTTCCATGTATTCCATTTCCATGTACGGCTATGGGTTGGTGTAGGGAGGAAGGATTTCAGTTCCCTGGGGACTGTGGCCTGATGTGGTAGGATTGGAGGCTGTTCAAAAGAGATGACTTATATCCCAATGAGGAGGGCAGCAGGGAGGTACTGGGAGAAAGGTGGGCACATCATATAGCTAGTTTAAACTAGTGGTGGGGGGGAGTCAGAGTGGCAAGGCACACATCTAATGTCACAAACAAGGGGGTCCTTGCTGGCCTCCCCAGTCAACCAATGCAACTGAATCAAGCACAATGAGGGTAAGGGGAAAAGACGGGGTAGGGATAGATGTTGGAAAGTGATGTACACCAGTGCAAGGAGTCTTGGCAACAAAATGCCAGAATGCCAGACGATGGTCATAGAAGGAAGCACTGATCTGGTGGCTGTCACAGGTATGTGGGTAACCACGAACCAGGAATGGCACATGACCATGCCAGGGTACTCATTGTTCAGGAAGGACAGAGAACAGGACGGGGAAGGGGTAGTAGCACTGTATATAAAAGAAGGGACAGAGGCAACTGAGATTAACAGCAAGGGTGATTTAAAAAAAAAAAAAACTAGAAACCTTATGGGTGCCAGCTGTGACAGGGAACAGACAAGCATTTGTCAATGCTGAATGTTTGCTTGCTGTCATTGGCATTGGTAGTGCAGGAGTTAGAGAGATGCATAATAGGAATGGCACTGAAGTATTGAACTAATGCCAGCCCCCACCCCCACCCTGCAGAGACTGACAGGCATTGGGGATGTGCCTTTGTGTCATCAGCCATAACGCTCACACCAGTCTACCTCACTCCACCCTGCAGACACTGACAAGTGTTGCGGTGTGCCTTGAGGTCTTCAGCCCTTATGCTCACCCCATTTCATAAGGAAATAAGCTGAGATGGGTGCAGTATGGAAGAATGGGGTGAACGTTAGGGCTGAAGACCCCAAGGCACAACTCAATGCCTGTCACTGGCTGCAGGGTGGGGGTTGGGGTGGAAAGGCATGAACATTACGGCCAACGACCCCAAGTCATACCCCCAATGCCTGTCAGTCTCTACAGAGTGGGGCATTACAGTTGGAAACCCTAATGCCCCCGGTGTTTGTTGGTATTTTTGCTCCAAATTTCAGTATGGGCTTTTTGGGACCTCACCTCATGAACAGTGGCACTATTATTTCATTACTCAATCCCGAAAGGTGCTTTTGCAAAGCGACTACGCCATTCTGCACCACAGGTGGGAAAACACATTTCAGGTTGGATGAGAAAAATGACAGCTATACTGTTCATGAGGAGGTGTGAAACAATGGCAATGTTGAAAATCTGGAGTGAAAATATGAACAATTGGTGAAGTTACGAGCATGTGTAGAAACTGCGCAATGCACACTCATAGCACAATCATTTTTTTGAATTTTTTTCACCAAATATTCAACATGGCCATTTTGGGACCTCCCCTCATGAACAGTGGCACTGAGATTTTGTTAATCTATCCCGAAAGTTGATTTCCCACATCAACCATGCCATTCTGCACCACAGGTGTGACAGCACATTTCTGGCAGGTCTGGCAGGATGTGAAAAATGACAGCTGTTCTGTTCATAAGGAGGTGTGATAAAATGGCAATGTTGAAAATCTGGTGTGAAAATATTAAAAATTGGTGAAATTACGAGTGTGCGTAGAAACTGTGCAATGCTTGCCATACTGCAGTCATTTCTTGGAATTTTTTTGCCATATTTGCAACATGGTTTTTTTGGGACCCCACCTCATGAACAGTGGCACTGTCATTTTGTTAATCGGTTCCAAAAGGTGATTCCGCACAGTGACCACAAAGTCACCTTTCAGGACCAAGTAATGAAATGACTGATATGTTCACGAGGTGGGATCTCAAGAACCCCATGTTGAAAATTTGGGGCCACAATTCCTAAAAATGGCTGAGATATCAACCAAAGTTGAAGCTCATAATTGATTCCTATTATGCAGCGCTTACCCGAGTCCTCAGTTCGGAGTTTGGCTTTGAAGAGGCAGACGTGTCCCGATCTGGAGAAGATCGCTGCTCTCGCCCTCTGGAGTGTAAGTATGGGTGGGGGGAGTGTGGAGAGGTGGGTGCTCAGTGGGAGGGGGACTGGGGAGACACGGGTGGACCATTTTCTTTTTTCCAGGTAAAAAAAAGTCGCTGGGAGACAGCTTTCTTTCTTTTACAGGTTAAAAAAAAATATATTACAGCACACTGGGGTGGGCTCCCAGTGTATCACAATAGCGGTGGAGGTAGGGGGAGCATGCCGACATGGAGATTGGGCACCCTGAGGTCGGCAGATTACAAGCCAGTTTTGGTAGGGTGCATCCGACACCAGAAGTAGGCATCTCAGTGTCAGAAACATTTTGACACACTGGGGTGGGCTCCCAGTGTGCCACATTAATGGGGGGGACACATGCAAACACGGGGATTGGGCACCCCGATATCGGCTTTCATTGGAGTGTGTGGTGGGTGGCAGGAGCCTCAGCTCATTACTTGTTTCACCAGGAAAGGCACACAGAACAAACAAGTTGCTGTCGGAGCAAGGGCCAGGAACAGAGTGCTGGGTGGCAGGAGCCGACAAGGTTGCGAAGGAGGGGGGAGGTGCCACTGCAGTGACGAAACTGTTTGTGATTGCAATGGCAGATTCATTTCAACACCTTGACTTTCTTTGAAGCTGCTGTCATTGGCAGCTTCCCCCTTCATTGGTGGCTGAGAGATGCGCCCAGTAAAGCATCTGCTGCATTGGCCATAACACTGACACACCTCTGAAATGTAATACTGTCGCAAGATGTTTCTTGCGCATGCACACACAAACATAAAAAACAAGTCAGGATTGGTGTGGTCTACAGACCACCAGGTCAGGATCAAGGGGTAAAGAACTGTGGGAGATGCTTAGGAAGGCAGCCAAGTTCAGGAAGGTGGTGGTTTTAGGTGACTTAAATATGCCAGCTGTGAACTGGGCAGTTCCAATGTAGTTTGAAGAGTTGCAAAATTATGCAAAACTGATGCAATTTAGTAGAAAGGGCACAAAATTGTTTTTCTAATTTTGTCCGGCACTACTACTAGGCTGTTCCATACACCATGGAAACTGGTGATTTGAATACAGTGATTTGACTAATTGTTTTCAATAAAATCTTTCACTATTTGTTTCTTCTGTTTATTTCTGATTTATAAGTTAATAGGAACACTGAAGCTGTGTCTCTTTTTTTTTTTTCTATATGCATTTTTAGCACCTGTTCTATCCTGGCTGCCCCCTTCTAACTGACCCCCTCAGCCCCATCATTCTGGCTCCTCTGGGACTTACCTTCACCTGCACTCTCTGCCGCGGAGCTGCGGCGGTGCCTGGACACTGGGAGAAGAGCCTGCTGAGGGTCGGTTGTCATCCACAGCCTGGAGTACTTTTCCTAATTTTCTCCCTTCCCTTCCCCATTGCTGGGGTGCACATGTCAGTGCGCATGCATGCCGCACATGTCCCACAGCACCCTCCCTTTACTGGCGCCCTACAGTCCTGCACTACCCTTGGGCCTCCACCGGGGAGGGCAGTCATTCTGCAGGAACGCTAATCCTCCCTTCCTGGGAGAGGAGAGCAGTCCTTCAAGTGCTCGATCCTCTCCCATGCCCGGCCGACCCTCAGCAACCCGCTCACTCCATGAACATGGGTCACCGGCGTGGCATGCGGTAAGGCACAAATGCTTCAGCCCTCCATGCCACTGGGCCGGCCAAGCTGTGTCTCTCTTTTGGTTCAAGACTATACCTCACTCATGTTTGGGTGGCCAGAAATTCTGAGCATCACTTTGTGATCCTCATACCCAGAATTTCACAGCTGACACTCTTATTCCATGAAAGACACATCTGAGCACCCTTATTAATTTATAGTAGTACATTATTCTAGAGTAGGATTCTGTGTTGCTGAACGCTTCAACCAGAATGTCTTACTGGCAGGATTTAAATTGAATACCACTTGCTATTTCCTAAGATTTGTCAAGTTTGGTGGCTAATAGCAAGCCAGTACCAAATGCATTATTCATTTTACAGACTACTTGAAAGCCTCATCAAATCCTTCTTCTGAGCATTGAGCAGGCTCTCCTGCTTTTACAACAGTTACATTGCCATGGTGCCAGGCCATGAAAACCTCTAACACTTGTCAGAAAGAATGACTTGTCTGGTCCATAACATCATGATAATATTGGGAAACTGACAAATAGTGAGATTCTGGGGGATCTATCTGTTCGGTCTCCCCATACAGAGAGTGTCTCACCCATTCACAGCTTCTCATGTTGCTCTCTTTTTCTACTGGATAAGTCCACTAATAAAAAAAAACAAAACAGAAATATGTATATCTAGTGCCTGATTGACACTTGTCCAAGGGCAGCTGTGCATGCCCCTCCACACATGTGGTGCACTCCCGGACAGCCACATACCAGAATAAGCATTACTCAAATGCCCTCCCTGACCCAGTCCCACATAATTTATAGAGCTTCATGGGTGGCCAGAGCAGGACTGCTTTTCAATAGATGAAGTGGGCTGGGGAAGGTGTGGGGGCTAGTCCAGACGACTCCTGTAGTAGTGCCTGTGCACCTCCCAGGCCAGTCCCTTTGGTCATGTGTGGGTTCGGAGGCACAATCCAGTGTTTTGTTTTGTTTTTTTAAGTTTGTAATGTGACAGTCCACAATGCCCTGTGCTCAGGCCTCAGTCACTTAGAGCAGGTGGTCCACTCTGCAGTCAGCCCAAGCTTTCTATTGGAAGCCTGATATCTGGCTCACCTCTTCTCCCAGACCATCCCCTGCCTCCAGCATGGATAGGGTAATCAAGGGCTCAGACTCTCCCCAAGTATGTAAGTGACCTGCGGTCAGTTGCCCGTATTCAGGGAACTTGGTGGACTGGGTCCCAAATCTCTGAATGCCGTAATAGCAGCCATAGCTTGTTGCTCTAGCTGAGTAAATGAATCCAAGCCTTAGCCCCCTGAACCCAATATTTTTTTATATAAAACACTCCAGCATTAATGGCAATAGCACATTTGCAGTAAGGCTAAAATTCCTGATTGTTCTTGAAGAGGAAAGGTGAAGGTCAGTGTCTGTGTAAACCAGAGAAGAAATAATGTCAGCATGTGCCTTCGGGGGAACAGCCATCATTGTAAAATGGGAGGGGGTTGAGGTATCAACACATGAGGGATGGGGGCAACTCTTAGTTTGTGCAGACTCTGGGAAGCCTGGGGGCCAGATTTTGAAAAGCTGAGATGCAGATGATACACCTGCATCCAGGAACACCCAATATGTATCTATCTCAACATAGATACAGCAGGTGCTATTTGGAACCCCCCAGATGATTTTCATCATTCAACTGAGGTTTCTTAGTATACATTCAACAAGTCTGCTTAGACCATAATAACTGCAGCCTTAGAAAATGGCCATAGTCATCCACTGCTGGATGCACAACTGATTGGTATCAGCACCCCTTGCCCACCTGCATGCAGGGATATGAGGATGGTGCAGCCCTTTGAAAATATCCCTGGACTCAAGGCAGGCTTAAGGGTTTTGAAAATCCGGCACTCAAAGCCTATCTGTCTGTCTGTCTGTCTATCTATCATGTGACCTCTACATGCTTCTGCTCACCAAGCTGTAAGGTGGGGCTAAAGTAAAACGTGCTGTCATTGAGGTGCTGTATCTCAGCTGGGCTATCCTGGGCAAACCCTCTCCAAGAATGAAATATATCTCATCTTATCTAATCTACTTTAGTTTTCTAATCTATCCATATAATGTCTGTCTGTCTGTCTGTCTCTTTCTCTCTCTTTCTATGTGTGTATACACAGTGCTCCCTCCTTTATCTGCCCCCCTTTATCTGCCACCCTCACTTAACGCCAGTGTGAGCTCCTTCCCTGTTTTCCAAAAATGCTATCTCCCCCTTTAACTGCCACCCTCTAATATCTGCCATCCTCTTTTATACACCACAATTTAAGATGTACGGAGGTTGGCTGTCGTGGATAAAAGAGGAAGCACTGTATTTATACTTTATGCAGCCCCCTCCTCCCCAAGAGAAAACAGAAGTTATGTTTTATGCAGTAACCTTTGGAGCAATGAGGTGGGCTTGAAAAGAAATAAACACCTACAGGGAAAAGAGCAGTGGGTATTATTTATAGTGTGTGGCGCTAGGTATTGCATAACAAGTGCCCACAAATATATTTCAATTGAGCAGGGGCTCCGATCAATTCACTAAATGTACAGATTCCCTCAAATGAATTACTGTTTCAAATGAACATGTTTTTCTTTTTCTTTCTCTTTTTTTTCTTTTTAAAATGTATATACCCCCAGATAACCCGGCTGGGAAGCAACATCTCATTTTCAGTGGGTTCCTGCTGAGACCCACATTTTACAATGTGGTTAACTGGAACACTGAGAGGTTCAGTGAACTGCTCAGGGTCACACAGTGAGAATGTGGCTCTGGTGGGATTTAAATCAGGGTTCCCTAGTTCGAGAGCCTGACCTCTAACCACTAAATGCCCACAGCTCCACAAATTTAATGCCTGATAATGAAAGGCATGGCAGGGGAAGGGATTTGTTTAACTCCACCTCTTTTGCTGGTTGACCGTTTCAGGCCAAAGTCAGGAACTGCATAACAAACAGCACAGTATATTATCCAAAAGCATTTTGTTGGGAGAAATTTAGGGCCAAAGTGGTTTCATAATTTCACCAGCCATAGCGGTTGAAAAGCTTATTTCAGCAGGATCATGAAGGGGTGTCAATTGTCCCCAGTTTCCATTCCTGGCACTTAAGGGACCCATACTATAGCCAGTCAGATTACTGGAATGACAAAACTGGGGAAAAAAATATGTTGCAGGTGACACTTTTCATGTAACTGACAAAAATGTCTTTAAGACTAGCTTTCAAGACCCTCTTCACCAGTTACGTGGAGGCAGAGCTGATTACATTCCAGATATACAAGCTTGATGTAGATTTAAATGAAACATGGTGTAGTCTGTTTAAACATCAAAGCACTTCAAACAGTTCAGATTCATGAAAGAACTGGCAGAAAGCTTGCAGAATATCCTACTGTCAGTAAGCATGAAGGGCCCTGATATTTAAATGGGTCCATTTGTATTATGAAAACATAGTGCTGCATTCAAAATAGAGTATCGCCATCAAGGAGGCATATTTATACAAGCAGTATATCCTGTCCGGCATGTGATGCCTGTATGAATTTTGGGCTGTGGTTGTACCATACAAAGAGCATATGTATGGCACACCACAAGCCACTGCCTGCAACCGTTATCCAGGAGCAAGCAGGAGAGTGCCTTTACTCCTGGGTGCCTTATTGAGAAGCCGACATGCTAGTGGCCACAAATGACATGCAAGCTGCTAAGGTGCCAGCTGCATGATAATATATGGCCATTAGGAGCGCTGCACAATGCCTCCATACAAATGTACAGAGACAGTGCACAGAGCCTTAGCCATTGCCCCCACCCCCACCCAAACCCAGAACACTAGCCTATGAATCCCTGGCAGTCTAGTGGTACCTCCTTCCAATTGCATCCCTGATATAATAGGAATATTCCCTGGTATGCTAGTACTACCTCCTTCCTGTCTTGATTCTGTCATATAATAGAGATATTCCCTGGTAGTCAAGTGGTATCTCCTCCTGCCCCAGTTCTCTACATCATACACTCCCCCAACCCCTCCCTGGCGCACCCACTCCTCACTGACCACCCCCACCTAGCACCAACTCAACCTACAGAAGCTGGTCGAGGATCATAGACAGACCTGCAAATGTCAAATGGCACAGATCCTTCTCTCGCCACTTCGGCTGGCTGCCATTTGAATGACAGGGGCCAAGCATGCACATACTGTAGTATAGAAACAGCTGCTTCTACAGTATGTTCTTGCATGGTCCTTGTCTTTCAGATGGTGGCCAACAGAGGTGGTAAGAGGAGGGTTTGTGGTTGCCATCTACAGCTCTGCTTGTGGTCCTGAGTGGGCTTTTGTAGGATGAATCTCTGCTGGATGGCAGGTGGAGGGTGCTGAATGGATGGGACAGGAGGAGGTGGGATTTGACACAGTGTAATAGGGCTCAGGGTAGTAGAAGGGTACCACCAGACTACCAGGGAATAGCTCTGCTATATTGTGGATCAGGGTGGGAGGTGGGGCAACTAGACCATCAGGGAGTGTCTCTGTTATATCAAGGACTGGGGTCAGAGGAGGTAACAGTAGACTGCCAGAGAATAGTCCTATTGTATTGAGGAATGGAACAAAAGGGGGGTTACAACTAGACTATCACAGAACTTCTATATTATATTGGGGATCAGCGTGGGGCGGTACCACTTGACTACCAGGGAATAGTTCTATTATATTGGGGAAGAGTGGGTACTCCTAGACAACCAGGACATTTCTCTATTATATCAAGGATTGGGACAGGAAAGGGTACCACTAGACTACCAGGGAACATTACTATTATATCAGGGATTGGGGAAGGAGGGGTTACTATTAGACTGCCAGGAGTTTCACTAATATATCAGGGATGGGAAAGGTGTCCCTGGCACCAGTACTTTCTAGGGTCAGAGGGTCACATACCGCATACCATCATGCATGTTATTAAGAGTTGGCTTTTGGAAGTGGTAAATAGCACTGCTTCAGCATTCTTTTAGTATTTCTCTTTTTTTTCTTCTGTTTCTCGCCTGCACAGTTAGTCCTTATTCAGGAGATCACCCCAGTCCCATCCCCCGACGTCCACTGGGACTTGCCAGCCTTCTTCCCCCAGGGCTTGCTCCTGCTTGCAGGGTTGGTAGGGGGGGAGGCCCCACCGAGGCATGGATCCAGTTTGGGCTGGCAGCCCAGCTGGTCGGGAGCAGGACCTGTGATCACCCATCATCATCCAGCCACTGGTGCTTCTTCCTCCTCCGTTTATCTTTCCTGCAGAGGAAGGGCATGCAATAATGCCAGTGGTGGTGATGCCACACATGCTCCTGGGTGTCTGTCTCACCTCCACCCTCATTCTGTAGCATCAGTGTGCCAACCCCCAGCCTCCACTAAGGGCCAGGTTAACACTGGTCACTGAGACCCTTCCCTCCCCAGAGCAGGAGAGCAGTATTGGGACACTTGATCCTTCTCTCTCCAGCCAACCCCAAGCAGCCCGAGGTCACTCCCGATCCCGGGTTGCCAACGTGGTGACAGGTGATGCTGATGCCTCAGCTCTCCATGCCAATGGGCTGCCCATGTTTTAGCATTTCTAAAATCCTCTAAATGTACCACACTGCCCTGTATGCAAATGGGTACCCTCATATTCATTGACACAGTGCTGTGTTTAGTACAGTCATGCTGTTTGCTGAGTACTGTACTGTGGATTCATTTCACTACGGCCCTTGTCCTCTTCAGATGCGCTATGTCCACTTAGCATGGTGCTATTCATGTCTGCACTGTGCTAACATTCTGGATATTGGTGCCAAGGTGTGCAAGAGATAGCTAGAAGGATTAAAGTAATAGTTCTCATGTTGGTGTAAGGAGGGGAGATTGCTGATGAGGTGGGTTAAGGCTAAAAGAAAGAAAGAAAATATCCAAAACACACCATTTTTGAACCACCCCAGCATTCTATTGCCCTCATAACAGCAATTACACACTGCTTGTCCTGCTTCAGTCCCTTGTCTCTTATGACTCCCAGGTCATTTTCTTGCTCCACTGCAGCAAGAATGACATCACTTATTGTATAAGTCCTACTCTGTTTTTCCTTCCCAAGTGTAGTACCTTTTGGCTAAATAAAGTCTGAGACTCTAGGGGCCCAATTCACAAAAGGTTTCGAACAGCATAAGCCCCAGGTACTCCAAATTCAGGGCACATGGGACTTGCAGTGGTCCCTGTCTGAAAGTCGGGATTCACAACCATTGCACCAATGACCCGATTTTAGATCAGTTTTTTGCTGGTCTATTGCTGCCACCCTTAATACGGAGCTTCTGCCACATGTCTGGTGTAAGCCACTATAAAGGAGGTGAAGTGTCAAAAAGGCGTGCAACCTTTATGAATTGGGTGCATGGTGCACCAAAGTGGTTGGCGCAGCACCGGGGTGGATGCAGGCTTGATGCAAGCCTTGCATCCACCTTTGTGAATCAGGCCCTAGGTGTCCAACTAATCGTCTAGTTTGCTCTGCTCCTCCTGAAGTTTGACATCACCCTCAAGGGATTCTATTTCCTGGGCCAGCTTAGTGTCATAATGTTTGACAGCATGTTTATATTATATTACATACATTTGAGGTCTTAAAATCATGTTTCTGCCATGGAGAACTACTCAATCACTATTAAAATAGAAGAGTTAAGAACTCCAGTTGGAATGCTACCTCTTAAAGTTTAATTTTTTGACATGGAAACACTCCGATGATGTTTCTGCATATTGAATAAAAAAACATAGAGGTAGCAAGACAGTTTGAGGGTTATGTGTTTCAAAATGAAGGAAGGACTCTATTAAAAGTGGGTTCCAGTTCAAAATATCGGTTTCAAGAAATGAATTCATATTTAGACTTTC
This sequence comes from Neoceratodus forsteri, assembly GCA_016271365.2. Taxonomy (NCBI): domain Eukaryota; kingdom Metazoa; phylum Chordata; order Ceratodontiformes; family Ceratodontidae; genus Neoceratodus; species Neoceratodus forsteri. The sequence goes on along the minus strand of CM028132.1, from coordinate 800,162,164 downwards.
ATAGCTATCAAGAACACCCTTTCCACATGGCATGCCAGTTTTTTTTTTTTTAATTTAGTTATTTTGAAATATGAAATCTGTGCAGTATGATTACCCAAAAATCTAATACCACATTTATTACCATATTATGGTATTTGAGTCTGCTCAGGTAATTATTTCATGTAACACCTTAATCACTGCCTAGGATAATAACCATCTGCTAGTTGGGATGGCTAGCATAGGATGACCGCTCAGTTCTCCAGCTGGGGAAGTAGAATTCAGAAGAGGGAGGCATGAAAGTCCTTGTATAGCAGTGAAACACATGCATCATGCTGCAGCCAGTTTGATATTGAATTATTACATGGCTTCCCATACCAAAGCACACCATAATGCTACAACATTCATATTTTGTTCACAAACATTTTTTCACCACATAATATTCAAGTATTTTGAACAGCATACACTTCAGCTGCGTTAAGCATATATTTTATCACATATCTATCAGGCTTAAAAATGGGAGAATCTATTTAAACTAATAGCTAAGCATATTCAAGGTAAAGTAATTTAATCTGTGATGGAACATTTTGTTTCAAACCACCTAGGGCAGAAATATTTTACAGCAAAAGATTATTAAGCAACATTATACAGTAACATTATGCAGTAATTGAAGTTTTACTTTGCTCCTTACATTTCTGCCTGTGCTGCAGATCTGACCTTTTTCTTAGAATAGATAAGCATTTTCTGAGTATATAGTGGGAAGCTAATTCAGGTATTATACGATTAGATCTAAAAAAATGAACCAGAACATGTTAGGCCAACAGTAATTATCATCTACCCTCTTACAACAACACTGGTGCATACTTATTCCTTGGAAAAAACTTTGTTAATGCACCAGTTAGGATTCAACTTAATGCCACAGAAGTAGGAAATGTGATGTTAGAGTTTCCAATCCTACCCCCCAAGCAAAAGGAAAAACGTTAATGTTTTTGGTCTCCGAGTCTTTGCAAATCAGTGGTGGATTCTTCCTTGGGGTTGTCAACCCTAATGCTGACCCCTTCCCCCAGCCTATAGCCTCCTGTCTGAACCACATGGTACAGCTGCAACCATTGCCTCACAGTGATATACTCTTCAATGGTAGAGAAGTATGTCTTGCTACATGTTTTGGTGTGAAGAAAGCAGATCATGTGTGACGTTGTTTGCTCAGGGAATAGAAACATAGACTTTGATGGCAGATAAGGACCACTTGGCCATCCTAGTCTGCCCATTTCCCTACCTATTGGATAAGCTGCAGATTCTAATTAACCAACAGCCTACTTCTTCCAGTAGGGAGGGCATTAGTGTTCACAACCCCAAGGAATACACCACCACTGATTCAACAAGACTCCAGAGACCCAAAACCCTAATGTTTTTTTCCTTTTGCTGCTTGGAGGATGGGTATGGGGAGTTAGGTTTGGAAACCCTAACACCACATTCTCTACTTTTGCGGCATTAAGTTAAACCCTGACTGGTGCATTAACAACGTTTTTTGCAGAGAATTTCCTTTCTTTTTGAGATACTGGAATCATATCCTCATTCACACAGGGGGACCTGCGTGAACAGATGCAGATGCACAGCACCCTTTGGGTCCTGCGCCACAGGAAGACTCAGTCCACCTACAGAAGTGTAACGATGAATGTCAAGAAATCAGGGGGCTGTCGGTGAGCTGCAGAAGCACAGTGCCCTTTGGACCCTGTGATTTTATGTGGCCACAGATGCAGGTGCACAGGGCAAAGAATCCATCTGTCAGCCAATGCAAAGGGTCCTTTGCCATCCATGGGTGAAGAGATGCAGGACCCTATGACAAGCGGACAGTTGTCTTCACTACAGTATATGGTACCCAGGCCCATGCAGGCAACCCTGCAGCTTTCACTCCCTGGCTGGGGGGGTTGCATAAAAGCACCATCCTCCCACCCTCATCCCATCCAACTGGGACACTGAGCTCACTCCTGAACTCAGCTTACTGGCGTGGGATCACAAAGCATACCTAATGGGATCAAGGTTGGTACTACATACAAAGTTTCTTAAAATTATATATATATATATATATATATATATATATGTATGTATGTGTGTGTGTGTATATATATATATATATATATATATATATATATATATATATATATAGATATATAGATAGACAGATATCTTTTTTTTATTTTGTCCCCAAATTTTCAAGATAGTCATTTTATGACTCCCCTTATAAACATGACATGTAGCATTTATAGTATGTTGGTCAAAATGTCCTTTCATACCAGAAGTATGAAAACACGTCTCATGCTTGATTTAAAAAATGAAAACTGTCACATTTATGAGGTGACATGGAAACATGGCTATGTTGAAAGTTTGGAGTCAAAATATTGAAAACTAAGAACGTTATGAATGAACATTGAAATACTGCAATGTTCACTCAGAACCTATGCATTTTACAATATTTGTACACCAAAGTTTCAGCATAGCCTTCTTATTACCCTACCTCATAAACCCAGTAGGAGAACATTTTCAAATACCTGCTGAAACCTCATTGGTCAGGATTTGAAAAATGACAGCTGTCACGTTCATAAGACGATGTTTAAAAAATGGCTATGTTGAAAATTTGGGGTGTAAATATTTAAAATTACAGAAGTTATGAGCAAGTATAGAAAAATTTCAATGTATAGCCGGCCTGATGGTGATGAGGGGTGAGGCACTGTTCAAGTGCCTTACCTCGTGCCATGCTGGTGACCGGAGTTTGTGATTTACTTCTGGATACCAGAGGTTGGCAGGAGAGGAGGGCTGGGAGATGACTGAGTGGCCATTAGGTAGCCCTCATCTCCTGGACTTGGGTAGTGAGTTTCCTCACTCTTGGCTGACACCTTTTGCAGTCTGGGTGTCAGAGCAGAGGGCTGGTGGGCTGACGTAACATCATGAGGGTGGAAAGGGCTGTGGTTCTGGGAGTGCATTTGTTCCTTCATGTGTACATGCCTACTATGTTGCCACAGTTCTGGGTTCAGGGAGAAAAACATAGAAAAACTAAGTCCCGCCACTGCCATATGTGACAGCCCCTGGCTTTCTCGGGCCCCTCTTTGTGTGGATTCTTACCACTGTGATGGGGGGAGTGGCAATGGGGCTGGGTCAAGGGCTTGATGACAGGCATACATGGCACTAAAGGGCAAAAAGCTCTATGAAAAAAAATTCTATAAAAACAAATTTCAACGTAAGCTCATAACTTTGTCAATTTTGAATATTTTGACCCCAAATTTTCAACATATCATTTTTATGACCCCAGCTCATGAACATGGGTGGTGAACATTTCCAAATCCCACCCAAAAGGTGATTTTGAAAAGTGATTGCATAATTGCCTTTCGGGCCAGATTTGCATAATTCCACCACTACTGATCATGAGGCGGGGTCCCAAAAAGGGCATGTTGAAAATGTGGTGTAAAAATATTCAATAATGGCAAAGTTATGAATCAAAGTTCAACCCCCACTGAAATACTTTATACTGCACTTGCCTTATTTTCTCATTTTGCAGTCAGCAGTTCCAGCAGCCAGATGTGTCATTGATCAAAGAGAGGCTCTACACCGTGGGACATGTTCAGGTGTGTGTGTGTGTGTGTGTGGAGTGTGTGGAGGAATGTGGGGTGGTGGGTGCTGAGTGAGAGGTCAGGGTGCGGTGGGTGGAGAGGGTGTTGGAGATACAGATTGGTGAGGGGCCGTTTTCCTGTTTTGTAAGTTTTACAAAAATAAATAATTGAGCAGTGATTTTCTTTATTACAGCTGTCATTCTGACATTGGAGATTGGGCACCCCAGTGTCAGGCTACTCTTTGGGGAATGGGGATGGGCAACCTGGAGTGGAAGGAGATCCAGAGAAGTGGTACTGGGGTGGGCACTTATATATATTTAAAAATAAGTAAACATTGGGAAAGACAGGCAACCTTGGAGGTGGAAGAAAGAAGCAAAATGGGGGTGGGCATCCCGGTCTGCTTATCTGTAAAATAAAAATAAATAAACATTGGGAAGGGCAGGTGGGAAACTTGGAAGGAAGGGGGAGAAATAATCGGTACTGGGGGTGGGCACCTTGGTCCACTTAACAAATACTGTAGAGAGAGCGATAGATAGATACTTCAGCTGAAGCCACAGCATGACTCCAGCTGTGGCTTCAGCATTCAAAAAAGTCCCAATGATCTCACACAGAGAACTCAGGTGAACAGCTCCTCTCGCTGAGCTGGGCACCTTGGATTTTGGGGTGCCCAGAAAAGGTATTTCTGGCCATTATTTAAAAAAACTAACATTAAAATCTAGCTAAATGGGTCCTTTTAGCTTGGTTCAGGTTTTTGTTTTTTAAACTTACACCGTTTTTATGTATTTTCCATGCTTTTTAGTTTGAGGGGAATAAAACAAAATGGTGGCTCTCACAGCACAGAAAACATTTTCATTGTGTGAGAAGCAAGTGGTGAGAAACCAAAAATGGTCTTGTGACACAGAATTTGTGGTGTTATGTCAGAACTTTATCCAAAAACCAAACTGACCATGCTTAGAAGAGAAAAAAAAACTTTGAATCTTTATAACTCTGGAAACATTTAATATTGTTTCACGAAACCTGCCAAAAGCAGTACATTGGCATAGCACACTTCTACCTTGAAAGTTTTGGAAAAAAAAACTCCATTCCATGTAGCCCCATTCTAGCCCAGTTAAATATGCACTTCACTACAGCAGGGTTAACCTTTGACACCTCACCTGCTAGCAATCTGCTTGCCCAGTTGGACAGTTCAGCCCACATTTATCTGCCTTCAGCCAACATGTGTGCTAATAAATTCTCTTTTAGCCCAGCCTCATACAGACAGGTTGTGGACCTCTTACTGGCCCCGGACACAAAAAGAAAAGTGGGAGCAGACTTAATTGAGCACTATTTCTTAAAGCTGGGTTATCATGTATTGGCTGCCACTAACACCCACCTCTTTAATCTGTCCCTCTCCCAAGGCACCTTCCCACATCAATGGAAAATAGCAAACGTCATTCCACTTTTTGTGTTTGCTTGCACACATGCACAAGAAACATTATGGGGCAGCTTAGGAGAGGAGTGGGTTGTGGAGGTGTGGCACTGTGGCAGCCAATGGAGGCATTGCATTTGGGGGCTTGGCACTGGTAGACCAGTGGAGTCACAGTGTGCTGATGACACTGGTTTTCAAAAGTGCCACAAAGTTGTAACATTTTAGCTACAGCAATCAGGGGCCGCCTCATCATTGCAGAATCAGGCATTTCACTGCAATGAGGGAGTGACCCGTCATTGCAGGGCGGTACCTTGCCTAGTGTAATATTGTTTGTGAATGTGGCGGCAAGCCGCCATGTTTACAAACAATATTACATAGCTCCCAGTGCTAAGGGGGTGCCCAATCCCCCTCGGCAATATGCACCCCCTCAAAAACAGTCTTTGTTTGTCGATGAGGGGCCCAATCCCCATCGGCTTCAGTCCCCACTTCCCAGTTTAATTTGCCGATGGGGGAACCCACTACCCATTGGCATAATGTCCCCCCAAAAAAAACATTTATTTTGTGCCAAGGGGGGGTGCCCAATCCCCCTCGGCTCTTGCCTCCCCGGTATGTGCCGATGGGGGTGCCTAATCTCCCGTCAGCTACAGCCCCCCCAAAAAAAAACACTAGGGTGGCATGCTGGGAACCACCCCAGCATGCCAAATGTTCCTGTTAAAAAAAAAAATAAATCCTGCAATGTTTTTTGTTTTGTTTTAACCTGTTAAACACAAAACGGTCCCTCGTTGAGTCTGGTGGTCCCTCCTCCAACCCGCACCCATCCTCTATGTAGCCTGCCTCTCCACACCCCCCTCACCCCATACTTACCTCAGGAGTCCAGCGCGATGATCTTCGGTGGACCGGAAACACGTCTACACTCTTCAAAACCGACCGCAAACTGAAGAAATGCCGGTAAGCTGTATAATGGCATAAATAGGGTTTTTTCAACTTTGGTGCATATCTCAGGCATTTTTGGGAATTTTTCAACATGGGGTTATTGGGACCCCTCCTCGTGAATTCAGCCACTGTCATGGCGTTATTTAGTCCCGAAAGGTGATTTTGCGGTCACTGAGCAGAATCACCTTGAAGGACTGAATAACAAAATGACATGTCAGTGTTCATGAGGTGGGCTCTCAAAAAGCCTATGTTGCAAATTTGGTGGAAAAAATGCAAAAAAAATCAGTTTTACGAGTGTGTGTCGCGCAGTTGCTGCGCATGCTCGTAACTTCGCGAATTTGCAATATTTTCACTCCAGATTTTCAACATTGCCATTTTTATGCACCTACTTATGAACAGTACAGCTGTCATTTTTCACATCCTGGCCGAAATGTGTTTTTGCACTTCTGGCTCAGAATAGCATGGTCGCTGTGGTAAATCAGTGTTCGGGACACATTAAGAAAATCACAGTGAAACTGTTCATGAGCAAAAATTCTAAAATGCCTTTGTTGAAAATTTTGTGACAAAAGTCTATAAAATGAGTGTGTTATGAGCATGCATTGCGCAGTTCCCACGCATTCTCGTAACTTCATAAATTTTTAATATTTTCTCTCCAGATTTTCAACACTGGCATTTTTCCACACCTCCTTATGAACAGTATAGCTGTCATTTTTTACATCCTGGCCGAAATGTGTTTTTGCACTTCCGGCGCAGAATAGCGTGGTCGCTGTGGGAAATCTGTGTTCGGGACACATTAAGGAAATCACAGTGACACTGTTCATCAGCAGAGGTCCTAAAATGCCTATGTTGAAAATTTGGTGATGAAAGCCCATAAAATGTCTGTGTTACGCGCATGCATTGAGCAGTTTCCACGTATGCTTGAAAGTGTGATTATTTTTAATATTCCCACTACAGATTTTAAACATTGCCATCTCTTCACACCTCCCTATGGATGGTGCAGCTGTCATTCTTCACATCTTGCCTGATCTGTGTTTTTGTACATGTGACACAGAATGGCACAGTCACGAGGAGACCACGTGATGCAGTGCTCAGGGTAACATCTCTCTGCAATCGTTCCCTCTACCTGACGACTAGTTTCATCTCTTTAACATTTAAAATATCACTATTTTGCTAATTTTCTGTCTGGTCTGCATCCTTCTACTATCAGGAAGTTCTCAGGGGGTCAGAAAGGAAGCAGAGATGCGTCTTGCCCTCTCGAAGCATATGCTGCCCGTGGCCCCAGAGAAACTTAGCAAGTGAGTCAAGGCCCTGCAGGGCACCAGTGGCAAGTTTTCTACTACTACCACCACCATGTAGGCCTCAGAAGTGACTCTCCTCACACTTGAATGCTTCCTTTCAGAATTCACCCCTTTTTGAGAAGATTTAAAATTTCTTACTTAAGAAGTTAAGCAGATGGCCACCGTGCTCGATGATATCTCTCCGAGGATGGTGAATAATGAAACTCATCTAATTTCCCTGGAGAAGTGAGTGGAAGGCATGAATTCTGAAACGGTGGAAAACAGACATAGAATTAAGAAGTTGGAGGCCAAAATTGAAGACCTGGATGGGAGGAGTCACAGAAATAATGTTGTAATAATAGGCCTTCCAGAAACAGAAGAAGGGGCTAATCCTATATTGTTTGTCCAAAAGCTCATAACAAAACTAGTTGATCCTTCTCCTTTTGGCTCAGTCTATACCATTGACCAAGCCCATAGAACTCTTTGACCGATGCCTGCACCGGGCTCAGCCCCTCGTCCTTTGTTCCTAAAATTCCTCAACTTTTAAGAGAAACAGCATTTCTTGGGCAAATTGAGAGACTTGCAAGAGACATTATGGGAAGGAGCCAAAATCAGAGTTACCCAGGATCTGCCCGCAGCAGTTAGGCAACGAAGAACATTATTCCATCTTATTGTCTCAAAACTAATAGCGGCTGGTATAAAATTCAAAATGGGATACCCTGCCCGACTGCAAGTTTTGGTAGCAGGCAGTTGGTCCACCTTTGAGGAGATAGATGTGGCACAGACTACACTGCAAGCGGCCTTCCCAGATTTGTTTCGTTCTCGTTGAACAGAGTTTGTAAAGAGATTTATCTGCTGCTGTATGGGACACACTAGGCCAATAAGGAGATATTCTAAAAAGTCGCTGATTTCAATCATGGAGTGAGATGTTATCACTTGGGCAGCTTACATGGATAACAGACCAGGGCTTAGCCAGCATGATTGGCTTCAACAGAAGCCCCAGACTTTATTGCATATTCCTGACGTAATGCTTCTTTTTTACTTTATACTGTTGGAATCGTTGAAGTTTTGACTGTGTTGGTGGGATGTTACAATCCTTCTTCCTGTGTTGAAAAGTTACTTTTCTCTAGTTCATGAATCACAATACTCCTAGAGGGACATGTACTTTGTTTTTTACTTAAATAGGAGAATTAAAAACAAAATTGAAAATAGAAGCTCCATCTTTCTCTCACCAGATGCTGGTAATGCTTGTTTGTCACCACAAGAGGGACTATGCATACTAGTCTTAAGTGCTTAACTTAGCTATAAATGGGAGCCATGCTTAGAGTAAAAGGCATACTGTGAGTCAGTTTTTCTTTTTCTTTGGCCTTTTTTCTTTTCCAGGTAGACTGGCAACATTTCAGACTAAAGCGCAATTGGAGGCGGTTCCTCCTAATGGTTGCAAATTTAATAACAGGCCTGCGTAATGACACAGGGAATATTTCTGTTATAACTAGTTAAGGAAATGATTGTAAATGATGAAAGCTGATCTAATTTTCTCTGGATTACCTACCACTCTAATTGTTACATTATATATTAAAGTTATAACAATTTTAGGGTAATCGTCGGGTGGAGGGCGGGTGGAGGTGGAGGGGAAAAATTGTGAGATCTGCAGAACGCTACTGCAACAGCAAGGGGAGGTGGGTGGGTTGGGTTATTTTGGTTTTACAGTGTTCTTGTTTGGTTCCTGGTATTGATATGGAAAGATATAGGTATTAATGGGGGGGGATGGGGGGACAAGCACAGCAAGGGCTTCCAAAAGCTATATGGTATTTTGCTGGTTTATTATTACTCTTGAAATTGTCAGGGTCTACTTAATAAGGGACAATGGCTAGAAGTGTGCACATTGCAACGTGGAATGTGAAAGGGGCTAGACAGAAACTCAAACAGTATAAAGTCTTGAAACATTTAAATATTCTATCAGCGGAAATCGCCTTTATTCTGGAATCCCATTTGCTAGACTCCGAGGTGATTCGGCTTAGGAGACAACAAGTGGGCCAGGTTTTTTCAGCTGAGGGCTCTACCAATAGTTGTGGAACTATGATTTTAATAAATAGAAGCATCCCTTTTTCCCCTACTCAAACTAGTATGGATCCTGAAGGCAGATATGTATTGGTACTGGTACACTGTTTGCCAAAGAAATATTGATAGGTAGTATTTACGGCCCTAATCAGGATATACCTGGGTTCTTCATGCAACTTCTCCTAACTCTCACTCCCTTCCTATCAACCCCAATGATCCTGGGTGGAGATCTTAATCTTGTCTTTGACCCAAATTTAGACAGATCTGGTCATCATCGAAAGGGACTTTCTCCTGCCCAATGTGCACTATGCAAACTGATGGACCAGGCTGGGTTATGTGATATCTGGCGGGTTCTTCACCCAATGGATAGAGATTATACCTATACCTCCCCAGTTTATGTTTCCTCTTCCCTCATAGACTACCTACTTTGTTCTCACTCATTAATCCCAGGGGTCCTAGATGTTTCTATCCATCCTGGCCCTCCCTCAGATAACTCTCTGGTCATTTGTTATCTCTCCCTGTTATCTATACCTAAAGGGGATTTCAGGTGGAAACTTAATGATCAGTTGTTGATGGACCCAGATGTGGTTCAGCTCATTCAGGAACATATTGATTAGTTCATTTTAAACAACCATGGATCCACAGAACGGCCTGACATTGAATGGTGTGCCCTCAAGGCATATCTTAGAGGGATCCTGATAGGATTAGCATCAAAAAGAAAGAAAATTAGAGAACAAAATGCTCTACAACTATTGTCCCAAGTTAGGACCATAGAACACATTTTATCTCCACAGTCCCCGGAATCCCTTCATCAAGAATTAATCAGACTGAGGGCTGCATATCTAGAATTATTGAGAGAAAAGTCAGAATTTGCTATAATCAAAACTAAAGCTTCCTATACAGACCAGGGAGATAAGGCAGGACGCCTATTGGCCTTTAGGAATAAAAAACAGGAATCCTCTCGTTTTATAGCCTCTATACGCTCTCAGTCTGATGGTTCTAAGAAAACTTCCCCTGAAAACATTATTTCAGAGTTTACTGGATATTACACATCCCTGTATGGCCCGATGTCTGATCTTCCCACTGAACAAACTCTAGACAGTTATCTTAAGGATACTAACTTGCCTTGTCTCTCAGAAGATCAACAGAACTTACTATTACAACCGATTACAGTGCGGGAGTTAGAAGACATAATTAGTAATCTTCCTAAGAATAAAACCACAGGGCTGGATGGTCACACAGCTAATTTTTATCGAAAGTTCAGTAACCAGCTCATCCCTTTGCTCCTCCCCCTTTATCGATATATATTTTCTGGGGCCCAAGCTGATTCCACCCTGTTTGAGGCATTGATTGTCTTACTACCTAAACCTGGTAAGGTCCCTGAACTGCTCATTAATTATCAACCCATCTCTCTCCTTAATCAGGACATAAAAATTTTGACTAAACTGCTTGCTAATCGGCTACATTTAGTACTCCCTTCTATTATAGGATCAGAGCAGGTGGGCTTTATTAGGGGTAGATCATCTGCTGATCACCTGCGTATCCTGTCTCATGTCTTCTCGATATCCAGGGATGCCCCTTTCCCTGCAGCTCTGGTTTCCCTGGATGCCGAGAAGGCATTTGACAGAGTTAACTGGCATTACCTCTTTAGGACTCTTAAGGCTTTTGGTTTCCCATTACAGTTTCAGCAATGGATTCATGCATTGTACCGAAACCCCTCAGCCCGAATAACTGGCAATGGGGTGACCTCAAACTCTTTTATACTGCATTCTGGTACAAGGCAAGGCTGCCCACTTTCCCCACTACTCTTCAATATCTACTTGGAGCCACTGATCCGTAGGCTGGTCAATTGCCAGAGGATGCAGGGCATCCCCATACACTCCCATGAAGTAAAGGTCTCGGCATACGCTGATGACCTTCTTCTCCAGCTCTCACCCGGTTTCATCAATCCCCTCAATGTTAGAAATTATTGCTGAATTTAGTCATTTAGCAAACTATAAACTGAATGCTAGTAAGACAATTGTCTTTCCCCTAAACCATAAAATATTTGAACCAGACATAACAGCACTAGGACTCACTTTTATGGAAACAAGATTCCCTAAGATACCTAGGTATAGAGCTCACTAAGAGGTTAGGCAAGTGCTTAAAACTTGATTTGGACTCCCTGGTATTCACAATTAGGATTTAAATCGATGGTCAACTCTCCCGATTTCTAGCTGGGGCAGGATTAATTTGCTTAAAATGAATGTTTTCCCACGTATTTTCTACCCCCTTAGTCTACTCAATATATGGCTCCTCCTGTCCTGGCTTAAGAAGGTACATAGCTTTTTCATTAAATTTATATGGCCCAATAAAACGCCTAGATTAGCTTTTCATAAACTAGCTGCTCCCAAGTTGAGAGGTGGATTAGAAACATAGAAACATAGACTTTGATGGCAGATAAGGACCGCTTGGTCCACCTAGTCTGCCCATTTCCCTACCTAGAGGATGGGCTGCAGATCCTAGTTAGCCAACAGCCTATTTCTTCCTACCCCCCACAAGAATTGCCTTATGTCTGTCCCATGCATTCTTGAATTCTCCCACAGTTTTAGACCCCACAAATTCTTCAGGAAGGCTGTTCCATGCATCCACTACCCCTCTCTGTGAAAAAATACTTCCTCACATTGCCCCTGAACTGCCTCCCCATCTTTAAATTGTGTCCCCATGTTCTTGCATGTCTCTTTTTCTGAAAGATGCTACCCTCTTGGACTTTGTTGATTCCACTGAGGTACTTAAAAGTTTCTATCATGTCCCCCCCTCTCTCTTCTTTCCTCAAGGGTATATATATTATGCTCCTTTAGTCTCTCCTTGTACAGCTTATCTTGCAGACTCTGCGCCATTTTAGTTGCCCTCCCTCTGGACTGCTTCTATCCTATCTCTGTCCTTGCGGAGATGGGGTCTCCAGAACTGGACACAGTACTCCAGATGGGGTCTCACCAATTGTCTGTACAGAGGGATAACAACTTCCTGTTTTCTACTGATGATGCCTGTCCCTATACATCCCAGTATACCTCCAGCCCTCCTTACTGCCTTCTCACATTGCTTGCTAACCTTAAGGTCATCTAATATGATTACCCCCAGGTTCCTTTCCTTTTTTGCCATTGTTACTAGCTCCCCTCATTGTGTAATCTTCCCCTGGGTTCTTGTTTCCCAGGTGCATTATTTTGCACTTCTTTGCATTGAATCCTAGCTGCCATACTTCTGACCATTCCTCCAACCTTGCCAAGTCCCTTCTCATCCTTTCCACGCCTCCTTGTGTATCAGCCTTGTTGCAGATCTTTGTGTCATCTGCAAAGAGGCTTACTTTTCCTTCCAGTACCTCTACAATGTCACTTATAAAGACATTAAAAAGGACTGGACCCAGCACTGAACCCTGCGGTACACCACTAGTAATCCCTCTTTCTTCAGAGTGGACTCCATTTACAATTACCTTCTGTGTTCTGTTGTCCAGCCAATGTTTTACCCAGGCTACCACCCTGGGACCTACTTCCAGGCTGGTTATTTATTTTTTTGTTAATCTATTAATCTTTTGTGTGGGACTGTGTCAAATGCCTTGCTAAAGTCTAGATAGGCCATGTCCACAGCCCCTCCCTGGTCTACTACTTTGGTCACCCAGTCAAAGATATCTATTAGATTCATCTGACATGACCTTCCTGCTGTGAACCCATGCTGCCTTGGGTCCTGTGCCCCACTGGCCTCTAGGTACTCAACAATTCTTTCCTTCAGAAGTGACTCCATCACTTTCCCTACCACAGAGGTCAAACTGACAGGTCTGTAGTTTCCTGCCTCTGTCTTGGTCCCACTTTTGTGAAGGGGAATCACATCCACCTTCCTCCAGTCCTCGGGTACCACACCATCCTCCCATGATTTGTTAAAAAGTGTAGTCAGTGGTTTCACTAGTTCCCCCCTTAATTCTTTGTCCACCTTCAGTTTTAGGAGTTCTTGCAGAACCCTTTCTTCTGTGAAAGGACTGGGATAGACCTCCGTCAAGAGTGCTTCTGTTAATTGGATTAGGCACTTCCTCCTCTTTGTGAATACTGAGCAGAAATATTCGTTCAGTATCCCTGCTTTTTCACTGTCCCCCTCTGCCCACCCACCATTCATTCTATTCAGCCTCACTATCCCTCCCTTTGTATTTCTACGCTCTCTGATGTACCTATAAAAGGTTTTATCCACCTTCTTAACTGAGTTGGCTATCTTTTCCTCAGTTTGGGCCTTTGCTATTCTGGCTTCCCTCCCTGCTTCCTTCTGTGTTAACTGGTACAGCTCTCTGTCCTGCTCTTTCTGTGTTTCCTTATACTTCCTGAATGCTATCTTTTTCTCCCTGACTTTCCCAGCCACCTCTTTTGAGAACCATAGTGGCTTTTTCTTTCATTTTGATTTGTTTATTTGCTTCACACAAAGGCTTGTTGTCTCTGTGATGGCAGTTTTGATGATTCCCCATTGTTGCTGCACCCCTCCTTCTAGCCTGTTTGCTAGTGCTTTTCTGAAGCACTCTCCCATCTAGCCAAAGTCAGCCATCCTGAAGTCCAGTACCCTCACTTTTGTATGGCTTGACTCTGTACCTGAGTTTAACATGAACCACACTGTTTGGTGGTCACTTGTTCCCAGATGGCAACCCACTTCTAGATCTGAGATCCTCTCACTGCCTCCATTTGAGAGTATGAGGTCTAAGATTGCTTCCTCATGAGTGGGTTCCAAAACTAGCTGTCTGAGACCTGCCACCTGTAGGGTATTGAGAATGGCCCTGCTCTTTGATGTGGCTGCTGCAAATGTGCTGCAGTTAACATCCGGCATATTCAGGTCTCCCATCAACAGTATCTCCCCTTTCTCTGCCTTCCTAAGAATGCCTTCTATCATATCTGTGTCCATTCCCTCCCCCTGACATGGTGGTCTGTACACAACACCTGTGTGGATTGTGGTGCCCTTTCCAGTCTCCAAGGTGACCCACAGTGCCTCTTCTCCTCCCTGTTTACTCTTTTGTTCAGTTGCTTTTATCCCTTCCTTTACATAGAGAGCTACTCCTCCCCCTCTTCTCGCCTGCTTCTTCATATTGGCCTATACTTTTGGGCAAGTCACGCTAATAAATATCTCAGATGGCTTCTACCAGAACCTCCTGATTATTCTCCAATATGGCTAAAAATTGAATTAGCTCAGATTCTCTCCTCTGGTCTTTCCCCGGTCACACTTCTACATATAAGGGAAAAGGCTCTTCCTGCCAAACTGAGAAATTCCCCAACAGCCACTTCACTTAAGGTCCACACCTAACTTTGTAATTTTCTTAACTATAAACACACCATTGACCTATCACAATCTATATGAGGCAATCCTAATTTCAAGATAGACAGTAAGGTTTTATTTCCCCATTGGTTACCTCACCTGGGGGAGGGCCTGCTAACCAGTCTGGTCACAGAAGGGGGCTCATGGCTTTCCACAGTGGAAATTCTACATAAATTTAATATCCCCCATGTACATATTTTTAAAGTTTTTCAACTTAAACATCTCCTTATAACAAAATTGGGAACAACTCCTTGTATGCAAGCAAGTCCTCCCTTCCATAATGAAGTGACTCAATTAGTAGGCCTTCCACAGGCGGTTTCCAAGATTTATGGAATGTTCTTTAATTGGCTTTACCCGGACTACTTTGGCCCCATGACTTACTGGACCACCTTCTTTCCTGATAGTGTGATAGGCTGGTCTACCCTATGGCATAATTGTCATAGGTTTATAACCCAGGATAGACTTAGGCTCATGCAAATGCATATACTTCACATCTTATATTACTCCCCACAAAAACTAGCTAAAATGGGCTTAGTATCCTCTCCCCTTTGTAACCATTGTCACCTAGAAGAAGGCACCCTATACCATATTTTCTGGTCCTGTAATAAAGTGGCCTCAGTATGGGTCAAGATCAAACAAAGAGCTGACCCTCTCCTTGGTCTTGAAGAGTTGTTTACTTCTAGAGTCTGCCTACTGGGGGATTTTTCGGGCATCTCAGTCCTTAGATGTAAATACTACATAGCCCTCAAGTCCATGTCGGTTAAAAAACTTGTATTGAGGCATTGGATAGACCAAGAAGAAATCACTTATGGAGAGTGGCTTACTGAGCGTTTAGCTAACCTTAAAACAAAGAAAATAGTAGCAAGTCTGACTAACAGATTAGATAAGTTTAAAAAAATCTGGGACCCCTTCTATACTCTTCACTTTATAAACACTATCTATTAAATTCTTTGAAGACAGATATATCATCCCCACTGTAAATGCTGTGCAGGGTGGACTAGGGATGGGGGGGGTGGAGGCACAGGGATGGGAGGGAGGGAGGTCAAAAGAGAGGGGGAGGGAAGGACAGTATTATTACGATTCACTGTATTCATTTATGTACCAACAATGTAACTGTTCTCTGTATGAAAAAAAAAAACCTTTCAATAAATATTGAATTGAAAAAAAAAGAATGGCACGGTCGCTGTTGGAACTCAAAGTTCGGGACACATTGACAAAATCACACTGCCACTCTTCATGAGAAGAGGTCCCAAATGCTTTCATGAGGTGGGTTGGGGTCACAAAAAGGCCATGTTGAAAATTTGTAGTGTAAATACCAACAAATGCCTGGGGCATTAGTGTTTCTAACCGTAACATCCCACCCTGTACAGACTGACAGGCATTGGGTGTGCCTTTGGATTGCCAACTGTACTGCTCATGCCATCTCACCCCCACCCCCAGCCAGTAACAGGCATCGAGGTGTACCTTGGACTCTTCGGCCCCAGAGTTCACCCCATTCTCCTATGCTGCACCCATTTCAGCATATTTCCTTATGGAATGGGGTGACTGTAAAGCCAAGCACCCCAAGGCACACCTCAACACGTGTCAGTGTCTGCAGAATAGGGTGAGGTGACATTGCATGAACGTCATGGGCGACAACCCAAACACTTACCCCAATGCCTGTCTGTCTCCACAGGATGGAGGTGAGGTTGGTATGAAGTTCAATACTTCACTGCCATTCCTATTCTGCATCTGCCTAACTCCTGCATTCCAATGCTAATACCAGCAAGCAAACATTCGGCATTGACAAATGCTTGTTAAATCCAGCGACCCGTGTGACCTAAATAATTACTGGCCCATTTCCCTGTTGCCAGTCTTATCAAAATTTCTCAAGAAAGTTGTCAATTCCCAGTTAAGAGACTTCCTCGAACCCAACAATATTCTGAGTCCTCTCTAATCTGGTTTCAGGCCAAATCATAGTACTACCTCTGCACTGGTCAAAGTCATGAATGATTGGCAGTTCACTCTGGATGTCAAGAAAGATGTCTGTGCTTTATTTTTGGGCCTGAGTAAGGCCTTTGATACAGTGGATCATGACTTACTCCTAGCCATGCTGCCTAACATTGGACTTGATGGCACATCCATTAATTGGTTTAACAGCTACTTGATTGGCAGACAGCAATGTGTAAAATCCAAGGACATCACCTTCCCTCCTAAAACCCTACAAAGATGAGTTCCACAAGGCGTGATACTTAATATTTGCCATCTATATCAATAATATTAATGCCAGGCTTAGCAAAACTAGTGTTCACCTTTTTGTTGATGATACCATGCTCTACGTCACCAGACACTCCTTGGAACAAACGTGCACAGACCTACAGCATGACTTCAAGTCTCTTCAGCATAATCCCCTGCATCTAAAGCTGATTTCAATGCTAAAAAAAGCTAAAGCCATGTTTCTCTCCCCTCATACATGTTCATTGAATATTCCCCCTGTACTCCCAAAACCTCAGCTCCTGACCCTGTTTGGTGAGGCACTAGAATTAGTCAACAAATTTAAATATCTCGGCTTCTGGCTTGATCACAAACTTTCCTGTGCTGTACACCTGGAAGAACTTACCAAGAAACTCAAACAAAGGTTGGGAATCTTCTATTGTATTAAACATCTGCTAACCCTCAATGCCAAGATAAGACTGGTACAAACTACCTTCCTCCCTCTGCTAGATTACACGGACTTTATACACTGCCACTGCCTACTGGCTTCCTTAGCTAAACTGGATACACTATACCACAGGGCTATCCAATTCATAACTAATGCCCCGTACAATACACATCAGTGTTCCTTCTACACCATAATCAGTTACCAATCTCTGAACACCAGGAGGATAAAAAAATGCTGCCCTCCGGACCCTCAGAGCCCTCATCAGCAAGCTTCCTAAGTATGTGGTTGAGCTCCTTACCCTCACTGAGGGTTCCTATTCTATCCAAAGACACTGCTACCTCTTGCTTGAGGTCCCAAGAATCAGAACTCATTGTGGCGAATCCTCCATAAGCTATGTCCTTCCTACCCTTTGGAACAACATCCAAAGCACCCTAAAACTCCCCAAATTACTCAGGTTGTCCACCTTTAAGACTCTGCTGAGTTATTCTCTCAATGTCACTTGCTCCTGCTTCTAATAACCAGCCTCCACTGTCACACAGCAGGCTGACTCGACTATGGGTTGTCCTCCTCTAAGATTCTGCTGAGTCACTCTCCCAAAGATACTCACTCCTGCTTCCCATAATCTGCCTCCCCACTGTTACACAGCAGGCTGACCCAATTATGGCTCCAAAGACTTAATGATGAACATCTGTTACATGACCCCATGTAGGTTCAACCTTTACCCTCCTCTCCCTCCACACCCCTCCTCCCCTACCCGTGCCCCCCTTAGACCTCCCCCTGAGCCCTCTTCCCTACCCTTTTTTAGAGTGACATTGCTCTTAAAAAGAACTGCATGCCATTTACTGTAGAGTCATATTACCTTTAAGCACTTAATCAACCAACTGGTTGAGTGTATGTTGTAGATAATGAGTATTGTCATTGTTCATTGTGGTTCTGTAACTCTTAACCTATGTTATACTATCCACATAATGTATATTTGTATTTTATGTCTATGTATTTTGTGTCTATGTTATACTACCCACATAATGTATATTTTGTATTTTACGTCTAATGTATTACTGATTTTTTATCTTCTCCCAATGTTGCCATATTGTACTTTTGTGTCCGTATGTAACACCAGGACCACCTTGTAAAAGAGTTCTCTCAATGATATTTTCTCCTGGTAAAATAAAGAATGATTGATTGATTGACTGATTGATGTAGGGTGTACATGACAACAAACATAAATCCCATGTTAAGTATGGGGGAAAAATTAGACTTCTACAGGAAAATGACATATGCGGCTGTCAAAAACCAAACAAGCTGCCATCACAAAACTTTCCAGAGATTTAGACCTTGCCTCCTAGACACCACGTGCAAAATTTCAGCTGATTTCCTCAAACGCTGTCAAAGATATTACAGTGCAAAGTTAGAGGTTTAACATAAAACATCTCACTCAACCCTAATTATAGGGGCGCTACCACACCCCTAATATATCAATATAGCAATTTGTTGATAAGCATCCTAGGTTTTCCTCTATCAACATTTCTTACTTTGTTTCAATACAAGTACTGTTCCAGCTTGAAAGAACATTAGAACTCATCAGAAACTATTTTTCTTCAAATAATGTTCTTACAGACAAAAATACCTTCCTTGAATTCAATTTATATCCAGTGAGAAACATTAGAAATACTCTGTCTTGAACCTAATTGGGTTGCCAGCTGTTACGCTATGAGAACAATGTATCACAAATTATGCACAACATAGAATACACCTTTGACTGAGTAAATATGGTGAGGAATTTTACAGTTGTAATCACTAAAGGAGCTGTGCAATCTGAACTTTGTGTATACTTCATTACACATCTTTTTCCAACCTTTTATGTTCCTCCCTGTTGCTAATTTTGGTTTTTAGTCTATTTATATGGTGCCTCATTTCTTTTTATGTTTACCATGTGACAAACAAGGTGTTGGGGCCTGAAATTATTTTTGAAGTCCCCAGTTTCCCATGCAGCCACTTCTCTTGCATGCTAGTTCATCTAAAGCACAAGAACATTTATGTTTAACAGTGAGTGTTCAAATACATACAGCTGGGAAAATTGATGAAAACCTGCATGCAGCCATATTTAATAGACCTGTCCTATAATTATTTAAAATCTTAAATATGTTATAGCTGATATGTGTGTGTGCCTATGTAGGGGGTGGGGCCTAACAAGCCTGGAGAGAAAGGGCAATTCAAAAGGTATTTATTTTATTTATTTATTTATTACAGTCTTGGAAGTTGATGTACCTTTGAATCTGAGACTCATTTAGAAGGGTTCCATGTCCAATAGAAATCATAACAATTAGCTAAATACAACAATGTAACAAAAACATGACATGGACATAACAAAAAGCAAGCAATCAGAACAGCCATTATATCATACTTTGTCAAAGTTGGCAAATAAGAACCAAAAATAGATACCAAGGTAAAAGCTAAGATAAAATACAATAATGTATCAGTATGTGATAATAGGCGGTCAAGAATAACTTTGTCAAAGTCAATAGGTTAACATGGGTCAGCCACAACAAATAACAAGCATTTGCCAATGCCGAACGTTCACTTGCAGGTATTTGCAGTGGTATTTGGCAGTTGGACATGGCTTAAAATAATCAGTGACAAAGTACAAGCATTTGTCAATGCCGAATGTTGCTTGCTTCTATGTGCTGTTTAGGTATTTGGAAGTCATTGGAGTGCAAATATTGAAAAATCATGAACTTACGAGCGTGCGTAGGAACTGCACAATGCACGCTCGTAAAACAGTAATTTTTAGGAATTTTTTCACCAAATTTTTAACATAGTCATTTTAAGACCTCTGCTAATGAACAGTGTCACCGTAATTTTCTTAATGTGTCCCATACATTGATTTCGCACACCGACTGCGCCATTGTGCTCTACATGGGCGGAAACACATTTTGGGCAGGATGTGAAAAATGACAGCTATACTGCTCATAAGTAGGTGTGGTAAAATGGCAATGTTGAAAATCTGGAGTGAAAATATTGAAAATTCGCGAACTTACGAGCCTGCGTAGGAACTGCGCAACGCACGCTCGTAAAACAGTCATTTTTTGGAATTTTTGTACCAGATTTTCAACATGAGGTTTTTGGGACCCCTTCTCATGAATGATGTCACTGTCATGACGTTATTCGGGCCTGAAGGGTGATTTCGCGCAGTGACTGCAAAATCACCCTTTGGGCCCGAATAACGCCATGACAGTGACATCATTCATGAGAAGGGGTCCCAAAAACCCCATGTTGAAAATTTGGTGCAAAATTCCAAAAAATGCCTGAGATATGCAATAAAGTTGAAAACCCCCTATCTAGCCCATTATACAGCTTACCGGCATTTCCTCAGTTCGCGGTCGGCTTTGAAGAGTGCAGACGTGTTCCCGGTCCACCGAAGATCGTCGCGCCGAGCTCCGGAGGTAAGTATGGGGTGAGGGGGTGGGGGAAGTAGGGTTGCACAGTGGTGTGCAGGTTGTGGGAGGGGAGCTGGGAGAAGCAACGTGGACCGCTTTCAATTTACAGGTTTGCAAAAAAAAAGACGACATGGGATGTTTGCCACACTGGGGTGGGCTCCCAGTATGGTAGAAGGATGGCTGGGGGCTGTGGAGCCCAACGAGGTTAGGCACCCCGTTGGCAGACAACGTGGGACATTGCCACGCTGGGGCGGGCTCCCAGGCGTGGCAGCAAACTGAAGCGGCGTGGTGGTGCTGTGTGTGACAGCGGTGGTTTCTGGAAGAGAAGACCACCACTGTCATGCCAGCACCGCCGTCCGATTGCAGCAGGATTGCCACGCCTGCTCAATGGAGCAGGGATTGCAGGGGAGGCACACCTCCAAAGTGTCCCTATTCTCCCAAGACGCTCCTTGTGCATGCTCGCAAACGAACGTAAAAGGAACAGTAAAAAAGGGAAAGAGGAGGAGGGGGAATAGGTGGAAATCAGGGCTCAGGAGCTACAGAGTGAGGTGAAGTACAGTGGAAACATGTCAAGAGAGAGGTACCTATGGGGGGTGCAGGGGGAGGAGGGGGGGAGAGTGGTAGCTGTTTAGCCAGGAAATGAGGGGGATACGTGAGGGTAAAGTAGCTTAAGTTGGGTAGTCACCCACACATTTTTCCATTTAACATGAAATGCTGCATTTCAAAAACCACATGACATTAGAAAAAGATTGCAGGCCAGATTTTCAAATGGACAGATGTAGATGCACAGGCAGATTTCCCGCCCCATCAGTGTCCTATACTGCTCAAGATTTTTAAGACAATTTCAGCGATGTGTTGCAGCTTGTATAAAATAAATGATGCATGTGGGACATATTTGCCACAAATCATGGCAAATCTGCCCATATGTTATATCACTTTATAGACAGTCTAACATTTGAGCCCAATTTCGAAAATTACATTGGAAAGGTGTCGCAAGTTAGTTGCATCCTTCTGAAAATGCTGCACAGTATCTACTTCTTGTCTTAGATGCTGATACAAGAACTAATTAGATGTCAGATCAATTCTGTGGGATAAAATTGTGTGTGTACCTAATGCATGTTGCTTAATCTAGTAATGATGCCTAGTCTCTAAATAAATATGTAGTATGAAATACCTTTATATCTCTAATGAACCCGCAATTGATTTAATGTTAATAGTGTATGGGAGAACATTGTTGCGTGCGGAAATCCATCAGAAGCTAATGCTGTACCTTCGATGTGACGTCAAATTGCCGTGTACCATATTGAGTACGTCACATCGATGGTACAACAGCAGCCAGCATGTTTGTGCATGCGCACAACTAAAATTCCACACTTGGGGAAACAGCCGGTAGTGAAACATGGAAACATGGACCCTATAGTGAGCTGTAACAACGATAAATGGAAGGTAAAGTAAGGGCATATTCTGGATTTACCTTCCAACAAGACCACAGAAGTGTACAGATTTATTAAAAAAACTAAATTAATGAGTGAGATCGGGAGACCGGGGACATTTCTTGGAATTTCAAGTTTCAAGTTTTCAAGTTTCAAGTTTATTGTGGAGGGATAAGATCCGTCGAGCAAGCTCATTTGCAAGGATGTCCCTTGCACAAGCAATAAACAGAATAGTGTACAGAGAAATGAACAGTATACAGAGAAATGAATATTTACACTATAAATGTAATACCCCAAAGTTGGGATTTTCCCCCAGTACTGTCATAGGTCCCCAGTCTCCCAGTGTACCCTAGTATAGGTGTCACAGTGGTTAGGTGGCAAGTTGGAGCTTAATTTTGCAGGAGCACCTGAAAAGAAACTACATCCTTGCAGTTTAAAAAAAATATACAAATTTTGTTTTCTGTCTACAACCTGCCCAGCACTGGCACGAGCATGTCCACCCTCTTCCAACTCGCGCTGAACAGCTGCTTGCCTCCCTGGTTGCTAGGGACTCAGCTTCCCGAATGCCAGGGAGGGTTCATGAGGCCAGAAACAGACGTTTTTAAAATAGTTGCGGTTGGCAGCCAGTAGCAGCAGTGGCCAAATGAGTGCTCCTAGGCACCCCGACAAAGATAAGGCCAGAAGAACAGTTTCAGCAAAAAAGGAAAGAGTGAGGACTCAGGGAGGTAATAGAAAAAGGGTAGTGAGCCTGCAGTCCTCCTCTTATTCCTGTGAGTTAGTCCGGCAGTCCTGCAGAGTGGTGGTGGTCCTTCAGTGTTCAGATAGGGTCCCCATTTCCAGTATTTGACTGCAGTGCAAATACAGTGCCGTTTTGTCAAAAAAAAAAAAAAAAGTAAAAGTTCCTCGTCAGCGGCGCCCACAAGCGGGACCACATCTCCAAGCAGGCATAAGTGCAGGGGGAGTGTTGGACATCGCAAGGCCACCACTCATCCAAGTCCTGCCTGCAGAACAGTCCCTCCCTCTTCCAGCAAGCCTCCCACTTCCCACAGCAGCTTCCTTCTCCCTGGGCTGGGGCGGTGAGTTGAACGCAGCACCACTGAACAGGTGCTGACTGCCAGAGAGTTGTTTTTTTTTAATAAAGAATAGAATAATTGTTTAAGCGCACAAGGTGCTTGAAAAGACAGCTGAACACCATGGAGGGGGTGAGCCAGAAGGGGGCTCCTAATTTAAATATTCAGGGTGCGGCAATGATCACAGGGAGGGGCTAATACAGAAAGGCACATAGAAAGGGCCCATGAATGTTCATTAGGTGGCAGAACTAGGCGAAACAGGGAGGAAAGAGTGTCAGCAAGGCCCCAGTCAGGCCTAAGATTTAACGAGTCCCAGCCACATGAATGGCCCAGATTATTTAAAAGGGCAACTAGGCCCACAGGTTTCACCAGCCTAGTAAAGGCCCAACATTTAAAGGGGTAAGAGACCCCCCAGATTTAAAGGGACCTAGTCAAGTGTCCAGTCCTTAAAGAGGCCTAGTCTATAGGCCCACAGCTGTTAAAGGACCCAGCCATATAGGCCCACAGTTGTTAAAGGGATCCAGCCATATAAGCCCACAGTTGTTAAAGGGGCCCAGCCATATAAGCCCACAGTTGTTAAAGGGGTCCAGCCATATAGGCCTACAGTTGTTAAAGGGGCCCATCCACATAGGCACACAGTTGTTAAAGGGGCCCTGCCATTTAGGCCCACCACTGCTGTTAAAAGGGGTGACTAGGCCCAGAACTTAAAGGGGTAACACAAGGTCCAGGACCCATAGCTAGCCATACAGGGCCACAGGTATTATAGGGGCCCAGCAGCATAATTGACCCCAGATGTTAAAGAAGCCTAGCTAGCAACATAGGCCCACAATTGTTAAAGGGGCCTGGTCAGACATTCAAGTCTACAGCCTTTCCAGAAAGCCTATTCCCAACTGTAGTGTATCCACAGTAACAGGAGAACCTGATTTAGCTAGAGGGACCCCATTGTAGTTAGATCCATTGAAGCTTGGGTTCACCCAGAATAGTACAGTGCCTGTTTATTCACTGGGGTCTGGACATTGAGACTGCAGTTGATCACTACAGTAGGAACTGTGACATTTATTGCATTTCTCTTCATCCTACAAACAGTATAAGTGCCAGACCTGTCTTTGCATTGCTTTGTACCAGCATTTCAGTGCTGGGAAAGTACCTGAATCAGTCTCCAGCAGTCTCCAGAGCCACTTCACTTCACCCATGTGCATCCATACCAGTCTTCATCAGTTCTTCAGGAATCATCTTCCAGTGTATCCTGGATGCAGCCAACAGCAACTCTATGAAGAACCGTGCCACAGTTGTCTCAAGTTGCAATGCCCTGTTTATTGTTTTCATCTGACAGTTCCCCAAGTATGGCTTGACCCAGTTCAGAATCTGCAGTCCATTTGTCTTATTTTGATGTCCGCATTTGAATACCATCTGAATCATCAGTTCTAGTTCTCTGAGTGATGCTCTGTTTGTTGTTTTAAGTGTGCCCTTGGCTCGTCTGGCCTTGGAGCCCCAAACTTTGTCACATTTCGACAAACTTTTTTTGTTTTACATGTGCCCTTGGCTCATCCAGCCTTGGAGCCCAGAAGGCTGCCATATTCTGACCTCCAGAGACTTACTTATCCAGACTTCTGTATCCAGTGGAGTCTGCATTGTCTTATCATCCAGTAGTCCAGAAGCAGGCTGTGGCAGGGTTATCTTCTAAGTCTTCCTCATCCGGCAGTCCAGAAGTGGGCTGTGGCAGGGTGATCTTCTTTGTCTTCCTCATCCAGCAGTCAAGAAGTGGGCTGTGGCAGGGTGATATTCTTCATCTTCCACATCCA
This sequence comes from Neoceratodus forsteri, assembly GCA_016271365.2. Taxonomy (NCBI): domain Eukaryota; kingdom Metazoa; phylum Chordata; order Ceratodontiformes; family Ceratodontidae; genus Neoceratodus; species Neoceratodus forsteri. The sequence continues at coordinate 800,137,202 of CM028132.1, read as the reverse complement.
GCAGTCCAGAAGTGGGCTGTGGCAGGGTGATCTTCTTCATAATCCTTCTCCTGGCAGTCCAGAAGCTGATTGTGGCTGGGTGGTTTGCATTGTTTCCCCTTTCCAGGCAGTCCAGAAGCGGACTGTGGCCGGATTTTGTGTGTTTCCTTTCTGGCAGCTCTCCGTGGGTTCTAAACTGAAGAAATCATGGTCCTGTGCTTGTATTCTGGTGACCCTAGAGAGGTGGAGTGTGGCTGAGAACTCATGGTCTGTTACAAGTCCTCTCTGCATTCCCCTAGTTTCCAAAACAGTTCTTAGAATTGCACTGGACAGCTAGTTGAGTTGCTTTACATTTTCTTCTCAATGACAGAGAAAATTTGAATGTGCATGAACTGCTATCCACCATATGTATAGATTCTTCCTATAGTATGTAGAGTGACTGAGAGTGTAGAGTACTCCAGGTAACAGTTAGAGGTGCACCTTGGGGTTGATTTAGAAAGTTCTGAACAGGGATTAGAAACAGGATGCTCTTACAGCAAAGCTGTTACAACCAGTTGATCCTTTTTGCTAACTGTGTTATAGAGTTACCCTCTTACAAGGAGTATAACTAGGATGCTCTTATAGCATAGCTGTTACAGTCAATTCCTTTTACAGTTCTCCTTGTACAGGAGATTAGAGTCTTAGTATAAGACCTCAGGCACTAGCAAGATATCAGAAGCAGTATTCAATGCTGTTGTACCCCTTTCCTCCTGTTCCCTACCCTGTGGCCCGTTGCTTAATGAACTGGTTCCTTTCTCAAATCGTGCCTCCTGCCTCTCCATTTTGGTGAAAGTAACAACAGGTAGCTATATAGGGAAAAAAAAACTGCCTTACCACCTAGTGGATGTACTTTGAAAGTCTGATTTCTAGTATTTAGACAATCAAAGCACTTATCCTCATATCATCTTATCGCTCTCATCTATATTTTCTTGGCTCGCTTCATAAACACTATTTACAGTCTAATAGTCAGTCCCCTCAGACATTGACAAAACATTAAATTTACATTATACTTGAGTTTTCAGAAGAGCAGCAATGAATAATAATTCAAGGTAAGTACAATGTTACAGACTTCTTATTCAAAATATAGGCTTTTGTTATAGGGTTGACAATGTAAGGTGTCATCAATATAACATTGATTGCATATGAGTCAAATTAGTAACAGTCATAATAGTCACTACTTAGAAAACAAGTACGGAAGAGAGGATGAAGTAGGGAAGGTGGGGAGAATGGAGATGAAGTGCTGTGACAGGTGTCGGTAGAGGTTTTACTAATGAGGATCTTAAAAGCATTTAATGAGATTAGGGATTGGAGCTTTAGAGTTGAATTTTTTGTACAAATCTTCAGATTTGCACTGAACTGTTTGTATTACTGAATTGTTTGTATGGCATTGTGCTATAAAACTACCTGTTTAGTCTTCTAAATTGTAACCTCAAGCTCATGTCATAAAATAGGCAATTCCCTTGTCTAGTGCACTTAACTGGTAAAAAAGAAATAAATTAATAAGTAAGCAATAACACACAATGGGGTATGAGGTAGTCTAAATAAACGCATGCTTAGGGGCATAGTGAGGCAGCAGGCTGCAGGCTGAGTGCCCTTACGGTGCCTAGAAGTGTGTTTTTTCCAGACTAACCAACACCCTGGAGTGTGTTTTTGCACTTATAAAATGTCTAAACGTGATACAGTTTAAAAATGTTTAATTTATTACATAAAATGCCTATTTTTTCAGTAAATAGTTCCTCCAGTTGCCCCTGTGCTACTGTGTTGCCCAGTGGTCACTGGGGGCACTGTGCCACACCATCCTGTATGTGCCTGACCCACCAGGTGGTTATGCTAGGCCACTAGCAAGACCTCAATTTTGTTTTAGTCTTGCCAGCAGCACACTGATATCTGCAGTAGCGAGTTTTAAGAAAATGCTGGCAGTCTCACTCTGTGTGGATCGTGAGGGTGAGTGGGAGAGCACTGGTGACTCAGGGGCAATAAGGTAAGATCTGCAAGTTTGGAGGTAGAGTGACATGGAGTTTTTAACATAAAAGAACCATTTGACTTGTGATGTATTTCCATATTTTTTTTACCTAAAGGAGAAAAACATGTGTCAGTCTCGATGACAAAATGGCTGCCATATAAACTTGGATTTGTGGCTCCTACCTTCTGATTTGTAAATAGGCAACTTGCACAGGGCCCATTTCACAGAGCTGTAGACCTACTGTACTACTGCCTGATTTTATTTGGGCTATGTGAGTATTAATTGTTGAATGTCATGATTTGGATCTGAATAATGAATAGAATACACTGTTTCGGGGTATTTGTATTCAGGCATCAATAAAGAAAAGTTAAAAGTCAACTGAAAAACCTTACCCCTATCTCTAGGTGGCCTGAACTAGTCCCAAGGCCACCTCCTCCCTATTCCTCCTGAGGTCAAACTAAGAAATGAAAGCCTATTTCATATTCTGCCAGTACTTCTCCCACAGGCATTTAGTTAGGCTAGCCATTAAAAAGTTAATATTATGATTTATTTCATTAAAAACCCAAAAAGACATTTTTGTGCATTGTTGTTCACGGCAATGAATGATTTTTGTATGCGTGGATGCTTACTTTGTGAAAGTGTATCTTGATTTTTAACAAGCTGACCTATATTGAGTATATTATTTGTGCTGTATTTCTAGCTTCTGTCAACCCCAACAAGTCTGGAATAGAGATTTCAGAGGAAACAGATTCTCGGAGTGGCAGTGTGCCATCAGATTTGCAAGAGACTGTCCCATTGAAAGAAAGAATGGCCATGTACCAAGCTGCTATCGCTAAAAAGGAAAGCCACAGCTCCTTAGCCACTGTAAGTTTCTTCCCACTATTCACAATCAGTAACAATATTTAGCATGTTGCTATTCTACCTAGTGCTAGACACTGTATTATGACACTGAAAGTGAATTACATAGATACATAGATACATAGACAGTATCGGCAGATAAGGGCCTATGGCCCACCCAGTCTGCCCATTTGAGCTTGTAAGTTCAGTTTGTTTTCCTAGAAGTCTGTTGCCCCTTACACCTGACCTCCAGAATTCCTTTATGTCTATTCCATGCATTCTTAAATCCTGTGATTGTTTCAGCCCCCACCACTTCCTCTGGCAGGGTGTTCCACTTGTCCACCACCCGTTCTGTGAAGAAATTCTTTCTCATGTTTCCTCTGAATCGTCCTCCCTCCAACTTCATCCCATGCCCTTTAGTCCTGGAACATCTTTTTCGCTTATAAATAGTGTTTTCTTGCACCCTGTTCCTCCCTGTAAGATACTTGTATGTCTCTATCATATCCCCTCTCTCCCTCTTCTCCTCCAGGGAGTACATGTTCAGTTCCTTTAACCTATCTTCATAGGACTTGTGATGCAATCCATGCACCATCTTTGTTGCCCTCCTCTGAACCTTCTCTACCCTGTCTATGTCCTTACGTAGGTATGGTCTCCAGAACTGTACACTGTACTCCAGGTGGGGCCTCACTAGTGTCTTGTACAGTGGAATTATGACTCCTTTTCCTGCTGGTGATGCCCTGCCTATACATCCCAGCATCCTATTTGCTTTACCTGCTGCCTTGTCACACTGTTTCCCTACCTTGAGGTCATCAGAGATGACAACCCCAAGATCCCTTTCCTGCTTGGTGCACGCTATATCCTCACCCCAACTGATATATTGTGCCAGGGTTTTGTGCCCCGATGCATTATCTTGCGCTTTTTGCATTGAATTTCAACTGCCAAACCCCTGACCATTCTTCAAGTTTCTGCAGGTCGCTTCTCATTCTGTCTACACCCTCTGGTGTGTCTACTCTGTTACAGAGCTTTGTGTCATCAGCGAACAGTGAAATTCTGTCTTCTAGGTCCTACGCAATGTCACTGATGAAGATGTTGAATAGAACCGTCCCAGCACTGATCCCTGTGGTACCCCACTGGTCACTTTTCCTCTGTGGAGTGACAGCCATTTACCACCACCCTCTGTGTCCTGCCACCCAGCCAGTTACCTACCCACCACACTACTGTCCTGCCCACACCCATATTCCCCAGTTTGTGTAATAGTCTTCTATGTGGCACAGTGTCAAAGGCCTTGCTGAAGTCCAGATAGGCCATGTCCACTGCCCCCGATCCACCTCCCTAGTCACCCAGTCAAAAATTCAACGAGGCTGGTCTGACATGACCTCCCCTGGTGAAACCATGCTGCCTTGGGTCCTGTAGTCCATTGACAACCAGATGTTCCACCATCTCTCCTTCAGTAGTGCTTCCATGATCTTCCCACTACCGAGGTGAGGCTGACTGGTCTGTAGTTCCCTGCTTCCTCTTTGTTCCCACTTTTGTATAAGGGACTACATCTGCTGTCCTCCAGTCTTTGGGTACCTCCCTGTTTCCAGTGATCGGCTAAACAGGATAGCCAGAGGTTCAGCCACCACCTCTCTTAGTTCTTTAAGGACCTAGGGTGCACCCATCTGGCCCCATTGCTTTATCAACTCTTATTACTTCCAGTTCCTTTAGGACCCTTTCTCATGTAAAGGGACTTGTGTCCATTTCTGCACCATTCTCACCCCTTGTACTCCCTTCAGACCCATTACCCTCCTCTTCCTCAGTAAAGACTGAGCAGAAATACCTGTTCAATATGTCAGCTTTACTGTTGTCATCCTCCACACGGCCCCCATCCTCCCCCTTCAGTCTCACTATCCCTCCCTTTGTCTTTCTTTTTCCACTTATGTACCTTTAAAAGGTTTTGTCCCCTCTACCCACTGATTTTGCAATGTGTTCTTCTGTCTGAGCTTTGGCTTCCCTTACTGACCTCCTGCCTCCTTTGCTTCTCCTGGTACTTCTCCTATCCCCTTCTGCCTGTGTCTTTTGTATTGCCTGAATGCAATCTTTTGGCTTTCACTTTCTTTGCTACCTCTTTGGAAAACCATAATGGTCTCCTCTTCCTTTCCTCTTGCTAACCTGCTTAATGCATAATTCTGTTGTTCTTGTAATCCCCATTTTAAATAAGGCCCACTGTTCCTCAACCCCTGATTCCTGTCCCATTCCCTTAATGCCTCTTTCAAGTATCTCCCCATCTTCCCAAAGTCTGCCCCTAAAATCCAGGATCGTGTTTTGTGTGGTTTGGTTCTGCTCTTTCTGTGATTTCAAACCACAATGACTGGTGGTCACTGTTTCCCAGGTGCTCCCCACTGTTACCCCCATCACACTGTCCCTGTTTGTGAGCACAAGGTCCAGTATTGCCTTCTGCTGAGTTGGTTCCATGACCAGTTGCTTGAGGAAGGCACCTGAAGGAGTCCAGGATAAATCTGCTCCTAGTTGATGCTGCTGCTGGGATGCTCCAGTCCACGCCTGGAATATTGAAGTCTCCAACCAGTACTACTCACCCTTGTCTGCCATCCTTTGGATGGCTAGCATCAACTCCCTCTGTTTCTTCCTCCTGGGCTGGTGGTCTATAGACCACACCTGTGTGGATGGCTGTCCCCATTTTCCTTTCCAGCTTAACCCACAGTATCTCTTCCCCATTTTGTTCCTCCTGGATCTCTGTGGCCCTTATGTCATTTTTTCATACAGTGCCACTCCTCCTCCCTTCCTCGTGCTCTGTCTCTTCTGAATATGGTGTAGCCAGGTATGGCCATCTCCCAGTCGTGTTATCATTACACCAGGTTTCAGTGATGGCCACAATGTCCAGGTCTGACTGTACCATGACAGCCTCCAGATCTTCCATCTTGTTGCTAAGGCTCCTGGCATTTGCACACATGGCTTTCCATGATTTGACCTCCTAGACTGTTTCACTGTTCTACTCCAGCCCCTTCCATGGTTGTCATTTATCCCTGGTTCTCCTTGCTGTCTGCCCTTCTGCTGAATTTTGCCCCTTTTCTGCTTATCCACCTCTTGGTCACTAATCTCCATCTTTTGCACACTGTTTGCAGAGATAGCCACTCCTCTGGTTCACTGGTTCCACTGCTAGCTGTGGGGGGTGAGCAAGTAGGTACCTTCCTTGCTGGCCTGCCACCCCCCTTTGCTAGTTTAAATGCTTGTCAATGTAGCATTTAAACTTATCATTGAGTGCTTGGATTCCCCTCCAGGATGGATGCAGGCCGTCAGGCTTGAACAAACCTCCATTCCTCCAGGTGGGTCCCCAGTCACCAATGAATCCAAACCCTTCCTCACAGCACCAGTTCTTAAACCATGAGTTAAAGTTCCTGGTGCATGCACTCCTATGCTCTCCCTTGCCTCTCACAGGTAGTACTTCTGAGAAAGTGACAGAAGTAGCTACTTGCTTGAGACCCCTCCCCAGTTTCCTAAACTCTTCCTGAACTTCCTTTGGCTCCCCATTTGCCAGGTCATTAGTACCTAGGTGGATAATGACATCCAGCTCACCCTCCCGTCTTGCCTTCCCAGTGATCCCCAGGATCTTCCTTCCATCCCTCCCTCCATGCCGTGGCACCTGGCAGGCACCTCACCTCCCTGTCCTCCCCCTCCTGTGTTCCTAGCTGGATACCTCTTATGATGGAGTCCCCCACCAGGATTCACTTTCTCCTCCTCTGGGGTCCACTGCTTTCCCCGCTGAGGTCACCTCCTTGGCTAACCTCCACATCCTTTCCTTCCACTTCTCTGGGTGCCTCTATTTGGTTGTCCTCATTTGCCAGTGTGGCATATGAGTTCTTGAGTGGAATAGGATCTGGTATGTGCCTCTGCCTGACTGCTCTAACCCTCCCTGAGCCCACTGTCATCCAAGTGCTCCTCGTTCTCGGCATCCTTTGAGGCAGTTGCATTGGACTGGGTGGTCCCTGGATAGGGGTGATGGTACTCCTGACCCAGTTTACTTCTGCTCTGAGTCTGGCTACCTCATCCCGCAGTCCAGAGAGATGCATGCAGATAGGGCAGCACCTCAGTGTCCAGAAGGTCTGCCTGAATATGGCTGCCCCACAGCCACTGCATTGCACCACTCCCCACATTATACTGCAATTCCACTACTTGTCTGCTACTGAAGCTCTCCTAGTTCCCTTTTTATTAATTTACTGTACTAAAAATCCTGCCACTGATCCTCAGATATTTTTTTTAAAGAAAAAGAAACCAATAAATAAATAAATGAGTCAAAACACCTGTCGTGTTGAGGGTGGGCTTCTTTCCTTATGCCCTCCTACTTCACACCCCTTACTATACCCTGTGTTTAGCTCCTGTCAATCAGATTTAACAGGGCATATAATTAATAAGAGTTGGGGAAGGAGGAGGGGGGACGAAAATTTGCAGCAATTAAAGACAGCACAGAATTACACCACCACTATGTTTTAAATTTTCAACAGCCCAAAAACAATTATAAGTAAAGACAACAAAGAAAGTATAGTGTCACTAAAGCCCACAATCTAAGTTTAAAAGAAAAATAGCAATTACCAGTTATTCTAAAGCACTGAATTGAATATGTTTCCTTCCTTCCCCTTCTGGCTTCTTCTGAGAAAATAAAACTCTGCTTGCTACTTTAATTCTGACTAAGCCCCACCTCCAGTTATCACGTAGCTGAGGTCAGAGGCCAGACAATTAACACCCTTCACCCAACTACAGGGCAGTCAGACAAGCCAAGATAAAATTTGCAGCAATTAAAGACAGCACAGAATTACACCACCACTATGTTTTAAATTTTCAACAGCCCAAAAACAATTATAAGTAATGGCAACAAAGAAAGTATAGTGTCACTAAAAGCCCACAATCTAAGTTTAAAAGAAAAATAGCAATTACCAGTTACTCTAAAGCACTGAATTGAATATGTTTCCTTCCTTCCCCTTCTGGCTTCTTTACCTTTAAAGACAGTCATATAAATAGCATAATGTATACTATCGTAATAGTACCACATCACTACCTTCAGCATTTTAAATATTATTTCCAATGTAATGCTTCCTAACTGAAAATCAGTATAGAGTAACATATGTCCAATTTTATTAACAGCTGCATGCTTGAAAAGATGTGCTAATACTAATCGGACACGGTCATTTGCAATATTACTTTTGATGCACTGCATTACACTGATGTGTACTCTGGTATACAGTACTTGGTACGATATCTAGAGTTGAAATGTATGAACTCCCTGCAAGATTTTTCAAGAAGTTACTACTGTTTGTACATCTCAGAATATAGTTGCAGAAGTCAAGTAGTGCATGTTTCTAACAGGCTGAGCAATGCAGTTAGGGCAATGATGTATGACTGGTTTTCCCCACTGTGAGTTTTGCAAATGTCATTTTCAAAGCTGGCCACATCTTGTTAACCATAACTAGTCCACATATTCCAGCTCAGAGTCTCAAAGCCTAATCCGATCCTCCCTGAAATGACGAGAGCTCTGCTCCCAACCATTTAATTGTGTTGTGATAGGATTATTTTATGGGTGCAAAAAAAAAAAACAGAAGTTCAGACATTTTTTTTCTTGCAGTTTCACTGTTAAATATGTTGTTGACCATCAGACATTTCAATATACGTTTTGGGCATTGAAGTTAATGTTATTTTTTTTATCTTCAATGCTCCTTGCAATGCAGTGGTTCTCTGTCACCATGAACCACGTTGGTGGTGAGTTAACATAATATCTGAACATTTCAAATGGCTGTGCCAGTAGTACTAGTACAGTCACATAGCAACCAGAGTTGGAAGAGACTCTAGGACCATTTGGTCTGCCCAGCTCATCACCCCCACTTCATAAGTAGGAAATAAATATGTTGTGAAAACATATACTTATTTATAGGGATTCCCCACCTTCTCTCCTACCCAGGGTACCCTCTAATTCACTTGTTATGTAGAAACTTGCCCAGGTTTACAATGAAGCCTTGTACTATCTTCAGATCCACTGTCTCTAGTAGTAGGCTGTTCTATAAGTTTGTCCCCCACTGGAAGAAGTGACTTCTAATGTCCCCACTGCATACAGTATGCACTCAATGAATTACAGCTCATTCATTGAGTGTGTACTGTATACAGTAGTACGCACTCAGAGGGAGCTCAGTCGGTGGCTGGCCATGGAGGTGAGAGGTGGGATGTGCCAGTCGCCAACTGGAAACAGGTGTGGGGGTGGGGTGAACTGGCACTGCCAGGTGGGGGCCACTAGACTACCAGGGAATATGGGTATGGCATTTTTAATATTACCAGCATGCTGGCAATCAGGAGATTGGGGCTTGAGGATGGGGGGACATGTTTCAGCCCTATGGGGCACTGTCGCTGGCATGGGGAGACATGTTCACTGCGGGCAATGCTCAGGAATTGGGGCTTGGGGTGCCAACAGCCCGCAGAGGACTTTCCTGGGTATGTGCCAATGGGGATGGGTGGGCAGGGCTTATGTGGGATCGTGGGGGGGTGGCTGTTGGATGGCCATGGCACAATGGTGCACCCCCAATGGAAGCAAAGTACACTCATACCAGCTAATAGTTGGTCTAACTGTACTTAGACCAATGTCCTCCAGGGGTTCTCTTGGAATAGCAAATGTGCTGTTCTGACATCCACCTTCCTGGAATAGGGCATAACTACTGCCATAACCCCCCCTTGCACCATGTCGCAGGGGGTTTATGGTGTAATTAGTGGCATAGGATCACTTCGGTGCAGGCAACTTGCAACTTTTCGTAGGCTGCGTTTTGGAATATCGAATGTCGTTACTCATGGTGCAAAGTGTTACTTGCACCATTTATTTTGGCACAAGTCACTTTGCGACATGTGTAACCATTCTGGAATCAGAGACTTAGAGTCTAGCAGCTTCCCACTGGAGCACATCACATGAAACATTTCTGTTTATTCAATTTTGTTTATACCTTTAAGTATGTGAAAGACTGAGAACATATCCCCCCCCCACCACCCAACCTCCTTTTCTTCAGTGTATACATGTTTAGGGCCTCTATCACCCTCCTGACAACCTCAATGGCCTCTTGACATTTTCTCCACCCTCAAGGGTGTCTACCAGCATTAGCAGCTGAGTGTCATTTGTGAACCAAAGCAGTCAGTTGGGGACTACAGCTTCCAGTGCAATGAGAAAACTGTTGAACAGTGGTGACCTCAGCGGTGATCTCTGAGGTATGCCACTTCATACCCCTTTCCACTGTGAGCAGTTCCAAGCTAACATAACCCTCTGATTCTTGTCCTCAAGCCAATCAGCACTCCAGCTGTGTACGCTTCTATGCACCGCACTGGTGTACTTTGCCCAGCAATCTTTGCTGACATGCATCCATGGCCTTGCCCGTGTCAAGTTCCATGGTTATCCCCTAACAGAAGGTGATCAGGTTGGTTTGACACAATCTGTCCATAATTTATAGCAATGCTGAGTGGGGTGAGAACCTGGGCTTCAGCCAAGTGCTCTATTATTCTGTCCTTGATAATGACTACCAAGACCTTGCCGAGCACTGATGTCAGGCTGACTAGCTTGCTTTTGCCCAAGTCTAACCCTGTCCTGTTCTTGAAGACAGATGGGGACCACAATGGCCACTTTCTAGTCTTCCAGCATAGCACCTGTCTGGACAGATTCCTGAAAGATTACTGCAAGCAGCCCCACTAATTGTTCTTTAGCTCCACTACAATTCTAGTGTGTATCCTGTCTACCCTTGGGAATTGCCAGACTAAATGGACCAATAGTCTTTTTCTGCCATCAACTGCTATCTTTTTATGTTTCTATGACCCTCACCAGAAAGTCAGATATCAGGGTTAAGAGTAATGTTCATACTGGCTGCAGTGTTGCTACCTCAGATTCCATGGGCCTTTGTAATTAGCACTGTCCCCAACTCCTCTAAAATTTGTTGATGTTTCGTAGGATTCAAACCTTTGTTTCATGTTTCCTAGCTAATTGACAGATCTGCTGTGCTATGCAGTTGCACAACCCATATGACAACTGGAGCTGCAGGTGGGAGGTCAAGTTCAACAGTAAATAAATAAATAAATAATTACCCTCCCTTCAAGTTCAGCAGTAAATAAATAACTAACCTCCCTTCTTGTTTGGACTAATTTCCTGAAACAACCTTTCTTGATTTCCAATTCATTGCTAAAACTGTTGAACAGCGGTAACCTCAGCAGTGACCTCTGAGGTATGCCACTACGTACGCCTTTCCACTCTGAGTAGTCTCCATCCAACTGGCAGCCCTGTTCAATGAGTCACTCGATGTGGGAGTGGTTACAGAGGACAGGAAGAGGGCAGATGTAGTCCCTCTTCACAAGTGAGAGTAGGGAGGAGGCTGGACACTATAGATCAGTCAGCCTCACCTCAATAGTGGGGGAAATTATGGACTCACTACTTAAAGACAGGATTGTGGAACACCTTGTATCCTGTGGAGCACAGGATCTGAAACAGCACTGATTCACAGTGGGAATGTCATGTCAAACAAATCGAATTGATTTCTTTGGCTGGATGACTACTGAAGTGGATCGGGGGGAGTGGTGAATGTGGCCTACTTGGATTTCAGTAAGGCCTTCGATACCATTCCACGTAGAAGACTTGTGGACAGGCTGGGCAGCCTGGGAGTGGGTCACAAGGTGGTAAACTGGGTTAGGAACTGGTTGAGTGATAGAAGACAGACGGTTGTGGTAAATGGAGCTCAGTCCGAGGAAAGGAGAGTGACCAGTGAGGTGCCACATGGATCAGTTCTGGGATCAGTCCTGTTTAATGTCTTCATAAGTGACATTCAGAGGGTTTGAAGGGATGTTGTGCCTCTTTGCAGATGATACTAAGACCTGTAACAGTGTAGACACTCCAGGAGAGGGAAAAATTAGGAGGGATCTAGGTAAACTGGAGGAATGGTCTAAAGTGTGGCAGCTGAGATTCAATGTGAAAAAGTGCAAAATCATGCATTTGGGATGCAAGAACCCAGGGGAGGATTACATGATGGGGGGGGGGGATACTGAAGGTTACCAAATAGGAAATGGATTTGGGGGTTATCATATATGATGACCTAAAGGCGGCCAAACAATGTGCCAAAGATGTGGAGTGAGCCAGTGGAATGCTGGGATGCATAGGGAGAGGTATCACCAGTAGAAGAAAAGAGGTGGTAATGCCACTGTACAGATCATTGGTGAGGCCTCATTTGGAGTACTGTGTCCAGTTCTGGAGGCCACATCTCTATAAGGACATACACAGGGTGAAGGCAGTTCAAAGAAGGGCAACAAAGATGATGCAGATCCTGCACCAAAAGTCATATGAGGAGAGACTGGGATACCTCGATATGTATACCCTGGAGGAGAGGAGAGATAGGGGAGATACGATGGAAACCTACAAATATCTAAAGGGCATAAACAGGGCACCGGAGGGTAGCATCTTTCAGAAAAGGAAATGTTCAGAAACTGGGGGGCATGACATGAGATTGGAAAGGAGTAGACTAAGGGTAATGTGATGAAGTATTTTTTCACGAAAAGGGTGGTGGATGCATGGAATAGACTCCCAGCAGAGGTGGTGGGGGCAAATACAGTGGGGGCATTAAAAAATGCATGGGATAGGCATAGGGGAACCCTAGTGATTGGAACGAGAAGGTAGAGCTCGAGATCAAGTAGGGTCTGCAGCTTTTTCAGTAGGTAGGGAAAATAGGCAGACTGGATGGGCCTAGCAGTCCTTATCTGCCCTCAGTTACCATGTTTCTATGATTTAGATAAAAAAACAAGTTTTTTTCCCATATTTGTACCCAGGTTGGGTTGGTCAGTAGCTGTTCTAAGTTGTACTAATAGATTCCTCACAGTTTTGCACACCACCTCTTCCTTTATTCACGAATAAAATATCAATAAACCTCAATTATTATTTACATTTTAACAGTGTCAGCTAGCGGGGGCTGAACTACAGAAAATATAATGGGGGAGTTAGCAGGACTCTGAAACATGAGGAGCTAATGAAGTAAAGAAACCACTGGATATCTTTTACTCAGTCTTTTACTGAATATTGGTTATTGGGGAATCTCAGGGTATTTGATGCAGTACGGAACACACACTTTAAAGCATATGTGTTTTTAAACTTGCAATGGGTTTCTTAGTAGCGGCTAGCAGTTTATCAGCAGGGCAAGCGGTGTGTGGCCACTATCAAGTGAACCAGCAGAATGCTGTGATGTATCAAAATGCTGGTGATCACCAAAACAAGGGAAGGGAACCTGCCATATTACAAGTCTCTGGTCAGGCCCCACCTGGAGTACAGTGTGCCATTTTTGTTTCCTCAATAAAAAAAATCCATTCAGGCAGTTGGAAGGATGAAACACCTGGCCACCAAAATGATCAACAGTATGGGGGAAGCTATGAGGGGAGGCTTGGGGCCCTTAACATGTTCACCATGGAGAAAAGGAGGCTGGAAGGGGACATGATCTCAGTCTTTTCCTTCTTTCCCAAGGCATTTAATGAATACACTGAGTTCAGTGCATTTTTATAATGCGAGAGATGAGACATATACATAGTGTATGAAATCCAGACACCCACTGTTGTCATTTATATAGGGAGAGATAGTTTGTAACAAATTCCTTTGTGATGAGACCTGTATTTTCTTCCAGGATTTTACTGTATTTTGAGTTATTGTTATAAATGTTTACATTTTGTTTGACCTCATTTGGTATAGCTTAGTCATTTCGTGCCCAGTCTGCACTCCTTCTGGAGGCACGTATAGCAGTCTTCCCACATCGCGACCTGCCTGATTCTACCCCGGTGAGTCCCCATCGAGCTGTGGCTGTACCCCCCCCAGGTGGATACGGAGTGGGGCAGTGGTGACCTGAGAATTTTGCAGTGTTAGACTCATCGGGACGTCAGGCAGAAGCGAGCAATCAGGGTCTCCGCTGTGGTCTCCGTCATCTAGGAGACCAGGCACTGGTGTTTTTCTGTGTTCTTGGGGAGTGGCATGCACCCGGATGCCATGGCATCACCACCAATGTCGCCACTCCCCAACCCCTGAAGTCAGTTACAATGCTTGCTGCACCTACAGCTTCCATTAGAAGCCAGGCAAGCTCCAATCAAGGACCCCCCTCCTTCCCAGGAGAGGAGAGGAGAGCTGTCCATCAGATGTTCGGTCCTCTCCCATCCTTGCCGACCCCTGACAGCCCGGGTTCATTTCCAAACCCAGGCCGCAGCCATAGCGCGAGGTGTGGTGTCCAGTGCCTCGACCCTCAGTGCCACTGGGCCAGCAGCTTTAGTCATTTTTTATTAAAAAAACAAAACAGGAAGGCTGATGGAAGCAAATAAGATGTTGGCATTTAATTGAACTGATGAATAAAGGCATTCCCAATCTGATATGTAATCCACATAGAATGAATGAGAATACAAGTCACAATACTTCACTTAAATTCACTATTGTCATGCATTTTCATCAAGTTGAACTCATTAAATTATGGACTGCAATCTGATAGGGTGGTTTCGGTCAATCAGGGTATTTGACTATTTTACCAAGGAGTATAGTAAGAACTTTTGTGACTTAGTTGAATATAGTGATACTGTAATCTAATAGATTGTTTGTAAAGCTGATTCTGATGCTTTTAGGTTTTGACACAGAATATTTATCTGTGAATTCTGTTAAATAATTTGGTTAAATAGAATAGGAACTGAGCGTTTGTAATAAATTTAGTAAAGAAAATTGTAGCAATGTACTGAGATGCTCTTAATTGTTAGTGGTATTTTCAATTTTTTGCACATTTTTCACGTTCATAATAATTAGTTAACTATATTTAAAGAAGACAGTAACAACCTGCTTCACATTATAGAAAACATAGAAACATAGACTTTGACAGCAGATAAGGACTGCTTGGCCCACCTAGTCTGCCCATTTCCCTACCTACAGGATAAGTTGCAGATCCTAGTTAACCAACAGCCTATTTCTTCCTACCCGCTACAAGAATTGCCTTATGTCTGTCCCACGCATTCTTAAATTCTCCCACAGTTTTAGACCTCACAACCTCCTCAGGAAGGCTGTTCCTTGCATCCACCACCCTCTCTGTGAAAAAATACTTCCTCACATTGCCCCTGCGCCATCCCCCTTCTATCTTCAAATTGTGTCACCTTGTTCTTGCACATCTCTTTTTATGAAAGATGCTACCCTCTTGGACTTTGTTGATTCCACTGAGGTACTTAACATTTTCTGTCATGTCCCCCCTCTCCCTCCTTTCCTCAAGGGTATACCTATTAAGCTCCTTTAGTCTCTCCTCATATGACTTCTCTTGCACCATTTTAGTTGCTCTTCTCTAGACTGCCTCCATCCTGTCTATGTCCTTGCAGAGATGGGGTCTCCAGAACTGGACACATTACTCCAGAGAGGGTCTCACCAACTGTCTGTACAGAGGGATAATAACTTCCTGTTTTCTGCTGGTGATGTCTCTCCCTATACATCCCAGTATCCCCCAGTCCTCCCTACTGCCTTTTCACATTGCTTGCTAACCTTATGATCATCTGACATGACTACCCCCAGGTCCCTTTCTATTTTTGTTGTTGTTACTACCTCCCCCCCATTGTGTAATCTTCCCCTGGGTTTTTGTTTCCCAGGTGCATTATTTTGCAATTCTTTGCATTGAATCCAAGCTGCCATACTTCTGACCATTCCTCCAACCTTGCCAAGTCCCTTCTCATCCTTTCCACCCCTCCCTGTGTATCAACCCTGTTGCAGATCTTTATGTCATCTGAAAAGAGGCATTATTTTCCTTCCAGTCCCTCTGCAATGTCATTTATAAAGACATTAAAAAGGACTGGACCCAGTACTGAACCCTACAGTACCCCACTAGTAAACCCTCTTTCTTCAGAGTGGACTCCATTTACAGTTACCTTCTGTGTCCTGTTGTCCAGCCAATGTTTTACCCAGGCTACCACCCTGGGACCCACTCCCAGGCTGGTTAACTTGATTATTAATCTTTTGTGTGGGACTGTGTCAAGTGCCTTGCTAAAGTCTAGGTAGGCCATGTTCACAGTCCCTCCCTGGTCTACTACTTCAGTCACCCAGTCAAAGAAATCAATTAGATTCATCTGACATGACCTTCCCGCTGTGAACCCATGCTACCTTGGGTCCTGTGCCCCACTTTCCTCTAGGTACTCAACAATTCTTTCCTTCAGAAGTGATTCCATCACTTTCCCTACCACTTTCCCTACAAACTGACAGGTCTGTAGTTTCCTGCCTCTGTCTTGCTCCCACGTTTGTGCAGGGGAATCACATCTGCCTTCCTCCAGTCCTCAGGTACCACACCATCCTCCCATGATTTGTTAAAAAGGGTAGTCAGTGGTATCACTAGTTCTCCCCTTAATTCTTTTAGAATTCTGTGGTGAATTCTATCAGGCCCCATTGCTTTGTCCACCTTCAGTTTTAGGAGTTCTTTCAGAACCCTTTCTTCTATGAAAGGACTGGGATTGAGCCCCCTATCCAGAGTGCTTCTGTTAATTGGATTAGGCACCTCCCCCCCTCCTCCTCTTCTTTTGTGAATACTGAGCAAAAGTATTCATTCAGTATCCCTCCTTTTTCATTGTCCCTCTCTGCCCAACCACTGTCCTTTCTATTCAGCCTCACTATCCCTCCCTTTGTCTTTCTGTGCTCCCTGATGTACCTATAAAAGGTTTTATCCCCCTTCTTAACAGAGTTGTCCATCTTTTCCTCAGTTTGGGCCTTTGTTATTCTGTCTTCCCTGCCTGCTTCCTTCTGTCTTAACTGGTACAGCTCTCTGTCCTGCTCCTTCTGTGTTTCCTTATACTTCCTCCCTAACCTTCCCCGCCACCTATTTTGAGAACCATAGTGGCTTTTTCTTTCATTTTGATTTGTTTATTTGCTTCACACAAAGGCTTGTTGCCTCTGTGATGGCAGTTTTGATGTTTCCCCATTGTTACTCCACTCCTCCTTCTAGCCTGTTTGCTAGTGCTATTCTAAGGCACTCGCCCATCTTGCCACAGTCAGCCCTCCTGAAGTTCAGTACCCTCACTTTTGTATGGCTTGACTCTGTAGCTGAGTTTATCGTGAACTACGCTGTTTGGTAGTCACTTGTTCCCAGCTACCCACTTCTAGATCTGAGATCCTCTTGCTGTCCCCAATTGAGAGTATGAGGTCTAAGATTGCTTCCTCACGAGTGGGTTCCAAAACTAGCTGTCAGAGGCATGCCACCTGTAGGGCATTGAGAATGGCCCTGCTCTTGGATATGGCTCCAGCAAAGGTGCTCCAGTTAACATCTGGCATATTCAGGCCCCTCATTGACAGTATCTCTCCTTTCTCTGCCATCCTAAGGATGCCTTCTGTCACATCCTTGTCCATTTCCTCTCCCTGACATGGGGGTCTGTATACAACCCCTGTGCAGATTGTGGTGCCATTTCCAGTCTCTAAGGTGACCCACAGTGCCTCCTCTTCTCCCTGTTTACTTTTTTGTTCTGTTGCTTTTATCCCTTCCCTTGCATAGAGAGCTACTCCTCCCCCTCTTCTACCCTCCCTGTCCCTCCTGTATGTTGTGTACCCTGGTATGTTAACATCCCAGTCATGGTTCTCTGTGTACCATGTTTCTGTAACTGCTACAATATCCAGGCATCCCTCTTCCATCAAGGCCACAAGTTCAGGGAGCTTGTTGCCCAGACTACTGGCATTGGTACTCATTACCCTCCATTTCTTGATGACCTTACCCTTTTTTGCCCCATCCCTGTCCTTATTGCCTTTGTCATTTTCTCCATTTATCCCTGCCCTTCTCCCTATCGACATCTCTATCTGGACTAGACTGCACAATCAAAACCAAGCAAGATCAAAGCATTTTGTTAGTAGGCTGGTACTTCTAAAATTTGTTTTTTTGCATTTCGCTGGTGCTGCAATAGAACAACATTTTCTAATACTCAGTTTTTGAAGTGATATGAATCTTCTTGGGTGCGTTGGAGAGCTTTTTGTGATAATAGTATAGCTGACCTTAAAATAAGGCATTGAGAGTATATAAACTTTTAAGGACTCAGTCAGCACCACTGCCTGAAGTGTCTGTATATCCTGAACCCCCCCATCTCTTTTGAAACTGTTTAATATATGTTCTCATAACAGGCAAAGTTATTAAAGTTTAGCAGGAGATACATTCCCCTATAATAAGCACAGTTAAATACTTCCTGGTATGAGTAAAAAGGCAATCCCACAGAATGCTGTCTTTTGAAGTAAATATAATGTACTGTCACTGACTCCTGCAGTGTGGTGCCTGAATTTCTTTCTATGTAAAAATGCTGTGCTGTAATCATCACATTTGAAAGGATGATGCAGCTATAGAAAATAATACAACTATCCTTATTTTTTCACACACACATTATATATATATATATATATATATATATATATACACACACACACACATATATATTTATACAACAGGTGTGGGTTTGAAACAGTGAAGATATCACTATCTCATGGGCCACTAGTGAGATATCAGGATATCTTCATATTGGTATGTCACAATGGTTCGGACCTCCTTTAGAATGATCAGCCTCAGTAGCAGTACTAATCATATTGAAATGCAAATAACTTTAAAATGAAAAATGGTAGCATGGTACTGTGAGCACGAAAGTTGTTCAGCACAAAAATATCTACAAAATGAGTGATATTTCATTTGTAGCTACCTTTTATTAATTTTTTTATAATTAGCAGAAAACAGAAAATTCTATTTGTTTTTCACTTTTTCAACAAATGAATTTGAATAACTTTAAACCAAAAAAATGATAGCATGGTACTGTGAGCATGAAATTTGTTCAGCACAAAAAGATCTACAAAAGGAGCAGTGTTTCATTTACAGATGCCTTTTAGTTTTTTTATTATTAGCAAAAAACAGCAGAACATTTTATTTTGTCACTTTTTGTGACAAACAAATGCAAATAACTTTGAAACAGAAAAGAGACCCGCCCTTGTTGTAAAAATTAAATATGTCATGGGTGGGAGTGAGATAGTATAAATGTCTCCACTCGCTGTCACCAAACTCTTGTTTCCCACTCGTGGGATATCAAGAGTTCAGTGACAGCTTGTGAAGGTATTTCTGCTACCTCACTCCCGCCCATGTCATATCCCATATACAACAAAAGTAGGGAAATGTGGTGTTAGGGTTTCCAACCCTAGGTCCCTACTCCTAAAGCAGCAAAAGGACAACACCATACAAGCAACCATCTCAACCTTCATCAGATAAGACAAACAACAAACAACTGTTTCCAGATTACACAAATGCAGTAGCACTGATGTGCTACCTTCGTGGATTTGTATCTGCACCATGCACACTGCAAGACGTACATACACACTTGTCAATGCAGATACAAATCCTTAATACTCAAATCACAACATTGCATTTGTAAGCAGAAGTACAGGCTCCTGCAGCCACATATACTAATCTACAATACCCAAATTATAAGAATTCTTTTGTCTGCAGAAACACCATGCCGCTATGGGGGCAGCATTTCTGTAGCCTAAGGTACTCATGCACACTGTAAGACATAAACCCACTTGATGGGCCTGTGCTTTTGCAGCCACAGGTGTAAGACATACACACTGACCTCTGGAAGTAGAAGCACAGGTGCCATAAAATCCATGATACCAAAATTGCAACACTACTTCCGTCTGCATAAGCACAAGCCCCTAAGGGGCCTGCAACTCTTCAGCCAAAGGTGTAAGACATACACGCCAACTTCTGGCTTCAGAAGGGTAGGCCCCATGCAGACAGAAGTACTTTCACAATGGGCCAAAACCTATGCACTATGCCTATGATCCATGTACCTGAGGTGCATTAGCACCCCTATGCATGGATGCCATGCAGTGGGGGTCCCATGGCATCCACTATCTGTGTGCCAGCTAGATGTGCACCAGATCCTCTAACTACACAGACAGCTACGTCCCACGCATGGGCTGAGGGTGTGTCAGGGGCATGCCAACACTCCACATGATTCACACAGGTACAGAATTGCACTGAGTGCCACACACTGGGGTGCATGTGTTACAGCAGGGTGAACCCTGCCAAAACCTACAGGGCCCAACAATGCACACATGCTGCTGCAGATGGCAGTGCCCTCAAGCATGGGCCTGGGATGTCATGGATATTGATGCATACCATGTAGGTGTGCACCAGAACAGCAGCAACTCCCCTGTCAACTCAGCATCCCATGTCCCTAACGGACAGGTCCATGTCTGCACCGCATATGCATTGCACTACATTCGCATATGTACAACCAGCGTGCCAGCAAAACCAGTGGTAGCAGCCATCGGTACAACACGTGAGTTCATCAAATAATTAATTGAGAATCATGTGCAGGACTCTGGGTTTATGGATATAACACAACATGAAGGCATTTGACAAAGTGCCACATACCGAACTAAAAGATGAACTAGTCAAGCTTGGAATTCACAAAAATATTATCCTCTGGGTAGACTCCTGGTTGGACGGTACAAAATAGAGAGTTTCTATTAGAGGTCATAGCTCAGACTGGGGTGATGTGAGCAGTGGTGTGCCTCAGGGGTCCATTTTGGGCACTATCCTTTTCAATTTATATATGTATCTTCTATGAGAACATCAGCAAATACATGGATTAACAAATTTGCAGATGATACGAAGTTGAGGGCGATTGTAGGTAACCAAATATCTTGCCAAATAAAAGAATGGGCAAAGAGTCATAAAATATATTTTAATGAAACCAAGTGTAAGGTTATCCATCTTGGCAAAAACAACACATTGGCTAAGTATTATCTCAATAGTTCCCAACTTGAAGTCTGTAACAAGGAAAAGGATGTAGGCATAGTTATAACTAATAACTGATAAAGTCTACATCCAAGAAGTAACTACTAAGGGGAAACAAGATATTAGGCTCTATGCTGTATTTAAACATATTGAAAGCAGGGAAAAACAGGTGATTATGCCACTCTAAGGTGCACTGGTTAGGCCTCACCTTGAATATTGCATGCAGTTTTGGTCACTGTATAAAGTGAAGGATATAGCTATGTTAGAGAAAGTTCAACAAAGAACTACCAAGAAAATACAAAACTTCACAAATCTAACATATGAGGAGAGATTGGCTGAACTGAAGCTATTTGCTCAGGAGTATAGACGTTGCAAGGGTGATTTATGCCTGGTATATAGGGCATTCCAAAATCCAGATCTGTGGGAGTGCCTGGGTTTGCAGGCTAAAGTATCAAGCAGAATCTTAGGAAGCCATAATATGCAACTATGTGGTGAAAAATGCAAAACTACCAAACTGGGAAAATGATTTAACCAGCACGTGGTAAACATATGGAACTCATTACGGCTTAACATTGGTAATAGTCTGACTATGGAGTCCTTTAAGGTAGCACTGGATGCATATTTTGGGCATGGCTCCAATTTATGATAGTTGTCAAGTCTAAATGGTATAACTACTTTAGATTTGTATAATTTCTATGATTCCTATGATGTGCAACATTCGACCACGGGTGCCTATGGGTGCCTCGATGGCTGTACAATACAGTAAGAGGAAATGAGTCAGGAGGTGATGACAACATAGCAATGGTGGGGGGGGGAGGGAGGGGGCAAGCAAGGGAGTGTGTAATGGACTTCCTGGCCCTGTATGTGCAGCAGCAGCAGCAGCCCATTGCATCTCCACAAGCGTAGCACATGCATTTGTGTCATCTAGAAACAGCTGTATGTTATTTGTTTAACTTGATGATTGCCATCTGTGGTTGCTTGTGTAGTATTGTCCTTTTGCTGCTTTGGGGGGGAGTTAGGGCTTGAAACCCTTACACCACATTTCTCTACTTTCGTTGCATTAAGTTGAACCCTAACTGGTGCATTAATGCAGTTTTTTTGCAATGAATTTCCTTCCTTTTTGAGACAGTGGAATCATATCCTCGTTCACAGTCCCTTTTGGACCTGCATGAACAGGTCTGTCTAACTGCAGAAGCGCAGAGCCCTCCAGGCCCTGCACTTCCATGTAACTACAGATGCAGATTTGCAGGGCCCAAATCTGGAGTCTATCAGGCTGTGGAAGTGCAGGACCTTCTGGGCCCAGCTCATCCATACGGCTAGAGACAGAGATGCATAGGGCCCTCTGGGGCCAGCACCAAGTGAGAGATTCATCTGGGTGCAGAAGCACAGGGCTCTTCAGGCCCTACACATTCACATCAAGTAAGGAGTCCATCTAGCTATGTTAATCATTTTTCTCCCTTGGCCCCTGGTCTGCCTACCTGTATCATGTCCTGGCATCCCCTCAGGTCTTCCCGCCACCATCTCCAGGGATCCCCGGCTCCAATTTGGGTCCCGCAGCTAGTACCCCCACAGCTTACCCCCCGCAGCGGGGTGGCGGCGGGTCCCCCTACACCCTCCGCCTAGACTGGATCCAGTGTGTCACTGTGTACCCTTGGAGCCATTGCTCCCATTGGAGATGGCCATCATGCCACCCCAACCAGTGCCAGTTTCCCATTTTCTCCCCATGGTGTGTGAGGCATGCAAATGATGCCAAGGGACAGGCGTGCTCATGCACACCTTCCCGATGTCGGCCCTAGCACATCCCCCCGACTGCCTGTGCTACTGCATTGCCCTTAGCCACTGCTACAGACCACCAGAGCACTGGTGACAGCATCTCCCTTCCCCAGAAAAGGAGAGCAGTCCATCAGACGCTCTACCCTTCACCCTTCCCGCTGAATCCCTACGACCCTGGCTCATTCCCAAACCCGGCTCGCCGGCACAGCTTGAGGTGAGGCATCCAGTGCCTCAACCCTCAGTGCCACTGGGCTAAACTGTGGGCAGTTTTAAGAGGGATTGGGACTGGATCAGAGTTAAGGTCATAACTGAGAGGAAACAGGGGAGGAGGTGGTCTGGGGGTTAACACAGGTGTTTGAGGGAGGCAGCTGCAGTAGGTTAGACTGGAAGCTGCACACTGTAGTAGACTTGATAGACTGCTATGGCCTGTATCTGCTGGCATTTGTGTATGTTTGCATGTACAGCTTCTTTAAAAGCAGGAAAATTAACTGAGGGGCTATCTGGTCTGCTTGATCAACAGTCAAACTACCTCCAGGAAACAAGGCCATATAGGAGCAGCAAGCCTTCACAGATTCATGCTCCATTTCCCTCACAATCAGCAATCACGTGAATGGTACAATCACCAGTTAGCACACAAAAAACATAGCACCTGTAGTTGATGTAGACTCATACTGATGGTCTGCATCTCGCCTCCTCTGCCACTATAGCAACCAGCTACATGCTGTACCTGAATGAAACTGAACTGACACGGTTCACTGGCTCAGCGGCTCTCTTCTCAGTGAATGAACTGTTTGAACTCACATAGGTGTCTTCACTCCATCTTTCATCACCAAACTCAGCATGCATGCCCCCCCCCCAACATACAAGAGAGGGCTTCTCATTTGATGACCGCCACAGTCAAATTCTCTGCACCCAGTTGGCAGATCTGTCCTCAGTGCCTAACTGGTCCATTTTTTCTCACTGGAATTGATAAGGGGTTCTGGAACCCCAGGAGCCTCATGGACTTTTTTCCTACCAGAGCCCAATGCAGTAACTGACTGCAAGCTCAACCTCGATCTCCTAGACAAGGGTGAAAGGGTCAACAAAGCAGCACAACCCATGTCTTTTTTTGAAAACACTCCCTACTAACATGTTTTACTCTTTGCACACAAAGTTCCAGCACTGGGACACAAGAGATGCCAGTCCGGTGTCTCTATACCTGGTGTTGGTCACTCCTCTGAGGTGCAGTGTACAGTTGTGGAGCAGGCATCCTCTCATCAGTGGCAGGCTGCCAGGACAGTCCTCTCCCAATGTTAGAACAAAGCAGTAATCCACTGACAAATATAGCACCATTGTACCTAGTAATGCAGCGAATTTAAATTTTGCCCGTGGAGTGCCGGCGAAGTGGTCAAATTTGCATCATGGAGCTTCATTGACAGCTCAGTCGGTGGGCCGGCCATGAAGGAGAGAGGAGGTCTGTGCCAGTCTGCCGCTGCCAGGATTTAGGATGGGGGTGGGAGCGGGGTTATGGCAGGGACATCTGGCTGCTGAGGAGGCTGGGGGGGCATTGGATCACCAGGGATTTATTGGAACTGGGGATTGGGAGGGGGTTTAAATACAAAAAACCCACTAGACTACCAGAGATTTTTTGTTTAACAGGAGAAGGAGATACAGAGGGATGCAGGTGGGGGGGGGGTTACTGTACATTTCCGCAGTGGGGCGGGTTATTACTGGGTGAAGGGGAGGGACCACTAGCCATCATGGATAATTATTTACATGTGGGACAGGTGGGGGGAGGAACCGCTAGCCCCCAGGAATTTAGTTATAAGTTTAACTTATACACTCTCATAAGGTAAGATTTTGTCTGTGGACAGAAGGCGAAATTTTGCTGCAGAAGGTGAACTCTCACCATTCCACCAGGTGAAATTTTGCCACTCTGCCAGGCAAAATTTCACATTTCGCTACGCGAAATGGGCGGAATTTCAAGCATTTCTCTGCAAAGCGAATTCCGCCCCCTTCGCCCACCACTAATTGTACCCTGACCACATGTTAGTACAATTCCAAGTCCAAGTCCCAAGGGCTAATGCACAACAAGGCTCAGTGTTGGCACAAGGCTCCATATATATGGGTATTCTAGAAGGTATCTATATCCTTTATTGAATCTTTATAACATGCTGTATTATATAACTGTATTTTACTACATATCTCTGACATGATATTGTCAAATACAGAAAGGCTGGTTAGTTTATATACAAAAATGGTGGGTGTTATTTCATTAAAAGAAATGTATCTTCTGTGAAAGCCTACACTCTAGTCTGTCAATAGAGATATAAAAAGAAACAGATTGATATTCTTTGTTTATGATGTCATTAGGCTATGGATGAATCTGAAGTCTGCACAGTGCCTGGAGGCCTAGCTAGCGTGAAGAAACAATTTGAAGCACAGGAAATTAGCTCTTCACACAGTACAGTTACCCAGTACCAATACCAGCACAAATCTGTACAGGTAATTATCCATACTGTCTGGAAATACAACTGTTTCTGTAACTCTAGGGTGCATCACTTTGGGGTACAAAATGTACACTGTAGGTACAGTAGTACAGTTTACTTGCATAAGTCAACATACACTGCAGTAGCTATATTAATGTTTGCACATATTCCTCTGTGATTTGTAAATTTAAAACCCTGAATTTTCTAACTATACCCTTGTCACAATGAGCTGCTGCATTGTCTCCTGAGACTCTGGAAAACTAAGCAACAAACCTAAATGAGGCTTTCCTAGTGTGCATCATTAAGACAAGATAAGATGCAATTATTTGCTATAAAAATGCTATGTACAGCATGTATCAGTGACACACATACCTGCTGTTAATGGCATTTAGCAAGATGCCACTGGTAAATGTCACCAAAGCTACTTTTACTATAAACTGACATGAAAATAAACTAGGGCATAATCATTTTAAAAACAGAGTAAGGCAGAGGAGCCATGTGTAGATATCAGCAGGCACCATGGGTGCCAGAACATGGGGAAAAGTGCGGGTGTGGAAGTTCAAAAGGGCATAGGGTGAAGAGGACAGTTTTTCAAGCAAAAGGGCACTTTGAAGAATGAGAAATAAAACTGCCAAACAACACAGAAACACATATTAAGTACTTGTATTCAAAGCTGTTTGTGGCCCAAGGTTACTAAGCTCCTTTATCAGAACTATAGATGAACTGTAATAAGCTATACATGACTGGTCTGTGTGGGAAACTAACAACACTTTTAATAAGCCCAATTGCTTAAAGCAGCAGTGTTTGTTTGTTGGCAACAAATTTTCATTATGTATATTTTTTAGCAAAAATGTATTAAATGTAAAATGCATTTTTAACATCCTTAGATTCATCCCCAGTGTATTTCAATGATCTCTGATATTTTTAAAACATCTTTTATAGCTAATTTTGCAATTACTGATGCAAGTCATTAGAGATAATCGCTGCTCCCAATTTAAAAAAAAATCTGTTCTGCTGAGGTTACCCGTTGAATGTACGTACTAGCGTCATACTGTCCATGTATCACATGTTTTCTCTGCACTGTACCAAGATATTTAATTTTTTCATGGTGGACATGGCATGGGAGCTAGAACTTTTACAAACGATTAAATCCCATATCTTAGTTCAGGAATGAAAGAAAATGAAAAACTGGATATATTAAAGTCCTTGCCAGACAAACATCATTGCTGAGAAAAAAAACAAAAAACTGGTGACTAACAAATACTGCGGCTTTAATTTTGGACACATGAACCATTATGAAGCTTGAAGGCTTTCTCTGCTCCATGCTCATCGCTGACTGTAAAAAATTTTGTTTGACAGAGGAATTATTCACCCTAGTTTAAAAGGAATCTTTTTTAAAGGAGAATTGCCTTTAATTGGTAAGCAAGTTTCCTTTAGAACTAGATTTTCAAATACTGATCCACATTCTGTAATTGTTTTATCTTTAATGGCCATTTAGAAAACACATTGGATGTTTCTGATTTTCACATTACTGATAATAATCATTTTAGAACTGTGTAATGTAGTTTATGACCTTGCTCAGCGTTTCCATTGTTGGCACAATGCCTCCATATTCCGCAATAGATCTTGATGACCGAAAGGAACATGAACTGCATCATACAGTTCTAAAATGGTACTGAGCACCAGTGTGCAAATCAGAAACACTCACTGCATTTACTTAAAAAGTCAGTAAAGATGGAAGAAGAAACAAATACTTAACAGTGCTTAAAATATAGCTTTTACAGGAAAAATAAATTCAGTGCAGTTCTTTAAATGGTGTGTTAAGATTTCGTTGCATTTCTAAACCAAACATCACCCAGGACACAATTTTATCTTTTTTTGTCACATGAGCCACAGGGTCAGATGTTTCCATGTCTGCCAAACTGCTGCAATCTGTTGGATTGCAACAGAATAATCATGTCCTTTTTAGGACCCCCGTTTTCTTGCTGCATGTGATTTATTTTGAAATAGCAGATTTTTTGATGGTTCTGGTCTCTTTACTGTCACCTGCAACCAGAAACAGGCCCAGATGGATGAAATAAACAACAAACAAACAAAAAACATTTTAGATTGGTACAGATGATGACATTGTTACAATCAGCACCATATGAAACTGCAACACAATTTGGGCACAGCTTGCTTTGCACCAATGCTGAAGTTTTGGAAGTCTGGTCTCAGGGCCAGAATCAGATTGGTCAATGTGTCCTAGATACTGTGCTCTTGACTTTTCTGCAAAACCACCATTCAGATTCACACAAGATCTATTACATTTTTTGAAGACATTTTTTTTTTTGCTAGCAATCTCATGGTGTTTTTTTTCTACTGGATCAGATGTGATAGAGGTGCTTTCATACAAAACACAACACTGGTTCTGGACATCAGAATAGTGATGAAGATTTATTTTGGTGGGGGAGGCTAAAGTATATAATTAACACTAGCTCTGACTGTAATCATTCTCAACATTTTGTTGTACTTTTAATTCTGCAGATGAAAATCAAGTCAGCTGGGTTTGACATGTACCCAGTTACAGTACTGGCTGCAATTTATTCTTTTTTCTAAATAACACATTTTTAGTGCATGGTCTCCTGAAGGCATTGCATGATAAGAACTCATTCCTTTCAGTGAGCCCATCTCAGAAATGTCAAGCATATAATACTGTGAGTCCTAGCTTAAGTAATGCTAGCATTCACCACAATTTCATCAAGTACACTAACTGAACCTCACGGCAGATTCCATGTTCGGGAGAACAAAAGGGTCTAGAGGCAGTTATTATTAAGGTAGTCACAGGCTAGTGTACTGTATGTTATTTGTATCAGAATTTGCAGATTTGATTTTACTAAAAAATATTTGTTCACATTTCAGACTTGTTTCTGTTATTAATTATAACACAAGACCAATGGTTTTGAATGTTTTCAATAAAATATGCATTCATGTTATGAGCAGTAATAGTCACATCAACCTCAGTATTTATCTATTTTATGGGCAATAACACACAAGAGGGGTACAAGCATGACTTGGATGTGTGCTGAGGAATGAAGCACCAGATGGGTTTTCCTCAGCATTCACCAGAGAAGAGCCTTTATCTTCCAATAAACACAGTACTCTGGAGTGTGTTAGTACACTTACAAAATGCCCTGATATTTAAAAGTATGGCTTAGAAATGCAGCATTGTGCCTATGTGGGTATATGAAGGCATGATATGTGACCTGGTTCACCCAGTCAGAGGACAATACTGTATTTGCCGGGGCTATCTTACCAGTTTTACAATACCTCATTTGATCTAACACAAATGCAAATATATAAGACTGATGCTTGCATTTCTAACTAGTGCATGTGTCTTTGTGCTAAGTAATATTTGTATCGCATAGCCCTATGGGCTACTTTGTCATTGTACCAGTATTTGCATCACACAGCCCTATGGGCTACATATCTAACTTTGACACTGTACCAGCATTTGTACTGCACAGCTCTATGGGCTACAGATCTAACTTTGACACTCTCCCAGTATTTGTATTGCACAGCTCTATGGGCTACATATCTAACTTTGACACTGTCCCAGTATTTGTATTGCACAGCTCTATGGGCTACATATGAAACTCTGACACTGTACCAGTATTTGATTTGCACATCCCCATGGGCTACATACCTAACTTTGACACTGTAACAGCATTTGTATTGCACAACTCTCTGGGCTGCATATCTAACTTTGACACTGTACCAGTATTTGTATTGCACAGCTCTATGGGCTACGTATCTAACTTTGACACTGTACCAGTATTTGTATTGCACAGCTCTATAGGCTACATATCTAACTTTGACATTGTACCAGTATTTGTATTGCACAGCTCTCTGTGCTGCATATCTAACTTTGACACTGTACCAGTATTTGTATTGCACAGCTCAATGGGCTACATATCTAACTTTGACACTGTACCAGTATTTGTATTGCACAGCTCTATGTGCTACATATCTAACTGACACTCTTCCAGTATTTGTATCGCACAGCCTTATGGGCTACATATCTAACTTCGACACTGTACCAGCATTTGTATTGCATAGCTCTATGGGCTACATATCTAACTTTGACACTGTACCAGTACTTGTATTGCACAGCTCTATGGGCTACATATCTAACTTTGACTCTGTACCAGTATTTGTATTGCACAGCCTTATGGGCTACATATCTAACTTTGACACTGTACCAGTATTTGTATTGCACAGCTCTATGGGCTACATATCTAATTTTGACACTGTACCAGTATTTGTGTTGCACAGCTCTATGGGCTATGTATCTAATTTTGACACTGTACCAGTATTTGTATTGCACAGCTCTATGGGCTACATATCTAACTTTGACACTGTACCAGTATTTGTATTGCACAGCCTTATGGGCTACATATATAACTTTGACACTCTCCCAGTATTTGTATTACACAGCTCTATGGGCTACATATCTAACTTTGGCACTCTCCCAGTATTTGTATTGCACAGCTCTATGGGCTACATATATAACTTTGACATTGTACCAGTATTTGTATTGCACAGCTCTATGGGCTACCTATGTAACTCTGACACTGTACCAGTATTTGTATTGCACAGCCTTATGGGCTACATATCTAACTTTGACACTGTACCAGTATTTGTATTGCACAGCTCTATGGGCTACATATCTAACTTTGACACTGTACCAGTATTTGTATTGCACAGCTCTATGGGCTACATATGTAACTCTGACACTATACCAGTATTTGATTTGCACATCCCTATGGGCTACATATCTAACTTTGACACTGTACCAGCATTTGTATTGCACAGCTCTCTGGGCTGCATATCTAACTTTGACACTGTACCAGTATTTGTATTGCACAGCTCTATGGGCTACATATCTAACTTTGACATTGTACCAGTATTTGTATTGCACAGCTCTATGGGCTACATATCTAACTTTGACACTGTACCAGTATTTGTATTGCACAGCTCTATGGGCTACATATCTAACTTTGACACTGTACCAGTATTTGTATCGCACAGCTATATGGGCTACATATCTAACTTTGACACTGTACTAGCATTTGTATTGCACAGCTCTATGGACTACATAACTAACTTTGACACTCTCCCAGTATTTGTATTGCACAGCTCCATGGGCTACATATCTAACTTTGACACTGTACCAGTATTTGTATTGCACAGCTCTATGGGCTACATATCTAACTTTGACACTGTACCAGTATTTGTATTGCACAGCTCTATGGGCTACATATCTAACTCTGACACTGTACCAGTATTTGTATTGCACAGCCTTATGGGCTACATATCTAACTTTGACACTGTACCAGTATTTGTATCGCACAGCTCTATGGGCTACATATGTAACTCTGACACTGTACTAGTATTTGTATTGCACAGCTCTATGGACTACATATCTAACTTTGACACTGTACCAGTATTTGTATTGTACAGCTCTATGGGCTACATATCTAACTTTGACACTCTCCCAGTATTTGTATTGCACAGCTCTATGGGCTACATATCTAACTCTGACACTGTACTGGTATTTGTATTGCACAGCTCTATTGACTACATATCTAACTTTGACACTGTACCAGTATTTGTATTGCACAGCTCTGTGGGCTACATATCAGACTTTGACACTGAACTAGTATTTGTATCGCACATCCCTTTGGGCTACATATCTAACTTTGACACTGTACCAGTATTTGTATCGCACAGCCCTATGGGCTACATATCTAACTTTGACACTGTACCAGTATTTGTATTGCACAGCTCTATGGGCTACATATCTAATTTTGACACTGAGCCACTGTTTTATTTTACTGTTTACTGTTTCTACTGATTTTGCTGTGGGCATTATTAGTGAGAAGCAATTGTAACAGTCAGAACAGCACAGATTAATATAAGCATATCTATAGGCTTCCCCTAATATTACAGCTTTCTGTTTTCTTTCCTTAACTTTAGCTAATAACTAACTAATGAAAAGTCTTTCTGCTAGCACTTATTATTTGCTTGACTACATATTTTTTAGGAGGTGAAAAGTACCAGTGAAGTTACTGTCCGTAGCACAGTAGGAGCTGAACAAAAAGAAAATGTTCCACCTTCTGCATCCCAGTTTTCAAGCAGTCATACAGAAAAGGTATTGCTTGATCTTTTTAGTCAATATTCTTTCTATTTTAACCTATATTTTAGCCTATCCTGATTGTCCTCCATTCCTCTCCACTTTCAGCAGTCATGACCGCAACATCTGATTAAATATTAATGAACATTAGTGTATGCATTCCGGTGTGACAGAATGCATAGGGTATGTGTTTAGTTGATGGGTGTAACAGCATGCATGGAGTATGGGCTTGGTGTGTGTGACAGCATGTATGGGGCCATGAGGTGTGTCAGCATGGATGGGGCTATGGGGTCATTTGGTGGGTGTGACTGTGTGCATGGGGGTATGGGGTCAGTGGGGGTGATAGTGTGCAGAGGGGTATTGGGTCATAAGGTGTGACAACATACATGATGGTATGGGGTCGGACGGTATGACAGAGTGCACAGTGGTATGGGATCATTTGATGGGTGTGACAGCATGTATGCAGTCGAGAGGTGTGACAATGTGCATGAGGTCATGGAATTGGTTGGTGGCATGACAGCGAGCCCATGGGGGGGTATGAGGTCAGTGGCTGTGACGGTAGCAGGGGGTATGGAGCCGTGAGGTGTGACAGCATGCACATGGTTATGAGGTCAATGGGTGTGACAGAGTGCATGTGT
This sequence comes from Neoceratodus forsteri, assembly GCA_016271365.2. NCBI lineage: Eukaryota > Metazoa > Chordata > Ceratodontiformes > Ceratodontidae > Neoceratodus > Neoceratodus forsteri. Next base: position 800,105,541 of record CM028132.1, on the reverse strand, counting down.
GTATGTGGTCAAGTGTAACCGCATGCATGGAGGTATGCCTGTCCTAGACTTCTTCACTTCCAGGACCACTCTCACTTTCACTTCAGTCCATCACTGTTTAAACAAGATGTTGTGTGCACTGACTGGTTATAACTTAATAACACCAGTGATGTCAGTTTGGCTGTTTCTCACTTTAAGCAGGTTTTCTACAGACTACAGGACAAACATGCCCCCCCCCCACACAACTAGGAGAGTACAGGGCCCTGTTACCAATAGGTTAAACCACACAATCCTCCCCAATTAAGGCAGGGGAAAAATGTTGGTCTTTGTAAAAGGCCTCTAAGCTTGTTTCTGACTGGGTAAAATATTGGACCCCAGAAATGAATGCTAAAAAGCCTTCCATCAGAATAAGAGTGCAGAATTAAGATGCTCCTTGACTCATCAGCCAGTAATCCATGACATTTCTGGAAGTGTATTAAACAGGCCATGGGTCAGTCCGGTACCCTCCCCCTGTACGACATGTGTATAAATGATGTCAACTGTAATAACCCCACCACCACAACAAACACTTTTGATGGATTCTTCTTTGACCTCTCTGCATATCCGGGAGTCTTCCCACCCTCCTCACTGACCCCTCAATGACCTTACTGCTAAATGGGTCTTTCACAGACCCCTTAAATCACCTACAGTTTCACATTAAAGACACTAAAATCTTGGAGATGCATAAAAATCTGCAGTGTATCCCAACAGCCAAAGCAGCAGGTTTTGATTAAATCAACCCCATGCTCCTTAAAGTAGCTGCTAGTGAACTGGCATCACCAATTACCAGAATTACTAACCTATCCCTAATGTCCGGGGTTGTGCATGAGCTGTGGAAACTCCCATATCATCCCAGTATTCAAGAAGGGTAGTGTCAAACTAGTCAATAACTACAGGTCAGTTGCAATACTTTACCGGAAAAGATTGTTGCCTCTCAGTTAAATTAGCACCTAGGCAAGCATAACCTATTGTCTCCAGCACAACATGGATTCTGTAAAGGACATGCTTCTACCACTGCTCTCCTGTCCTTTACCTCACACGTTGCCAATACAGTACCATGGACAGGGGTGAATTCCCTGAGGCCGTTTTCATCAACCTTATTAAGGCCTTCAATCTGGTTCACCACCAGCTACTGTGTACCAGTTACTGTAGGCAACTTTGGGTATCTCCCTCTGCCTTACGTTGGCTCAGGAATTATTTGGTCAGTAGGCATCAGTGGGTGAAGTTTGGAGCCTCCTTCTCAGACCCTGCCCCTACCCTGGTAGGAGTTCCACAAGGATCCATCCCTGGGCCTTTCCTTTTCTCTCTTCCCGTAAATTACATACATCTGGCCATAGTCTGTAGCACCCCCATCCTATATGGTCTGTTGCTATACCTTAGCTCTTGTGGCATGTCTGAGGTCAATATAAGGCTGTCCACTGACCTCCAGGGAGTGCAGCAATGACTCCTTTCAAACAAACTGCTTTTAAATACAGCAAAGTCCCATGTTATGCTGTCTGGCTCAGCACCCAGACTTAAAAGCCGTCAGACCCCCTTAACAGTTCAGTGCTGTGGTGGAATTCCTTTTGAATCAGTGTCCTCATTTAAGTAACTAGGTGTGGCGCTAGACCCATCCCTGGACATTTCACTACATGTATTGGCCACCTGTAAATTAAGACCAAACTGGGGCTGTTGTACAAGGTCAAGCATAATATCATCCCTTCTGCCTGCTTAACCATAGCCCATAGTGTCCTACTTACCAAACCTACTGATGGGGTGTCTATATTCCATGCTTCGGCCAAATCTATCTTACAATAATAGGAAGTAATGTGCAGTAATGTCTATTGCTGTGCCTTGTCTCTGAACTGCCATATCCATCACTGTAAGTGATACCCTAGACTGGGATGACTTCCTCCTACTGTCCTACATGATTTAACCCTAGGAGGGGCAATCTTTAACATTTTGCACAATCAGTCCCTGACACCTGTCACAAGGCTTCACCTGCCCCCCAGTGATGATCTGATCTACACCTGCTATCCATACATAGAACTCTGGAGTTATTACATTCTCCATTGTTGCTCCATGGTTATGCATGGATTTATGTGGTGAGTGAGGGAGAAGAGTGTGTGCGTGCGTGTGTAGTGTGGGTCACATACAGTTCATGGGTATGATGGCAGCACATTGTGAATTGGTGTGTGTTGCAGGAGGGGAAGGCGTGTATCGGAGCTTGTGTGTGTATAGAGTGTCAACTCAGCATGAGGCAGTCAAGTCAGGGAGTGAAGAAGTGAAATACTAGGTTGTTGTGTAAGATACTACTGTCTCTGTGTGTCTCTTAGTGGGTTGGGGTGTGGATCTGTCAGTGAAGTCCTGATGTGTGGCCTTGTGTTGTAGCTCTTGAATCTTCCTCTTTGTTACCTTACATATCATGCAGAACTCTAGCACATACCTCTCAACCTTCTGTCATGGAAATGATGGACACAGATACTCAAAATGAGGGATGCATGCATCCTTAATAAGGATGCCTGTGTCCCTCATTGTCCCTCATTTTATTCCTTAAACATGGAGATACAAGCTCAGAACAAAGTGTAAACCATAATGTTTACTTTTACAACATTTATCTCGTATTTAGAATATTATGAATTTCTGGTTTAAAATCTGAATTTATAATACATTCTCTGGGCAGTATTACCTTTTCCATGAGTGACAAGTGAGGGACAGAGCAACTGGGGTAAAATGAGGGACTTCCTAATCAGGGGCGGTTGAGAGCTATGCTCTGGCATATGTGGGCACTACGCATGTCTGTCTGATATAAATCTAAGTACTACTGGCTGTTGTGAGTCACCATAGTGATTAGCATCTGGAAGCAACCGAGTTTTCTCATGATGTGTATTGTGTGCATCACTGATACATGTGGAAAACACGAGGAAAAAACAGGAGGAGAAGCCATGGAATGCAGAGGAGGAGAAAGAGAGTAGATAATGGCTTCACCATGTCAGTTCCACTTTTTTAAACTCTATTTTTTAAAGAAAATGAAAAGCTACTTATTTTGATAGGAATATTGGTTGTTTGTAACAAGTCAAATAAGGCTTTAAAAGCAGTCAGATGGTGTCAAAATGACCCTCAAAATGCACCAGAATGCATTTAAAACCTGATAGCTTCTGGAGGCCTAGGTGGCTCCCAGACCCCTGGCCTATTAATTGGTATTTACTAGGAAAAGCAGGACTTTTACCAGTCTTTGCTCTACCTGTCAAAAAAGCTAGCTATGCCCCTGGTGTTGAGGTATGATAGAGAGGTATACAGTGCATGGTAAAGATGGTGTTGTGCCCTTTATTGCCACGTCATTCTAGCAGCTTTCTCCAAACAAGCTGGGACACTTTATCACCTGTATCACCCCCCCACCACCAAATGTATTTCCATCACAGGATCAGCTCAAGGCATTATGCAATGAACAGTTTTGACAACACTCACCAGTTTCCTCTCAGGGAGTCGAAAAACAGGGATTGTCCTGCAACAAACAATACATGATTGATAAAGTCCAGTTCATGGTTGTGAGTATGGCAATGTGCGTGAATGTGAGTGAGTGGAGGGGAAGATGGGTGTCAGCACATGCGCGTGTGTGTGTGTGTGTGTGTGTGTGTGTCGTAGGACAGGGGAGGGTAGGGTGAGTGGCATACAGTGCAAGGGTGTGAATGGATGGGACAGTGTGCATCTGTGCATGTGGGTAAATGAGAGGGTGGGTGTCAGTGCATGAATGTGTTTGAGTGGATGTATGCCATGGATGGAGTTAGGGCGTGGAGGTGATTGTAGGTGGGAGAGCATGCACGTGAGTGTATGGTAGTACAGCATGCTTGTTAGTGAGTGTGCAGAGGGTGAGAACGTGGAAGGGTGTTCACATTTTGTAACCAACTAGTCATGGTCTATATATGTATAATTCTATGTAAAACAAACCCAATGTTCAATTAAGGAGCTGTACACTCACCCTAACAAGTGTTCTTTCTTCAGTTAATAAAAATGTTTCTGTGCACTCACGCACTATCTTAATTGATGTTTTAATTATGCTCTTTCTTCAATAAAAATGTTCTTGTTCATTACTAATTCTAGCTATTTCTTGTTAATAAAGCATGGGTGTGTGTGGTCAGATGGTAGGCATGTGTTTTTGGGGTCGGTGGGTGTAACATCATGCATAGGGATATGGGGTCATAAGGTGTGACAGAGTGCATGGAGTAGGGATTCGGCAGGTGTGATATAGTTCATCGGTGAATGGGGTCAGTCAGTGGGTGTGACAGCATGCATGGTGGTATGAGAACAGTACATTTGACAGAGTGCATGGGCACATAGCATCTGTGGGTGTTGCAGCATGCATGAGGGTTGGATTTGTGAGTTATGACAGCATGCACTGGGGTATGAGGTCAGTGGATGTGACACTAGTGTATGGTATCTGTGGGTGTTGGAGCTTGCATGTCAGTATGGGGTTGGATGGTATGACAGCGTGCATGGTGACAATGGTTGCAACAGCATACAGGGGAATGGAGTCAGGATGTGACAGTATGCATGGGAGTATGTGGTCTCTGGGTGTGATAATGTGTATGTGGGTATGGGGTTGGTGGGTGTGACAATGTGCATGGAGGTGTGGGGTCAGGAGGTGTGACAGCATGCAAAGGTGTATGAGGTCAGTGGGTGTTTCAGAGTGACTAGTGATATGGGGTCGGGTGGTGTAACATCATGCATGAGGATATGTGGTCAGTGTGTGACAGTATGCATGGGGGTATGCAGTCACGGGGTGTGACCGCATGCATGTGGGTATAGGGTCAGTGGCTATGACACTGTACATTGAGGTTATGGGGTCAGGAGGTGTGACAGCATGCATGAGTGTATGTGGTCAGTGGGTGTGATTGTGTTTGGAGGTGTGGAGTCTGGAGGTGTGATGGCATGCTTGGGTATGTGGCCGGTACGTGTGATGGCATGCATGGGTGTAGGGAACCGGTGGGTGTTTCAGAGTAAATAATGATATGGGATCAGGTGGTGTGTATGTGTTCGGTTTGTGTGACAGCATGCATGGGAGTATGGGGTTGGAGGGTGTGATAGTGTGCAGTGGTGTGTGTGGGTGGTGAGTTTGACGGCTGTACACAGGGTCCTTTGAATATGGATCCCTCTCCATAGGACAGCTCTACTAAGGTAAAATGTCCATTTCCAAATGCCCCACACCACAGTGATGCCACCATCTTGACCACACAGACAGTGCCATGCATGCAGATAGGCCCCGACCTCTACAATGGTTTAGGCCATCAGAAATGTGTACATCCAGATGAAAAGCACGCACACAATAGCAATAACTCAAACCTGTGCACACACTGACACCAGCATCTTGACCATACAGACAGTGCCATGCATGCAGGAAGGCCCCCCACCTCCACCTCCACAGTGGTTTGGCCCATCAGAAATCCATGCACTAAGTACAAACAAAACCACACAGATGACAGCAACAACATAAACCTAAGCCTATTTCACATGGCAAGAAATTTATTCCAGCACTGTGTAATTCATTCTGTCCATGCGTGCTGAAACGCCGTGGAGCAGAGTTCAGACAGCATGGCCCTGAAGCACTGGAGGGATGCTCCCTGAAGTTCCGGTGTTGGGAGGAGGGTTGCAGCGGGGAGGGGGCAGTTGAGTTATGATGACCGCATCACAGCGATCGCGGATGGGTCTTCCAACCCAGGATTAGCTTAAGATTGTTTCTAGTAGCACAAACAAAGCTGACTTGGGGAAGTGATTCTTTTAGAAAACCGAGGGCTAAAAAGTGGGAAAAACACGGTCTCAGAGTCGAGCGGTGACACTGGACATGTGCTTATACATATGCATAAGCGCATGCCCAGTGTCATGGCTTGACTTTGTGATCATGCTTTTCCCACTTTTTAGCCCTCTCCCACTTCCCCAAGTTCAGCTTTATTTGCGCTACTAGAATCAATCTTTAGCTGAACTCAGGTGGGAAAAATGACTGTGCCTGTAAGGGAAAGAAACACAAGTGCAGGCTGGGGAAAGCCTGTCACAATGCTGTGCTTGGTGTGGGCTGTTCAGATGACATAGTACAGTGGCGCAAAATGCCAGCACCACAACTCAATCTCTTGGAAACAGGGATCGCAGACAGAATGAAATGCAACCCCTAAACAGCAAAACTGGCATTTTGACATGCACAGCAGCAACGATGCTGCTGCAGTGCACCAGCAACAGTGCTGCAGATTTGTCAGTGTGAACAGGTCTCTAGACACACAATGACACCAACATCTTCACCATATGGACATTGGCACTCATGCAGGTAGACCCCAACCCCACAACCACAATGGTTTGGACCATAAGAATTCCATGCATCCAGAAACAATAAAATCAAACACAAAACAGCAACAGCACAAACCTGCACACACAGTAACATCACCATCTTGACCACACAGACTTTGCCATGTATGAAGGTATTTTATTTTTATTTATTTATGACTTTGGTAACCGGGTAGGTGCGCTGATCCCATGGACCGTTTTCAGGCATGACCTGGGCCACATACAGTGGCACAGAGTTAAACATAATTATACAATGGCAAGGAAAATCCCTCTTCACTGATTGGTCAGTGGGTGCATGGAACAGTGATGTTATTTCATGATAACATCACTGTATTATGTCCGGGCACCCAGATGACCATATAACACATAAAGAAATCATGCCACAGCTACTTCATCCCCGCTATTTACTCATGAATGGAGCAGACCTTCACAGACTTCCCCAGCATTCTCCTCAAAAAGCCTAGCATCAGATTCCATTCACAACCCAGTTCCCCCCCCAAAAACAAAACTGAAGTTGTGACTTCCACTGTTCGCTTAAAAAAAAAACACAGCATGCTGCTGCACTATCGATGAGAGCACGGCTTCAGTTTTCAAGTTTGCTGCTTTACAAACAAATCCACACGTAACCTGGATACAAGCCAAAGTACTTTCCTCCATAGAGTTTAAAAGCCACTGACATACATCCTCTGTTCCAACCCTAATCCTCTGTACTCACCAGGGGAAACAAAAGAAAGCCATAAAAGCAAGCGGCTTTTCCATCTTTTGTCTGCCACAGTTGTCTTTTCAGCATGTGCACAGTTTACAACCACACTTTACAATCGCCGAGCAGCTCGCCAACCACACAAACATTGTTAATTTTTACCACAAAAAAAACATGAAACACAGCCCAATTTAACAAATGGGCTACTGGTAGTGGTGTTGGTGGGGGGGGGGGATTGATAAAGATCACATTAACATGCAGGACACAGAACACAAACTGGACAGCCAAGGTCATTCAGACTGCACCTCTACCTAGTGGTGGAAAGTATTCTACACTTTTTTTTGTAATAGTGTACCTCCACACTCAAAAATCAAACATAAAACACATTAAATATGTTTTTCTCTTCTTTTCCTTTTTTTATTAACAAATGATCCATTGTATAATAGCAATAAGGCACTCCAGGGTGTGTGTTAATGTGTAATAACGTCACTCCTGGGGTGGGTGGAAACTTATAACTGTCTAGGTGCTTCCAGCCTATCCCAGGAGTAGCGTGATGTCTGTGCTACACACCCCTGGAGTGCTTATTGCTCAAACAACAACGCGTAGAACAGTAGACAGTCTGACAAATAATAAAAAGGTTATCATAGTACACAGATTGCAAGGTAGCAAAAATACATAAATCCACATGATACAAGATTAACTAGTACATAAATCCAATGTGCATATACATAAAGAGAAATATATATATACATGAAATCGATATACAGCAAGTTGCATAGGAGATAATCAATGTTCCTCAGGAGTAGCACGAAAAGGATGAAGTGGGGTCAGTAGAGGGAAGGAGAGGGGAAGGGGTAGGAGAGGAAGGAGATTTGGAGGATTTACAAAGGGAGATGTATAGGCTCAAAACTCATGTGGAAAGTGCAGGCAGGAAATGAAGGACTACTCAGGAAAGCAGTGGCAGCAGGAAGTTACCAGGAGCCAGTCTTTGAGGCAAAATCTGAACTGGCAGTGGGTGTCGATGGAGCGGAGCTCAGCAGGCAGTTTATTCCACAGCATAGGGGCTGCCACTGACAAGGCTTTACTACCCATAGTGGTGGATACCCTGGGAATATTCAGAGGGTAATGCTGTTTGAGTGGAGGCTGCTGTGTAAAGTTCAGACCTTGAGGAGAGCTGTATGGGATGATTTCTGGCCAGTACAGATGGCGGAATCCACCATGCAGCAAATGAGGTCGAACCGGCCTTGCAGTGGAAGCCATCCTAGCAAATTGTAAAGGACATAGTGGTGTGTAGTGAAAGGGGCCAGCAAGGCGGAACAAGAGGCACTATTATTGGCAGAAGATAGCTTGGCCATAAGGGTTGTGGATGTCCTAGCATAGGTGGGGGAGCAGCAGTCCAGGAGTGGGAGTAGATTTCCCTGGACGATGGCAAGTCAGGCCTCTGGGGCGAGGCATTGTTGGAATCTGTAGGCAGCACCTAATTTTTGGTGATACCTTCAAACTAATGAGTTAATGTATTCGGAGAAAGAGAGGAAGGGGTCGAGTAGAACACCTAGGTATTTGAAAGTATTAACATCTTCAAGGGCTTGGCCATCAGGGGAGCCAATGTTGAGAGGAGGGTGAGTTTTGGATTTGGCTAGGAAGGGCTTGGATCTGAACAGCATAAATTTTGTTTTTTTAGCATTAACCAGGAGGAGGTTATCAGCAAACCAGTTGTGGGCCGCAGCTTAGTTTTGAGTTAGAACAGAGGTAATGCAGGTAGGAGATTTGTCGCTGTAGAAAAGTATGAGGTCATCAGCATAGAGGAGAAAGTGGAATCTGAGACTGTCTGAGGGAAAGGAGTTGATAAATAAAGAGAATAGAAGGGGGCCCAGAATGGAGCCCTAGGGGACACCTGTCGAGATGGACAGGGTGGGGGAGCAGGCAGGGCCAATACTCATGAATTGGGAGCAACTGGGGAGGTAGATCTTGAACCAGGTAGTAACTTCCTGAGAACAGCCAAGGCAAAGTAGTTTGGAGAGGAGAAGGGTATGGTTGACCATGTCGAAGGCTTTGAAGAGGTCTATGAAGACTGTGCCAGTGGTGTTACCATGGTCTGTGTTTATGAGGATGTGGTTGGTCAGTAGTGCAAGGGCTGTGGTGGTGGAATGGTTGTTGCGGAGGCCATGCTGTTTGCTACACAGGAGGTTCTATTTGTCCATGTGCTCAGCAAGCTGATGGTGGATAGCCTCCTTGAGTAGTTTGCTAAGGTGGGGGGGGGATGGAGATTGGATGGTAATTGTCCGCAGACAGAGAGTCACTGACTTTGAAGATGGGAATCACCTTGGCAGTCTTCCTGGGGTTGGGCATGGAGGAGGTGGAAAGGGCGAAGTTAAAGATACAAGTAAGTGGTTCGATGATGGATGGGGAGATGAGCCTGAGGAAGACTGGTGATAGTCCACCAGCCCCAGGAGAGCCATGATTTGGGAGGCTTTTGAGGATCTTAGTGGTGTCAGCAGTTGAGAGAGCTTTGAAATAAAATGGGTGGATTTGGGGATGGGTGGCAGGCCTGGTGGAGGTCGACAGGGGTTTGAATGGAGGGCCAAGCTATTTGGCTGGCCATGTGGGAGTTTACTTAGATACATAGATAGGTCAGAGAGTTTGTCATTGAAAGTCCTGGCTACTTCCAGAGGGTCTGTAATGAGGCCACCCGGGGAGTTTAGTTGCAGGACTGCCTTACTAGAGTGGGGATTTAGAAGGGAGCCGATGGATGCCCAGAATTTCCTAGGGTCTCCAAGGTTACCCTGTTGGAGATTATGGAAATGAGTCTGTTTCAGGGATTTGCCAGATGTTTGCATAGATTCCTCCGGCTCCTGTAGGCATCCCAGAGGGCAGGGGAGGGGGTTGCCTTGTAGGTGGACCAAGCACGATCCCTATCCTTCATAAGGGTAAGAAGGTCTTTTGTGACCCAACACGAGCAACCGCCCCGACCATTCTTGTAGTGACAGGAAAGTGCCTGTCCTGTAGGGTCATAAGAGTCTGTGTAAATAGTGTTACTGCCAAAGTCACATCAGAAAGTGAGTGTAGAGCAGACCAGTCCAGGAACCAAGCCTCCTTGAAGAGGTTTGTGGTGTTGGGGCTACTGAAGTTCTGGAAGGACAGGTATTTTGGAGGGGGACATTTAAATTTTGAGAACCAGAGGAGATACGTAGGGGTGTGGTCCCTAATGGAGTCCGCCATGGTACCAGCAAGCAGTTCATAATCATCCCTGTTTGTGATTATCCAGTCCAAAAGGGTCTGAGTGGCTGTGCATGGGTTTGGTCTGGTGGGGAGCATGATAGTCTAGACCAGGTTGTGTTGTTTTAGGTGGGAAGTGTAGTCTGACTGATGGGTACTCTGCCAGTTTAAATTGAAATCACTGAGGAGAATGGAGTCCCTATGAGAGGATAAGGAGCTCAGGCCCAAGAAGAAGCTGTTTAGACCCTCAGTCCCAGTGATGCGAGGGTTGTAGCAGCAACCTATGCAGAGTTTCTTACAGTTCCATGTGAAAATTGCGATCACTTAATCGCAACGTTAAAATTAGCGAGTCATCCATAGCGAGTGTCACTTATGCGAGGCAAATCTGCAGCATTTCATAAAATAGTGAGCTTGTATTTTTAGTGATCAATGTTCTCCTACCTGTTGTTATGGATACTTTGTAACCTCGTAACCAGTTATTTAAAATGGCGGTTAACAGTGCTTCGGTCTCTTCAGTAAGGTGTGTGGAGTACTGGATAGAGCAATGGAATTCGAGCAAATTACCAGCCAAAAAGGTAGGCCCTTAGCCTTGTTCTGTGGATATCTGTACTGAAAGGACAAGGAAACTGCCAAGAAAATATATTGGCGTTGTGTGGATTTGCACAAATTCAGTTGTTTAGCTCGAATCCACACAGTGGGTAATGAGGTAGAGAAGGAATGCAAGAATCACACATGTGTTGCCGATGCTGGGGATGTGGATACCAGGAAAGTTAAGGCAAACATTAAAGAAAGAGCATGAATTAGCGTTGAGACAACTTCACAGGTGGTAATGCAGTGTACTAGTACAGCTCATGATGCCTTAGCTGGTCATTTACCTGTGGTCCCTCTAATCAAGCGTACCATGCAGAGAATAAGACAGGTTGAGAGAGGTTTCCCTGCTGCTCCGGCTATAGTACAAGTTCTTGTTATAACAACTGAGTTCACCTTAACAATGTCAGGTGAACATTTTTTATGTTACAATAGTGGGAGCAAGCTGGACAGATTGTTAATTTTTGCTACAGAGGCAAACAAACAGCTGCTGAGAGAGTCAAGTGACTGGATGCTTGATGGCACATTTAAATCTTGTCCTGCTCTGTTTGAGTAACTTTATACAGTTCGCTGCCTTATGTCAGGCAAAATGATTACTGCTGTTTATGTTCTGATGAGTTCACTGAAAAGCAGTTGTTATGCAAAGGTGTTCAAAACCCTCAGTGAGCAGTGCACAGCATTGTTCCCTGACACCACGATCATGGATTTCAAAAAATCCACTTGGAGGGCATTCAGTGATGTCTTCCTTAATACTTATGTCAGAGGCTGTTTTTTCCACTATGCACAGGCAGTATGGAGAAGGATCCAGAAGTACGCTAATGTACAATAAAGGTACTGTGCTGATGCTGAGTTTTCATTACATCACTGAATGCTGCTTTCACTAGCATTCATGCCTGCTGATGAGGTGGTATCTACACTTGATGACATAAGAGAGTGGGATTTTTTTGTGACAAAATGAATTGCTGACACCACTACTTGATTATTTCGAGACAACCTGGATTGGTAGACAGAGAGGACGTACTGGCTAAAGAAGAGCACACTTTCCCCCCTTGCAGTGGAACTGCTGCGATGCAACTACTAGAGGCATAGCAAGAACAAATAACACCGTTGGAGGATGGTATAGGGGGTTCATTAGCCATCTTGGATCATGCCATCCCATAATCGACTGTCTAAAAGAGGAACAGAGGCTGACAGAGCTCACCATTGAGCAATTGGTGTCAGGAGCTAGTGACAGAAACAGTCTGATCGAGGTCATTGTCAGTCAATATGCAACACGGAACAGGGATGACTACCTCGAGGGTTAGCATATAATTTCCAATTCCAATTGTGATGTGCTCCATTGAGGAGATGACGGACTTTTTAAAAATGAATCAAATAAAGGAACACCCAATGTCATCACAATCCTCATGATTGTGTTTTTTTTTCTTGATTATAGTCGCTATTTTGACGTTGGTCTCAGAGTCCTCTGGTAGTTGCATTGTAGCAGTTCACAATTGTAGCATGCACTGTTTCTGTATTCGCGATTATGGGACTATGTAAAAACATAGCATTAGTCATTTCTGTATAGTCGCTGTTTTGTGCAGGTCACGGTATTCACTTTCGCTCTTATTTTCTCACTATTTTTGACTCATATTATTGATACACTAATATAACGGGAAACCATTTCTTACTGGTGCCCAGGGTTAGTTCTGAGAGGAGCCATTCACTAGGAGAGGTTAGATCAGAGCAGAGAACAATGTTGGCTAAGAGGGGTTCCCTGATAAACAGTGCAACACCACCTCCCTTTTTCTTCTCTGGCCTATTGAGACGCAGGGAGGAGTACCCATGTAATTGATATGTGGTGGTGGCAAGGTGACACTTTAGTCAAGTTTCAGAAAGACCCAGAATGTGGGGCTTGTATAGCATAATCCAAGCCTCCAGATCAGGGAACTTGGAGGGAAGACTGCATTATGTTGATGTGAATAATCTTCAGACCTGGGGCATTAGCCCAGATGCTGGAGGTGTGGGTGATGCATGAGTTGGGTGGACCGGGGTTGCATTCCACATCTCCAGCCAGGAGAAGGAGGAGAAGGAATAGCAGGAGGATATAAGGGCAAGAGAGGACAATAGTAGAACAGGAGAGGGAAACTAGGTAATTGCCAAGTAGACGGCATTCATGATTAGCGAGAAAGGAGAGGGTGATAGGTCTGAGAGAGGATAGTTCCTATGTGGAGTAGGGGAGTGGTGTAGCAGGGTGGAGTGGGTGAAAGAGAGAAAGGCAAGGTGCTCTTGGTCGTGTGCTAGCACAATAGCACAGGAGTCCATCAGCACCAGCAAAGATGACAATGAGACAGAAAGCAGTGTGAGCTGTAGCAGATTCATAGTGGCAGAAGAAAGCTGGCAGGAATGAAAATGGGTGGGAGGGTAGTACAAGTCTAGCCAGGACACTTGCTGACCAATTTGGTAGTTTAAGGGAGAAACTGCGTTAAAATAGGGGAGTAAGATACTTAAATACATAGAGGATTGAGTTACACCTAGCGAAATGAGTATGGGAGAAAAAGCAGGTTAGAACTGGAGCTGGTGCTGTGTCTCAATGGCAGTTCCGACCAAAGAGGGCAGGGGAGAAGGCACACGAGTTAATTTGTAAGTTGCAGCTGAGAACCTGCCCCCCATATACAGCTACCAGACAGGATAGTACGGGGAGGAGCAACTGAGGATTTAATAAAGAGTTGAGGTGGGGGTGGATGGGAGGGCCGAAACACTGCCTAGAATTAGCAGCAGTGGCTCCCAAGTAGCCAAAATCAAATTAAATGTGCAGAGTTCTACCAGCTGCCCAAAAGGTGCCAACCTCAACACGTGGAGCTTGCCCTGTGTGCCTCTGATAGATCTTTGAGTTTTGGTGGTGGCAGGATCAGTGGAGGGGCTGTGGGGAAGCACAGATTTGGCCGAGCCCTCCAGGCCCTGAAAAAATAAAGAAAAGAAAAAAAAAACAGAGTGTTAGCTTGGAGATGCTGTGCAGTGCCCTAAAGGCATTAAAGATCTCAGAGAGTAGGGGAGACAGGGAGACTTAAATTAAGAGATTTCTATGGGAATGGGGACAGAGAACAAAAGGAGCTAAATGAGGGAAGGGACAGAGGCAAGGTGTAGTGATAGCCTGGGGGGGGGGGCAGTACAGAACTCAGGGAGAAAGAGAAGGAAAAAGCAGAAATAACAAGAAAATAAACTCATTAGAAATGCAGACAGGGGAAAAATAGTAAAACTGCAGCAGGGGAAGCTCTGACTTAATTCAGAAAAACTGCCTAGAATTAGCAGCAGTGGCTTCCAAGGAGTCAAAATCATATTAAATGTGCAGAGTTCTGCCGGATGCCCAAAAGGCGCCAACTTCAAAACGTGGAACCCAGCCCTCAACAACACAACAGTTTGGACCATCAGAAATCTGTGTGGCCAAACACAAAAAAAAAACACACATGATAGCAGCAACACAAACCAGTGAACACACTGGCACCAACATCTTGATATTGTGTCCCCCCGCCCCCAGACAGCAGCCATCACTTATTCTCCACTGCAGCCTCCATCTCAGGCAAGTAGTTACTTGTTTCATACATGTAACTTTGTTGACACTGTATTACCGCAAGTAAAACACAAGTGACTGTCATTGCATGGAACAGCGGCCAGTAGCAAAGGTGAGTGGAGGGTGCCACCTGCACTGCCATCACACTGTGGTGCCACATGTACTGCTGACTCCACTCTGTGCCACATGCAATGCAGACACTGCTCTGTGGCACGTGACCTGTCAACACCCCATAATGCTGTGTCACATGTACTTGTCACTGAACTGTGCCATCTACACAGCCGTCACATGCACTGCTGTCATTGCACTTGTCATGTGCACTGCTGACATCACTGTGCCATGTGCACCTCTTTCTTTTCTACAAAGCTGTTTATCTCTTTCAGTACCATGACCGACCCTTCTGGACCAGACTCCCAGCCCCATCTCCCAACTTCTGTGGGACTTACCTCCTCTGGTGGTCCTGCCACAAGACCCTGAAACTGAGTTACTCAGTCATCAGTGCAGGGTCTGTGAGAGACCAGGCTGTCACATGCTACAGTCGAGGGTTTTCTTCCTGTTTTCTCCCCTACTGAGCCTACTCATGTGCCATGATGCATGTGCATTCTCCACCTCTGTGAAGATGCTTCTGGCATCTGGGCATGGGACACCTGACCAATCTGTCACATGTACAGATGGGCGAAGTGGATAAAATTCACTTCACAAATGAATTCCTGAAGTTGGCCTAATTCGCGAAGTGTGAAGTACTGACTTTGCAAAGTTTTTAGAAGGCGAAGTTGTCCTTTTTCTAGGTGAATTGTCTTAAGTTCACCTGACTTCACTTAGCCTTGCCTTAGCTTCACCACCTTTGAAGTCAGGTGAAGTTGCGAAGGGGGAACTTCACGAAGTCATTCACGAAACTGAATTTTGCAACTTCACCTGAAATTTGCCGGTGAAGTAAAACGTCGCAACATCTCTAGTCACATGGTACTGCCACCTATATTCCTTTAAGTGACAGGCAAGCCATGGGATGTGCATTCCTCCCCTTTCTGAGGGAGAAGAGCTGTCCCATGGATGATCAATGCTTCCTCCTTGTCCAGCCCCCCAAGTGACCCAGGTCCATTCCTGAGCCCAGGTTGTTGGAGTGGTGGGAGGTAAGATACCCAGCACCTCAGTCCTCCACACCACTGGGCTGGCACTGCCATGTGTACTTCTGACACAGCACTGTGTCATGTGCATTGAGACACTGACTTGTGCCATGTGACAGGTCAACACCCCACTGAGCTGCGCCACATATACTTCTGTCACTGAACTGTGCCACATGCATTGCCAACACTGCACAGTGCCACATGCACTGTTTCACTTGCACTGCTGTCACTGCAATGTTGACAAATGTTGTGCTACATGCACTTCTGACACAGCACTGTGCCACATGACCTGCAGACTCTGCACTGCACCCTGTGAACTGTCAACACCCCACTGCACTGTGCCACGTGTACTTCTGCCACTGAACTGTGCCATGTGCACTGCCATCACGGCACTACATCACATCCATTGTTGTCACTGTACTGTGTCACATGCACTGCAATTGCTGCACTGCTCCACATGCACTGACACTGCACTACAGTGTGCTTCATGCACTGATGCCACTGTGCCATGCCATATGCACTACCATCACTGCACATGTTCCCTTGTTGGCCACAGTCTGGGACTTTGGATGGGAAGTTGCCCCTGGTGGCAGCCAGTAATATCATCCATGTGTGTGATATAGGGGCCCATGCCTTTGTATCATAGCTTGAGGTTTGAATTAGGTGAGTCCACCAACTGTGAGGATGGGGAGGGAGCACCCTTCACAAAACTTGAAAAAAATGTTTTTTCTAGTTCTGTGTCAGCCATGCTGACAGCTTCAGATGTCATCAGGGCACGTTATATGGGACTGCTATGCCCTTCTGTCATGGTAGCAGGTAGTTCAACTTCGATAAGTTCACTGAGTGGGAGGATGGGGGGTATCGATAGTGCAGCAAAAGTCATTATTTGCATCCTCCAGCAACACATTCCATAGGGGATCATTCCTCTAGACCCCTGGATTATTTGCTCCTGTTCAAGAAGTGAAAATCAGTTAAAGCAGAAACAAAATTTTCTGTTCTGACTCAAGGGAAAGGTCCGCCATTAGTGCCCCGCGCCTTGGTATGGAGCAGTCCCAGATTAGGCTTTTCACATAAAAATACAAACATTTACCTTATCTACTATTTAGTTTTATCTGGTTGATGCTGTCATCCCTCCCGGTATACAGTTTAGAAACAAATGCCTCTATGGCACATCCTAGGACATTTGAGGCTGACATCAAAGACAAGGATCAGCCACAGGAGAGCGTAGTTTAGATATTAATACCTCTGACTATTAATAGCTCCAGTTTGTGTCAGACATGCAAAAGTCTGTGGGAGGAAATGGATGGTTGGCATTTTCATTTCTTCATATGGGTTGTGGAAGCAGTGGAGCCAACATACAATGACGGGTCATGTGATACAGTTATACAATGGTGACCATACCCTCTTCTGGTGCTCCCTGCTGTACTGGCAATTGGACTCCACCAGCCAGCAATCATGCAGTAGGAGCACTGTCAACACCTCCAGGAGAAATGAGAGCAGTCATCGTAGATGCTGAAGCCTTCATCCAGCAGTCATCCACCAATGAATCATGCTCCTTCATTAATACAAGTCTATGGCATATCAAGAGGAAGTGCACCTTCCGTGCTGCCGCCCTACCTTCACTAGTGATGTTTTAATTCGAGGACTTGCATACTCTCTCCCAAATACTCACATACTCTTTAGATAAGGCTCATTTCTGGACACAATGCATTGTAACATACACCAGTATATATTATAGAATAGGCAGTATAAGAAGTCAATGATAATAAAGCACAGCAGCAACATACATACAGTAGTCCATATATAGACATGGATAGTATAGCTCTGTTTCCATAAATGTCCCCGAAAAGTTTATTGTGCTTGACAACATATACTTGTTTTTGAGCACTGCAATATCTTGTGTCCAGTCTAAAAAAAAAATTAATGAAGAGGGGACAAGATTTTCAAAGTGACAAAAATGGCCCTGGGACTATGTCCCATGTCACAGTATGCCAGTGCTGAAAAAAATTCCCCACATAGTTGGATATTGCTAGTTTCCACCCATGGTGTGCATGGACAGTGGACATGGCTGCAGAGGATGTTATGCTTGGTGTAACCAGGAGTAAATAAACAGAAAAGAGAAAGAAATAAGTGCCTTAGCTGGGACTTGAACTCAGGCCTCCTGGAATACCAATCCAGTTGCACTATCAGCTGTGGCACCAAGACAACTGGGAACTGTGATGTCCCATGGCACCTTACTCTTTCTCTAATGCACACGTGCCATGTGACAGGTCAACACCATGGTGCTGCACAGATAATGATGTTTTCAATCACAAGAGTGCAGTGAGCACATTCATGGAACCCAAACAAACAGAAGAGAGAAAGAAATAGTAGTAGTAGTAGTAATAAAATTTATTTATACAGGATATGAAAGCAACTTCAAACACCATTAGGGTTAAAATAACCCTCTTTACAAGGTGTACCTGTTTAGATGTCTGAATACAAGTTACAGTAAAAACAAATAATGAGAAACTACACGTTTAACAATACAAATATGTTACTTAAATACAAAATAGCAATTTTGTGTCATGGCGCATAAAGATCTACAGGCAATTCAATTCATCTATTACATAAACAGCGAAAACATATTTCTTGCTTTATAGCAAGGTTAAATTTAGCTATAGTCAAATCCTGAATTTTCAATGGCAATGAAAGTCCATTCCAGGTGGTAGCAGCTCTATACTGGAAAGTCAGGGTTACAAATCTGTTTTTATATTTAGGAACTATCAGGTCTCTAGCGCCACTCTTTCGTAAATTAAACTGAAGGGTGGGGCTAATTAATCTCTCTGCCAGACCAACAGGATGTCTGGTCTTATAGATTTTATAGACAAGATTTGGCCAAATTCTCTGTCTCCTAATCTATAAGGAAGCCCAATGCTTTGGCACTTATTTCCTGCTGTCTTCTGTTTGTTTGGGTTCCATAAATTTGCACACCACGCTCTTGTGACTAGCAGGCATAGCATTCTGATAAAACTATACCCGAAAAATGGGCACGTGCTACTGTAAATCATGAAGCCAGTCGCAAAATGGTTCCACGAAGGAAATATAGCAGCTGCAGAACAACCCGCGGGTCCACAAGTGAAGACATCCTTGTGCAAGGTTTCTTCACATGTGTGCCTGTTTTCCAGGTTTTAGAAAATACAGCCCCAGGTTTTCATACAGTATGTACCTTAAACATTAGTTTAATCCCTGTCTTCACATCTCTGTGCTCCCAGCACACACAGTAGCAGAGTAAATAATCCAATACAGTAAGCCAGTGTTGGAATTACATTTTATGTGCTTTGGGAGCTAGGAGCGTCCATAAAGGTCCTATCTTTAAATTGAGCCCCGCTTCCCATTGTAAGTCAATGGTAATGATGTGTGAGCTACTGGGGTTCACTTCAGAGCTACTGGGGCTGAGCCCGGGCATGCTCCCCCTGTAATTCCAACACTGCACTAAGCTCTGTTTGTAGAAAAGCACACCTCAGACATAACCATGTGTAGCACACTGCCAACACTGTCTCATAGACCAACCGCAAAGTAAACATTTTTATTTTAATACCCAGCCATGTGCTCACCCTACACTTTCAGCTGTTAGTAGCATACAATTTATCATTAGGCTATAAGTGCAGCACATCCTGCACTGCTATGCCATCCTCAACATGGTGACATACTCAAAGGACTCTCACCAGTGGGTGTTGCCATTCTAGTCTCTCTTACTCCAGTTCTGTTACTGGGATGCAGTACAGAATAGTGGTTAGAAGTACTGAGTGGCAAACCTGGAGAACTGGGTTTTAATCCTACAGCCACCAGTTGCATTCTGTGTGACCATGAACAAGTCACTTAACTTCCCTGTGCTCCCAGGATGCACCTGGAAACACACTAGGTAGTGTGTCTTTCATGGCCAGAAAATTGTGAAAAATAAAAACAAACAGACAAACAGAAGTTCTGCGACAATGCTCCTTTTGCAGGCATGCAAATCACACTGCCATCTTGTGGATGGCCAGATGTGCTGCTTCTGGAGTTGCTGCTGGTCTGCATGCAGTTTTAACTGCTTAGCTTTAACTCTGTCTTACCCCAAAACCACAAACAGTCCCCACCCCCAATGCACGACAAGAAAAAAAAGAAACACTAGTGCAGTGGTTAACTTTATTAGTTTTTTAATATTTTTATTGCAGTTAACGGGTAAATGGCCATCTCAGTTATGAAAACACATTGAAACTACTGGTGGTTTCCTTCTTTATATATTACATATATACTGGTATAGGCTACCAGTGGTTTATATGCATTAAATGTAATACCTATACTATAGCCTGCAGCCTTTTCTTATTCTCTAACCCTACCAGCAGTCTAAAGACTCCTCTCTCTGGTCTTAACCGTAACAATTAGATAATTTTGCTGTTCAATGTTCAGACATTATTCTCTCCCTCCCAGGCCATAATGCCAGTATCTTGCCCCAGTAGTGCTTTGTGTGTCAACTGCACAAAGCACTACTGGTTAAGACACTGGCATTCAAGTCTGGCAGTGAGAGGATGAGGCATTTTACAAATTAATTAATTAATTAATTAATTAATAATACATTTTCATTTTAAGATACAGGCCTGAGAAAGGAATCTTTGGGTAAAAGCATGGTGAGGCTAAGATCAGTGGCAGTGGAGACTAATAGACAACAAATCAGGTGAACTAGACAATAATGCCAATTTCTAGCCTTGCCCCAGGGTTGGGGGCAGTACAGATAAGGGAGATGCAAACCAAGCAAAATTAAACCAGAATAAGCTCTTGGTGTTATTTTATTGACTGCTGGAAATTTGTTCAGGACTCTAGAGAAATTTCCCTGCTCTTCTCGAGAAGTGCCATGAGAGCTTTAATATCCAACTGAACAACCGCTATAAAAGGCAGATGGGATCTCTGTTGAACATCTCATCCAAAGGATTAAATTAGCTATCTCCAAGTTCTATGCAAAATTTTAATTGGCTATCTCTTATTTTTAAAATGGCTAATAACCTAACTACCTCATGTCTCTCTCTGAGATGCTAATTGTGCCTGTTCATAAATACACTCTTAGGAATATAAAATCACATATACCCCCATAATGCAAAGCATCATGGGCTGTATATGCAAATCACCACACAATATTATCAGTGCTCTCAGATCAGGCAAAGCATTTTCCTGTAGTGCACCCTAATTTTCCCTGTATTTTCACTGTAAAACTGGGATGAAATTCCTGTAGATTTTCCTGTATGCACAAATCAATGTATGTACGCAATTGATGTCATTGTGCCAGTCAATAAAATCGCTAGGACAAATGTTCAGGCTGTTTTATGTGTTCTTATTTATTTTAAATATAAAAAATCACCTACAACGTATCACATATCTACTCTACAGCTATAAGAACTTTATATGTAACAATATAATACCATCTTGAGGTTCTGGGGAAATGCTGGAACCTATAAAGCTCGGTTCTTAAGGTTCACATGTCTCCAGAACCTCCTGAAGGTATTATAATTTTGTAATAATACAGTCCCTTATACAGTATTCTATTTATAGCATGAAATGCCTTAACTTCAAATGTATCCCTTAATCACAGACTGATACATTTTGTGTTCTTCTCACAATGCATGAAAGGGGCATAGGGATGCACAAATTGCGCATACCCTCCCCCTTGCCCCTGCAGCCCATGGACAGGTGCGCCCATACCGGCATTCACCAATGCCAATCACCTATCCACGGCTCCTCCCTCAATGCACAGGACTCTGCAGGGTGGCTGGGGGAGGAGTCGTCCCAGACAGACATCCAATGGGATGCCCCCCCCGGGACCCATAGTGGATCCCACATGTAGGGTGGCATGCGTCTGGGGCTGTGCATGCTGATAGCACACACCCAGACCAGTGCGGCACCCTCCAGTCCCAGTGCTGCCTCACATAAACTTTCTGGGCACTCACCCATCCAGCTGCCCCGCCACCTCCTGCTTGCCAGCAGTCGGGAGCAGCACAGTGTGCCCTGTCCTGGTCCCCCGGTGACCAAATGCCTGTGTTCATGGGGGCATGCTGTGGGTTATGGCAGGGTCTCCCTAGTGTACCCTGCACCACCCTCTGTGCCCATGCGGCCAGCACTATGTAGGTTAGTGAATACACGTAGTGCTGGCATGCCCCTGGAATGTCCCCATCGCGGAACTGTCTGTAGACATGGGGGATTGGGTACAGTGGGTCTGCATATGCCCCCTTCGTGCATGCCATGCAGGGGACACAGGGGGTGTGGAGTAGATACTCACCCCAGATACATGTGCATAGCCACCCCACACCAGTCATGCATTGGGTCTACAATTCTGTGTACCTGTAGCACTCCATTAATAAACATTGTTTCAGTGTATTGTTGTGTTTTTCATTAGCACGCTTAAGCATCTCACTATACACACACACACACACACACACACACACACACACACACACACAGCTTTGTGCACCAAACTCTGAGGTAAAAACAAATATTCCCTTTTTTTTTCATTTATTTTACTACCTTAGGCCAGACCAGGGTCTATGGGTCCCTTCTGATCTCACACATATAATTCATAACTCCTGCTTATCTTGATGAAGACACCTCCATACCTTTCCTAGGCTCACAATTAAATAGAACCATTGTCTAATTTTTTTTCAAATAACCTCAACCTCTAGGCTGGTCAGAAGAAGTGCTGCCTTAGTAATCTTTTTAATAACACAACTCTGCTCTGTGCACCAAACAAACCAAGTAGCACTTAAGCACTCTTTGTGTCCCCATCACCCTTTAAAGCCCACCATCATCGAGTCTCTTTTGTCTGGCTCGCTTTTTGCACTTCATGTGTTTAAAATAGACAAATTTGCAAAACAGAAGGTTTGTTTGCCTTGGTGGTTCAGGGCGCTGCTTCCCTCAAGCAACACTTAAGCACTCTTTCTTGCACCCCCCCCCCCAAAGCATAACACCATCAAGTGGTCAGTCTTTTGTCTGACTCATTTTGCACTTAAAATGAGTTTAAAATAGACTAACCTGAGGCTGCCCACAAGAAGGCTTGTCTACCTTTAGTGGCTTAGGCTCTGCTAGTCCAGAACAGTGGCATTTGAGATGCAGCTCAGCTGACTCAACGGTGTTGCTGTTTTGAGTGGGGCCACATGGCAGGTGTTTGGATCATGCAGCAGCTCACTGGTTCCTGATCAGAAGATCTGAATTCATCCTCAAAAAGATGCACTGCCAGCATATTACCTTACTACCCTAGAAAAACACTAGCTGAAAATGGGCCAACAGAATTGCTTAGTGTAGCAAAGCTAGCAAACTGAGCACCAATTGGAGGCCTTTGTCTGGATCTTGGCAGCCATGAGATTCATAGTGGGCATTTTCCCGTAGTGTTTGTCCATTTCCCCTGATATTTTAAAAATAAAAAATTTCCTTCCCATATCCCATTTTTGTAGTAAAAATCCCTTAAAATACAGGAATCCCTGTAGATCTGGGAGCACTGTATTATGCTAGTTCAACTTTAAGCAGAAATGCATGGTGCCAAAAGGCCATTACACACATTCTGAAAAGGGTGCCAACAGAAGACACAAACAGGTGTTTTGTCCTACCAGGACTCATCAGTGTGCCTCATCTGTTTGACACCCCAGTGGAATGAACCATCTACCCTAAGTTGGTCTATCTGGGTTGGGTTGTGTTGAGCCCAATAAAAACAAAAAACAATCTAAAAGACAAAGAACCTTAGTGCACAAGCACTGAGGCAAGAGTTACCCCAAAGGTCACTGGCCAGGAAGCCAAGTTTCGAAGAAATACAAAATCACACATACCCCCATAATACAAATCACCACAAAATATTATGCAGTTTAACTTTAAGCAGAAATGCATGGGGACGAAAGGCCTCACACACGGTCTTCAAAAGGTGCCAACGGAAGACACTGACATGTGTTTCATCCTAACAGAACTCATCAGTGTGCCTCATCTGTATGACACCCCTGTGGAATGAACCAGCTACCCTAAGTTGGTCTGTCTGGGTTGGGTTGTGGTGAGCCCAATAAAAACAAGCTAAAAGACAAAGAACCTTAGTGGGCAAGCACTGAGGCAAGGATTACCCCAAAGGGTATTGGCTGGGAAGCTAAGTTTCAGAGAAATACAAAATCACACATACCCCCATAATGCAAAGCATCATGGGCTGTATATGCAAATCACCACAAAATATTATGCTGCTTCAACTTTAAGCAGAAATGCATGGTGCTGAAAGGCCTCATACACGGTCTGCAAAGGGTGCCAACAGAAGACACAGACACGTGTTTCGTCCTAATAGGACTCATCAGTGTGCCTCGTCTGTATGACACCCCAGTGGAATGAACCAGCTACCCTAAGTTGGTCTTAGGAATATGCCTCATTGTGGTTTTTCTCTATATATGTATATTTCATGTTTTACCTATGGTGCTCCTCTTTCCTGGAACAGTTTAACCCCTCAGATTAGAAACTGCTCCACTGTTGGCTCTTTTAAATCTAGTTTAAAGAGAAAGCTATCACAGCTTCAGTCGCTTTGTGATTGTTTTGCTTATTCATTTTTATACTACTTGCCTCAATGTTTTTTATTGTATGTATTAGTGTATGTAGTATGTTTATAATTATGACTTGGGATGTCCTGCAGATGAGATTTGTTTCTCATAAAACTTATCCTGTGCACTTAGAACTTTTAAATAAAATAAAATAAAGGACAGCATACCCTAACAGCTCATGAGCCCCCCCCCCAGTCCAGCCCCAGACTCTTGCCCCTCCATCCGGTCATCAGACTACTGAACCCACCAGCCATGGAAGCATGCTCCTAAGCACATCCACCATCTCTAGACTCTAGCTCCCAACCCCTCAACCCCAGTTCTCCTCAGATTCCCCAAAGTCCTGATGGCAAGCTCTCAAGCACACCCCAAAACCTGACAGCAGGCTCCTGAGTACCCCCAGCCCTGGTGGCATAACATCCCTCCCATCTGTAACCCTGTGATTCTGGAGTCCCTCTCCCCAAATCCCTGGCCACAAGTTTCTAAGCCCCAACAGACAGGACCTTAGCAGCCCCTGAGCCCACCCCCATCCTAAAGGCAGCTCCTGCCCCCACCCTGCCCTGGCAACAGGCTACCTAGCCTGAGCCCAAGACATGGCAGCACCCTCTAGTAGACCCCACAGCCCTGATGGCAGGCTCTTAAGCACCAACCAGCACTGATGACAGCCTCCACAGTTTAAAATAGCCTTATATGGCAGACTCCCAAGCACATCCCAAGCCCTGGCAGCAGGCTCTCGAACACCCCCGCCCTGGTAGAATAATACCCCCACCCATCCATAGCCTGTGTTTATGGTCACACATCACCCCCTCCGAGCCAACCCAGGCCTCTGGCTCCTAAAAGCCTCCACCATTGACCTCTTGTTCAAGAGCCTTCCAAGACATGGCTGCAAGTTCCAGTGATCGCTCCCCAGACCTGATGGCAGGCTCCAGTGTCCCTCTCCAAGGCCTGGCTCCAAGCTTCTGAGCCCCCATAGACAGGACCTCAGGAGCTCCTGAGCCCCACCATCCTCTCCATCTTGAGGCATGGCATCATGCTCCCTAGACCGAGCCTAAGACCTGGCAGCAACTTCCAGAGCACCCATAGACTTGACAGCAGACTGTCAAGAACCAACCAGCCCTGACAGTAGCCACCACAGCCCACCACAGCCCTGACAGCAGCCTCTCAAGCACACCCCAAGCCCTGGCAGCAGGTTCCCTAGCACCCTCAGCTCTGGTGGCATAACCCCCATCCATAACCCTGCATCAGATGCTCACAGGCTCATTCCCCAGTTAGCCCAGGCATCTGGCTCCTATACCCATCACTCTTGACCTCTAGCTTTACAGCCCCCTCGTGCCTGGCCTCAGGCTCCTGAGCCCCCCCCCCGGTGGCATGTTCTCTATCCCACACCTACCACAGCCCTTGTGGCTAGCCAACAATCCCATCAGCTTTGGCTTTAGGATACTGATTTCCCACCTCATGCTCCCTGCCCTGGCGTTGGGTTGTTGTGTTCCTCAACCATCAGGCTTCCATGACCTCCATGGCCCATGCCCCCCCAAAGTGGGTGGTAAACTCTCATAGTTGGCAGTTAATAAGAGGAGTTGCTAACCTGAGCTGGTATTTCTCCCTGAAGACAGCAGCACTTTTGTATATACAGTATGTACCTCTTAAGATGGACAACCTTAAGCCGGACAATCGGTTAGTTTGGACAAAACTTGTAAGCAAAAAGCCATTCCCATAGAAGCCCTGTTTAAGTATGATGGATATAACAAACTACAGGCTCCATCTAAAATGGACGTTTTATCCCTGTAGCCTGCTCTTTGTCCAGTTGATTGCTGTCGCACAAAAGGTACTAACTGGCACCCTAAGCCCTGGCAAGCAAAATCATGGAGGCAATGCTTAAGGGAGGATTATGGAACACTTGGAATCCATCAGAGCACAGGATCCAAGGCAACATGGATTCACAGCAGGATGGTCATGTCAAACAAATATGATATATTTCTTTGACTGGGTGACGAAGGAGGTGGACCAGGGGAGAGTGGTCGATGTCGCCTACCTTGATTTCAGCAAGGCTTTTGACACAGCTCTACACAAAAGACTGGTGAACAAGCTAGGTAGCTTGGGAGTGGGCCATAAGGTGGTGAACTGGATTAGAAACTGGTTGTGGGACAGAAAGCAGAGGGTGGTGGTAAATGGGATCCGATCCAATCCAAGGAAAGGGGGTGATGAGTGGGGTACCTCAAGGATTAGTCCTGATGCCAATTATTTTCAATGTCTTTATCAGTGACATTGCAGAAGGGCTGGAGGGTAAGATATGCTTATTTGCTGATGACACCAAGATCTGCAGTAGAGTAGATACTCCAGATGGGGTGGAAAAAATGAGGAGGGAAATGAAAAGGCTGGAAAGGTGGTCTGCAGTATGGAAGCTGAGGTTCAATGCTAAAAAGTGCAAAGTCATGCACCTGGGGTGCAGAAACCCCTCAGAGAGCCACAGGATGGGGGGGGGGGAGAGTTGTCGACAGTCACTAGGAAAGAAAGGGATTTGGGGATAGTCATCTCAGATGACCTAAAATTGGCCAAACAGTGTACAAAAGCTGTGGGGAGAGTCAGTGGCATGTTGGGTGCATAGGGAGAGGTATCACTAGCAGAAAAAGGGAGGTGGTGATACTACTGTTCAAAATACTGGTGAGGCCTCACCTGGAGTATTGTGTACAATTCTGGAAGCTGCATCTTCAACAGGACATAGAAAGGGTGGAGGTGGTTCAGAGAAGAGCAACTAAGATGGTGCAGGGCTTGCACCAGATGACTTATTAAGGGAGATTGAAAGACCTCAATATGTATACTCTGGAAGAGAGGAGAGAGTGCGGAGACATGACAGCAACCTTCAAATATCTAAAGGGCATAAACAAGGTGTAAGTGGGCAAAATCTTTCAGTACAGGAGAAGTACAAGAACGAAGGGGCATGATATGAGGTTGGGGGGGAAGGATAAGGAGGAATGTGAGGAAGTTTTTTTTTTACAGAGAGGGTGGTGGATGCATGGAATAGCCTACCACATACAGTGGAGGAAGCAAGCACAGTAGGGGGAAGGCATAAAGGAACCTTAGAGGAGGGAAGGAGAGGCTAAAGCCAATGACCGAGTAGGGTCAGCCGCCGTGAACACAACTAGGAAAAAAGGCAGACTGGATGAGCCAAAAAGGGCAGACTGGATGGGCCTAGTGGTCCTTATCTGTTGTCAACTTTTCAGTTTCTATGTCTATGTTTCTATGTTATACATGGGTTACAGCCGTCCCCTCTCTGCCACTAATCCATGAAGAAACAAAGAATGCCGTCTGTCAACACAGCTGACTCAGCTCAACCTAGACCCTCCCCAAAGAAAAAAAGCAAACAAGCAGTGCTGTCTGCAAAAGAAAACAAGCAAAGTTGTCCACTCAGTCAGCTGACTCAGGTCTGAAACAAACAGGACAATGGTAATTTCACACTCTGTGTAGCCACAGCTGCAGTATGCAGAGTTGGAATCTGATTGTATAGGCTGCTTCAACCAGTATATGACAACATTTAGAAACACTTCGGGGTCAATTTTTTTAATTTTTTTTTTAATATAGTTACATTGATACACTACTGTAGAGTAGTGTTGTTACAAAGTTGAATGTGGCACATTAATTTTACTGTCTGTTCAGCCACAAAAATGATACAGTACTCTGGGCAGCCTTTATAATGGACAAAATCCAGTCACACGGATGGGTCTGTTACAAGCAGTGCATATGACCGGTAGAGGTTGGCGAAGTGATCCCACTTCGCTATGCAGAGCACTTCACGTAGTACTCCACAACGTGAAGCGAATTACTCCACCTATAAATTAGAATGCGAAGTGCATTGTTTCCAATGGACTTCACATTAGTTCACCTTGTATTACAACCTTTCCCTTAATTTTAATATGAAGTGCCATTGATTTTAATGGACTTCGTTTTGCTTTGCCTGTTTATTGCTATTTGAGGCAAATTTTGCATTGATTCATAGGATGGCAGGTCACATGGGCTCTATATTGTCTTGCACAGCCTCAGTTCTGCGTAGTGGAAAGCTGGAGGCAGTTTGCTCTCAGAACTCTGAGAATCAAACCATCGAAAAAGCTTTAAAAAATCACTTTTGATCCAATTATTTTGTTCCAAATTTAGCACATCGACTGTAGGAATCCCTCCTGTGCTTAGATCGAGTGTTGATTGTTTTTGTGTGCATTTTGAATGTCAGTTTAGAATATTCAGCCTGTGTACGGACAGACACTGTTGAAGTTTGCTTCAGTGGAGGGGTGTATCTGTGGTGGAGTGAGACTCGGATGAGAAAGGCAGTCTTTCTAATTGTTTTGTACTAGTGTGTGTCAGTATTTGTATGTTTATGTACACACAGTAATACTTGAAGTAATTTTTGATAATTATTTTCTGTTTGTTGTGGTGCAGTACATATTTTCATTCTGTTTAAAAGATTTGGTTATATAGTGTACTGTACTGTTAAATTTTCTGCGCATTACCTGTAGTGTGTGAGTGTGTGTTCATGCCATCAAGTCAGACACATTTTATTGTGCCACACAGTAATCATTGCACTCAGAATTAGTTATCCATCTGCGGTATTTTTTACTGCTTCATTCTATCTAACTAATGGACTGCTACTGCAGCCCCCCACCCATAAAAGGTATAATTTATTTTTCCAGTTTTGGATTTATGTGACCACTGGTAAAGGTGTTTTTGTGCCTGTGCGGTTGCATCTCTTTATAGTGTGCAATCTGCGTCTGTGCATTTGTATCTGTTTAGTACCCAGTCTGCACCTGTAAGCCACAATTGTTGTTTTTTGGCTTCCCATCCACCACAAATTTCAGAAATCTCAATTTGTTGTGAATTGTCCTGAGGACCATTGCCATGACCCCCCCCCCAATTTATAAATTGCAAGCAATGACCTTCCACTTAGAAAGCAGTTGTAACTCCAGTTGGGCATGGCTTGATGGGATTGCAATGTATGTGCATGTGCTAAGTGGTCACAACAAGCACTTAGATCCAGTCCTCATTTTATTTATGGGCAGGACATACACACTGAGACACACACTGAGTGTGTTAGCTAATTTTCAGTGTGGGTCTGTGGGCACACAAATAGTTGTAATCAACAAATACAAACAAAAAGGAAAAAAATATGCATAGGTCTAAAATACAATCAACCATGTATAAAAAAAACTTATATGCCACATATATAGAAATTTAACTCAGTTAATTGCCAGACAGACAGATTTATACATGTAAATGTGTGTCTAAAAACATGTCTTGAGAGTGCTAAGATGTGATTTCTTTGATGAAAGGTGTCTGAGACCAGTTAGTAATATATTCCATGCAAACCAGAAGGAATTTCTCCTAGCCATGGTCCGAACTCAAGGAATGCACAAATCACGACTTCTAGAAGACTGTAAACCTGGGGCTGGATTTTCAAAGCCCTCCTAACTCCTGCATCTGTGGGAGAAAAGTGGCACAAGTGGGTCTCCGCAGCACAGTTTTCCTTCGCAGCTACAGTATTTTCAAAAGTGGAAATGGTTTGCGACCAGCTCCACAATTTATGGCAGCTTGTGAGTGTTGTTTCCTCACAGCTGTGGAAAAATGTTATGGCCAGTGGGACCAGGCATAACATCTCCTGCAGCTGCAGGGGACTGAAAATACAATTCTCCACAGCTACAGAGTAGGTCCACAACTGGAGTTGTGGTGTGGGACTTTTTTCCTATTTTGTTTTGAAAATCCAGCCCCTGGCCTAAAACTATGCACATCCAGACTATCAGTGTGATAGGCTGGGTACTCACACAGAATGCATTTAGCAGTGCACTGGGCACCAGCCCACCAGCACAGTGCTAGAGCTACTGCTTGTGATGCCAGTGACCCAGGTTAAGTAACAGACTTGGGCAGCTGGAGGGCCAGCCGGAGGAGGAGGAGGAGGATTAAGCACCCATCAGACTGCTCTCCTCCTCCGGGGAGGGTGTGCTGCCTGTCCTGCCACTCTACCACCACCTGGGTGACCATGGGTGGTGGTGCAGCAGGACAGCATGAAGCGGGTGGGAGGATGTCAGCTGGGAGCTAGAGCGGAAGCACTTTGCAACATGCTCTGCCCCTTGGCTCCCCTAGCATGCCGGCATCCAGTGGGGCAGCACCAGAAAAGCAGAAAAAAAACACACAGGATGCCTGGAGACAGGACCCGGCTGTCCCAAGAAACTCCATAACCAGGCTCCTCGGAGGGCTGGGACAGACCACCAGACACACACTCATGGACTGGGGGGACTTAGGGGGGTTCCCTTCCTCCCCGCCTAGAGGTAAAACATGGCAGGATGGGAGCAGGTCCACCAGTGCCCAGATGGAGTTACCTGGGGTGGAACTAAGGGAGCACGCACAGCCTAGGGCTCCCAGATGAAAGGGGTCTAGTGTGGTGAGTAAGGGGGCATAAAGAGCAACTATAAAAAAAAGAATATATTTAGCAGTAAATTTAGCAAGAGGAAATTTTTTTCTAGAAAAAAGATCAAGTCAGTTTAATTGTCCATGCATTAAACAAAAATAAACTGAATAAGAACCACGGAGAACTAACATGATACATTTGTTATACGAAGTATTTAAATTTTGCAGAATATAAGTAGGGGTTGAATCATAAAGGAAATCTTTATTATCAAAATGGGAACGAATTGTACTTGAATGAAGTGCAATAAATCTTCTTGACGGAACACTTTTTGGTTTTTAAAAGGAAAACCAATTCTTGGATTCAATTGATGACATCAAATGTTCATGTTTAAACCGGGTAAGATCACTATCGAGCCATAGACCATAGGCCCAAATATTTATAATTGGTATATCTACTGCCACCTACAGGTCAGTACTATTTGAAGTGGAAATAATAAGATCCAAGTTATTCTCCATTGACACCTTAGGGCCAAAGGGCATGCTCTTTGCTTTATCAACATTTGGACAAATTTGTTGGTCAAAAAATTATTTTGAACAGCAGAAAACCGTTGTTGAGGAAGCGACTGTATTACAGAAATAAAGCAGTCACTATCCTCTGCATATAATCAATGTCTTAGATTTTGGGATTCCTCAACTTGGCAATCAGCACCTATATTGCTAAAATGAATAGAAAAAGAAGAGGGCCCAGGACTGAACTCTGAGACATGACCTTCGGAATTCGCTTAGTACTGGATACAGTACTGTGAACAGCTATGAACTGTGATCTATTATTTATTTATTTATTCAAAATTTGGTGACCGGGAAAGACACACTGATCTGAGGATCAGTTCCAGGTGTGACCCGGGGGAGAGGGTAGTGGGTAATACAATAGTCAGTGTAGCAAAACAGCAAAATACAGGCGTGACCAAAGTGGAACAATATATACAGGTAAGGGATATATAAACATGGTACATATTTGGAGTAGCATAAACTGAACAGGTGCAGAGTGCAGTAGGATCTAGTAAAATAAATAAAATATATTGTACCACCATACTAAGGAACTGAGCTGGTTTATCAGTAAATGATGGTTCACAATATTTAAAGGCCTTGAGGAGATGAATAAAAGCAATGCCAGTCCTCTGGCCAGAGTCCTCTGCCAACACAATATCACTACATATGCAGAACAGAGCCAAGACTGTGCAGATCTTTTTTTCAAAAGCCAGATTGAAAACCATCCAAACTGTCTAACTTATTAGAGAAATAAGTTGCCTAGTAACAAAAAATTCCAAGGCAGTTGATACTGTTGACCCCAGAGAAATACAGATTGGGAACAGATTTTTGTGGAGGAACTACCTTTGTGGTCTTCTATTCAGAGGGAAAGTTTTCTGTTGAAAGGCTCAAATTAAATATATAAGTACTATATGTGAACATGAAACATACAACACTGCATATTTCAAAGAAGTATACTCAATACTGTCCACTCCACAAGCTCATTTAGAGTTTAAACTAAGCAAATACTCAAGTACATCCCATTCCTGTAAAGGAAAACATTAAAACTGATCTTTGGAAAAAATAAAACTGTTATATGACCTGAAACATGACAGTCCTAGGATAAGATTAAATTATTTTGCCCATTGCTGCTGTCCTCAAAGACAGTAGAGGAGTTGGAAAAAAAGCAAGTTAAGTGAATTACTAATATCGTTACTCCTAGAGAGGACAATGTCCTCATTGGTCATGATACTGGGTACAGTTTATCAGTTGTACAAGCGGGTGTCACATTTTTTATTGTGGACAAAAAAAATGTGTGATTAGGTAAACTCTTTGTAATTCTAGATCTCAAACAATCTGATCTACAAGATTTTGCCTGTTCAGCATAGTCTGTATATGTCTGCATCTATAGTAATTTAACCAGTTACATGCAGCATTATAAGCCCTAGCTTTTGCCCAAGTCAAATCATTCTGTTTGTGTAATTTAAATAGGGCAGAGGGATACCAGCGAGGTGAACTTCCCGTATACTAATTGACTTTATGGGAATTTGTTTATTACAGATTTTTGTGAGTTTGTCTATGAAGAAATTCCAAGATTCAATAACAAAGGGAAATAAATGCAACTTATCCCAACTGAGTATTTCCTGGATCTAAAATGGATTTAAAGGGATCCAGTAATGAGAGATCTTTAAATTTTAAAGAATATACTTGCAAGATCACGGAACTCAGCTAAAAGAACAACCATTTCAATAAAGAGTCTGGGCTTTGCTACAAGCACTGAGTCAATAACGGATGACCAAGACACATTTTCTAAATTAAGCATAGTCGTTATGTTAATCTATTGAGCAATCTTCTAATCAGTCCTAGTGAGTGAGAATGACACCTCATGTTTTTTAATTTTTGTTTTAAATGTCATCTTTGCTGTAGTGCAGTAGCAATAAAAACTTTATAACCTTGAACAGATTGAGCCCCTGCTACATCAGGAAAGGACTAGTTACCTGAAAGGAGAAGGATCTTAGGGACAGGGATTTTATGCTCCAGGACTCAGGAGCGCTGTAGGCCCCATAGATGGGATTGAAATCTGCTGGTGATCTTTCGCAGTGGAGGTGTCTTTGCTCTGGAACTCCCTCCCAGGATTTATCTGGGATGCCTCCTCTGCTTAGATCCTTAAGAACAGATTGAAATACTGGTTGTTTAGCTAGGTTTTAAGCTGAAGCCATTGTTTCCAAGGATCTTATTTTGATCTGACTGACAGATTGATTGATTGATTGAAATATTAGAGGAAGGTCTGCTTCATCTGGAGTGACTTACTGAACTGTGTGTCTAACTATTTGTAAGTTTGAATTTTAAAACTCATCATGTAAATATGATTTTGTTGTTTTTTAATAATACTATAAACCCAGTTTACTCAAGATAAACTATTTGACCTTTAGCCTTGCAGCAAGATCAGATGCTTTTTCATACATTAATTATTTCTGGCAAAATTATATTTCATGCCACATGCGTTTAATTAGGCTAAAACCCTTTGCAAACAGTGTCTTTTAAAAATGAATTTGCTTATTTGTATACCCCATTCCCTACTCTAACATTCAACTCCTGCTTTCTACTCACCTTGTCATTGGAACAACATGTTTCCAGTGGTGTGGGGAGGTGATCTCCTCTAAAGATCGTGTCCCATCCTGCTCACGTGCCACCACAGAATGTACTAATTGGTGATGCATGGTATGCAAGCCATCATCACTCACCCCCAGATCAATGACATCATCTCTATGGCAATCCATTCCCACTGGCCCATGGCGTGTGAGGCCCAGCAGTTGCTACTGAATCTGGGTCTTCTTGAACTGTTGTACGATATGCTGTCAAATGAAAAAAGTGGCTACATCATTGCTTTTAAAAGTATTGCAAGATTCATGTATATCTGCTGCTGCTGCAACAACCTGCTATTTTTATGTTGCTTGCACGCATGTGCAAGAAACATAGTGCCATCATCGGAGATTTCGTAGGTGTGTCACCTCCTCCTCCTCCAATTCAGTCAATGTGTTGGCAGGCGCGGCCCCTGTAGGTCAATGCATTTTGGAGCTGTCTATGACACGCCCAAAATGCAGTGGCATACAGTTGAAAGGGGGAGCTACGCTTCAGTGAGCAGCGATAAGAGGCTGCTCACGCGCTCCACCACGGCGTGTGCGCCCGCACACTGTATAGCCGGCAAGTTGCCCAATCCCGTCGGCTGAGCTGCATCCCAGTAGTAGGTGCCACACCGAGGCCACCCAAGCGTGGCAGGCGGTCCTTTTGCCGGCAGGGTGCCCAATCCCCGTGCTGAGCGCCCCCCCCGTCCTTTTGACCACGCTAGAGCCTTACCCCGAGCGTGGCAACAAATACCATGGCCGACCGGGTGCCCAATCCCCGTCGGCTGAGCACCCCAACGCTTGTGCCATGCTGGGAGCTCACCCCAGCGTGGCAAACATCCACGACGTCTTTTTTAAAAAACCCTGTAAAACAAAAACTGTCCCGGCGCGTCTCCGACCCCCTCCCACAACCCGCAACCACCACTGCACACCCAGCCTCCCACACCCCTACTCCCATACTTACTTCCCGGCGCCACGATCTTGGTGGACCGGGAACACGTCTGCACTCTTCAAAGCCGACCATGAACTGAGGAAATGCCGGTAAGCTGTACAATGGGCTAGATAGGGGTTTCAACTGTTGCATATCTCAGGCATTTTGGGAATTTTGCACCAATTTTTCAACATGGGTTTTGGGACCCTTCGTGAGATGATGTCACTGTCGCGAGAAGTATGCCTGGCCCGAAAGGGTGATTTCGCCAGTGACTGTGCAGTGACTGCGAAATCATCCTTCAGGCCGGAATAATGCCATGACAGTGACATCAATCATGAGAAGGGATCCCAAAAACCCCATGTTGAAAATTTGGTGCTAAAATTCCAAAAAATTACTGTTTTACGAGCGTGCGTTGCGCAGTTCCTACGCAGGCTCGTAAGTTCGTGAAATTTCAATATTTTCCCTCCAGATTTTCAACATTGCCATTTTACCACACCTTCTTATGAGTAGTATAGCTGTCACTTTTCACATCTCACCCAAAATGTGTTTCCACCCATGTAGCGCAGAATGGCGCAGTCGGTGTGCTAGATCAATGTCACGGGACAAATTGAGAAAATCACAGTGACACTGTTCATGAGCTCAGGTGTTAAAATGGCTATGTTAATTTAATGAAATTCAAAAAATGACTGTTTCTGACGTCGTTGTGCAGTTCCTACGCACGCTGTAAGTTTGCGAATTTTCAATATTTTCACTCCAGATTTTCAAACATTGCCATTTTACCACACCTTCTTATGAGTAGTACAGCTGTCATTTTTCACATCTCACCCAAAACGGTTTCTGCTCAATGTAGCGCATTTATGGCTTAGGTCGTAAAGTAAATCAATGTACGGGACAAATTAAGAAAATCACAGTGACACTGTTCATGAGCAGAGGTCTTAAAATGGCTATGTTGAAAATTTGGTAAAAATTCCTTCAGATGTTCTGCAATATTACTAATGAAGACATTGAACAGAACTGGCCCCAGGACCATCCTGCAGCACCCCACTGGTCCCCCTTTCCTAGACTGCATGCCATTTACCACCACTCTCTGCCTCCTGTCTGTTAGCCAGTTTCTAACCCAGTTTACCACCCTTTTCCCCATGTCCAGCCTACCCAGCTAGTTTATCAGTCTCCTATATGGGATGGTGTCAAAGGCTTTGCTGAAATCAAGGTAAGCGTTGTCCACTGCCCCACCTGATTCACTTCCTTTGTCACCCAGTCAAATAAATCAACCAGATTTATCTGACATGATGTCCCCACTGTGAATCCATGTTGTCTATGGTCCTGGTCGATGGCATCTAGATGCCCCACTATCCTTTCTTCAAGCAATGTCTCCATGATCTTCCCCACTACTGAGGTGAGGCTGAATGGCCTATTGTTCCCTGCCTCCCTGCTGCTGAACTTGTGAGAGGGACCACATGTGCCCTCCTCCAATTCACTCATGTTGAATGACTCAGTGAACATGGCTGCAGAGGTACTGCTATCTCCCTTCTCGCAGTTCTGTTAATATCCTTGAGCGTATGCCATCTGGTTCCATCGCTTTGTCTACCTTCAATTTAGTGAGCTCCTGCAGGACTCTTTTGTCTTTGAATGGCCTATTGTCCACCTCTTCACCCCCTTGGCAACTGCTGTACTGCTGTGGCTCTTGCCCCTCCCACTCTTTTGTGAATACTGAACGGAAAGACATAGTGGATGTCTTGGGAGGAAGGCATGAAACTGTCACTTCCAAATACCTAAACAGCACATACAAGCAAACAACATTCGGCATTGACAAATGCTTGTTTAAGTACTCTGCAGTGTTTATAGTTTGTACATTTCTTTCTGTAAACTGGGGCTCTGTGTATGGCTTGATGATATTGTATGATTACTGTACTCTATTTCTCTCTGTTCTTTTTATGTTTTTTATCTGTTCCTCTTCCCTTAGCCCCCAGGATGTACATGAAAATGAGTTATAGACAGCCCAGTGTATCCTTCCTGGCTAAATGCTGCAAAAAAAACATAAATTATAGCTTCTGTACATTGAACTGTTCATTGTTTAGACATTTCAACAAATTAATGCAGTTTTTTTAATGCAGGCCTCTGTACAGGAGCACAGCACCCACCAAACAAGCATGGCATCCAGTTCTGAAAATCAGTTAGAGGTAACAGGTAAGTGTTCCCATTTCTAACTGCCAGCTAATTTGCATAATCGAATGAATGCTTAAACATTTCATATACTACTGTACATGTAAACATAAACATGTCAAATAAATATGACACATGGATTCGTTTTCAAAGTAATTTGCACATGCACCACTGTTAATTTTTGGGAGTGCATACACACTTCCCTATTCCAGACTGCCTGTGAATATGCCTGCATAGCCTAGAATACTCAAAAGGAGATCATTAGACTGGCAATGAAGGCATTTGCCAACCTCCAGGGCTGCAGTTAAGAGACTTTAATATTTGTTAGGCAGGATTTTTTGAATTTGTACACATTATTTACAAATAATTCAAGATAGAGTTAGAGCTTAGCCTGGATTTATAGAGTTTGGAAATTCTACTGAATACTGAAGTGGCCTTCTGAATATACTTATGTTCTGGATCACAGAAGATGTGAGTATACCCCTGCTTTATAGGCTCAGATTAGGTTGAGGGGCCTGTGTTGATAATGCCTGTGGAGATTCATCAGCCAAAATAGTAAGTTAAAGTTTAGAAGTAATTTGTGTGGTGCTCATGGAAAATCATGTGGACTAGGCAACAAACTAGTACTACCACCTAATAATAAACACCCCTTGGAAAACAACAGAAAATCACTATGGCCCTACAGCTACCACCCACCCAATTCCCACACAAAACAGCAAAATATCTGGCAAAAATAGACACTTTGGAAAATTACAAATTACAGTATATACTCACACAAATAATATGCTCGTGAGTCAGGAATTGGAAACAAATAAGAGATGTTGGATTTGGGGAGGTATCAGGGACAAGGTCCTAAGGAAAAGAAAGGCAAGGATTAAGCAGACAGCATATACAGTTCCCTAGCAGTGGCTATCTGCTTTTGGCACAGCCTTCCCCCAACCAGCTCAGTGGCCAGCCAAACTGTACTGTTGGGCCACTACCCCAATCCTCACTCATACCAGTATAGCAATACCCCTAGTCCTAGGGAGTTCCTGGAAAATCCTGGGTACTCAGGTCTTGTATCATGGCAGGCCTGATTGTCATATTATATGTAATTTGCCAGTGCTGGTGCACCCAAGCAATAAACAAATATACTATATATGGCAAACCAGAATTTGTAATCTTGACCAGATGGCTTAGTCCAGCAAATTAACAGCAGCACAACTTTGCCCTATCTAACTATAACTTGGTGTTGTAAGCCCATAGGTCCTGCTTAGCTGCTTATGGTTGCCCTCAGACTGGTAGCTTAAGCCACTGTCTTAAACTGCAGCCCAGGCTGGATGTACCTGCTCCATCCCACAGTTCTCTGCCACACCGCCCTCCGTCACCTCTCTCAGCTCTCTTTTGCAAGTCACTCTGGATCAAGTACCTCTTAACTGAACTGTTGCATTATCAGGCTCTCAGGATGTTCAAATAGATCCAAGGCATCTGTCAGGACACATGCTACTAATATGATACAGGGACAGCAAGGCAAGTCTTATAATGAGTGCTTGGGGGATCTTAATATATTCATGCTGAAGGACAGGAAGAAGAGGGGGGACATGATTGAGACTTTCAAGTACCTTACTGAGCTCTACACAATGACTGGTTTCATGGGCACCAAGGAAAACTCCATGAGATTGGTGGAGGGAGTTGAAGAAAGGATGCCAGGAAGTACTGTTTGATGAAAAGAGTGATGGCAGACTGGAACAAGCTTCTTGAAGAGGTCATCTGTGCTGAGACAGTAGGGGAGTTCAAAGGAAGGTGGGATAGGCACATGGGAAAAGTGCATATAAGGCAGTTTCGGGGAGAGAGCAGAAGAAATGAGGATAGCAGCAGCACAGTCCCATATCTAAGCAGGTATGGGCAAACTAGAAGGATTGATAGGCTTTATCTGCTGACATTTTCTATTTCTATGTCTGCTTACGTCTGCAAAGCAACAGAGCAACTCCCTTTGCAGGCCAGCACCTTGGTGTGGTGATTAGCACAGTTGCTTTTAGGTCCTCTCCATTTGGTGGCTGTTAAAAACCCTGAGGTCTGGGTGGCATAAAGCCTTTCTTTTCTCCTCCTCCTCCTCCTCCTCTCTCTTTGGCTAACGGGATCAGCTGCAAAGCAGCT
Source organism: Neoceratodus forsteri (assembly GCA_016271365.2). Taxonomy (NCBI): domain Eukaryota; kingdom Metazoa; phylum Chordata; order Ceratodontiformes; family Ceratodontidae; genus Neoceratodus; species Neoceratodus forsteri. The sequence continues at coordinate 800,066,703 of CM028132.1, read as the reverse complement.
CCTTCATATACTGGTACCTGTAGCTGCAGATTTCAGTGTCTCTTTTTGCCTCAGAGTGGACTCCATTTACTATTACCCTCTGTATCCTGTTGTGAATCCAATTTTTTTCCCAGGCTACCACCCTGGGACCCACTCCCAGGCTGGCTAACTTGTTTATTAATCTTTTGTGCTGGACTGTGCCAAAAGCCCTGTTAAAGTCTAGGTAGGCCACATCCACAGCCCCTCCCTGGTCTACTACTTTGGCCACCCAGTCAAAGAAATCTATTGGAGTCATCTGACATGACCTCCCTGCTGTGAATCCATGCTGCCTTGGGTCCTGTGCCCCGCTGAACTCTAGGTACTCAACAATTCTTTCTTTTAGAAGTGATTCTATAATTTTCCCTACCACTGAGGTTAAACTAACAGGTCTGTAGTTTCCTGCCTCTGCCTTGCTCCAACTTTTGTGGAGGAGAATAACATCCGCCTTCCTTCGGTCCTCTGGTACCACACCATCCTCCCATGATTTGTTAAAAAGATTAGTCAGTGGTGTCACTAGTACTTCCCTTAGTTCTTTTAGAATTCTGGGGTGAATCCCATCAGGCCCCATTTCTTTGTCCACCTTGAGTTTTAGGAGTTCTTTCAGGACCCTTTCTTCTGTGAATGGACTGGTTATCGACCCCCCTATCCAGAGTGCTTCTATTGTTTGGTTTTGGTACCTTCCCCTCCTCTTCTTTTGTGAATACTGAGAAAAAGTATTTGTAACTCCTAGGCGGCACTATCTAATGGGCTACTACCCCTGCTTGCATGGGTTCTGGTCTGGAACATCGCGGTTAAAAACATTAAGGACATAACATTGCAGGCATCACATCACCACCTGCAATATCATGCTGCAAAACATCGCCTAGACACCCGGCGTGAAAGGCGAACAGTACAATGTAAATCAGACCTGGTGTCCAATGGTCACCCACTCCACCCGCTAATGTTTTCAGTAATAGAGACTATACACCCCAACCCGCCAACCCTGCTGCCATCCGCTGGCACCATTGCCATGGACTGTATATTGTGGCACATAGCTGTGGTGTCTGGTGGACCCCCTCCCCAGTGGTAGCTCCCACCACCCTGCTGTGGTGGGAGCCTACTGGCTGTGGGGTCCACCAGACACCACAGCTATTGTGCCATAATATACAGTCCATGGCAACGGTGCTAGCGATGGTGGCAGTGGGTTGACGGTTGGGGGGGTTGGTACAGTCCCTATTACTGGAGCCATTGGCGGGTGGGGTGGGTGACCCGTTGGACACCAGGGCTGGTTTACATTGTACTGCCTGCAGCCCACCAATGCGGTTGTGTCCGCCGATGTTTTTGCAGCATGATATTGCAGGTGGCGATGTGATGCCTGGGATGTTATGTCCCCAATGTTTTTAACCGTGATGTTCCAGACCGGAACACCTGCGTGACTAGGCACAGGTTAAGGGACCTGAGCTCCATGAATGGATGCCTCCACCCAGAGGAATGGTTTTGGGATAGTATAGCTGCTGTTGGTATAGCCCTCTGGGATGCTATAACCACCCACCAACCCTCCTAGTGGGCTAAACAGTTCAGCAACAAGACATTCACATGTACCATATGACAGTACTGATATGCTCACAGCAGATCTGATTAAATTCAGGGAGAACAAGCATGCACAGTGCATCCCTTAACAGAGTCCTCACAACCCTGGGTACCCAGTGTGGAAAAAACAGGCTAGCCTGAAGCATTGCCAGGGGTAGGCTGGCATTGCACCTGTTGTTGGGGCCCTTAGGAAAGAAAACTATTAGCATGCACTCAACCCAAAATTTGTAATCCAGAGCTGGATACCTCAGTCCATTGAAATAAACCCAAACAAGTAAATCAGATGACACACAATGATTGTAGCTAATATTGCAGGGAGCTATCCTGTTTGTATTCATGCTACCCAGACCAGGATGCAGGACAGACAGAATGAAGACCTCTGGATGTTGTACTGGATTGCCAGGGCAAGCAGGGCCGACATGACTCACCGTGGTGGTCACTACCTGTTCAGTGGTGTTGAGCAGGGGGCCAAATCCCCAAGCGGGTCTTCCATCAGAATGTCTCTGAATTGGGAGCAGCAGCCTAGGCTGAGATGACAGGACCCAGGCAGAACAGGTAGTTCAGATGAAGTCCGTAATAGAATTCTGGAACAGCCTCCAGCTGGCATAACAGAACTCGTCGTGGGGAATCAAATCGCGACCCACGATACATGTTCAGCACACTTATAAGCACTTAGAATATTCTGCCACAGTTCAGATTAAGTCCATTTGCAAATCGCAGGTTCTCTGCACAAACCTTTCGATCTGGGGTTCATTTCAGTACCTGACGGGCCGATTGCTTCTGGAGCAAGTCTTCAGTCCACTTGCAGGCAGCAATAACACACTTTTCTTATCAGATACAGGTCTCGATTCATTAATTGGATAAATCCGACTTTCACTCTCAAGGCAATACTTCACACTGGAAGATGTGACAGGCAGGCCAGCAGAGTCTTCCCAACAATTCTCCCTAGCTCTTACCAGGAGCAGCTGCTCGATGGCTCAAGCTGTTCACTCTCCAAACTCCAAAGCTCGACTCATACACTGCTGCAAGCAGTTCTGGGCTTTTCCAGTAATCCAAAAGTTTTGGTTGGCTGAGGGAACTGTCTGTCACAGTAAGGGCTCCTCCTCCAGGTCCATTTAGGGGCCAAACCCCTAAAACTACAATTCCTACAGATTTCAATCCCACAAGACCTCTGGGGGCAGTCTCCATTTTAGGTCCCCTGAGGTTCGGATTGGTCCAGCACTGGCATTTCCAGAATCAAAATGGTGGCTCCAAATAAAATGTTCATGCTGCAAATGGAAGCAGGTTAGACAAACTCCTACAGCATTATTATTACAACAGATAAACAGTAAGTATTACATAGAAACATAGAAGTTGTCGGCAGATAAGGACCGCAAGGCCCATCCAGTCTGCCCATTTCTTTTTCTACCTTATAAATGTGCCATCGGCCTTTGCTCTGTCAGTGGCCTATCTATTCATAGTTATTTGTATTGCTCCCTTATGCCTATCCCATGCCTGTTTGAAGCCCTGCACTGTATTCATAGCCACCACTTCTTGTGGTAAGCCATTCGTGCATCCACCACCCTTTCTGTGAAAAAGAATTTCCTCACATTCCCCTTAATCGGCCCCCTCTAATCTCATGCTGTGTCCTCTTGTCCTGCTATTTTTCTTATATTTAAACATGTTAGACTCTTTCACCTTGTTAATGCCTTAAGGTGTTTGAATGCCTCGATCATATCACCCTCTCTCCTCCTTTGCTCAAGGGTATACATATTGAGCTCTGTTAATCTGTCCTCATATGTCTTCTGATGCAGTCCCTGCACCATTTTGGTTGCCCTTCTCTGGACTGCCTCAATTTGGTTAATGTCCTTGTGAAGGTGTGGCCTCCAATACTGCACGCAGTACTCCAGGTGGAGCCTAACCAGTGTCTTGTAAAGAGGGATTATTACCTCCCTCTTACGACTTGTGATACCCCTACTAATACACCCCAACACCCCCCTAGCCTTTCCTACTGCTTTAGAGGTCTGTTTGGATGATTTCGGGTCATCAGTGATGATGATGCCCAAGTCTCTTTCTTCCTTTGTGACTGCTAGCAATTCCCCTCCCAGCCTATAGCTGGCTTCAGGGTTTCTCTTCCCTATGTGCATGATTTTGCACTTCTTTGCATTAAATCCTAGTTGCCACTCTTCTGACCATTTTGCTAGTTTATCCAGATCTCTTCTCATTCTGCCCACCTCATCTGGGTCATCTACTCTGTTGCAGATCTTGGTGTCATCTGCAAACAGACAAGCCTTACCCTCTAGTCCATCTGCAAGGTCACTAATGAAGATGTTGAAGAGGACTGGCCCCAGGACTGATCCCTGAGGTACCCCACTTGTGACTTGCATCTCTTCTGACTGTATACCATTTACCACCACTCTCTGTTTTCTGCCCGTCAACCAGTTTGCCACCCAATTGACCAACTTCTGACCCACCCAGAGCCTACCCAGCTTATTTATCAATCTTCTATGTGGAACAGTGTCAAAAGCTTTGCTGAAGTCAAGGTAGGCAACATCAACTGCTCCTCCTTGGTCCACCACTCTGGTTACCCAGTCAAAGAAATTTATGAGATTAGTTTGACAGGACCTTCCTTTTGTAAACCCATGCTGTCTTGGATCCTGTGCCCCTATGGATTCCAGGTGTTGCACTATCCTTTCCTTAAGGAGTGCCTCCATAATCTTGCCCACTACAGAGGTAAGACAGACTGGTCTGTAGTTCCCCGCCTCCTCCCTGCTACCACTCTTGTGGAGCGGGATCACATGAGCCCTTCTCTAGTCTTCTGGGACCTCTCCTGTGCTCAGAGACTCACTAAACAGTTCTGCTAATGGCTCTGCTAGTTCCACCTTTAGCTCCTTAAGTACCCTGGGATGTATGCCATCAGGTCCCATTGTCTTATCCACCCTGAGCTTAGCAAGCTCTTATAGAACCCTTTCTTTTGTGAAGGGAGTAGTGCTCACCTCCTTCCCCCCTGTGTCCATGATGCTGAGCTGTGGACCCTGCCCTACCTTCTCTTCAGTAAATACTGAGCAAAAGTATCTGTTTAGGATAGATGCCTTTACAGGGTCCTCCTCCTCACATGCTCCCTTTTCTCCATTAAGCTTAGCAATACCCCCTCTGGACTTTCTTCTTTCACCAATGTATCTATAGAAAGTCTTGTCACCTTCTTTTACTGTTCGTGCTAGTGTTTCCTCAGTTTGGGACTTTGCCTGCCTTACTGCCTTCCCTGCTTCCCTTAGGGAAGTTTGGTGTGCCTCCCTATCTTCATCCCGCTGTGTTCCCTTATATTTCCTGAAGGCCAGCCTTTTGGCTCTGACCTTTTCTGCTACTGTATTTGAGAACCAAGTGGTTTCCTTCTTCTTTGGCACTTCCTTTTCTGTCTAACACAATGGGATGTTGCTTCAAGTATTGCATCCTTAATGCTTGCCCACTTTGCCTGTACCCTCACCTGTGTTTCTTTTGCCAGGGCTAGCTTAACTCTGTTGGCCATCTTATCAAAGTCAGCTCCTCTGAAGTCCCATATTTTTGCCTTGGAATGGGATGATTTAGATGTAGTAGCCAAATTGAACCATACCATGTGATGGTCACTGGCCCCCAGGTGACCTTCTACCTGGAGATCTGTGATCCCTTCCTTGTTAGTCAGTACTAGATCTAGAATAGCCCTGTCTCTTGTGGGTTGCTGTACCAGTTGTTTGAGGCCCTCCCCCTGCAGGGAATCCACTATGTGTCTAGTTCTGGCAGATGTTCCTGCTGGTATATGATCTGTATCCGGCATGTTGAAGTCTCCCATTATCAGAACCTCCCCTTTAGCTGTCATGTTTTGTATATCTTCTAACAGTAATGTGTCTATGTCCTCCCCCTGGTCTGGGGGCCTGTAGACAACCCCAGTTCTTATAGCTGTCCCATTTCCTGTTTCCAGGGTGACCCACAGTTCTTCTGGCTCCTTATGTGTATTCTGAATTTCTGTAGCTTTGATATTTTCATTGACATACAGGGCCACTCCTCCCTCCTTTTGCACCTCAGTCTCTTCTGAACAATACATAGCCAGGTACTGAAGTCTTCCAAATGTGGTTACTGGTAAACCACGTCTCACTAATTGCTACTATGTCCAGTTTAGCCTCTGACATTATTGCCTGCAGGTCTGGGATCTTATTTCCCAGGCTGTGAGCATTTGTGTACATGATTTTCCATTGGCCAGATTTTGGTGTGTTAGTTGTTGGGTGAGGTTTGGCATTAGCCCTGTGCATCGTATGGGGAGACAAACCTTTTTTCTTACCTGGTGATGCAAATGAACTGCAAACATGCTGAATCCCTGTTTGACCACTAGCTGAGGGGGGAGAGGTGTTCTTCCTATTCGACGTATGGGGTGCTGCACCCCTCTCCCCATTTGCTAGTTTAAATATTCTGCAAAGACGTCAAACTTCTGCCCCAATGCACTGACTCCCTCCTTAGTCAGATGATACACTCCAACCACTAGGGGTTGCTGCACTTTCCACTCTGGTACCTCTATCCACTCTCTACTCCTTCCTAGCAACTATTGCAATCCCTGTCCACTAGAGGTCTCTGCAGTTCCCTCCTAATCCTTTCTGCTATCTTCTTTCCTCACTCCTTCCCATCAGCCCACCACTAGGCCCCCTGCAGGCCTCAAACCTTGCACCCCTTACTCCGGGGTCTGCAGCCTAACCACCAGGCCAACGAACCAGGCCAGAAAGTTAAGTGACTAGCACAGGGTCATAGAGTAATACAAGTGGGGAGTGTGGGATTCAAACCCAAGTCTTTAGGTTTCCAGGTTTTCAGCTCAGAGCCTTAAACCACTGCGCTATACTGCCTCTTTTATTCACTTTTTTGAACAGGGCTCCCTCTGTGCAACTAACGACTGCAGAATGGAGCAGAAGTATGGACTGTCTGGCTGGTCGCGAGCCTTAAATCACTCGGACCCAGCCCAGACTCATTTTCTAACACAGCATAATGGTTCTGTTAAAGAGACAGGCACAGAGGCTTAGTACAGCACGCTCATGCAGGCAATTAAACTGCTGGACACAGAACACCATTCCTGACAGTGGGCATTAGACAAGCCCAGGAAGACATTATAAGAACCCCTATTTGTAGGCGGGGTTATATATTCATTCAGGATCTCTGCCTTTTCACTGTCACCCTCTGCCCACCTCCTCTCCCCTTTATTGAGCCTCACTATCTCTTCCTTGGTCTTTTTTTTGCTCCCTAATGTACCTATAAAAGGTTATATCCCCCTCCTTAACTGAGTTGGCTATCTTTTCCTCTGTTTTGGCCTTTGCAATTCTGACTGCCTTCCCCGCTTCCTTCTGTTTTAATTGATACATTTCCCTGTCCTGCTCCCTCTGCGATTTCTTATACTTCCTGAATGCTATCTTTTTCTCTCTAACCTTCCCCACCACCTCTTTTGAGAAGCATAGTAGTTTCTGACACAGGCTTTGGAGTCTGACTAACTGATTGCCTGGCCTCTGACCCCATGACCATGTCCCTTGGGGTCAGGGATAGGCAAGATGGCTGTCATTCTGTAGTCAAGGGGCACTGGCCCAACAGTTCATTATTTTGGAAGGGCTCTTCCCTTAAAACATTTATCCCCCTCCCAGAGTGTGTTAGCACTGTTGTGTTTTAGTGTCCCATCGAGTCAGGGTGAATGGCAGGGGAAGTCTCCAATCACTGTGTGCAACATTACACTTTCCATCATCAGCAGGTCACTGTGTGGCAGGAGAGATGAACTTTGATGCACTACGTGGTCGACACCAAAGAAATCCTCCTCCTTTTACTCTTCTGCACTGTCTCTCTGGTCCCCTCTCCAGCAGTCTAAGCCCTCAAGGTCCAAAGGGGAGCACAGTGTTGGTGTGTGACTGGTGAGGCTCTGCAAAACCAAAAATATAGGCACCCGTACCTTGTGAGAAGGTGATACTGCTAGGAACAAAGAAGATACAATTAGAGCATTTTCTACCTTTTTAAAGAGATACATCCTAATTTACAAAACAATTCATAGTGATCGCTGCATCTTTTGCTTGTCAGGGCAAATCTAGTTAGGTAATGGTAATGGTAAATTACATTAATTTTCTTAAGTACAGTAGATAAGCTGGTGCAGACGCAGCTTCAAAATCATCGTAATCCTGAACTGGAAGAAGCATTACCTGCTCTATACATGATTCTGTTTCAGGAGATATAAAGCGTAACAATTTGCTTATATTAATCATAATACCTCTTCTCAACATGCAGCTGTTACTTGTCCAACTATATTTATATTTGCTCACTGCTTTGGTGTATGTAACTTCTGCATTGAAGGCAATCTACTGCATTTTATTGTATTTATGTTTTCTATGGTAACTATATCTAACTTCTCCTACCCCAGGATGTTGCTAAAAACAGGTGTTTGACCAACACTAGCCTACTGTTGCTGGTAAATTAAATAAAAATAATATTTATTTCAAAACAAGAATATATGGGATATATTTTTGTAATCAAATACCAAATACTTTATTCTGTATAGTTTGTGTATCATGACAATGTCTGAGCCAGTAAAAAACATATACAGTGAAGCCTGCCAGGATGAAGCACAATGTCACAGTTTCCTGCATGACAAAAGGGATTAATTCCTATTAAAACTGCATTGTTTACTGCAGTAACTATGCTGCAGCATGCTGCACAATTGGGTTTAATCCTGGCAAGCTTCACTATGTGTGTGTGTGTGTGTGTGTGTGTGTGTGTATATATATATATATATATATATATATATACATGTGTCTATGTATTCACTTAAACAAATACATTAATGCACATATTAGGGTTGAAGAACACAATACAGACATCAGGAAATGAAGACCATTAGGTTCTGGAGTCTCAGGAGTCCTGGTGGATTGGTGGTGTGGGGTTATCTGGGGTTGTCAACATTAAATGACCTCCTCTTCCCCTCAGCCTGTAGTCTCTTGTGCAAAGCACAAGTTACAGCTCCAGGCCAGAGCCTCATAGGCATATGCCCTTTGGAGGTAGAGAAGCATGCCTCACCACATGTAGCCAACTGAATCAGCTGTAACTTTCTTCATGCAGAGCCCGCAGGGTCCTGCATGATGCAAGAGATGTCTGTTTGCTCAAGAGAGTGGGTGGGCATTAGGGTGAACAACCCCAAGAACCCCACACCACTGATTCACCAAGACACCAGAGACTCCAAACCCTAACTGTTATAATTTTCTGACTTTTTCTGCTTTGGGTTCTTTAGCTCTAATGTGTGCATTAACAAGTTTTTGCAAGGAATGTATTTTCTTTTTGTGATAGTGGAATTGTATCCTCGTTTACACTTGTCCCTTTGGGACTAGCATGAGCAGATGAAGACATGCAGGGCCCTCTGGGCCCAGTGTCAAGGGAAGAGTCTGTCTGCCTATGAAAGTGTATTTTCCTACAGGCCCTGCACTTCCATGCAGCTACAGATGCAAAAAATCTGTGGGGCTGTCAGTGGGACTGTGGAAGTAAAGGGCCTTGTGGGACCTGCACTTCCAAGTAACTACAGATGTAGATGCGTAGGGTCAAGAGTTCACCTGACTGTGAATGTGCAGGTCCCGCTGGGTCCTGCACCTCCATGCAGTTACAGATGCAGAGGCACAGGCCCTCTGAGCAGTATGTCAAGAGAAGAGTTCTCTTTACTATATACTTGTTGCCTATGTGGCCAACACTGCACCATCCCTCCCAGGCTGGGAGTGGTGCCACATGGCTATACCACTCCTCAGCCTCAGTCCATCCACCTGGCTTGCTGAACTTGTCCCTGAACTCAGCTCACCAGCATGGGATCGCAATGTGCTCCCACTGGGCTAACACCTGGCCCTGAACAAAACTTTCCTTCATAACTTTTTTTCATATTTTGACCCCAGATTTTCAACACAATGTTTTTATGCCTCCCCCCTCCTGAACATGACATGTGTCATTTATAAAATACTTGCTAAAATGTCATTTTATGGAAGAAGTGCAAAACACATTTTGGGCAAGATTTGTAAAATGACAATTTGTGAGGTGGTGAGAACAAAAAATGGCTATGTTGAATGTTTGGGGTCAAAATATTGTAGTTAACCAAAGTTATGAGTGAACACTGAAAAATGTCAATGTTCACTCATAACTTGATCATTTTAACATATTTGTTCACCAGATTGTCAACATAGTCTTCTTATGACCCCATCTTATGAACCTGGTAGGTGTCCTTAAAAAAAGAAAACTGCCTCTTGAAGAGCTCTTTTTTTTTTTTTTTGCTATTCCTTTTTCTCCTCATTGCCATGGCCCTTCATCTGAAGGGAACCCCCAGCCCCATCCCCCAGTGTTCACCAGCCAGCAATGGCCCATACCCCCAGGGCTTACCCTCCTGGCGGGGCCAACAGGGTTCCTCAACCCCCACTGGAGACCGGATCCAGTGTGGCCAGCATTGTGGCTTACTGGGAGCAGAGCCTGCAAGGCACCCTCCATCATTCCGCTGCGGCAACTGTTTCCTGGTTTTCTCCCAGGTTTTCTTCCAGGAGACGAGGCATACAATGACACCTGCAGAGTGAGTGCGCGTGCGTCAGCACGCGCTCCCTCCTAGCATCTGCCCCATCTCCTCCCCTTTTTCTACAGTGTCAGCACACTGTCCCCCAGCTTCCACTAGGGGCCAGCCAAACACCAACCACTGGTGACCCCCTCTCCCTGGAGAAGGAAAGTAGTCCTTCAAATGCTCAATCCTTCTCCTCCCTTGCTGACCCCCAGCAATCTGTGCTTATTAGCAAACATGGGTCGCCAACGTGGCATGAGGTAAGGCATCCTGCACCTCAACCTTCAGCACCAACGGGCTGGCTGAAGACCACTTTTTTTAAAGTTAAATCCTGAAAAGAAGAAAATGTTCTTTCATCGATCTTTGACTCTGACCCTCAACCCTGCCCACCCCACCCTCATCCCCCATTCAGCAGCCCCCCAGACCCTTCACTCATGTACACTAGGTCCCTCAGTGTAGATCCACTGTCAGTGAAAAAGACTTCCTCCTTATAGAGATGTGACCACAAACTGAGGCAACAAGATAAGCGCAGTCAATTTATTTTCAATGTGTTTTGAACTTTTACTCATACCTTTGTCATTTTACCAGATTTTCAACATTGCCATTTTGGAAACTCACCTCATAAACAAGGTAGATGATGCACTGTTGCAAAACCAGTCGAGGTACCTGCTTGAAATGATGATGTTGGGGGTATGCTTTTAGCCATTCTAATTTCTCAATAAAGTTTTTTGCTATAGCAGTTGTGTGGTGCTGGTTTTGTTGTACTGAAAATGTTCATGTAACCCCCCCTCTCCAGCGCCATCTGGGAGAGGGCCACTGCCCCTGCCTTGCAGGCCTGACCAAGGGCTAGAGGCCTAGGTTGCCATAGTTGACCTACAGGGGTCCTTTCCCAAAAGATAAAAATAAAAAACAGTGGTGTCTCCACCCAGAGTATATTTTAAGTGAGTCTGAATACCACCAGTACAACCGCCTGGGATGTCGTACCAACCCACCTCCCCAACAGTTACCCCAGGCATGGACTTACTAAGATTCAAATGCCCCCACATTCAGTTATCATCATTTACCTTTCCATTTCACCAATACACAGGCTCACTAAAATCAGTCACTGGATCCATTTTGTGCTGCAAAACAATAACTCCAGGTTTATTTACGGGGGGAGGGTTCAGGTTGTGGATAAGTGGCATAGAGCTCAAGTAAACATTTCAATTTGCACTTCCCAAATCACATTTCCCTTTTTCAATTCCAATCCCATGTTTAAATCAATGAAGCCATCATCTCTGTCTATCTAGCTAACTGCTGCAGTTGCCCAAAACTGAGACCTGCAGGTCTCAGTCGATTTCCCCAAAGTCCAGTACCTGGGTACTCAGATTCTAGTTGCAGGTCTGAGGTGCAGCTGGTAGCCGGCATTGGCGTGCATACTTGAATTAAGTAACTTTATACATGCCTTTTCCCTTGGCTCTACCTCCAGCCCTAATGTGCTTGCTCAACTATTTACAGTCCCCAGGTGCAGGATAATTCCTGCGATTTACTCACCGTTCTGCAGAATCAGTCCTTGGATGGCACAGTTCTCTGAAGTCCTGGGGATGGATGGCAACACAGGCTGAACCAGACACAAAGCTTGAACAGGGGCACAGAGTCTGCAGCTTTCTCTCTCTCTCTCTCTCTCTCTCTCTCTCTTCTCTCTCTCTCTTTCATCTTGCTTGCAGATCTAGCAGCTTGTCCCCTTCAGCCCATTATAGGCCCATTGCAGAGCACGTGCACAAGGCCTGCCAACTACAGAGGATCCAGCCTGGGGAGTGGCCCTATTGCCCGGATCTCTGATCAGAGCACCATAGCACTCAGGTGCAAGACCCATGGCCCCCTGAGGAGAGAAGAGGGGGAGGAGTAGCTCTCTATGTAAGGGAAGGGATAAAAGCAACTGAACAAAAGAGTAAACAGGGAGGAGAGGAGACACTGTGGGTCACCTTAGAGACTAGAAATGGCACCACAATCTGCACAGGGGTTGTATACAGACCCCCATGTCAGGGGGAGAGACTGGACAAGGATATGATAGAAGGCATTCTTAGGATGGCAGAGAAAGGGGAAATACTGTTGATAGGAGGCCTGAATATGCCAGAGGTTAACTGGAGCACATTTGCTGTAGCCACATCCAAGAGCAGGGCCATTCTCTATGCCTTACAGGGGGCATGTCTCAGACAGCTAGTTCTGGAACACACTCGTGAGGGAGCAATCTTAGACCTCATACTCTCAAATGGGGACAGTGAGAGGATCTCAGATCTAGAAGTGGGTAGCCATCTGGGAACAAGTGACCACCAAACAGTGTGGTTCACAATAAACTCAGCTACAGAGTCAAGCTATACAAAAGTGAGGGTACTGGGCTTCAGGAGGGCTGACTGTTGCAAGATGGGAGAGTGACTTAGAAAAGCACTAGCAAATAGGCTAGAAGGAGGGGTGGAGCAACAATGGGGAAACATCAAAACTGCCATCACAGAGGGAACAAGACTGTGTGAAGCAAATAAACAAATCAAAATGAAAGAAAAAGTAGCCTGGGTAAAAAATTGGCTGCACAACAGGACACAGAGGGTAATAGTAAATGGAGTCCACTCTGAGGAAAGGGGTTCACTAGCAGGATACTGCAGGGGTAAGAATTGTTGAGTACCTAGAGGTCAGCGGGGCACAGGACCCAAGGCAGCATGGTTTCACAGTGGGAAGGTTATGTCAGACGAATCTAATAGATTTTTTTGACTGGGTGGCCAAAGTAGTAGACCAAGGAGGGGCTGTGGATGTGGCCTACCTAGACTTTTGCAAGGCATTTGGCACAGTCCAACACAAAAGATTAATAAACAAGTTAGCCAGCCTGGGAGTGGGTCCTAGGGTGGTAGCCTAAAAGAAAAAGCCACTATGGTTCTCAAAAGAGGTGGTGGGGAAGGTCAGGGAGAAAAAGATAGTATTCAGGAAGTATAAGGAAACAGAGAAGGAGCAGGACAGAGAGCTGTACCAGTTAAGGTAGAAGGAAGCAGGGAGGGAAATCAGAATAGCAAAGGCCCAAACTGAGGAAAAGATTGCCAACTTAGTTAAGAAAGGGGATAAAACCTTTTATAGGTACATCAGGGAGCGTAAAAAGACAAAGGGAGGGTTAGTGAGGCTGAATAGAATGGACGGTCGGTTGGCAGAGAGGGGCAGTGAAAAAGCAGGGATACTGAATGAATATTTCTGCTCAGTAGTCACAAAAGAGGAGGAGGGGGAGGTGCCTAATCAAGTTAACAGAAGCACTCTTTATAGGGGGGTTGATCCCAGACCTTTCACAGAAGAAACGGTTCTGAAAAAACTCCTAAAACTGAAGGTGAACAATCAATGGGGCCTGACGGAATTCACCCCAGAACTCTAAAAGAATTAAGGGAAGAACTAGTGAAACCTCTGACTACCCTTTTTAACAAATCATGGGAGGATGGTGTGGTACCTGAGTACTGGAGGAAGGCGGATGTGATTCCCCTTCACAAAAGTGGGAGCAGGACAGAGGCAGGAAACTACAGACCTGTCAGTTTGACTTCTGTGGTAGGGAAAGTGATGGAATCACTTTTGTAGGAAAGAATTGTTGAGTACCTAGAGGCCAGTGGGGCACAGGACCCAAAGGCAGCATGGGTTCACAGCGGGAAGGTCATGTCAGACAAATCGAATTTATTTCTTTGGGTGACACAAGTAATAGACCAGGGAGGGGCTGTGGACATGGCCTACCTAGACTTTAGCAAGGCATTTGATGCAGTCCCACACAAAAGATTAATAGTCAAATTAATCAGCCTGGGAGTGGGTCCTTGGGTGGTAGCCTGGGTAAAACTTTGGCTGGACAACAGGACAATGAAGATAATTGTAAATGGAGTCCACTCTGAAGAAAGAGGGGTTACTAGTGGGGTACCACAGGTTTCAGTACTGGGTCCAGTCCTTTTTAATGTCTTTATAAGTGACATTGCACAGGGACTGGAAGGAAAAGTATGTCTCTTTGCAGATGACACAAAGATCTGCAGCAGGGTTGATACACAAGGAGGTATGGAAAGGATGAGAAGGGACTTGGCAAGGTTGGAGGAATGGTCAGAAGTATGGCAGCTTGGATTCAATGCAACAAAGTGCAAAATAATGCACCTGGGAAACTGAAACCCAGGGGAAGATTACACAATGGGGGTGGTTACAACAACAAAAATGGAAAGGGACCTAGGGGTAATCACATCAGATGACCTTAAGGTTAGCAAGCAATGTGAGAAGGCAGTAGGGAGGGCTGGGTGGGTGCTGGGAGGTATAGGCGAGACATCACCAGCAGAAAACAGGAAGTTGTTATCCTCTGTACAGACAGTTGGTGAGATCCCATCTGAGTACTGCATCCAGTTCTGGAGACCCTATCTCCACAAGGACATAGACAGGATAGAGGCAGTCCAGAGGAAGGCAACTAAAATGGTGCAGGGTCTGCAAGAGAAGCCATATGAGGAGAGACTAAAGGAGCTTAACATGTATACCCTTGAGGAAAGGAGGGAGAGGGGGGACATGATAGAAACTTTTAAGTACCTCAGTGGAATCAACAAAGTCCAAGAGGGTAGCATCTTTCAGAATAAGAGACGTGGAAGAACAAGGAGACACAATTTGAAGATGGGGGGCGGTTCAGGGGCAATGTGAGGAAGTATTTTTTCACAGAGACGGTGGTGAACGCATGGAACAGCCTTCCTGAGGAGGCTGTGGGGTCTAAAACTTTGGGAGAATTCAAGAATACATGGGACAGACATAAGTCAATTTTTGTGGGGGTTGGGAAGAAATAGACTGTTGGTTAACTAGGGTTTGCAGCTTATCCTGTAGGTAGGGAAATGGGCAGACTAGATGTGCCAAGCGTTCCTTATCTGCCGTCAAAATCTATGTTTCTATGTAACAGACCCCACTCAATAGGGGTTAGCAAGTTCCCCACCGGGCCCAGGATGCCAGCAGCGACATTCAGCATATTCTCTTCCGCAACTTCTCTTTCCGTCTCTTTCCATACACAATGTGTAGCCATAGCAATCTCTCTTTCTCTTGGCTGTATCTCAGGATCAGACAACAGGTACTCGAATCTCTGAAAACCACCTGTCCATCCTTTTGCCTTCATAGTCGCTCAACATCAACATGGCCACACTATTTGTTCTGGCTCACACATCATCCCCTGCACACACAGTCCCTTTTTGTCACCATGCAGTTACTCAGCAATTCTCCGATTTGAAAAGGCTTACTCTTTCTTTCCTCTTCTCAGCACATATATATTCCTTGTTCCTCATTCTCTGTACTCCATCTTTTCACCAGGTTAAGACACAATCTTTGTTCTTTTCCAGGCTCAGAACACAACCTTGGTCTTTTTCCAGGCGAGATCCAACGTTTGTCATTTTATCTCAGGATCAGGATACAGCCTCTTCCCTTGCAATCTGCAGCTTTCCTTTCCATTCAAGCTGCTCTTTAATCACACTGTGGTGCAGCTTCAGAACAACACAAAGTCCATTTCCTACAGCTTTTCTCTTTCTCTCACAAGCTGCTGCTTTAACAGACTTTTCTCTTTTTCTCTCCAGCTTCTCTTTTCTCCAGTGGGTCAGACACCCTCTGCCCTGGGGGGACAAATTGCTGGCAGCCCCTAGGCAGGCCCATTTCCAAGCCCACTCTCTCCAGGGGCAAGAGACCTCCCCTCCCCTCCTGGAGGAGCTCTCCCCAAACTGACTCAAGTCCAACTGTCCCTCTTTATTTGGAAGCCCATTCCTTGTCCCCCCATTGACTGGAGCCACTGTCTTTAGGCAAAAATTAATATGTATGAGGTTCCCTTGATGCCTCATAGGCTGTTCAAAAAGTAGCCTAACATTCCATGGTATTTTACCCCAAGAGTCCTTTCACATAGTCCCAGAGTCCCTGGCAAAATCCTGGCTTGGTGATTGGTTAGCTGGTGTCACATGGCTGCTCCAACATGGTGGCTGAAGTAAACAGTGCCCCAACATTTACACAGTGCCTAAGGTTTAAAACGTTCATGTAGCCAAACCCTTAGCTTTTATTTCAATCTGTCCCCACACAGCTATAGCCACCCCTGTGCCCAGCATAGCGACTGTGTTCATTAACATATTTATTCATCCATTCCCCAGTTGCTGCTGCCATTACCCTAAGCCCCTAGGCAGCACACACAGCCCCAGTGCAGTGTCTCTATTTCCTGACTGCAGTCCGTGGCACTTTATTTATTCATTTCCCGCATGGACTGGCAGCCTTCACTTTCCCCTCTTGCACACTTCTCTTTATTAATTTATTTATTTTATCTCTTTCTTTCCTATCTCTCTAGCACTACCTATTCTGTGCCCCCAGCACTAAACAGGACCTCCCGATACTTCAGTGGGATGCCTCCTCATGAATATTAATAAGGCGGCTCCCGATCCCTGTAGCGCGATTGGTGCTGTTAAAAAACATAACTTTCTCTCTCTCTCTCAGTTGCCTCTCCACCTTCCCTCTGGTCTCCGGTCCTTCTCTTTCTTTGCCCTGGGACCGGGACCACCAGAGAGGCAACCCAAAACCAGCCGCTGAAATGGCCACACGAAATTGCGCATAGCATGCATGCATGGAGCTTGCCGGCACCGGAGTGCCTTTGAAAAGCCAGTGGCTTCACTAAACAGCTCCTCTGGCCCCACTCTCTCTCTAATACCATTGTGGGGGCTGGCAAGAGACCAAGATATACAGGGGCAAGCCAGGAAAACGGGACTTCAGACAAAAAAAAAAGATTGGAGTGGAAGCAAAACCCCAGGGAAATGAGCCTTCTTTCGGGGCTTTCAGGTAAGCACCCGACAGGGGAGGTTACATTCAAATCCATATTGAAAGGTGATTTCATAATCACTCTGCAAAATCACCTTTCAGGCTGGATTTGTAAATTGTTTATTTGTAGTTGGAAGACATTTGAGCTCAAGATCCCTTTTTCGAAGGTGTACAACTCAGTAAGTACATCACAAAACATGATGCACAACATTAAGCATTGGAAAGACAAATACATAATACCAGAGCCAAAATACATGCCAGACTGCTTTCCCTGCCTCCCTCTGTTTCCTGATACACCTCCCTATCCTCCTCCCTTTGCATCTCCTTACACCTTCTGAATGCTACCCTTCTAACCTTTAACTTTTCAGCCACCTCTTTCAAGAAATAATGATCTTTTTTTCTTCTGGCTTTTCCTCACTTGTTTGATGCAGAAGTTTTTTGCATTTGCTATGCTTCCTTTTAACTTTGCCCACTGTTTCTCTACCCCACCCAGTCCACCCCTCCCCAACCAGGTCATCTCTTAGGCACCACCAATCATTATGAAATATGCCCTCCTGATGTCTATAACCCTCACCCCTGTGTGGTTTGATTCTGCAGCTGTCCTGATATTAAACAACACTGTATGACAATCACTAATCCCCATGTGACCTACCACCTTGACGTCTGCAATATTGTCCCTGATGGTGAGTACCAGCTCCAGTATTGCCCAACATGAGTGAGTTCACTGACAGGTTGCCTTAGGAACACCCCCTACAGACAGTCCAAGATGTCCCTGCTTCTTGCTGAAGCTATAGTTGAGCAAAAACATCCAGCACTCCAGGCTCCAGGCAAAATTCAGTGAGAGTATTCTAGAAGAAAAACTTCAACAAATACATACTGAAGTAAGCAACAAAATAACACACAAATGGTGAATAACAAATTCCAGCGAAACACTTCTTGCCCAGCCTCGGCGCTTTGAGGTTTTGCTACCCTTTCTTCAGGAGGCGTGACCAGAATATAAAACATTAGTGCTTTACATATCTTCTAGTGCAGGTGTAATCATTCACATAGTTAAATGAAAATAGCAGTGCAGTTGCCAGCCATTGGTTAGTGGCACTCAGCCATGCCAGCTCTTATTAGTGTCGGTGCAGCAAAAAATGAAGGAACATTTCCTCATAATCTGCACTCAACATTGCTGGGATGATTGAGGGTATAGGATAGGCTGAAATAAACATATTTGCAATTTGTACAATAGCACTTAAAGGTCAAATTATTACACTATGGCACCATAATACATAGTGGAAAAAAATAAATATATTAGTGGTGTTCAACAATGTCTCTGCCAAAATATATATGATTAAATTCATTACATATGTAAGTAAAATATACAAAAACTTCTTACAAAAGGTGGGGGAGGTAAGATTGTAGAAGAACGGAGTAGGAACACACATAGTTGGGGGGTGTTGATTGTAAAAAGCAGGAAACGATAAAAAAGGCCAAGGGAAAAATAATTATTGGCATCCCACTTATTCATCTATGCCCAATATCACATCTTGCTGAAGCTGCAGCTGGGAGGCTCCAATCTACATCCGGCAGGTTGAAGTCCCCCACCAGCAACACCTCACCCTTTTCTGTCATCTTGCCAGTGGCCTCCGCCAGTATCTTATCTAATTCCTACCCTGTGCTGGAGAGCTATTGATCACTCCAGTATGAATAGTGGCTCCATTCCCCCATCTCTAGGGTGACCCACAGTACCTCTGCCTCCCCCTGTACTCCCTGTATCTCTGTCACTTTTATACTTTCCCCTCACATAAAGCACCACATCCCTTCCTTTCCTTCCCACCTGGTTCTTCCTGAACAGAGCACAGTCTGGTATGGCCATGCCTCAGTCATGGTTTCTAGTGCACCGTGACTGTGTAATGGCCACAGTATCCAGGCTTGCCTCTGCCATGATGGCCTCTAGGTCCAGAATCGTATTTCCTAGATTTCTAGCATTCACACATATGGCCTTCCAGAGTTTTTTTCTGCTCTGCTTGTTGCCAGCCTTTTTTATCTTTTTGCCCTCCCTTCCTCCCCACTCTCTTTTTAATGTTTAGTTACCTTCCCCCTTTATCTCTACCAATGTGCTTCCTTTATTAAATTGCATCCTGGGGGATTTCCCTTCCCCTCAGGTTCTCCTTGTTCTCTACTTCAGCCTGTAGGGGCAATTTCTGCCTCCCTGATTCCTTCCAGCACCCCCATCAGCTAGTTTAAATGTTCATCAAAGTAACATTTAAACCATCCCACTGTCCACTAAGGACTGCGATTCCTCTTCTGGATGGATGCAGGCCATCACCCCTGAATAGGCTCTTATTCTCCCAGGTGGGTCCCCAGTCCGCAGTGTAGCCAAACCTTTCTTCTCTGTACCATTCTTTCACCCATGAGTTAAATCTCCTGGTGTGAAGATCCCTCTCCTTTCCCCGTCATAGACAGGCACCACCTCGATAAAAGCCACTGAGTAAGCTACCTGTCTAAGACCCTTCCCAGGCTCCCTAACTCCCCTTTCACTATCCCAGCCCCATCCCTAGCCAGGTCATTAGTCCCCAGGTGGACAATGACATCCATTTCTCCCTCCCATCTGGAAACCTTTGCGATCTTCGGGATCCACTTCCCATTCCTCCAGGACATGGTGCCGGGCAGACACCTAACCTGTCTCTCCCCCCCTTTCCTATTCCCAAATCTATCTCCCTCAAAATTGAATCTCCCATCAGAAGTTGCTTCCCACTCATCTGAGGTCCCCTACCACCCTCCTTCAGGTATCCACTGGGGAGTGCCCCCACATCCTCCCTGATCACTAGCAAGGGTGCCTTCTCCCAGGAGTCCCACCTCACCAGAGTGGCACAGAAATTACATAGTGGTACTGGTTGAGGAATGTGCCTCTGTCCTACCACCCCTACCCTTTCAGAGCCCACCATAGTCCAGCCATTCCTCCTTCCTGGCATCCACTGAGGTAACAGTTGCAGTCTTGGTGGCTCCTGAGTGGGGGAAGAGATCCTTCAAATCCTAGTCAACTCAGTCTGGAGTCTAGCGACCTCCTCCCTCAACCCCAAGAAGTGTATGCAGATGGGACAGCACCGTAGTCTCCAGAAGATCTCTCTGAAAACTGCCCCCTCACAACCATTGCACTGCACCACTCCCAGCATTCTCAACTTCTATTCTCTTACTTTCCTCTATCTGCCTAGTACACTTAGACTAGAAACAAAATAATGGGGTACTTCCTACACCTCCCACACTCCCTCAACCTCACATAAATATAATATACAAAATATATACATATATATATATATATATATAAATATCTATTTCACGTGTATGAAATCTTACTATTATACAAATGTTAACAGCAAATCTCAATATTCTAGAATTCAATGGGCTGCTGCTTCAGATGTCCTCTTAGAATCAGAAAACTAAGCCAGGAAAGCTGTTTCTAAGCAACAATCAGATTCTGGCTAAACAATGCCTTTGAAAAAGCCTATTCTTAAAACAAGAAGAACTCAGCCACCCAGAAAGCTCACTAAGCTGTGAAAAACAAAATCACAGTACCACATAATTAATAGGCCACCACAGCAACAAGTCAGCAAATCCTAGTCACAAAGGCAACCCCACAAAAGCCACACACAAACTGGCAAACTATATAGTGAAAATTAAATTTAAAGCCATCCTTGTGGCGTGGAGGGCTGAGGCACTAGCACCTTACCTCCTGCCACAACACTGACCCATGTTCAGTGATGAACATGCGTTGTTGGGGGTCAGCCGGGGAGCAGGGCTGGATGAGGATTGAGCAGCCACTTGGTATCTCTCCTCTCCCAAATAGGGTCCAGTGGCTCTCCCAGCCTTTGACTGCCACCATGTGGAGGTGTGGTAGTGGTGCGGGCCATGGATCGGAGCCAGGTGCTAGGCCAGGGATGGGTAGAGTAGAGTCACTCAGACCAAGGCATGCATGTGTGCCTGCACGCACACATCCGACCTTGTCTGGGGTTTGGGAGTAACGGGGAGATTAACAAGGTGGAAAATTTGGGGTTGAGGCTGGATGAAGCCCACCCGCTAGCACTGATGGTCCGCCTGAGGTTGGAGGATGTGTGACATGGGACGGCCACAGAGCCAGAATGGGACAGGCTGATACAGCTGCCCAGCCTGCCAGGAGGATAAGTGAAAATGCAGCAAAAAACAAAACTCAATTTACACTAGAAGTGATTCACAGCAGAACAAATGTGGCGACCAGAGAACAAATGTGATTATTGTCTTGTTCCTAACTAACATCAGACACACAAAAACCACACCTTCATGTAGGCTACAGTTCCCTCTTTCTCAATTCATCAACAGTAGACAAAAAAAAATAAAAATTAAGAAAGAATAGAAAATGTTCACTTAGCTCTGGGAGCTCCGCATAGTCACTCTGCTACTGCCAGCATTCTAGAGTATCCTCAACAACAGGGTAAAGTACAAAGGCCAGTGTGGGACCAGAGTACTACAAAGGTGTTACCATTATGCATTTAATTTTTTAACCATCTCTTGTTTGACTGACCTCTTTAGGGTCCGAATGTCCTTTTCAAGTTTTACCTTACTAACTGCGATATAAAGGCATTTCTACAGGTCATAACATAATGTACACTACCCAGGGATACCATTTCCTATTAAGAGTTGGCATCTAATTATTTACTTGTGCTGTGATCATTTCCATTTCATAAAAGCAATGTGAATATATATATATATATATATATATATATATATATATATATATATATATATATATGTATATATATGGGATATGACATGGCATGACTGAAGATATCATATTTATCTTCATGAGAGGCCAATGATGTCATGATATCTCACAAGTGGCATAGAGGACTAGCAGAGGACCCTAAGGGACACGTTCAAACCTACCCCCCCACCCAATGCTCTTCTTGCCTTATCTTTTTTTTCGATCAGACTTTATCCATTTTCGCACATGGAACATATTCGCACAAAGGACATACACTTTCAGTCAAGCTATGCACATCATTCCATATTTCATAATACAAAAAAACACCCTGCTGCCTCTACTTCCTCTATGGCACAGAGGACAAAGCACAGGACCCCAAGTTCAAGGGTCCCAGGCTCAAACCGAGCCCTTACTCAGTGTTTTTCTACACTTATCTTTTTTTCAATCAGGCTTAATCCATTTCTGCACATAGAACATTTTTGCACAAAGAACATCCACTTTCAAACAAGCTATGCACATCATTCCACATTTCACAAGTATGCAAGACAAAACACCCTGCTGCCATACTTTCTCCGTGGTGCAGGGTACAGCACTCCAGGGCCAAAGGTCCCGTGCCTGAACCTAGCCCCTAATCAGTGTTTTTTTTTTCCTATTATCATCTTTTTTTGGTTTTTTTTTTGATCGGGTGTTATCCATTTTTGCACATGAAACATTTTCACACAAAGGACATACACTTTCGATCCAGCTGTGCACATCATTCCACATTTCATAAATGAGCAAAAAAAAACCTACTACCCATACATCCCCAGTGGCATAGAGCTCAATGCACAGCACTAGAAGAGCCAAGGGTCCCAGGCTGGAAACCACCCATTCCTTTTTTTCCTTATTTTCTGTCTATGTGTGTATATATATATATATATATATATATATATATATATATATATATATATATATATATATATATTTATATATATATGTATTGTAGGGAGTAGTCGAAAACGATCCGTGGGTGGTGACACTAGACACCAGGGAAAAGGGCGGCTCACAGCTGACACTATAGCTGGCAGCATGACTTCAGCTGCAGCTGCAGAACTAAAGAAATCCTACTGTTCTCATACAGAGAACACAGACCAAATGCTCCTTCTGCCAACTTCGGCACCAGGGATTTTTGGAGTCCAGAAAAGGTGTTTCATGCCATAATAATTTTAAAAAACAAACATCACAATGTAGCTAAATAGATCCCATTTATCAAAGTTATGATATTTGTTTTTTAAAATCCATACATTTTAAATGTTTTCTTTGCCTCGCTAACTATAAAAACAAAATGGTGGCAGATTTATCACACTAACTGAAAAAACAAAATGGCGGCAGATCAAAAAAAGATTTCCCATATGCGAAACAGGATGACCTGCTTGTGAAAATGGATTAGCTCCTGTGACACAGGATCCATTTCCATGCTAAATATCTATTTTCCCCATTGAAAATAATGGGAAATTTAAAATGTAATAACTTTTGAGCTGCTTAAAGGTTGATTTACAGTAATTGCCACCCCACCAATATTTATGATTTTTATAGAATATTTACACCTGCCTCCTTTTAACTCTTCATAGTGTCTGTCTGTAGAAAGAGGTAACCTTTTATACATGTGACGATCAACCTTTTACCTGCTAGATATGTAAGTTTCTTGTACTGTCACTAAGAACTGTCTTGTATGGCAGTTAGTACAATAACTTGCACTTGTGCATCCTTTTAGGACTAGCATTTATGGATCATATTGTACTGTACCACGAACAACCCAGTGAGGTTACTTGGCATAGCATTTTAGCATACTGTATGTCGGTGGCTCTAAAATCTATTATGATATATGAATAAGCTATATAATACCATTGCTGCCCATACAAAAAACACCCTGCAATATCATTGTTTATTTCCTGTAATACGTATGGTAGAACGCTGTTAACCTTAGGAAATCATAATTTCCTAAGGTTGTTAACTCTCGATGTGGCGACAGAAATGTTGTTAACCTACGGTGCTTTCGTCACATCAGCAGGATTAACAACAGCGATTGGTTCATGACGCACTTTTTTTACATGGGGGAACCGGCGGATGAACGCAGCTGGTTAGGGAAGGACTGACTGGTCTGGGCGGTGACTATTTTTCAAAAAGTAAGCAGCCGCTTTACTTTTGCTATGCGGATCAGACACTATAAAAAATAATGTATGGTCCCTCTATCGGCAACCGGTCACTGTTAACCATCTCGAGGTTGCCATGGTGACATAAACCTCTCGAGTTTCGCTCTCGAGGTTTACACGGTCGCCCTGGCAACCTCTTGACAGTTAACTGACCGGTTACCGATAGAGGACCACACATTATCCTCTATATTACACGCTCTGAATGATAGTATTACAGGAAAGAATCTTTCTCATGTGCTGCATTATTCTTTGTACTGAGCACAAGCTGACATTCATTATAACTGTCATGTATTGTAAAAGCTGGCTCACCACTGGCATACAGACTATGGAAAGTAGCATCATTTGTCTGGATGCTATCCACCCTGCTATGAAGTCTCTGGAAGAAGGGAAGCATAAGTGTGCGAGCAGCTCACTGGCCGCATCATTATGTGTGTGGCTGGTGTCAGAGAACTTGCCCCGCTCCCTTGTGCCTTGTTGCTCTCCTCTGCACTGCTGCCTTTTTCCTGTGGTGCACTGAGGCACCAAAAAAAGCTATCTAGCTGCTGTGCTTCCCTGCCCAAGCTTCATTCCAGAAAAGTTCTGGGGGAGTGGAGAAAACAAGCTGCTCACAGCCACAGAAGAGGCTACCCAGGGGGAAGAAACTGCTTGGGGGGATTGCTGGTTGCTGCAGCTCCAGACAGGAGCATGGAAGTAAGTTTCTTACTAGAGAGGGAAAGTCAAAACTACCTGGATCTATATATTTAAAAAAAACAACAAATAGGGGACTTTCTGTTTCTTGGCTATAATACCATCTCAAGGTGTAAACCACGAGCACAAAACTTGAGAGGTTCCAACATGTCACCAGAACCTCTCAATGGTACTATAGCATCCTATACACAATCCCCTAGCTATTATTCTATTTATATACATAAATACCTCTCTCTTGCTATGGTTACTTCTTTAGAAAGTATATCCTAGTAAGGCAGTGGGGAATCATTAACTCTGTTGTTAAGTCATGTTTCAGATGAAAAAACAGCACGTGTAGTGTGGAGTGTCACTCAGGCACAGAGGAGATCTAATTTGGGCAGCAGACTTTGAATATTATGATGGTTATTATTATAGCCAGTTTTTAATGTTTTTATGGAATTTCCAATTAGTGAAAAGGAGTTAGGTGTAGTAACTGCTGTGACTGAGGTGTGAACCTGGGGTAACACTTTGCAAGGTTAGTTTCCTTATCAAAAAGGTCTGCGTCTTTCAGGCACATTTAGACCATACCAAGGAAGCTACTGCATCATAGGCATGTTCATAAGGTAGGGCACTGCGAATGCAGTTCCAGTGCTGGAAATAAAATGTAGCAGTGCATCTCATGGATCTCCATTGGAGTGGGATTATACAGTATATTGTGGGTCAGGTGAGCAATACATAATGATAGCACTTAGGTATTCCAGTTGATTTTGGTTGCGTGTGGATGTTCCTCTACATCAAGTGTCAAATACACTTGTGAGGACCCCACCCCTGCCTTTTTACTAAAACGACAGGTGGCATGCTGTTGGCGTTGGCAGCAATACCTGGTGGGGGACCTGGGTTCGGGAGGATGAGGTTACCTGGCACAAGGGACCTAGGTTTGGCTACTCTGCACAGGGGCACCCAAGTAAATCCAACTACAGGAAGCAATAACTGTAATGTCCAGAACCAGAATTGGGATTTTTCAGTGTGGCTTTATTTATTAACTAACTGAACTTAAACAAAGCATTGCATGGTCCCCCAAAGAGCTACGTTCACTGTATGTGCAGATTAGAGGTTAACCAAGCGGTCCATTTGAAGAATGAACACATTACTACTGTTGCCTGGCTTTGGAACCACCAGGCACTTAGCCCGGACTTTGCATGCGCTTTGGATACATAGCCCGACTGGCCCGGCTCCCCTGCCGGCCACTTGACTGATGGTCCACTTGAAGAATGAACCCAAACTTTACTTGGAAAGACATCCCATCAAACAAGGAGACTCCCAAACTGTGGCTCCCACACCACTTAGAGTCTGTGACTCCTAGAGAGATTTGTTTTCTTACTTCCAATTGAACTCCCATCAAACAAGGAGACTCCCATCCAACAAGGAGTAATTTTCCCATCCTGTGGCTCCCCACACCACTTAGAGTCTGCGACTCTGAGAATTTTCAAGTTCGACCACGTCTGGGTACCCACCCCATCACTGGCCAAGTGCATGAGGCAAGTAGCAAAACACAGAAGAAATCCAGAGGTGGACCTGGTTACTAAAGATGGGGTTTTCCCACCTCCAGCTCCCACAGCCCATACCCGGCCATTTCTCTGGATACACACAGAAAACTTCAGAACTTTAAAATGTAGATTGAGCGGTGGATGACCTGAAGCACCCCCTCTACAGCATTACTTGAAATCCAATAAAACTTTAGACTGTTTGACTGCTCCATTTGTTCGTCCTAGTAACATAGTCCTCCCAAATAGCAGTCCCCATTACTTGAAATCCATTTGAAACTTTAGACTGTTTGACTGCTCCATTTGTTTGTCCTAGTAAACATAGTCCTCCCAAATAGCAGTCCACATTCATTTCCCAACTGAAGAAAACAATTTTTTGGCCCCTTCAAATGGAGCCAAACACTCACCCATTCGTTGCAGGTGCCCCACAGGTGAAGTACTATAACCTTTGCTGTTATACAAGAACAGACTAAATAAAACCAGGCAGTTTCCTTCCATAGTGGGAGAAGGGGATTGCCCCTGGAACCCACAGAGAACTTTTCCTCCCCCCCCCGGAGGGAGGGGGCACTGAGACCGGGGGAGCGGTCTCCACCACTTTAAAAAAAAAAGGTAAACACATGAACACTTCCTTCTTCTTTGAAACAAACTGAAGACTGACCGACTTCCTTCATGTTTGCTTTAGGACAAACTGAAAAAGAATGACTTTGAAATTTCCCAAAGTTCTAAACTCACTCCCTGAGCTGTAGATTCCAATGTGGCTCATGCAGCTGCGACAGTTCTATGGTGATGTCATCTCTCAAGTCTCAGCTGTGACTGAGGGCAGAGTGAGACAGTGTGAAACCCATTTAACTGGAGTTTCACAAGCTGCCTTCCCTGCCTACCACTAGGTCTTACTGGAATTCTAGTAACCCCGGATAACAAGGGGGTTACACACTTCTGTGCATACAATCTGTGTATTGCCAGAATATAATTCATTGATCTTAAAAGTGCTTTGAGGTACTTTACATAAAGGAAAGTGCTACATACAGGCTCTGTTCTGTTCAGGTATCTGTCTGTCTTTCTGTCTGTCCGTCTAACTCCTCCCTACCTTGAACTGCAAGTCACACTTTTGTGTTTACTCTTACCACTGCACAAGCATGTACGTTATAAGCCTTGCTGTGGCATCTTGACTAGTTGACAGCGTACATTTCAATGCAATAAGAGTATACAACACACCCAGAGCATGATTCACAATACAAGAGAAGCAGTATATAAATTATATATGTAATAAATATCATTACATGCAAAGAATATTTTACAATAAAATTCTAAGCTCTTATCTCCCAGTGACTCCCCCTTTTGAAAAGACCTCCCCCCACCGCCCCCCCCCCCGCTCCTTCAGTCACTGTTGCTTCCCACCCTGGCAGGAACAAAGTGCAATATCATCAAAGGTATTCTCAAAATCATTCTCAGCCTATACTGGATCAGATGTATAAACCTGTCTAAAAAGCAAGGTCTGTTCTGATGAAGTCATGTTATCCTGACTTACATAAGGATTTGCATACCCATGATGCCTTGCACTGGGAATGAGGCTTGAGAGTATGTGTATGATTTACAGAAATGCACAAAAACCAAACAAGTTGGATATTCCTCTCTCCCTGCATCTTTTTTCATATTCCATATATTGCTTTCCTGCGAACTGCCTCTCTAGTATGCTCACTCCAAGTGTTATAAATGGACTTCATCAAAGAACAGTGAAACCAACATTCATGGTTGTTGCTTGCTGCCCTCCATGAATACACTTTTAAGCATTCTCCATTTGTCTGGTACTATACACCTTTAATTTTGCCCCCTTTTATGGCTCCGTAGTGGTCCTTGCAGCCCAACTGCACAGACCACTGGGAGGTAGCTAGTTTACTTTAGGAAGTTTATTTGGGTCTCCATACGTAATAGCGAAACACTAAAAATAAAAACAGCATAACAAAAAAGCATCATATAAAACATATAAAACATCAGAATTGGTGTGGGGAGGAATTTCCCCATTTTTGATAGCAGGGCCTGCCTGACATCTTTTTTATATGGCACTGCCTTTCAAGGCACAGAAATTCACTCACACGCCAATGCTAGGAGAGAGGGTGCCAAAGTTAGGACAATGCCAATGCTGTATCACATATTCGTTTAAACCTTGAGGAACACCACACCACAGACTCACCAAGGGTCAGGGGACATTTTGTTATCCCAACATCGTATTCTGTGGGTCTTTGTTTCAACTCTATCTGCTGCCTAAATGTACTCTTATTTTTTTTGCAATTAATTTCCTTACTGTCTTAATAGTTTAATTACAGCTACACACTACTTTGTATAGACAATTGTCAATACTTTTAATAAAAAGCAGTATCTGGTGTTTAATGTTACTCACTGCCCTTACACCCCCAGTTAGTCTTCAGTCATCCAGTGGTAGCCCCCTCCCTTACTATTTCCGCAAACCATCATCCCCTGGCATCCAGTGGTAGCTCCTCCATCACCATGCCCCCAAACAAATCAGTCCCTGCTGTCCAGTGGTACAGTGGTATCCCAAACCCATTCAGTTCTTAACATCCATTGGTACCCCCAAACCTGTCATCCAGTGGTACCCCACCTTACCACTTATCCTACCTCAAGCACAATCGCCTCTGGTTCCCAGTGGTACCTCCTCCCTCACTTAGCCACCAAGATAGCTAACAGTAATAACCCTACTCTCTCCTTCTCAGCTGTACATCCTATAGACACGTGATCAGAAAACAGAAATAGATGCAGAGTTTTTAAGACTCAGTTTCCAACACCGAGGGTTGTGCTCCAGGTATTGTAATAGGGGGTAGGGTTTTTAAATGCACCAGAGTTGGGCACCACATGCCAGCCTACATCATCGGTAGGGGGAGGGAAGAAGGGAGATGACAGGGGCAGAAGCTTGCCACTGTGGATAGACTCCTGGTGGCCAGAAATACAAGACTGGCACCCAAGATGGGCTCCCAATGTCAGCAACAGTAAAAAACAAGCATTTGTCAATGCCAAATGTTTGCTTGCTGGCATTAGGCGTGGAAGTGCAGGAGTTAGACAGATGCAGTATAGGAATGGCAGTGAAGTATTGAACTGACACCAACTCCACCCTCACCCTGCAGAGATGGACAGGCATTGGGGTGTGCCTTTGGTCATCACCCATAATGGTCATGACATTTCACCTCACCCCACCCTGCAGACACTGACAAGTGTCAAGGTGTGCCTTGGGGTGTTCAGGCTTTACACTCACCTCATTCCATAAGGAAATACACTGAAATGGGTGCAGTACAGGAGAATGGGGTGAACTCTGTGGCCAAACAGTCCAAGGCACACCTCTATGCCTGTCACTGGCTATGGGGTGGGGGTGGGGGTGGAATGGCATGAGCATTACTGTCAACAATCCCAAGTCACACCCCTGATGCCTGTCAGTCCCTAGAGGGTAGGGTGTTATGGTCAGAAACCCTAATGCCCTGAGCATTTCTTGGTGTTTTTACTCCAAGTTTTCAACATGGGCTTTTTGTGACCCCACTGCATGAACAGTGACACTATCAGTTCGCTAGCGGAAAGGTGATTTCACATAGCGACTACACCATTTGGCGCCACAGGTGCGAAAACACATTTTGAACAGGATGTGAAAAATGACAGCTGTACTCTTCATGAGGAGGTGTAAAACAAGCATTTGTCAATGCTGACTGTTTGCTTGCTGGCATTGACATTGGTAGTGTAGAAGTTACAGAGCTGCATAATAGAAATGGCAGTGAAGTATTGAACTGAAGCCAACCCTACCACCACCCTGCAGAGAGTGACAGGCATTGGGGTGTGCCTTTGGGTCGTCAGGCATAACAACCACGCCATTTCACCACACCCTACCCTGCAGACACTGACAAGTGTCACGGTGTGCTTTGGGGTCTTTGGCCCTTATGTGCACCCCATTCCATCAGAAAATACGGTGAGATGGGTGCGGTATAGGAGAATGGGGTGAACTTTGGTGCTGAAGAGTCCAAGGCATACCTCGATGGCTCTCACTGGCTGCAGGATGTGGAATGGTATGAGCATTACAGGCAAGAATCCCAAGTCACACCCCTGATGCCTGTCATTCTCTATAGGGTGGAGCATTATGGTTGGAAGCCCTAACACCTCAGGCATTCGTTGGTATTTTCACTCCAAATTTTCAGCATGGTTTTTTGTGACCCCCACCTCATGAACAGTGCCAATATCAGTTTGTTAGCTGAAAGCTGCTTATGCACAGCGACTATGGCATTTAGCACCACAAGTGCAAAAACACATTCCGAACAGGATGTGAAAAATGACAGCTGTACTGTTCTTGGGGAGGTGTAAAAATTGGCAATGTTGCAAATCTGCAGTAAAAATATTAAAAAAACTGGTGAAGTCACCGTGTGCATAGAAAATGTGCAATGCACACCCGTAATGTAATTAGGTTGGGGATTTTTTACAGCAGATTGTCAACACAGGCATTTTGGGACCTCCGATCACGAACAGTGTCACTGTGATTTTCTTTATCTGACCCGAACAATGATTTCCCACAGCGACCACGCATCTCTGCCGGAAAGTGTGAAAACACATTTCAGCCATGTTGTGAAAAATGACAGCAGTACTGTTCATAAGGAAGTGTGGAAAAATGCCACTGGTGAAAATCTGGACTGAAAATATTACAAAGTCATGAACTTACGAGGGTGCATGGAAACTGCACAATGCTCACTCATAACACAGTAATTTTATGGACTTTTGTCACCAAATTTTCAACATAGCCATTTTAAGACCTCTGCTCATGAACAGTGTAACTGTGGTTTTCTTAATCTGTCCCAAACATTGCTTTCGCACACCAACTGCACCATTGTGCGCTACATGTGCAGAAACACATTTGGGGTGGCATGTGAAAAATGGCAGCTGTACTGTTCATAAGGAAGTGTAATAAAATGGCAATGTGGAAAATCTGGAGTGAAAATATAGAAAATTCGCAAACTTACGAGCTTGCGTGGGAACTGCGCAATGCACGCTCGTAAAACAGTCCTTTTTAGGAATTTTTTCACCAAATTTTAAACATAGCCATTTTAAGACCTCTGCTCATGAACAGAGTCACTGTGATTTTCTTTAATGTGTCCCATACATTGGTTTTGTACACCGACGCGCCATTGTGTGCTACATGGGCGAAACACGCTTTGGGCAAGATGTGAAAATGACAGCTGTACTGCTCATAAGGAGGTGTGGTAAAATGGCAATGTTGAAAATCTGGAGTGAAAATATTGAAAATTCGCAAACTTACGAGCGTGCAATAGAACTGCGTAACGCAAGCTCGTAAAACAGTCATTTTTAGGAATATTTCCACCAAATTTTCAACATAGGCTTTTTGAGAGCCCACCTTATGAACAGTGCAGTGTCATTTCATTACTCAGTCCTGAAAGGTGATTTCGCGTAGTGACTGCGAAATCACCCTTCGGACCCAATTAACACCATGACAGTGAGAGCATTCATGAGAAGGGGTCCCAAAAACCCCATGTTGAAAATTTAGTGCAAAAATTCCAAAAAATGGCTGAGGTATGCAGCAAAGTTGAAAAAACCCTATCTATCCCATTATACAGCTTACCGGCATTTCCTTAGTTCGCGGTTGGCTTTGAAGAGTGCAGACATGTTTCCGGTCCACTGAAGATCGTCGCGCCGGAGTCCGAGAGGTAAGTATGGGGTGAGGGGGTGTGGGAGGTGTGCAGTGGGTGGGAGCGGGTGGGGGCAGAGACTGCGAGGGACCATTTTAAGTTTCAGGTTTTTTTCTTCTTTAAATGATGACACGGGATGTTTGCCACGCTGGGGTGGGTTCCCAGCGTGGCACAAGGAGGACTGTTGGGGGTGTGTGGAGCCAACGGGGGCTTGGGCACCCCCGCTGGCAATAGCATCTGTTGCCACACTGGGGTGGGCTCCCAGCATGGCACCCTGTACTCATGGGGGGGGGATCAGTGGAGCCGATGGGGGATTGGGCACCCCCGTCGGCTATACGATATGCAGCCACGCTGGGGTGGGCACCCAGCATGGCATATGTAACTCTGCTTTGGGGGGGCAAAGCACAGCCGATGGGGATTGGACACCCCTGTCAGCTACACTATGTGGGGGAGGCGAGTACGCAGTATGCATGTGTGCATATGTGTGTGTGTGTGTGTGTGTGTGTGTGGGGAGCGCGCATGACCAGGCGATAT
The DNA here is from genome assembly GCA_016271365.2 of Neoceratodus forsteri. Taxonomy (NCBI): domain Eukaryota; kingdom Metazoa; phylum Chordata; order Ceratodontiformes; family Ceratodontidae; genus Neoceratodus; species Neoceratodus forsteri. The sequence goes on along the minus strand of CM028132.1, from coordinate 800,034,442 downwards.
CTTATCACTGCTCACTGAAGCGTAGCTCCCCCTTTCAACTGTACTCCACTGCATTTTGGACGCTGTCATAGACAGCTCCAGTAGGCATTGGAGAACTGCAGCCGCGCCTGCAAACACACTGACTGAATTGGAAGAGGGCTGCCACACCTCCGAAAACTCGGATGATGGCACTATGTTTCTTGCACATGCGTGCAAGCAAACATAAAAATGGTAATGTTGAAAAACTGGGGTGAAAATATAAAAAAACTGGTGAAGTCACGAGCGTGCATAGAAACTGCGAAACGCACACCCGCAATTCAATTATTTGGGGGATTTTGTACACCAGATTTTTAATATAGGCATTTTGGGACCTCCACTCATGAACAGTGTCACTGTGATTTTGCCAGGGTAAATATAGTGTATATACAAAAAATTATAAAGCAGCAGCACAGCAGAACTTTCAGTAAATTAAACAACATTTTAATACATCCATTCCATATTGCAAGCCTCCACTCCACAACAGCAACAGGAACGGTGCCACATACACACTCTTAATTATTGGTCTCTCTCCCTCATCCCCCAAAACACATAGTCTCCTAAGTATTATGGCCCCACTAAAGAAAATGTGCCCCTCTCTCTGTCAACACAGGATGCTGCGTTTTATCTGGGCTATAAAAAACAAAGCAGTCCTCAAAAACAAATTGAACAGTCTTCCATTTTTTACCACCGAGCCCTCGATGGGATATATGCCTGTCACTAAAGAATATGCTATTGCTCTGAAAGTACACTTGTAATTCACTCACCATCCCATTCTCAATCTGGCACCATAAAATGGCTATTTCTATTAAGTGGAACACTTGTTGACTTTAATCTACTTGTCTGTTTAAACTGTCTGTAACTGCAGGTTGTGGAGAGAGAGATGAGGCATGCACAACACCATTTAGAATCCCAGTGCAGGCCATAGCAGATAACCGGGTACTTTGGTACAGTTACTACTTTTGTGAATCCAATGTTAGAATCCCATCACAACCAGTTATAAACTAGGTCCATTATTCTAATTCTTGGTACACGTAGTGGCCACATGTGTCGCAAATGCATGATAATGGATGCATATTGTAACACGCACACTCCAAAAACATGGCAGGATATCAATCGACATTAAGACACCACCTTTTTGGCTGCATGGTAACCAACAAATGTCCCAAGCCTGCAGTGCACTTATGGATACCCTTACCAATACTAGCTGCGCCCTAACACCCAGAAACAAGACAAACTCAATAAAATAAGCAAACATGGGAAACTGTGCCACTTGGAACATCTGCTAGACAGCAATAAGAAATCACATTGGTGGTCCAATGTACCTGCAACAATTGACTCTGAATAGCAACACAACATATCCCTGGTGGTCTCTTGTCTCTAATCATATAATGGATGATCTCTATCCTGTCATGCCCACTGAGTGAGTGGGATGGTGTACTGGGCTTTCATGATAATGGGGGGACCCATAGACCACCATGTGAGTTCTGCAGTGCTGTTGGGTGGCTGATTGTGGGAGGACCACTGGGCAAACAAGTGCATTTCTTACAAATGTCTGGTAAAGGAAAGGGGACATTGCTTAACCAGAAAGTTCACACTAAGCCAAAGCTTGTTTCCAGGTGCAACCTGGGAGCACAAGGAAGTAAAGTGACTTACTCACTTGCTGGGAGGCAGTATAGTGCAGTGGTTTAAGGCTCTGAGCTGCAAACCTGGAGACCTGGGTTTGAATCCTACAGCCCCCACTTGCATACTGTGTGACCCTGAGCAAGTCACTTAACTTCCTTGTGCTCATAGGTCACACCTGGAAACAAGGGGAAGGATTCACAAAGCTTTCTGAAGGTGCAAAACCTTCCCTAAGTCCCCAAAACTGCCATAGCTATGGGGAAAAAAAGGGGAGATTGCTCTGAGTGCTATTCACAAAAACCTCCGCAGCTGCGGAAAAAAACATTGCGGACTGTGGAACAAAAAGTGCAGCTGCAGAAGTGTCTGAGGAAACAAAGGTGCTAGATAAGTAAGGCATAGCCCCTCAAAGGCTATTCTCGGCCAGTTTTTCTCCACAGCTGCGGAAAAAATGTTACATGCATTGAAGTGAGGTGTAACTCTCCCTCAACAAACTGCAGTAGGGCCCCAGCAATTGAAATCAATTATGGTGGCGGTCAGACACAGGTAATAGCATCCCAGTGGATATAGCAGTGGTTGCTGTTACAGCAACAACAGCACACATTGCCATGATATGGCAACAGGCACAACCACCAGACCCAGTGCAGTCCATGATGGAGCCCCACAGGCAGTAGAGCCTGTCCAGCCTGCAGTGAGTGCTGCTCCTGCAGTTAATAGGAACACCCCAGGGAGGGACGACCAGCAGTAACAGTCGGCCACTGTGGTGCTATGGTTGTGCTGGTACCTGTGGTGCTGCAGTGGTCTCAGTTGGGGAGCTGGTTGCTGGTCTCTGTGTGTGTGCTTACAGCTACAGTACATGCTATGTGGCATACTGTTGCAGACTGCAGCTCCAGCTCATTGGGGTCCCTATTACTGTTGCTCCTCAGCCATTCCCACAGCTGCGGATCCACAGTTGCAGCTATGCAGCTCTTGCTCAATTTTCACGGCTGGTAAATTACTGCACCTGTGACACTTTTTGCAGAAATCCACAGCTGTGCCAGTTTTCTTTGTGAATACCACACAACTGCATTTCTGCAGTGCTGCAGGCCTTTTTCCCACAGCTGTGGGAGTTTCGCCTTTCTTTGAGAATCCTGCCCATGCTCTGACTTAGTGTTCCTCTCCTGATTAAACAATTTCCCCTTCCCCCTTGCTCGGGGTCACACAGTATGCAAGTGGGGGCTGATGGGATTCAAACCCAGGTTTGCAGCTCAATGCCCTTAATTATCCACTATGGCATGCTGCCTCCATTCCAGGTGCTACAGGAACACTGATTGGGGTGCACATTGCACCACCATGGAGCTTACATCAAGATAACCACCATTTTGTAAAGTAACAAAAATTACGTCCAAAACTATATTCTGCCCTATCATGGGGAGGTTAGATGAAACATGAATTATTGATTTGTGTCAGTAATAACCCACGTGAACCACTATAAAAAGGGTCTGGTGATGGACATGAAGTGTGTTGTGCACTAAAATAAATGAACTAATATTTAACAAGAACAGAGACCCTGGACTGAAAAACTACATAAATGAAATACACAAATGGTGAATCTGATGAATTCTAGTAGGAATAGGGACAAGAGGAAAGACATTTAAGAAGGCAGTATTGGAATTAAAGTAAGATTCATTTGGCGGAATGCATTCAGTAGCACAACTAGTTGCTGTATCATGCAGTGTGCCCGAATCTTCCCTTGTTACTAATGTGTTAAATACTTACAACATCAAGATTATAACTTGCAGTTTATAACTTTTACCTTGCATCTTAGCAACTTGCATCATACCTAAACAAATATACTGCAGCCAAGACTTAACTAATTACATCATTTGCCCCCAAATAATGTACTGAAGATGAGACTGGTTACATACCTGTCTGCACTTTGTAGGTGGTGGTTCAGCAGCTGGTTTAAAAAGCAGCAGTAGAACGCTGGCTGGACAGTGAAATAAATTTGGTTAGTTGTTGCTGAGCTGATCGTCCAACTCAGGACCCGATGGTTAATTGCAGGACTTGCAGCCTGGAGAGAATTGTATCGGAGATTGAGAAAAATTAAACTACAATAGCTTGGCAGTTCGACTGATTCAAACCCTCCCAGTGGTGTGGCAACCTGGTGAACAGAAAGAAGAACCTTTAGACTTTAGCAGCAGCCTGTCCCAATATCTGACCAACCGCATCCTCCTCCTCCTCCTAGTCTGCTCTGACCGACCGATTTCTGTTCCAGTGTCTGCCCGGAGTTCAAAACTCCCTGACCAAGGTAGAAACAGTGACCGGGCTGGCAGCAACAACAACAGAACAAAAGTGATTACAGCTCTCTTGGTTCATGAAGGCCTTGCCACTCCATGTGTGCTGCAGCTCTCGCTCTTCTGGATCTGGAAATGCTAAAATGCTAATATCCAACAGGACAGACTACTGGGTTCCTTGACATTTAAACCCACGGCTCACACTGGCAATGCCCAAAAGCTAAGGGTTGTAGCCAATCAGGTCCTTTGCTACCTTGGTGGACCTGATTGAGTACTGCATTTCCAGTAAAAGTCCCCCCGCCCCCGCCAATTTACCAAGTGATTTACATTACTTTAGAAACCCGAGAAAGTCAAATGCGCAGACAAAGGAACTGAGGAGCGTGAGATGCTGGGCACGGCCTAGCTTTGCTACCCCCTGCATTTCAGGGAGTACACCGTGGCTTATCAGGCATATCGGTGGCTGCACCCATGGTACTCACGTCGGCTAACAGGGACTGGGAGAGGTGGGCGGTGGCTGTCCGGCAGCTTCGTGGGGGCTGTGAGAGGCCAACAGAGAAGCCACCACCATGTTTCTTTGAAACGGGACACCAGACAATGCAGCTGTAACTGGCTGCTGCAGACAGGGACCGGCCCGCAAGCACAGTTGATAGTGATGGGGCGCTCCCTGATTGCAGCGGTCAATTTCTTTGAGCAAAGTGGCATGCTCATTAACTGCCGCTACTGAAGCAAGGTGTTTCTTGCACACACACAAGCAAACACAATAAGCTTTCAGAGGAAGTTTGATCTTGCACTTAAATAGCCTTTGAGAGGGTGTGACAAGTGTCACTCACTGCCCCCACCAAACCCCAGGCTATAGCCTTGTAGTTATAAAGAGCAAGAGGAAACAAAATATGGAAAATATGTTACATGCAAACAGCAAAAAACTTATAAAAAGTATGTTTTTTTCAAAATTCCCCTTATGATCTCAGGGAATCTTTAAGGCTAAGCCATAAAGTTCTCTACTGCTTTTTGCATAAGCAAAAGAACAGAAACAAAGTGGTAAGAACATGACAGAACATGTTTCTGCTGGTGTGGACTAGGAGCCTCAGTAAACTGTTGAGAATGTTCTTAACTGGCAAGAAACAAGCTAGTAAATTTGTCAGAGCTAGTTATATGGTGTGTATTGCATGAAACAAACATGTAAAGTAATTACATTGCTGCATATAATTAATAATTAGTTACATTGAAACAGACACTTAAAATAAAGTGTAGCCTCATTTAACATTATTTTTATTTTAGTCAAAGTTTTTCTGCTCCTCTGCACCAAGTGGTTATTGTCTTTGGGCCTGGCAGTCCCTCATCCCAACACCACCACTGTCCTGCTGTTTGGTAACATTGAACCTGAGAGTACTGGCTGTTATTCAGACGTTGATGTTTGTTTTCTGACCCATTTTTAACCACAATCCTCCCTCCTTCTACCTTTCTGTTTATCATGCTGGAGCATCTGGCAACCTTTCAGGTACACAGTCCCCTGCCACCCCCACCAGAGGAAGGTGAACCTTCCATGGACCACTGCAAAGGATGCTATGACGGCAAAATTGTGGCACAACCCTCCTTGGTCTTGGAAGTGCTGCAACTAGCAGTGTTACACATTCAAGAGACACTTGCTACTGTTCCTTGAATAGACTTAGTAATCTGAATTTTGGCCTTCACTGCTCATTAAGTTTTCCATCTACAGTTATAATAATATTTTCAACATACAGTATTATCCTTTCTGCCACAAGATGCAGTTACTTTAGTAATGTTTTCCACCAGCAGCACCTCAGATGTACTTTGAACTGTTTGGCTTTTCATTAGAGCCTTCAAGTTCTGCCAACTTACTGAGAATTCTAAGAATTACCCCAATCTTAAAGCAGCAGTGCAATGCAAAAAGAATCTGCGCTTTTTTGACAGTTTATTCTCTGTGCTCTGCTGAGCATGTCTCTGGTACTCTTTCCCCCGGCAATGTATTATCACCCTATAATGTGCTCAGTTATCCTTTGTTTATGTTTACATTTCTGCCACCCACTCCATTGACTAGATAACGGCTTCCTTATTTTCAGTGGCACTACAATGGCTGTAACGGCTCACTTCCTGGTTGGGTAGTACTGCTGCTTTAAGAATGCATATAGCCAGACCTGACCCTGGTTTGGAGTTTGATGCACTATAGCATTAGCTAATATTCATCATCCAAGCTCCATCTATGTATTACATTAAGTTGTCTGATTATTCCGAAGTTTGTTTTCCTCTATTTTTTTTTTTAAGGTTCATAGTCACATATCTGATGGTTGGTGAGGCTATTTGGGTGTATTAGTTATGTAAGTGTATTACTTTACAAAATGGGCTTTTTATTTGGAGGCATCTGACTGGCTAGTATCCATTCCACAGGGGTACATTAACTTTCAATAGATGCCCACCAAATGAAAAGTCCCAGCCCAAACCTGCCTGATGCCCTGCCAGATATCCTTGTGGCCAGCCTGCCTCGTCACTGGCTGAAGCAGTGAGCACACAATTTCAAACTGATGCCATTTTTTTAAATTGCTTAGTGAGACAGCGGCCCAGTGAGAGGCCCCCCCCCCCACCACATACACACACTCAGTCCATAAGCCCTGCCAGATACCACCCAGTATTTTCCAATCACAGAACTGTAGATATATAACAAATAAAAGCAACTGTTTTTTATTAAGTTACTTGTTCCTTCTGTTTACTTATGGGCTGAGCGTGGAGCATGACAGTTCCCTAGGACAGTCCTTCTCAACTGCAGTATGCCCCCGTAATAAAGGTTTTCTTTGCATTTTAACAGCCACATGATGGAAATTATAAATATCCTATGCCTACTCCAAAACCAGCCACCTTGTCTACAGCTGTGAATCACACTCAGAAGTACCTACTTACCGCATTCTATGGCTTTGTTGATACCAGAGCGTTCACGTCTCCTGGCTGTCATGCCCGATCTTGCTGAGAGAAACAGCATGTTAGATCCCCACTTCAGTTCTCCTCATCTGATAGCACTGCAAAAGTACACATTCCCTGCCATGCTGTTAAATGAACGCCAACAGCAACACAGGACACTGGCGAGTGTGCTTTGGGGGGGGGGGATTCGCAATCAACAACTGATCGGGATGGGTAGGGTAAAATAGCAAAAAAAAAAGATTGAATGAAGGAAGAAATAAAACTGACTCAATGAATAAATAAAGTAAGAAAAACAACTACAAGAAAAGCACTTTAACTTAACCCTGAGCTTGTGTGTGTGTGTGTCTGTGTGTGTGTGTGTGTGTGTGGGGGATTAACCATAACAACCCACTCCAAAGTGGGAAATGTAGAGGCTGCATTAGGACATAAGTCCCTAGGTTTAAAAAAACACAGTATTTTAATGCAGGCAGAGGAACTATTTGATTACAAAATAAATCAAACAGCTAAGAGTTTTAACATGTAACCATAGAAATAATTTTTTTAGAAATTATTTTTTTTACCAAACATATACAAATCAGCGGGCCATTTTCTAAGCGCAATAATACCCTCCAGGGTGTGTGGTATGGGCAATACTGGACCTTCCAGGGGCTATAATGACCTCTGCCTGTGACGTCAGGCTTTATTATGTCCCTGGGTGGTCTGGTATTGCCCAATACCGCCCACCTTTTTGGATATTATTGCTTCCATAATTACTGAAATTTTGATTTTTAAAGGTTATGGGCTCGATTTTCAAGGAGCCCTTAGAGTAACGCAAGTTGTGTCACTCTAGGGCTGCAGCAAACTTCAGGTGTGTTAGAGACCCTGCAGTCAATTTTATAAAAGGGAGTCCCTATGCCAAAAACCCAAGAGTTGCCGCAGCCACAGGATAGCACCAAACATTTGGCACATTTGTGGGAATTGCTGCAGGGATCCACGCCTTCATCTGGTGCAAAACTAGAAGGGATCATGAGGGTTTGAGTGGTATCTGCATGCCAGGAGGAGGCCATGGGCAGAAGGAGCACAGGGGTGCCCAAAGGGGCATCATGGAGACAGCGGGCATGACAGGGAGTGATGTGGCACCTAGTGAGGCTGCCCTTTACAGAGCCATACAGCTAATGAGAAGGGACCACTTCATGGGGGGTTGCCACATTGTGGGATGGTGGGCGCTAGGAGACTGTGGTGGTGTCCAGAGAATGCCCCCACCACCACTGGCAGCCCTCACCCTGCAGCTCCAGCCTCCTGCTTACAGGATTCTGCCTTTGTGCACCTGTGAGGCAGCTTCAAGAGCTGTGCCCACCTGGGGCCTTGTCACTGTTTGGCCCTGGCAATCCCCCATGAAGCAGTCCTATCTCATCAGCTGTGAGGCTCTGCAAAAGGCACCCCACTGGGTGCCACATCACTCCCTATCAAGCCTACTGTCTCCACGATGCCCTCTAGGCACCCGTGCCCCATCTGCCCCTTCCCCCACTTTCACATTCCCCCCATTCTCCACAGTGTGTGGCACTGGCTCAAGTCCCTTGGACCACTTCCTGGCTGGCCTAATGTGAGTCCCTTGATGTGTCCATGGAGGGGCTTCCAAAATCACAAAAAATGGGATGTTGCAGCCTGTCATTGTGCAAGTCCCCTTGCAACCTGGCACATGGGTGCTTATGTCACAAAGGTAGCTTGGGCACAAGGCATCTTGATTTCGATGCAGCCTGCATTCGAGATTGGGATTGCTACAAAGTTTGGCGCAAGGTGCCACTTGCCTCATACAACTTTGACATAGGCACCTTTCATTAAATGGACCCATTTGAAAATCGGGCCCAATATATATTTATTGCAACAGCCAAGTTGGCTGAACAAATAAAATTAAACTGAACTAAACCTTACTGAGAATATTCTAAGTTTAGTTTCCTCTTTCACCACTGTTTAAACAGTAAGTTTTTCTCATGTACAGTAGTGCACTCACATGTGCATGTAGCTACCCTTTCTACTTCTAGCACTAATGTAGCTGTTAGTTGGTAGCTTTCTTTAGTGTTGTGGCTGGTTTTAGTCCTTACTTTGCTTGATTTTTCTAGAAAAAAACATCTTCTCAGTCTCGATAGCTTGCATTGACACTAGTAATGTGAATGTTAGTTTGATACTCAGCTTAAAATGTTGAGAACCAGCCTAGAAGGTTTAGAACTTGGATTTTCAGTTGAAGGCCAAAAATCTTTGTTCAAAAAAAAAAAAGAAAAGAAAAGGGGGGTGTCAGATGCTGAATCAGAATTCAGTCTGAATAAGAATCCATTTCTACATTTGACTACTAGTAACACCTCTTCCACCTGGTACACAGAGTAAATAAGGACCCCTTGTTGAGAACAAAGCTTTCCCCCTTTCCCACTTTTTTCTCCCTTGTCAGGCTCCCTTACCTTAAGAATGATGGCTGTTGCTCTGTTGCTGCACCAGTGGAGTGGAGGCATGAGGGTCTGGCATGGCAGTATGGGCTAGAAGTTAGAGTAATGGTAGAGTAACATGCCATCTGCCGTTAATCCAGTCTAGAGGTTAGAGTAATGTCAGCCATGGTGCGCGGTGCCTCCTTTTTGCAACCCACTACCTGGCTAGCCTAGGTTTGGGGAGAAAACATTTGCTCAGCATCAGGGCTAGGTTTGTACTTCTGGTCAGAGGCGCCCAAGTAATTCTGGACACAGGAAGCAATAACTGAAAATGTCCAAACCAGAAGCGGGATTCTAAAGAGTGGCTTTTATTCACTTCAACACAAAAATAACAAAGCAAGACGGATCCCCACAGGGCTACACTCACTGGATATGCAGATCTACAGAGGTCAGAATGCATCTTCTTTACATGATAACCCTCAGGTTCTGAACACATCTGGGCTCACATGCCCAAACTGGTACTCTCACTCTTGGATTCCCTGGCATGGCACCCCGGCCAGGACTAAGACAATTTCCTTGTGGCATGGAGCTTGGTCGTGGCTCCCTCAACCACCCATGAACATTTTCTAACTCTAAAGGGAAAATCTCATCCTTAATTCCACATCTGGGTACTTTCTGCAGACACTGGCCAAGTGCCTGGGAGAAAGCTATAGGTGCCCAAAGTGAATCTGTGGAGGTAAACCTGGTTACTCCAGATGGGGGGGGGGGGTCTCCCACCTCTTGTTCCCAAATCCATACCAGGCCATTCATTTGGAATTAACACCTTTCTTTGAACTCTCTGGTTGTAGATGCTATCTCGAAATGTATATCACATTTAACATTCTACTCTCTATGTAGCTGGTGTCCTGACTTGCAACGTACTGTAAGTGGCTAGATCCATCTCTGTAGACCCCCACTGGTTAGATGCATTTCAAGCCATACACATATCTTAAAAGTACTGTACTTGGCTAGTCCTTTCCTGACCCCACAGTAGGCAGATACTTTTACACAACTGTCTTGGTGAAAACATGGGCTCTGTGTCAGAGCAGACTCACCATGGTTCGCAGGTGCCCCAGGGCTTCTCTCACAACACACAAAATTCTCTGGTAACTCAGAACAAACTCTTGTCAGGCAGCTTTTCCCATTCCCAGTAGGGCCAGGGGATTGCCCCAGCAATGCTGGATTCTTCCCCCCCCATCCCTCCGGGGATGGGGCACTGGAACAACTCTGGGAGCAGTCTCTTCCACTTGTGCTGCTATCTTCAGTGTTCTTCTCTATGGTGAGAACACACTACTCTGTTTCTGGTGTAGCTGTATGACAGAGCTAGGCTCTGAGGGGCTGCCCACTGCATCACACCTCCCCCTTCTCTTGAGTCTGACTGAAGACTGACTTGAAATCCCCAATGTTCTAACCTAACCCCTGCAGCCAACATTCCACTGTGGTTTATGCTGCTGGCGAGAATTCTAAAGTGATGTCATCCCTCCAGCTCAGCTGAGACTGAGGACAGAACGAGACAGCATGAAACCCATTTAACTGGTGTCTCACAAACTGCCTTTCCCTGCCTGCCACTAGTTCTAAGTGAGATTCTAGTAACCCCGGGTGACAAGGGGGTTACAGTAACAAGCTGTGAATCAGCTTCATACAACCAGCAGACTTGTGTTTGACAACCTCCACTTGCATACTGTGTGACTCTCAGCAAGTCATTTAACCTCCTCAATGCTCCATGGGAGGTCACCCCGGAAAACAGGCGCTTGTGTCTAATGGGCCTTACCTGGTTACCAGAGGGGAAAAAAAGGTCTGGCTTCCAGAAGTAAAATCAGTTAATCTAGGTGCAGGGGCCAGGGTATCCAATAATTCCAGGTACAAAGAAACTTCAGAGACCCCCATCCCAGCATCAAAACCCATCTCCATGTCACCACTGACCACACATACCCTGCCATCAAGTTGCCAACCCCACTAGCCAGCCTGGTCCTGAAAACACACACACACACACACACACACATGCCAGCTGGGTCCTGACCTGATCACATTCTGAAAAGTTCCTTATTCCTTCCAATCCAATGTGACTGAGAGCTAAAACAAACAGCTCCCAATATGGCCATCACTGCCCTCCAAGAGTGACCTGGGAAAAAAAAACCTGAGGTGAATGGCCTAAACAGAACCCTGGGGTCACCACAAAATAGCTTACTGTGTACAATACCTGGTATAGTAACTGAAACCCAGGGTTTTGTTCAGATTGGCCATCTCAGTTGTTTTTTCCCAGGCAGTCCCTAAATATTTTAAGCAGCTTGTGTTTGCACAACTTGACATTAATCAATTTCACATAAACATATTTGTGACTTAAATTTGTAGGGCATTTTGCCCTTGTAATCATGTTCTGCAGTAGTAGCCATGTCTTCCTTCATTTGCCACTTTTGGATTGTATCTGACCTTTATGCCATTTCTTGCTGCTAGGTCCACTTGGATGGACTTCCCTCTGTTGTACTTTACAGCTTTTCTTTATTGTGGTATAGCCAATGTCTGTGTGTGTGTGTGTGTGTGTGTTTGTGTCGTGTGTGTATGTGTGTGTGTGTGTGTGTGTGTGGGCAGTGGAGACTGAGATATATGCAGCATCTGGATTGTGTCTTGCCTTTATGCTGTTTTATGTTCCTTGCCTACCTGGGCCATTTGTGCAGTGCACTTTTTACGTGCGCTTGCGTGCATGCGCAAGAAACGTCTCGCACCAGTACAACTTTTGGAGGTGTGTGACTCTCCTCCAGAATCCAGTGCTCAGTGTAGCAAGTGCGACCCTACTGGACCAGTGCCTGCTGAGCTGTGTATGACAATATTTCGGCTGTGTTGGTCTTCACTTCAAAGAAAAGGTCCACTGCAATCAGTGGTAGTAGCATGTATGCAATTAGCATACACATCAGCCGACCTGCTGTCATGCACAGCTCAGCACTGAAAAACCCTCCCACTTCCTCCCTCTGCTAATATCCTCCCCCTCCCTCGTTAGTGTGCTCTACACCCCAACGTTATGTGCTGAGGGGTGTGCCCAATCCCCCTTGGCTCATACGCCCCCCCAGCACAGTGTGGCCGACGGGGGTGCCCAATCCCCCATCAGCTGCAGCCTGCCCCTAAACAAACACACACCCAGTTGGCATCCTCAGAGCCCACCCCAGCATGCTCATGTCTCCTACCCATGCACACTGTATGGCCAGTAGGGGTGTCCAATCCCTGCCCAGCTCCAGTCCCCCCCAACAGGTAGGTGGCACACTGGGAGCCCACCCCAGCATGCCAAAAGCGTCCTTTTTTTTTTTTTTGTTAAATTCTGTGAAAGAAAACAGTCCCTCGGTGAATCCTCCCCCCCCCCGCCAACCCGCGCCCCCTCTGTGCACCCACCTCCCACATTCCCTCACACCATACTTACCTCTGGAGCCGGCGTTACAATCTTCGTGGACTGGGAACATGTCTGCACTCTTCAAAGCCGACTCGAACTGAGTAAATGACGGTAAGCTGTATAATGGCATAAATAGGGTTTTTCCAACTTAGGTGGATATCTCGGCCATTTTTGACTTTTGACACCAAATTTTCAACATGGGGTTCTTGATACCCCTTCTCATGAATTCAGTCACTGTCATGGCATTATTCGGTCCTGAAAGGTGATTTCGCAGTCACTGCGTGGAATCACCTTTTGGGACCGGGTAACAAAACAACAGTGTTGGTGTTCATGAGGTGGGCTCTCAAAAAGCCTATGTTGCAAATTTGGTGAAAAAATTCCAAACAATGACTGTTTTATGAGCGTGTATTGCACAGTTTCCACGCGCACTCATAAGATCACTAATTTGTAATATTTTCACTCCAGATTTCAACATAGGCATATTTCCATACCTCCTTATGAACAGTGCAGCTGTCAATTTTCACATCCTGGCCAAAATGTGTTTTCGCACTTCCGGCGCAAAATAGCGTGGTCACTACTGGAAATCAGTGTTTGCTACAGAGTAAGACAATCACAGTGACATTGTTCATAAGCAGAGGTCCTAAAATGCCTATGTTGAAAATTTGGTGGCAAAAGTCCATAAAATGACTGTGTTATGAGCGTTGATTGCGCTGTTCCTATGCACACTCGTAAGTTCATGAATTTGTAATATTTCCACTCCACATTTTCAACATTGCCATTTTCCCTCATCTCCTTATGATGAGTACAGCTGTCATTTTTCACATCCTGGCCAAAATGTGGTTTTGCACTTCCGGCGTGCAATAGTGCGGCAGCTGTGGGAAATCATGTTCGGTACAGAGTAAGAAAATCACAGTGACACTGTTCATGAGCAGATGACCTAAAATGCCTATGTTGAAAATTTGGTGCAAAAATTCCAAAAATGACTGTTTTATGAGAGTGCGTTGTGCAGTTTCCACGTGCACTCGTAACTTTGTGAATTTGTCATAGCTTCACTCCAGATTTTCAACATTTGTATTTTCCCACACCTCCTTATGAACAGTACAGCTATCATTTTTCACATCCTGGCTGAAGTCTGTTTTCACACTTCCATCGCAGAATAGCGCAGTCGCTGTGGGAAATCAGGGTTCTGTACACAGTAAGAAAATCACAGTGTCACCGTTCATGACCAGAGGTGACAAAATGCCTATGTTGAAAATCTGGTGAAATAATTCCACTGAATGACTGTGTTACAAGTGCGGGTTGCACAGTTTCCACACAGGCTCGTACCCTTGAGCACAACCAAGGCGGTAGGGTTCCTAAGACAGACACTTAAGAAGTACGAGGGTGAAATGTTACTCAGATGCAAGAGGAGTTGCAGAGAGGTACTCTATTGGGATATGGATGCTAAAGGGACATGGATACAACTGGGGAGGCCTGCACAAATGCCAAACACCAATGCAAATATCAGGAAGCGAACGTTCGGCATTGACAAATGCTTGTTTCAAGTAGTAGTAGTAATAGTACTTGTAGTATCTGATGCCACAGCAATTGCTTGAAACATTAAAAATAATAAAACAGGAAATAAAAACAATACATCCAGTAAAATAATAACATAGTAAAACATTATGGAGGCTCCCCCCCACCCATGGTTCTTCCTCATATTTCTGAGGGCTTTAATCACTGGTCCTGGACCATTGCCCACAGTGAACATTCAGAATTGCAATAGGTGAGCTTCACTCACTCACCAAATTAATATATAACACAGAATATGGTTAGGTAAATAATTTTCTTTATTTATAGTTTAGCACCACCACTAACATTTTATGGAGTAGTTCCCTTCTTCAGGGTAGATGTGGCTAATACACAGTAAAAATAACTGTACAGAAAGGATAAATTAAAATAGAAACAAACTGGCATTGTCCTCACAAGACAGGAAGAAATTTTCATGACAACAGCAATCTTCTTTTGTAATATATTATTCTGAAAACATTTCTTTATACTTCATTACAGAAATGAAAGGAAAAGTGACTATATCACATTAATTTCATACCAATAATGAAAACATCTTTTTTGATGTCATATACACATTTATACTGAGGAAATTATAAAGATTCACTCTGTATCTCACTTACGTATTTGTTTTGTGACATATTCTCCTATAAGTAAGGCTTACATTTGCCTACCGTACAGCTTTTTATTTTGTTTTAACTGGATGGATATGTCCTAATCAAAAATACAGACTACCATATAGGCTGATTCTCAATATATAAAAAAAATATTGAAACTGACTGGTCCAAACCCTTTTGTACATGCCTCTTTTGAGTGACTAAACATAGCCTTTGATTCTGTGTTCTGGTCTTCCTAACCCTTGCCTATCTAGAAAAATATCTAATCTCAGTATGTGCCAATAATATTCCTGAGAATAATCCAGTTCTATGTGATAACGGCAACTGCCAAATGGTGAGCCGTGTTATCGCGATATCAGAGCGGCGAAAAAAATTTCACTACTCTGACATCCTCGACGCATGGATGAACGGCACTAGGGACTTAGTTTTTTTTGCTTTCTGTGGGGGGCTGTGCCCACCCACACCCCCCACATGGGGAGCTTCACCTCTGCACCCCCCTACTAAAGGATTCTCAGCTCCAGAGGGGTGCATGTTGGGGGGGCAAAAGCAAATAAAAAGCAAGTTTCGGGCAACAAAATTGCACTAGCACCCAGACCCAGACCCGAACCCAGTACCTCCTGCACCACAAGTGAAGGCCAACCCCTGATGCCATGGCACAGCTCGGCAGCTGACCATAGTGCCACCCTCTACATCCCCTCCACCCCCTCCCAGCCCACGCTCACCGTGCTCGCTCCCCCTGCACATGTGTACATATAGCAACATCCTGTCACTGCAGTCACCAACCCCACCACATCCAGTCGCCCTACCCCCCCCATCGCCATTCAGGCTTTCTGCCCACAACGCGTCATCATTTCAGATGGCACCTTACTTCAGGCATCAGTGTCACAGGCTACTGAATAATCCTTAAACATTGCAGGTTTTCAGAACTTTTCTTACTAAGTGAAATGAAACAGACACACTGACAACATAAATGACTGACCTTAGACCAGTAACAATGCTTCCCAGGACACTCCATTTCTTCTTTACTTAACATTTTTCACAACTGATAAGAATCATTCATAAATAAACTTGTTTGCTCCTATCTGCTATTATCTGTAAAGGTAAGTATCATAGATGACATGATAATTGTCAGTAGTGCAGTTATAGATAAGATGCATAAGAGAGACCATATAGACAAAAGGGATTTCCCTGCTCAACCTTGCTTTTCTTGACATGTTTAGGTGAATTTAGTTTCCCCTCCTCATGGTTTCCTATAGTTGTCAATATAAGTCAATACGAAAACCAGAAATAGCTCTGAAACATTTTATTATTAAATATTAGTTGCCCCCAACCTAAATCATAGAATGAAACCAAATGTTGGACCCTTTTGCTCATAACTAAACAGAGAAAATGTGAGCAAAAGTGAACTACAACATATGCCCAGTGTCTATAGGTTTCCATAAATGTTCTAAAATTGCACGCAAAAAGAAAGAGAAAATAAAATCATTGTTATACCTACAACTGTGGGGTACCAGTAAAATAGATAGCATGTTATCAAAATGCTGGTACATAAGTTATGTATTAAATGAGGAAATCTCTTACATGTAAATAACATTAATGTTCAACCTTTTAAAATTATTCAATTTTGCTGGTTTGCTACAAATTGATTTGTGGTACTAATGTTATAATTTAAAACAAAAAATAGGCTATACTATTAGGGAGGCAGTTTTGCCTAAAGGTTAGATAATTGAGCTGCTAGATACCCAGCAGACCTGGGTTTGAATCCTATAGTCACCACTTGTATACTGTGTGACCTTAAGCAAGAGCCGAACCTTCCTGTACTCATGCATGGGGTGCACCTGGAAATGAGCTTCCACCCAGTGTGCCTTTCTTACCCACAATATTCTAAATAAACATTTAATAAATGGATTCTGTTTCCTGGATCTACTGTCAGGCAAAAAAATGAATTCAACTATAATTAAATAATTGGATCAAGTGAGTATATCGTTTTAAAGATTAAAAAAAATGAACAGGACCAGAAGGACAAAAACAATCCTTCCTTTTGGGAATAAGGGTTAGATATGTATTATCTCATTATGGTAGCTATGTTAAACAGTAAATATTGATACTACATTTAACTGTGACATGAATGAGAAATTATCTCCTGTTCATGGTAATGGTTTATGTTAGGTCTTTTTGTAAGTATCTTTAATTGACAGGAAGACCCCATACCTATTGCATGTCCTATTCCTTTCACATTTAAGTGCAGTAGTTTATACAACTTAACTGTTTATTAAACTATAAAAGAAATATGTGTGGTTTATCATCTTATGTTGACATTTTGAGTTTGGCACATATGACTGGCCTTAACTAAGGTGGGTGGGTGGGTGGGTGGGAGGAGTGGGGGCAGAAACCAGTATACAAGCATAGGGTTGTAAAATGAACTTTTTTTTTGTTTAGTTCACAATTAAATAAGAAGTAATCCAACCACATTATTTGGGGACCTTTTTTTTCAATAATATTTTGGGGCTTTAAAAATCAAGATGCCTCTTAATAAGCACCAAAAATGATATTTATTTCACACATAAGTAAGCTTATGTGCAGTAGTTTAAGCGGTATTCCCTTTCAATCTTTGATTCTAAAGTTTTTGCATAAAGACGTGTTCAATGTCCTGCAGCATGGACTTCATTTATTCTTGTGTCTTCTTACACAATGATAGGAATGATGAAACCAGACTGGAAAGATAATTGCACCCCCACCCAAACAGGTGTTTGTTTGAATTTCAGGTAATTTTGAACCTTAATTGAGCAGTGCCCTCCCATTATCCTCGTCATCCTCCTGTCATCAACCAGTAAGAACAATGAAAGGCAGAATTCAGGGTCCCTCCCTGTGTTCCGGATGGAAACCTCAAACGTGCCTGCAACTCAATTCCAGATGCAGAGCCAGGCTCTGCCGAAGCGATTATATGGCCGGGTGCTTCATTTTCCAGAACTGCAGGTGCACCGCAGCACACTGCAATCATTAGCTGGGCAGAAACCGCAAACAAAAAAAAAGAAAGAAAAGAAAACACTAGCTTGTTCGTTAAAGGGAAGAGAGAGATGAAGAAGGAGACCATTCTGTTTTCTGGCTCTTCAATATGCAGGGCCACTTAAACAGCACTTGATCGAAACTTTTGCTGTGGGTGGGTTGTGAGTTCCCCAAACATTCAGATTTGTATAAATAAGATGACACCCCAAAAGAGTGAAAAGTAAGGTTTTACCAACATTAGGATCTTTTTATTAGTAACTAACATGTTGGGGTGACACTGGCAGAGTCTACTGTCTGCAGTGAATACTCAGAAGTGTATCACATCTAAGTTAGGTGATGTTCACTACCTGAACGACTGAAAAATATGTAAACTGTACAGATACTTACTGTACGTATATCCCATACAGTAATGGGCGGGTCTTGAACTGCATAGTTATTCACTCGTGATGATGTGACCCATCCAGGATAACACATTATTTACCCAAAATAGAGCCAGCTGAAGGATGTTACATGGTTTCCTGTGGGGTCTTACTCTTCTGTTAAGATACTGTATTTTTAGCAGTGAGGGACCTGTGCACAGGAAATGATGTGCTATAAACAGCATCGTGGGATTTGAACCTGAGGCTTTTCATGTCAAGGTTCTGTGCCCTGTCTGCTGGGCCAAGTGTTTTACTTGTCCTTTGAGTTAAGCTGCGGAACTGGGAGCCAATGTATGGTTCTAGCATATAGTGGGCTAAGTTCTGAGTGACAGTACTCTTAAAGAGCTGTACTGATCTTCATGTTAACTTTGGTAATTAATAAACACTGAGGCCCGGATATTCAGACTGCGCCAAGCTGTGGTGTAAGCCTGGGTGCAGCGCAACTTGGCTGCGCAGGGGCGTTGACAGGGTGATATTCAATTGAGCTGTGCCATGGCACAGCTTTGCTGAATATCGCACCCTGGCCACCTGCAGTGCACATGGCGCAGTGGCACTGCGCCAGAGCAAGTGGCCAGAGTGGAGCAGGGGGATGCGCTAGCGCAAGTTCCGTTGCGCTAGGTGCAACAACTGTGATATTCAAAAGTGCACATGCAAATGGGGCCATAATGCATGCAAGTTGCAGATCGGGCCATTTGCATGTCATTATGGCCCAATTTGCATGCAGGTGCACCGATCCCTGGCGACTTGCGCCTGGCGCCCTGCCAGGCTGCAGCCATCAGGGACCGACGCCCCCTGCACATCGCGGAAAAGTGCCCCACTGCCTGATCATGGGCATATGTAGAATATCAGTAAATGTCCAATATCCCTGGTGGTCCAGTGGACTGCTTCACGCCAGATCACGGGCTTAAGTATGATATTAAACCATCCATTTTCCCCTGGTAGTCCAGTGGACTGCTCGCAGCCTGATCGCGGGTATCTGTGTTAAAAGATAAGTCCTATATCCCTGGTGGTCCAGTGGACCACTCGCAGCCTGACCGCGGGCATCTGTGTTAAAAGATAAGTCCTATATCCCTGGTGGTCCAGTGGACCACTTGCAGCCGATCAGCGGGCATATGTGTTAAAGATAGGTCCAATATCCCTGGTGGTCCAGTGGTAGCCCCTCCCACCACCACTGGGCCCCACCACCCTGCCCCGGTCAGTGGCGGCGGCAACACCACCCATCTGCCGCCCGCCGACTGACGCGAGCGAGCAGGGCTATCGCCCATTGGTCCACAGCGTGAGTCAATGGGCATGCAATCGATACCGTACTACACGGTCAGATATGTGAATGGATCCATTCATATATCTGGACTGTATAATGCGATCGAGCTACCTCGATAGCTCACACTGTGAACCAATAAGCGTCTCTTCCATCTGATGTCGGTCGTGACGGAGGTAACTGGCGGGTGGTGCTGCCGCCCGCTGCTGACCAGGGGAGCGGGCAGTGGGGCCCAGTGGGCAGGTGGGGAGGGGTACCGCTGGACCACCAGGATATTGGACCTCTTCATTTTATTATCAGCCCACGATCGGACTGCAAGCATTCCACTGACCACCAGGGCTATAGGACTTATCTTGTAACACAGATGTCACGACACAAGTGAGCAGTCCACTGGACCACCAGGGATATAGGACGTTATTTCTGCATTACTACTATGCCTGCGATCGGGCATGAAGGCGCCGCCATGAAGGTGCAGCTGGAGCTCGGGTGGCCACCAACCGGTGGCAGCTGCCGTGTTGCACCCTGCAATATGGCAGCTCAACTGTGGGTGGCCAGCTGTTGTTCCTTTTTATTCTGGCTCACCTGTGTGCAGCGCAAGTAGGGGTTGTGCATGCATGGGCTCAGCACATCCCAGGCTGAATATCGGGATGTGTGGAGTATGCATGGGCACGCCCCCCTACCTGCGCCGCATACATTACTGATGCGCTCCGGCGCATCGGGATTTGTGCCAGGCTCAATCCCCGTTTGAATATCACGCCGGGGCGCATCAGTGGGTTGCACATGGCGCAACAGTGTTGCACCATGCGCAACCCTTCTGAATATCCGGGCCTCAGACTCAATTCCATTTGTATGTACTACATTTTAAGTGATTGCTTGGGAAATTTGCCTAAAACAGAATCTTTGTCAATTGCACATCACCAGCTCTTGCTGCTCGATGTTATGATGACCTCATAGTTCTTTCTTTATGATATTACACTATGGAGCTGAGGAAACATGTATTATGCCACAATCCAATGATTATGATATAATGTATAGACAACACGAACACATGAAGCTCTAAGACCCTTTTTACATACAAATCTAGTCATAAGTCATAAGAAGTGTGTGTGTGTGGGGGGGGGTAGGGGCTGTGTACAGCAGGATGATTGATTTCATGTACTGCAGTCTGGGAGTTTAGTGGTCTCCCACTCATACCTTTAGACAGTTTGCCACATGGGGAGGGATGTCCCTCAATTTGCCACTCTGACTGTCTATGCCCCACTTCAAGAAGGTGCTGCTTTTCCGTACACACTCAGATTTAAATGTATTCATTCATAGGAACCTGTGCTGCACAATTAGCAGAGCATGTTATGAACTTTTAAACATTTTGCTTGAGATTTGTTCCCCATGATTTGATCATGTGTCCTCGATAGAGTCTCTTTTTTTGTCCTCCAGGGTCTGTCATTTGAGACAGACAGTGGTGAGGAGTACAATATCTTGGGAGTTAAACTGGCAAGAAAATGTGTTTTATTTATTTATTGAAATGTTTCACCAGGAAGGCATGCTGAGCAACAAGTTGCTTGTCTCCTGGACAGAAAATCAAGAACATCAATCCCTGTTGTCCTCTACATAATTTGTACTGAAGTCATGCTCTGCTAAAAGCTGTCAGAGTTGCAACTGACAGCTTCGTAGAAAATGACAAGGTATATACTCCATACATTGTCCCTGCCACTGCACAGTGAGGCTCTGTGGTGGAAGTTGAGTATGACAGCTCAGCGTCTCGATGACGTGTTGTGCTGCTAAACTGCAGCAGCTGCCCTGTTAACAGCATGTGAGGCTATTAACTAAAAATGAGCCTTCATCCATGCCTTTGTCTACTAGTGGCTTAAGTTCTCCTTTCAGGAGTGTTTGGCTTTCAAGCCCCCTCATCCACATTTTTATTGATGCATGTTGGAACTACGCCACTGTAGGAAAAAAAATATCTGAGGTAAGTTGGCCGAATGTGGGTATGTTACATTTTCTGCTATGAAACCTATCAAGAGTTGGAACTGGAAGCTCACACAACCAAGGCAGTTTCTTTAAATTCTTGGGGTGGTTGTTGGGAGGAACTGTGTTTTGTTTATTGCTCGCTTTGCTTTCAGTTTGTTCTTTGTCTTGATGGGAGCAAAGAACTCTGTCTCTCTCTCCCTCCTCCAGCTGTCTTTTCAAACACATTGCAAAGATGCAGGCTGACCGCTATAATCAGGAACACCCTGGCATCACAGCTGATTGTTCCGTGACGTGGCACTCCCGGATTGCAGCGATCAGTTACTTTGAGTATAGTGGCACATTCATTAACTGTGGCATGCTCCTCTATTGGTGCGGCACAGACCAGCCCCAGAACCGACTGCTGCCATTCACCACAACACTGCCGTGCCTCCACAACCCGCTTGTGAAGGAAGCTGATGCAATGTGTTTCTTGCACATGCATCCAAGCAAACACAAACATAAAGAAAGCTGACACCAGGGTTGGGCTTCTGGTGTTGGCAACAGTACAACTAAAGACAGCAAGCCTGAGGATGGGTTCCGATTGTCAGACATAAAAAAATTAAGCGGATGCTACCGAACAGTTTAGCAGGTGAAAGGGCATAAATGGTGCCTTCAACTTTCTGCAAAACCATTTTTACTTCCAGGTTCTCATCTGCCATACCAGTTTTCAGTGGCACATGGACTGCAAAGGGCTTCAGATGTGATGCCTCACATGGGCATATCCTAAACTGACCAGTTTTTATGTTCTGCACATGGTGACATCAGTATTTTAATTTGTTTATAACTTCTTTATTTTATCATTTTTCATTCCCTCAAAACACCAAAAGCACCGCCTTTGTCGCAGTATCTAATATACCTGAAAGTTTCAAGCCTGAAATCCAAATCAGTTTTTAATTGTTGATGAGGGGTATTTTTGATACCCTATAAAACAAAAGTACTGTACTTATTCAAATTACACCACACTTGCTTAAGAGCCTGTCCTAAAGGCAGAGCATGCCGATTCCCAGTTCTCTAGATCTACAGACAACCAAGGCACAAGTGGACAAAAACTGAGCTTTGACATATACTCAGCCCTGACTATTTAAGCACTAGTGTGCCACTATAATATTTATAGTAACATAATAATTTAAGTTTAGAAAGGAACTCTAGGTCCAGCATGCCTGCCCCTTCCCTTCTTTCTTAGGCTGGGATAAATAAGTATGAGACGCATTATACATATTTATATTTACAATGTGGATATGCCTGGGTCATGTTAGCATTTTTCTGATGACCAGCTGCTCAGCAGCAGTTATCCCAGCTTCGATCCATCATACTGAGGATGGTCAAGGTGCAGAAGCTTTTAAACGCTTCTCGCACTTTATATGCATCTTGCTTCAGGAATGAAATATGATAAAAAAGAAAATTGGATAAGCTTATATTTTGCTTGGTCTGACAGCTTTTTTAATAAATACTGCTGTTTTACAATAATTGGGCCTTATTACCTTGGCGCCAGTTCCCCACGCCATTTCAGTTTAGTTTATATTTCTGTTAATGTGTCCCTTAGTGATCACAAATGTATCAGAATAATTCTGACTCTGGTAGTCAAGCAGGCATGCAGGCTGGTAAATGTATTTTAACACATTTATTAACTGTGAGCATATTGTACTGCACACAGCTAACTGCCTTCTCAGTATGGCATGTCCTTGCATGCAAATGAAGAGCACGCTCTCTCTTCAGGGACTCTGGCTACGGTTGAACAAACACTAGTATGTATGCCAGGAACCTCAGATGCACTTGCTCAATATGCAAACATGAACATACCCCCTGTATTTTATCACATATGTATGAACTGTACATAAATCAGTTACTCATGTAAATGGTCCATCGTTAGAACATCAGGTCTAAGCAATAGTTTGTTTTTTTATCAAAGTTGCTCATTAGCTTATTTAAGTGTTGAATAAATTGACTTCGCTGTACAGTTAAGAGCATCTTTTGCAGTCAGCTCTGCCATTTCAGAATGGATAAGTTATGTGGTATGACTAGAAGATGCCAATACCTATGAAGTAAATAAGCAACGGGACACGATGGAGTGTGGGTTTGTGCCTGATAAGAGTATGCCCTAGGTGGATTCTGAGGCACCAGACTCTTATCCGGCAGCAACCCAAGTTCCCAAACTGTTTTATTGCTCTTAAAAAATGGGTCCCTGTAAAAAAAATGTAAATAAAATTAGGTAAAATAATTTAAGAGGAGTAAAAAATATAAACAAAATATAAAAGTAAAAACAAAACAAAACAGAAAAATAGTCATTCTAATCTGTGTTTAATATGTTTTGTAATGGGGATGGTGTTGGAGGCCACTAGAGGGCAGTGACCCTGCATTGGGTCTCTGTCTTATATTTCCCTCATATCTTCCCCCCCCCCACCATCATGCTCAAGAATTCAGGTTTTTTTTTGGGGTGGCAGGGTAGTCTAGCGCTTAGAGTAACAATCTGTGAATGGGCAAGGTACTGTACCTGGGTTTGAGTCCACAACCTTCACTCACATACTGTATAAATGTAATCAAGTCACTTAACCTCCCCAGTACTCCCGGGTCACCTCTGAAAACAGGCACTTATGCCTAGTGGACTTTATCCAGTTACCAAAGACTTAAAAAAATTAACTCTGCCCCCATAAACACACAAATTACCTACAGCTCCCTGGGCCTGCCAACTGCATTATAGCAAGATTATAAACTCAAATACATAGCGGACTCATGCAAATGAACACACACAGACACACAGTGTCTGCTGCTCCATGAAATGTGTAGCACTTCTACAGAATGGTCTCCTCATAGCTTTCGGCAGGTTCATGTGAGGTAGTGAGCATCAAGATCCAAAGTGTTTCTTGTCACAAAAAAGGCACTTACTTTATTAACTTTTGTGTCTGCTTTGAAAAGCATTTTTATGGTGGGGTGAGCACCAATTACATGATCGAACAGCGAGTGAGGTAGCATGCAGGCATGCAGGCATGCAGCAGGCAGAGGCATGGCTCGGACCTGCAGTGAGTGGTGATTGGCTCAGGAGCCAAGGATCAAAGGCCTACAAGACAGTTTTTGTGAAAAGATGTATAAAATAAAGGCATATAAAATAAAGGCAAGAGACATGTGTTTCTTACTTGTGGTGTGTAAGCAGTCATTTACTTGTAGTGTGTGGGTGGGGAGTAAATGAAAAGTGGTAAAGACTTTTTTATGTGTAAGTTAGGGCAAATAGTGAGTGTTGATTGTTTTCTGCATCACTAACATGGCTGCCAGAATTTTTTTTTTCAAAAGTTTCTGGCAGGCATGGATACATCTGTCTTGTTCTGAATTCTCTGTTCACACTTGAATATTTATGCTTTCATATGCATTTCAAGTTAAGTAAACAAAAATAAAAGGAGCTGTCCTAGCAGTGTCTACAAGATAATCATGTGGCATGCAAAACAAAGTTTAAAAATTAAAAATGTACAAAAGAATTGCCAATGAATTTATAATGGTCAATGTTTTGTACAAATGTGTAACACTCGATATCTTAAAACCCTGTCCACAACTTCAGTTTACCATTGTAGGTATGTACTATTTTTTTTAAATGTGCATAATATACTTTTCCATCCTTGCATAAATTGTCTATGCATGATGCTTATTTCCTATTTTACCTTATTTAATTTTTGTTTTTAATTTCTTCACTGCCCTCCTTTCCCCGTCCTCCAGGACACATCTGGAAACAAGCTGTTATCAGCTCAGCATGTCTTTCCTAGTGAAACTTTTGAAATAAAAAAAATAAATAGCTGCCACTTCAAATGAATTCTGCTGTATCCAGAAGCCTTTGTGTCTAATAAAAGCACTGATACTGGATGCTTGAGATAAACAGCAACAACAAATGTAAGGGACCACAGAGTACTTAGCTACTGCTTTTTTTCCTCAAATGAAAATTAAACCCATTAATTGTGGAATACAAATGCTAGTATTAGCCAGACCAATTTCAGTTTTTGGTATCTGCAGGTAACTGATCATCTTTCTGATGAGACAGAGGGTGGTGGGTTGAGAGTTTCAGACTTACTGTACCTGAAATGGAAAGAAGGCTGGATTAGATTTGTATACTTGAAAACTCAATCCAACTACACAAAAAAATGCCTCTTTTATAAGACTGTTATTTTCAGTGTGTGTTTCCTTGAACAATATTTGCTCTCTGCCTCAGTGCTATTTTATTTTACCCACTGCTATTTTATTTTACCCACTCTGCAAGTGCTATTTTATTTTAGTTAGTTATTTGTAAACCGGTTGGGAGCACTGGTCCCAAGGACTATTTTCAGACACGGTCCCGGTCATAGAGATGATGCGAATACAAAGATACTAGAGATTATACAGTAGATACATCAAGTGAAGAGTACTAGGATGTCACAGTTTTAGATACATACAAAGAAGATCAGGATTTAACATTTAGCGATTACAGTTTAAGTACGATGACAACAATACGATACAGCAATATGGTGATATAGCAGTTAAGTTGAACAATTGTTGGTGTCGGGATGTTATGAGGTACAACTGCATTTTAGAGCATCCTTCCCAAAATATTGGGTGTTCGGATACTGGCAGTGGCATTTTGGAAAGTTAGGTCTAGCTGTCAAATGGTAAGATAGTTGAGTCGCACCTTTGCCTCTTTGACCATGGGGTAATGAAAATTTCTTCCTTTGATAAAACAAGATGTGGCAAGGTATTTAAAATATGGTAAAGTATTAAAAGGAGTATTCTAAAGGTGGACAAGTGAACCTGTTTCTAAACTTTAGGTCAGCAAGGTGAATTAATTTCTAAGATAGAACAGTTTTTACCTTGAAAAATTAAAGCCCTCAGAAGTCTGGGGATATTGGATTTTATTTCTCCTCATTAATAAGGCCTCACTGGATAAAGTATTGTGTAGGATCTGTAGTTAGGGTAGAATTCTACACTACAAGTTATATTTAAGATACTCTTATAATACAGTACACACAGGGAATGCAACGTCATAGAACCTTAGTAATATTGGAACCTGACTGAAATGTCTATTATACCACCTTAATCTTTCAATGATTCTGCATTGAAAAAATTAGCTAAGCTAAACTTGCAACTTGAAAACTAACTCATAGCAGAAGTCTGAAAACTGAGGTAGTCGGTAGGGTAGAAAATAATGTGTACTGTAAGTGTGGCCTTTCACGCTGTCTGTTACCAAGGGAACTACCATCCTTTCAGGGTGCCAAAGGCTAAGTAACCCTCTTAAGGATGATTCTACCCCTAGAGGTGCCTCAGCACTACAGGTCCCTTGGCTAAAGCCACCTTAGGGAAGACTTTCACAAAAATGCAGAAACTATCTTTCAGTAAGGAGAGAGGGAAGGCCACAGTATTGAACAACAAGTTTGGACAGGAGCAGCAACATCCAAATCCCAATTTGTCTGGAGGAATGAAATTAACTATGCAAAAACTAACTACCTTTATGACCTTCAGCACAGAGGAGATGAAAAACCCCTTGTGAGGGAAGCCTCTGGGGATCTAAGGCTTCAGGCTGCCATCTCTCCAGGCTTAACATGATACAATTAAAAGCCCCAACATAGAATTTGACGGCAGATGAGGACCGCTTGGCCCACCCAGTCTGCTCATTTCCCTACCTAATGGATAAGCTGCAGATCCTAGCTAACCAACAGCCTAGTTCTTCTACCCTCCACCCCCGAGAATTGCCTTATGTTTGTCCCATGCATTCTTGAATTCCACCACTGTTTTTGACTCCACAACCTCCTCAGGAAGGCTGTTCCATGCATCCACAACTCTCTCTGTGAAAAAATACTTCCTCACATTACCTCTGAGCCATCCCCCCTCTAGCTTCAGATTGTGCCCCCTTGTTCTTGCACACCTCTTTTCTGAAAGATGCTACCCTCTTGGACTTGTTGATTCCCTTGAGGTATTTGAAAGTTTCAATCATGTCCCTCCTCTCCTCGAGGGCAATACATAATAAGATCCTTAAGTCTTTCTTGATATGTCTTCTGGTGCAGACCCTGCACCAGTTTAGTTGCCCTCTTCTGGACTGCCTCCATCCTGTCTATATCTTTGCGGAGATTGGGTCTCCAGAACTGCACACAGTACTCCAGATGGGATCTCACCAGCTGTCTGTACAGAGGGATAACAACTTCCTGTTTTCTACTGGTGATCCCTCTCCCTATGCATTCCAGTATCCCACCAGCCCTGCTTACTGCCCTCTCACATTGCTTGCTTACCTTTAGGACATCTAATATGACTACCCCCAGGTCCCTTTCCATTTTTGTTGTTGTTAGTATCTCACCCCCCATTGTGTACTCTTCCCCTGGGTTTTTGTTTACCAGGTGCATTATTTTGCACTTCTTAGCATTGAATCTAAGCTGCCTTACATTTGACCATTCCTCCAACCTTGCCAAGTCTCTTTTCATCCTTTCCACCCCACCTTGTGTATCAACTCTATTGCAGATCTTTGTGTCATCTACAAAGAGACATACTTTTCCTTCCAGTCTCTCTGCAATGTCACTTATCAAGACATTAAAGAGGACTAGTCCTAGTACTGAACTCTGTGGTACCCCACTAGTAACCCCCCCCTTTCTTCAGAGTGGACTCCATTTACTATTACCTTCTGTGTCCTGTTCTCCAGCCAATTTTTACCCAGGCTACCATATTGGAACCCACTCCCAGGTTGGCCAACTTGTATATTAATCTTTTGTGTGGTACTGTGTCAAATAC
Organism: Neoceratodus forsteri; assembly: GCA_016271365.2. Lineage (NCBI taxonomy): Eukaryota > Metazoa > Chordata > Ceratodontiformes > Ceratodontidae > Neoceratodus > Neoceratodus forsteri. The sequence goes on along the minus strand of CM028132.1, from coordinate 800,006,205 downwards.
CTTGCTAAAGTCTAAGTAGGCCATGTCTACATCCCCTCTCTGATCTACTACTTTGGTCACCCAGTCAAAAAAATCTATTAGATTTGTCTGACATGACCTTCCCGCTGTGAATCCATGCTGCCTTAGGTCCTTTTGCTCCTCTGGCCTCTAGGTACTCAACAATTCTTTCCTTCAGAAGTGATTCCATCATTTTCCCAGTCACTGAGGTTAAACTAACAGGTCTGCAGTTTCCTGCTTCTGCCCTGCTCCCACTTTTGTGTAGTGGAATCACATCTGCCCTCCTCCAGTCTTCAGGTACCACCCCATCCTCCCATGATTTATTAAACAGGGCAGTCAGTGGTGTCACTAGTTCTACCCTTAGTTCTTTTAGAATTCTGGGATGAATCCCATCAGGCCCCATTGACTGGTCCACCTTCAGTTTTAAGAGTTCCTTCAGAACCCTTTCTTCTGTGAAAGGGCTGGTATCAACCCCTGTATACAGTGTGTTTCTATTGTTTGGTTTAGGTACCTCTCCATCTTCATTTGTGAATACTGAGCAAAAGTATTTGTTTAGTGTAACCCCCAGGTGGCGCTATCCCAAGGGCTACTACCCCTGCCTGACTGACTACTGACAGGTTGAGGGGCCTAGGTCCAATGGCGGGTGCCTCCACCCAGAAGTCAGGGTTAATACTGTCTGGTATGACTTGGTCATAGCCCTCTGGGACACTGCAATACCCCCTTTCTTCCCATTAGTGGTCCACACAATATATCTGAAGTACCTTCACAGTATACACTTACCCCCAGGACTGGTTTGGTCAGCTTGACTCTGGGGACCCCCTGTAAAGCAAGATGATGTAATACAATAGCCACTGTACAATATTTTAACACAAACACATATCTTAGTCAGTGTAACTTTGCTGAAACAACCAGATCTGATTTTTTTAGGGGATGGCAACAAAGACGGGGGAAATCAGGTTAATTAGATCAGTTACACTATTATTCACAGCACTGTGTACAATGTCAGAGTCCCTAATTTTCACTTTCACTGGGTACCCAGGATGGGGGGGGGGGATAGCCAGGATCGGTGCAGCAGATTGGGACCCTGGGATGGAAAACACTTGCACAATACCCAATTTGTAATCCAGAGTCGGTTGGCTCAGTTCATGTATCAAGAAAGAAAATCAAATGAAACACTTGCAATTCAACGGTACAGCTGGCAGGGAGCTACCCCTGATTTTCACTCACTACTTTTGGCTGGATGCTATCCCTGAGAGTGGTGTGGATTTCTGGATGCCTTTCACACAGCACGGGAACAGGGTTCAGTGAACAGGACACACCTCACACATTCATATGTAAAAGAAAGTTACCATGCCAGGCAGCTGCTCTCATATCCCGTTAGCACTTACTGCCAACCCAGGAGTTCGCGATGCAGCTTCACTCTCCTGACAGACCTAGTGCGATGAAGCAGTTTCTCCAGTCCTCTACAGAGTAAGCCTGGTTCCTGGCTACACAGCCTCTCCTTTCCTCCAACACAGCGGATTCAGTTCGAATCGCCACGGCAACATGCCGCCTGACTTTCGGCCTCCACCGTGCTTCCGCGGCTTCGGCAGCACAAAGCCTGGAGCTCCTTTCCCAGTCACGGCCACAACAGATCTGCCTTTTCATCCACTAGGCAGGGAGTTACAGTCAGGCGCCACCTGGCCCAATTGATGAGCTTCAGTTGCCAGTCACTCAAAACTTCCCCCATTGGTGTGAATAGGCGCCACAGTCCAGAACGTCACTTCCCAGAATTACTGGCTATATCCCCCAAGGATAGCCGGCTCCCGAGACAGTCCTGATCCTGGTTGGTTGCTCAATACTCCATTTTAGGTGCCCCTCCCTCCTGGTTGGATCAATCTGCAGTTCAGATCCAAAATGGAGGAGCAAAGCACACAAAGTCCCAGCTGTGAGAAAGGCAGATTAGACAATTTACATTTTCACCACCACTCTAACAGATAGCTAGCAAACAGTTTCCTTCCTGGGTAGTACTCACTCTGCCCACTTAGCGACGGCAGAAATGGAGCAATTTTTCAGCAGCTCAAGTGGGACTCGAGCAAGGAACCACCAGCCCCCCTAGGTTTCAGCCCTGCCTGTAAGCAGACAGCTCTTAAAGAGACAGTACCAGAGGCTCTAAAAGCACTCACAAATAGGCGGCTTAATTGCTGAACACCATCCAGTCTGGGGCCTTTAGGCAAGCTATTAGGAGACTTTTGGGAACCCCATTTGCAGGGGGGGGGTTACATTAGTATCTCTGCCTTTTCACAGTCACCCTCTGCCCACCCCCCTCCCCTTTATTAAGCCTCACTATCCCTCCTTGGTCTTGCTTCACTCCCTGATGTACCTATAAAAGATTTTATCCCCTTCTTAACTGAGTTGGCTATCTTTTCCTCAGTTTGGGCCTTTGCTGTTCTGACTGCCTTTCCTGCTTCCTTTTGCTTTAACTGATACAGTTCTCTGTCCTGCTCCTTCTGTGATTCCTTGAACTTCCTGAATGCTCTCTTTTTCTCCCTAACCTTCCCTGCCACCTCCTTTGAGAACCATAGTGGTTTCTTACATTGTTTTGTTTTGTTTATTTGCTTCACACAAAGGCTTGTTGCCTCTGTGATGGCAGTTTTGATTATTCCCTATTGTTCTTCAACTCCTCTTTCTTGCCCATTTGCTAGTGCATTCCTTAGGCACTCACCCATTTTGGCAAAGCCTGCCCTCCTGAAGTCCAGTACCTTTGCCTTTGTATGGCTTGACTCTACCGCTGTGTTTATTGTGAACCACACTGTCCAATGGTCACTAGTTCCCAGATGGCTACCCACTTCTAAATCTGTGATCCTCTCGCCATCTCCATTTGAAAGTACCAGGTCTAAGATTGCTCCCTCTCGAGTGGGTTCTGATACTAGTTGTCTAAGACATGCCCCCTGTAGGGCATCTAAAATGACCCCACTCTTAGAATTGGCTGCTGCAAATGCACTCCAGTAAACATCTGGCATATTCAGATCCCTCATTAGCAATATCTCTCCTTTTTCTGCCATTCTAAGGATACTTTATATTATTTCCTTGTCCATTCCCTCCCCTTGAGATGAAGGTCTGTATACAACCCCTGTGCGGATTGTGGTACCATTGCCTGTCTCCAAAATTGACCCACAGTGCTTCCTCTCCTCCCTGTTTACCCTTTTGTTCTGTTGCTTTGATGACGTCCCTTATGTAGAGAGCTACTCCACCTCGTCTTTTACCCTCCCTGTCCCTCCTGTAGATGGTGTATCCTGGTATGTTTACATCCCAGTCATGGTTCTGTGTGCACCATGTTTCTGTGACTGCCAAACTATCCAGATGTTCCTCCTCCATCAAGGCTGCTAATTCAGGAAGCTTGTTACCCAGACTATGGGCATTGGTACTCATTGTTCTCCATTTTTTAATGGTTTTACCTCTTGTAGCACCATCCCTGTCCTCACTGACTTTGCCTTTTCGAGTTACCCCGTCCTGCTCCCTACTGACCTTTTTACCATGGTCTTTACCTCATTTAGTACCCGGTTTTGTAGGGGGAGGCCGAGAATCTCCTGCTGCTTATCAATGCTTCCCCACTTGACTAGTTTAAAAGCTTAACAATGAAGCATTTAAACTGATCACCTAGTAGACTTGTTCACTTCCTGGACAGATGCAGACCATCCTGCCAGTATAGGCTGGTATCCCTCCAGGTGGAACTCAAGTCCCCAATGAAGCCAAACCCCTGTGCTCTGCACCATCTTTTCAACCAATCATTGAATTGCATGGTGTGAAGTACTCTTGCCTTACCTTTGCCATAGACAGGCAGCACCTCTGAGAAGGATACTGTGTGTGCTACTTGCCTTAGGCCCCTCTCCAGTTCCACAAACTCCTCCTGCACTGCTCTAATCTCATGTTGAGCCAAGTCATTCATCTTTAGGTGGACAATGATGTCCAGCTCAGTCTCATGTGCAGCTGTTCTCGTGATCCTGAGGATGCGCTCCCTGTCCCTCCAAGCTGTGGTGCCAGGCAGGCACCTTACATCAGTTTTCCCTGATCCCCCCAGTTCTATCTCCCTAACAATCGAGTCCCCCACCAGGAGCTGCTTCCTTTTCCTGTGGTGTCCTCTGCCTCTTTCGTGTGGGGCTCCCTTGTGACAGTTGTCCGCAACCTCCTTAGTCTCCTCTGTAGGTGCATCCATAGGAGAACTATGCTCCATCAGATTGGTGTATGGATTGTGGAGTGGTACAACTGACTGGGTGTGCCTCTGTTCCACCACCCTCACCCTACCCGAGCCCACTGTGGTCCAACTGCTGCGCTTTCTTGGCAGTCTCTGAGGTAGTGGTGGTGGACCTGGTGCTCCCTGGGTGGGGGAGGTTCCCTTACTACTGTCCAGTGTGGTCTGAAGACGGGCAACCCCCTCCCTCAGGGCAGAGAGTTGCCTGCAAATAGGGCAGCATCTCAGCCTCCAAAAAGACTCCTGGAAGACTGCTGCCCCACAACCAGTACATTGCACTCCTCCCCACATGTTAGTCTACCTTCTTGTTTATCCTGTATAAGTTTTTTTTTATTTGTCCTTTAGTTATTGTTTTGTATGTATATATGAGTTGTATATAATGTGTATGTTTATATTGTCAGTGCAGTATGCTGGAAGGGATATGACAGTGGTATGCACCTTGACCTCCTGAGGAAATGATGTCGGAACCCCTGGTATAAAGGAAATGGTACCAGTGGTGGGTGGAGTGAGGGGGGGGGTTAGGGCCCAAACTGTGCTCTCTCAAAACAATCAGCTAAAGCTCTGACCCACCAATACAATGAGTGTTGACCTTAAACAAACAGAAACACAAACAGTTGAGTCAAACACAGGTAAACCTCCCCAGCCCTGTGATTTATGCACTGAAAGCAATCAGCCCCAAAACAAATCAGTTGTACACAAGGAAAGACACAGTAGACTATTTCAAAATATTTTGATGCAAACTGTCACAGAATCTGAGTAGACAGTCCAGTTACCCACAATATGCAGCTATTTCAACCCTTCTGAAGTTACTCACAAGATAAGAAGGTTTGAAAACTCCCTTCCTGATTTAAAAACTAAAATAATTAAACACAAAGCAATACCAATGTAAGACTGTAAAGTAAGGAAAACCTCCCTCAGATGTAAGCAAGAGTGAGATTTGTTGCAGGTTTCTAGTCCGATATAGTATCTCCCATGCAGCTCTCAGTTGTTTCCAAGCACACCCTGTTACACAACTTCAAGAAGATGGGCTTCTGTCTGAAAACCGAATCACACCAGTAGTTTATAGTAATTGATCAATGCTGGAATGTTCCACCCAGAACACTTGGCTGTTATGCAGGCCCCCCCTGTCTAGTGAATACAATTTCCCCCACCTGAGGCTCTGTCTGGCTTCAAATTACAAATTGCAACCTCTGCTATTAGAAGTAAACAGCCACCACCAGTAAATTATTTAAAAATATTTTGGTGCAAACTGTCACAGAATACTAGTAAACAGTCCAGTTACCCACAAAGGAAAATTAAATATGCAGGCTCACCCCTGGAACTGCTGGCAACCAGTGAGTCACGTTCAAAAACACCACGCAGCAAAGCGGTGGACTAGAAAACTTCATTCTGACAGAATATCAAGTGAATCAGTCTAATTATGCAGCACCATGAACTGAAATGAAATACTACCAAAACATAATAAAACTGACTCCTGCTACCTCACTTTGTACCCTTACTAAGCTTCAACCCCACTACTACCATTAACTACTGTTATAATGAAATTTAAAATAAAATGGCTGTAGATGAAGCACTATGCTGCTTCAGTTAGACAAGTCAATTCTCTGCAAAAAGTGTTATTTTACAAAGTTTGGAACTCAGCAGCAGAGCCCCAAGCAGATGGTCAGCCCAGTATGGAGCCAAGCCATTTCTGCATCCATACTGCTACCACTCATGATGCTGGCAATCTGGGTTCAGGAGTAAGCTTCAGTCTTCAAGGACCAGCCAGGGGAAGGAGGATTGAGTGTCCCAGGTGGCATTCTCCTTCTCTGGGGAGGGTCAGCAGCCAGCTCCATTGCCCACAGGTGGCAGAACACTTTGAGAGGCTCATTTGGGGGCAGACACTGATGGATGACATACTCTGCATGTTTGCTTACAGTGACCTATATCACATCCCCAGGTCAGTCTCTTAGAGGATTGGGAGAAGAAAAATGAAGGAAACGTGGCCAGTCTGGAGCAGCATGTGAGACCAACCACTCACAGGCCCTGCACCAGTGACATAGCAGCCCTCCCAAGAACCAGATCCTATAAGGTGGGAGTTGGGACCCTGCCACTACCATCATGTGGGGTAAGCCATGGGAGTAGACATGAGAGGCAGCAGTAAGTCCATGAGAAGCTGGGTGACAGTGCTGGAGGAGGGGGTAGATCTAGAAGGGGGGCACAGTCAGCCAGAAAGGAGGATAAATACAACATACAGTAAGCAAAAAAAAGGGACTGGTAAGTATGGTGAAGTAGGTTGGTTGTATGAGGTTGATAAGGGTTAAAGTTAAGCTCAAGAAAAGGATCAGACAACCACCTGGGCAATTTGGTGGGTATGAATGATTAGCAGATCAAAGGCTCAAATCAACAGAAGTAAACCACGGTCACAGCGAAGGCCAGGAGCATGAAGATAGGCAGGAGCCCAGTCATAGAAGAGACTGTTGGAACAACCCAGCAGGAAGGAGAGCTGCTACCAGCAGACCCTCTGGAGTAAAAGCAGGAGCAGGGATCTTCAGGGCCATAAGGCAGGAGCAAGCCAAAAGGTCAGCAGGGGGGCAAGGAGTAAGCAGAAGAGGGGAGGTCCAGGAGAGAAGCGGGCCAGCCCAACAGCGGAAAAACAAACTGCCAACCCGAACACTACAGCAAGTCATAACAAAGCAGATGGCAGCAAGGAATAGGAGGATCCAAAGAACAAGGACCAGTTCCCAGAGAGCAGCGCACCACGAGGAGCAGAGGAAGGCACCGGGAGGAAGCATCGGGGAGCAGAGGAGCAGGATCAGAGGAGTATAGCATCAAGAGGATGAGCATGGCCAGGACAGCAGAAGGAGCTGTTGGAAAAAATGCCATAATACCCAGAGCCGCAGCCACACAGCAAGCCAAGTAGGCCAAGGGAGGCAACCTTGTGGGAAAGCTGGAAGCCACATGGCTAAAGCACATAATCGAGCACCTTGCTCATTCATGTTGTGCTCAGTGGGAGGCATGGCGAGTGTCACCCACTGCCCCACCAAATCCCAGGCATGGCCATGCAAAAATGGATTGGCTATCCCTGGTAAATGCATCAAGAAATAATAGTGTTAATAAGGTCTTCATTCGCTTCTCATCTGATAACAGTTCGTATAGTATATCCTGCGTAGCCAAACTGAAATTACACATCTTGTTTACAGGGGGGCCATACTTATACCTCAATTTTGCATCTAGGAGGACTGAATTATATGGAGGCTAAATTAAATGCCCAAAAGGTCAGTCAATGAGTTAATGGTTCTGATTGTGTCTGAACCTAAATCTCCTGATTCAAAATACTTTGTTCTTCTAAGCACTATACTCTGCCTCCAAGGTTTGAAACTACTTTGGGACTTGTAGAAAGAGACTGATCTTTCATTCTGAAATGCCCTACTCCCTCAGTTGCCTCTTTCGGATACTAACCTCTCCCCCTTCAAGTTTTAGAGCAACATTTTTTGAAATTATCTAATATATCATTCTGAACTGTCCTGGCACATATTCTGTTTCTAATCTGATGTTATGATTTGCATCATGTATTTTTTACATTTAGAAAAAAACACTGTATGTCTGGGCCTATTTATTTGTTATCTACATTTATGTTTATATATTATGTAGAACGTGTTCAAATGAATCCTGTATTGTAATGAAAGTTCTTTTGGAAGTCATCACAAATGAGCTATTGCTCAATCAGCTGTTTCTTTGCAATGAACTTGTTTTATTACCACCACTACTACTTATATCCCTGAAAAAGTTTACTGGTATGTGTTTTGTTTTGGAAAATATGTGATTTTGTATTTTCTTGAAACTTGGCTTCCCAGCCAAATGCCCTTTGGGGTAAACCTTTCCTCAGTGTTTGCGCACAGAGGTTCTTTGTCTTTTAAATAGTTTTTTATTTTAATGGGTTCACCACAATATATCCAAAGCACACTGCCTTAAGGGTAGCTGGTCCATTCCACTGGGGTGTCAAACAGATGAGGCATACTGATGAGTCCTGGTAGGACGAAACACGTGTCTATGCCTTCTGTTAGCACTCTTTGCAAACTGTGTGAGAGGCCTTTTGGTACCATGCAATTCTGCTTCAAGTTGGACCAGCATAACATTCTGTGGTGATTTGCATATGCAGCCCATGATGCTTTGGATTGTGGGGGCATGTGTGATTTTGTATTTTCTTGAAACTTGGCTTCCCAGCCAAATGTCCTTTGGGGTAACCCTTTCCTCAGTGTTTGCACACAGAGGTTCTTTGTCTTTTAAATAGTTTTTTATTTTAATGGGTTCACCACAATATATCCAAGGCACACTGCCTTAAGGGTAGCTGGTCTATTCCACTGGGGTGTCAAACAGACGAGGCATACTTATGAGTCCTGGTAGGATGAAACACGTGTCTATATCTTCTGTTAGCACCCTTTGCAAACTGTGTGAGAGGCCTTTCGGTACCATGCAATTCTGCTTAAAGTTGGACCAGCATAACATTCTGTGGTGATTTGCATATATAGCCCATGATGCTTTGCATTGTGGGGGCATGTGTGATTTTGTATTGTTTTGGAAAATGCTTAGAGTTATGATAAAGCCTGAGGAATCATTTATACATACGGTAGCCAGGGACAATACTAGAATACAGCAAAAGGGCAAAAGTTGCAACCTGACCAGAAATGACTCACCTTTCCCTGGCTCTATTGATTCCAGAGTGATGAACCTGTGCTATAACCAGATCTAAAGGAAGGATAAGCAAACTGCAGAAACATAATACTTTTTTCTGACAATTTTTAGTTACAGTGCCGTGGACATTTTTGCTTTAATAAATTCTGAACTGATAAGTTCTGGATTTGACCCACATTTCATAATCATGTGGATCCAATTGGACCCATATTTTAAACCCCAAAGTTCTTCTTTTTGGTAACTGGCTAAGGCCCACTGAGCACAAGGCCCATTTTCAGGGGTGACCCAGGAGCACTGAGGTGGTTAAATGACTTGCTCAGAGTCACTCAGTATGCAAGTGGAGGTCATGGGAATCAAATTCAGATCTGCTGGATGTACCAAGCTAGTTCACAGCTTGTTACACTAACCTCTAGGCTATACAACCAGTCACATAACACACACTATACTGCTGTTACCATAACATAGCCGCTTATGTTTTGTGCTCAACTAACAAATAAACTCAGTAACAAGCAAAAACTAATCCAAACAACATTGACATTTACTATGAATTGGTTAGCAGCTTTCCGCAATTTGACCTCTTCTTAGAGAGCATATAAGCACTTACTGTGCAGTACAGGTCTACAGAATGTGAACCACTTATCTTCAGTAACCTCCTCTCCATTGTAAATAATTTACATTCATAAAGCTGTGTAAACCCTGCATGCTACAGTAAATGTCAGCACTATGTTGTGTAGCTGTAGAAAATAAGTAATAATCAGCTACTTTACATAGCAACATGATGTAGTGCAAAAAAATGTCACTGACCCCATGAAAGGCAATAAAGGCAGTCAACAAAAATAGAAGAGCTGCGTTCTTGCTGTATGATGTAAGCAAAAAAAAAACCTGCTTGTTATGCCTGTGTAGCTGGAAAATGCATAGTTTGGGGTGCCTGATCCTGCTGTGCTAAATATGCCAGTTTCCCCAGGGTGATACGAGCGGTACCTTGCATTATTAAGCACTCCTTTGCATTTATTACTTTTAATCCTTGCACCCTGTTCTTTTCTTTACTTGCATGTTAATTTTTTCTTATATTCACTGGCCGTTTTTCTCCAGTACGCTTCTGAAAATGAGCTGTTTTCAGCTCAGCGTGCTTCTTGTGGTGAGAACTTTAAATTACTTAATGGAAGGAACTTTAAATTAATTAATGGTGGGAATACAAGGTGTTAAACAAATTGTGAGCTATTATAATGTAAGTTGTCCATGTTCACCAAATCAGAACACATAGCTTCTGCAGTCATTCATCCATAACTAGTGTATGACAGACCCCATTGGCTGTACACATTTCTAATCTCTGTGTTCTGATTAGCACTCCCTATTACTTGTATATTTTCACAAAAAAATCAAGACATTCAGATTGCCTATTGATAAACATTCAAGATACTCATGACCATAAGAGTGGCTTGCATGCTAAGATTTTCAAAATGCAGAATTTCTAAGTTGAGTTGGCATAGTCTGCCTCCCACACAAGGGTTTCTCCAATTAGCTATAACATAAAACATTTTGATTTGAAATTCAAATTCCATTTAAAAAATGAAGTCTTCAGCATGATTTCCCTGGGTTGCAGCTGGAAACGAGCCTGGGCTCAGTGTGCCTCTCCCAGTTACCAAACTTTAAATAAATAACTAAAATAAATAAATTCCAGCATGTTTGTTTATATATATATATATATATATATATTAGAGCCAAAAAACTCCATTTAATGCATTAGTTAGGGTTGTTCCACAGCAACAAAAGTGAGGAATTAGCTGTTAGGGTTGACCCCCTTGGACCCCGCCCATCCCCAACCGGCATTGGGGTGTGCATTGGATAAATCGCCTAACTCTCACCCCATGACATGTGTAAAGCAGCAGAAGTATAGGAGAATGGGTGAGAGTTAGGACCCACGATCCCAATTCGCACTCCAATGCAGGTTGGGTGGGTGGGCGGAGATCCAGGGGGGTTTTCAACCTAACAGGAAATTCCTCACTTTTGTTGCTGGGAACAACCCTAACTAATGCATTAAATGGAGTTTTTGCCTCTAATTTCCTTCTTTTGAGAATGATAACAGAAATAGTGAATGTAATGTAGCGGTGGGGCGGGGCCCGAAGCATAATCGTTGGCGGGAGCGCAGGGCCGTCACATGATGTGTTGTAGCATACTAACAGGGACAGCAAGCATAAACAGAAATGCTAACAGTGGCGACATGGTAACACAAGCACGAATGAGAACAGAAAGAGGTAGCATACATGGTGGCGTGAGGCAGAGATGATGGTCCCCACGTGATGTGTTGTCACATAGTAACATGGTGCCTGCTAACAGAAATGTCAATGGGCATGGTGATGTAAAGTGAAACAGTAAGATAAACAGTACTGTAGACAGAAATGGCAAAAAATAACAGAAACACAAGCGCAAATGAAAACGCAAAGGATAACGCACATGGTGGTGCAGACATCAATGGTAAGTGAAACAGGTACGGATCCGCAAGCAGAAAGGGCAACAGTAACAGTAATGTAAGCGCACAGGCTGGTTTTCCCCAAAACCTGCATTGAGAAAGACAGTGAGTAAAAATAATGTATGCAAAATAATGAGTATCGGCGCAGAAAATGAGATCTTGGAATACTAAATACATTATATCTCAGGAACCGTACGACGTAGAAAAAAAATGTAAAAGTCATATTATTTACAACTGTCCTGGCTAATTTGAATCTTAACCCATTAGGGGGCTAGAAATTTTCAATGAAAAGTCATTATCTACTTCCGTTTCGAGATCGGGCCCTGGCATGCGCGAGCGCCATAATGTTATCCTATGGGAAAAAGAAAAGTTCAGAGCACCATAACTTTGCCTCCTGTAATGTTTTTCACCAAACTACTGAAAGGCACATCTGTGGGCTGTTGGCTGTCTTCCTCAAATTTCAGGAAAAAAGACCAAACCGTTATTTTGCAGCAGGGCTCCAAATGATTTCTGTTAAGTGTCGAGCGCCATAATGTTATCCTATGGGAAAAACTGTCAATTTTGAGTGCCGTAACTTTGCCACCATGTGATATTTTTCACCAAACCACTGAAAGGCACATCTGTGTACTGTTGGCTGTCTTCCTCCAAATTTCAGGAAAAAAAGACCAAACCGTTATTTTGCAGCAGGGTGCCAAAGGATTCCTGTAATGCTGTGACGTAATGTTAACCTATGGGAAAAACTGTCAACTTTGGAGTGCCATAACTTTGCTGCCATGTGATATTTTTCAATACAACACTGAAAGGCACATCTGTGAGATGTCGGCTCGTTCCCTCAAATTTCAGCCCAAAACTCCCAACAGTTATTTTGCAGTGCAGTGCCAAAGATTGCTGTAATTTTCCCACAGACTAGAACATTACTGTCGCAATTTGCGAAATTTTCGCAAAAATTTGTGACACTTTCATGAGCACAAAAGTAATTTGCGAAAGTACTTTTTCCAGAAATTTGAAAAACATATTTCTGGGGTGTTTTACCACAAAATAAAGACATGGCAAGCATCCTCAGGGCACGACTAGGTGAATACAAAAAAAATTAGGTTGCTAGAGGGTCCCAAATTTAAATGCCAACCATTTTACTGATCACCAACTGAAAACAAAATGGCCGATTTGCGAAAGTAACAGGCCCATTTGCGAAAGTAAAAATGCATTTGCGAAAGTGTTGAACTTTTTGTTAACTTTTCCCATTGACTTATAATGGGAAACTGTTTTTTGAATAACTTTTGAACCGTTTAATATTTTTCATGAAATCTTCGAAGGCACATCAGGGACCCTACCGCATGTTCCCTGAAGATTTAGGGCGATCCGCAAAACCGTACGACCTGTAGGTGCGACGTAGAATTCGGAAAGCTGCGAATAAGACAGATCGTGAGACTTAATAACCCGCAACCTATATCTGATCAGTACAAAACTTAGAAGATCCCAAGGCCTATGGATCTTGATCATACATTCCAAATTTCAGGCAAATCCATCAAATGGTTGCAAAGTTATTAAGGTGCAAAATTTGGGGTTTAACATGGAAATGGCTCCTGAACCCTAACTATAGTGGCACTACGTGCCACTATAATATATATATATATATATATATATATATATAAAAGAGAGAGAGAGAGAGAGAGAAAGAGAGATTTTATATATAATATATATATATATATAAATAAAAAACTGTACATAGTTACAGTGTCTCTTATGATTATGAGTGTCATCTCAAGTTGTTTGTGTGCTAGCACTGCTCTGCTTCACTTCACAGTTTTCTAACCCAAAGAACATGAGAAGGTACTCATATGGTACATGGGGACATAGATTTGATGCAATGAATTAAGTCCCATATACTGTTTTTTCACTGCTCTGTTATTATACAAACAGCAATAACTTGAAATGCCTTTTCCCATCAAGTAGTATTGAGTTTGGTCTTGCAACTCTGAACATCATCTGCACTAATGACCTCCTTTGATAATCTCTTCCACAACCCTAGCACTCTCTGTGTGAAAAAAACACCCTTCCTGTCTCTCCCCTGAGCTTGAAATCATGTCCCTGGTTCTGCTATGGCAAATTTTGGTGAGCAGCCTGTTCTGGTCTATTTCTGTATACCCTTTCATGATCTTGAATATCTCAGCCCCATCTTTCCTTGAACTCATTTTCTCTAGTTAGAGCAATTCTATGTTTTCAAGCCTTTCTTTCCTCATTCTATATTAGATTTTTCAAAGTAATATTTATAAACAAAACTATTTTCATTACATCTCATCAATATTGCATACTCTATCCACAAATTATTCTTATAGTAAAATACATGTATATAAACAGCTAAGTTGGATAGGTATCATCAAAACATTATTATAGGATATTACTTGACCAGTTCATTTGGAGAGAGCCATTCAGTAGTTTTAAGAAGAAAAAAGGTTAACACTGCAGTTCTGCATGGCAATGTCTTTATTTCAGTCCCTCAACTATAACTATATCTCTCTCCCATTGTAACATGCCCATTATGTCCCCCTCAAGGAGGTACAGAAATCTTTCAATATTTTATAGACAACTTATTAAAAGTCCATTCTTTCTACTGAAGCAGTCACATCTTACTCGGAAGTGGCAGGGGAATTATGGTACAGTATTATGATTAGACGCTATTGAGTAATGCAAGTGCAAACATGTGGCCAATTGTTCCGTTTCAAAAGGTTATAAGAGTCTGTTAAGCTTTATTTTTTTTTTAAGTAGTGGTAAGTGAGGGTTTGTAGGTTTTTTACAATACAGATAGGATGGCCAGAAATGTTTTCCCAAAAAGTTTGGGAGGCAGATATATCTTTTTTTTCCATATAGGTTGTATCTCCTTCACCCCCTAGCTACCCCCCCTCTGACCGACCCCCCCCCAGCCCCATCACCCCGGTATCACTGGGACTTACTTGCCAGAGATCTGCCCAGTCACTGGGTGTGAAGCCTGCAGAGGGTCGGTCATCATCTGCAGCCAGGGGAGTTTTCCACCATTTTTTCTCCCCTTCGCCATTGGTGGGCACACTTGCCAGATGTGCATATGTGGAGGCATGTGTACACCTGTGGAAGTCCCACAGCACCATCTCTTTCTTGGTGCCAAGAAGACCTGCACTACCCTCGGGCCTCCACCCAGGGCCAGTCATTCGGCAGGAGCGTCAATCCTCCCTCCCTGGGGAAGGAGAGCTGTCCTTTGGATGCTCGATCCTCTCCCTCCCAAGCCGATCCCCAGTGGGCCGCTCACACTGTGAACATGATCACCAGCATGGCAGGAGGTAAGGCATGGATGCCTCAGCCCTCCATGCTACTGGGCTGGCTTGGGAGACAGGAATATTTGAAAGTTTTTATTTATTTCAAATGATTCACCAAGAAAGAGATACTGAGCTGAAAGAGTTTGTTTCCCGATGCATTCTAGTGGGAGAGGGAATAGAAGAGCACAAGTTGAAACAAATAGGTTGCAATAAGTAAACAGTACAAAGTTAACCCAAAACAGTATAAAATAAATAAATAAATAAATAAATTGTACAATAAAGTGCAGATGGTGGCAACAGAGTAGTAAGAACAAGGTACTAGCGGGTTCAGCAAACAGTACAGGAGGAGGTCAAAACTGGAGGGCAAACAGGGCACCACTAGGTACACCAGGTAGAAGAGAATGGAGGAGGTAAGTGGGTGGAGGGGGTGACTGACTTATGGCAGGCATAGGGGCAGAAGGGACGTGGAGTTGGGGGTGGTAAAAATAAATATAACCCAAGTCAGGGTCATGGGCAACTGCAGGTGTGAGAAGAGTATTCGTGGAGGTAGGATTTGAATGAATAGAAGAAAAAAGCAGTGCAAATGTGAGGGGGAAGAGAGCCCTACAGTTTAGAGAAACAGAAGGAGAAAGCAGCTTGACCCGAAGAGGATTTTACAGAAGGAAGTACCAAGGAGCAAGAGGTGAGGAGGGAGAAAAGGTGGGGGGGAGGGTCCCAAATCACAGCTTAGTGATGAAGATAGCACAATGAGCAAGGCACCTGGCATCAAGAAATGGTAAAGAGAAGAAGGAATAAGGTGAGCAGTGGTGGTGTCTAGGAGGACAATCAAAGGCAAAGTGGTAGAAGGAGTGAAAGAGGGGGAGCAGTCTGGCTAAGGTGGGACTTGGAAGTAGTACTGTAAACAATGTCACCGTAATAGGGAGAATCACTATTCAAAATGATCTTTCTGCAGGCAGAAAACAGCATGCAGGCTTTATTCCTGTAAAGTACACCTAGTATGGGGTGTAACGTCTTGTGGATGGAGCCCACATGAACCTAGAAATCAAGGTGACAATCCAATCAGGCCCTAATGTATTTAAAGGAAGTGCTGCATTCAGCTTGTCGGAAGGGTTCCAGTACAAGTGATTGAAACCTAATAAGTACCTAGGTTTCAGACCCTCTCAGCCAGTCAGGATGTAGGAAATTCCCTACCCATTTTAAGGGCTGGTCTGCATAGCAGAGCAGTTCCTATTGGGATCAAAGTAAAGAAATGTTTTGCATTTGTCCCATTGAAATGCATTTGGGGACTGGGATACATCTTCTTATGGCTGTCATTGAGTGAGTTGTGCCTTACTACCGCTCCTTGCAGCTGTCTGTAATGGCATGTTTACTAACTTTCTATTGACTGCAGAGGAGAGCACATGATAACCTATTTAGCAAGTGACCACTTTTTTGTACACATTCAGCTGATCAAGGCAATAACTCTGAAGAAGCCTTTGGGTTGCTTCGCTTAGCCCCCGTGATAACAAGAAAGACAATGAATGAACTCAATGAGGAAGTAGTAATAAATTAAGTCTACACAGCTTTGTCAATGGAAAGTTAAACTTTACTTTCTGGAAAAAAGTGAAATTGTCTATTTAAAACTGAGAGTTTTCATACTACTTAATTATTGCAATGCAAAAGGACACAAAATAGAGCTCTGGCACCATTTGATGCTTGCAGGAGCTAGGTATTATCCCTCTCAGTATAATGAAAATGCAGTGAGTATCCAGTCACTCCACGTGACCTGGCCAGGAACTTGGAAGCAAAGGGGGAGGGGATCAGTTGCTGGAGCAAGAGGGACCTAGGGAGAGGCAATCTGAAAAGCAACACTTAGCTAACAAAAAATAGTTTTACTCTTTTCATCATGCTTACTTACAAGGAGATATTTTTCCAGAATCTTAAATTCCATGCATCATCACATTACTATTTTATTGAAAAATGCCAGTGTAAGATGGCAGTACAAAGAATGTAGAATGGAATAGAATAAACATTTTGGTGCTCAGCTTGGCCCAATGGGGAATAAAAGAAAATCTGCCCCCCTCCACCAACTATCTGATGGGTCTGGTGGCCACCTCAGCCTGCAATGGAATAAAAAAAAAAATCCTCCCCCAGTCTTTCTCCCAATTGCCTAATAAGTCCTGGGACCAATCCGTTGCATCAGGGAATAAAAAAATATGTCCCCCTCACCCCAACAACCCGATGGGTCCAGAATTCAACCCAACTTCTCAGGGAATAAAAAAAAAATCTGTACCCCCTACTGTCATTCTGCTGCTGCTACCAGTGACTTTTTTATTTATTTATTTAAAAGTTTTACCAGGAAAGACATACTGAGCAAACTACCACTCAATTCCAGATGCTTCCTGGGGGTAGGGGGAAATGGGGTAGTACATACAAGTCATTGTCTCACCATCACTTTAAGGTTGCATCGCACTAGTGTGGGGGACTGGACCATGGGAGACTGACAATACACACTTCTGAGACTGTAATCCCAAGTGCATGTCATCCCATCTCTGCTGCCGGACTCTCCCTCTCTCGCTGTCTCTCCTTCTCTAGTACTCAAGCTCAGCTCCGCACTCTCCCTGACACATTCACAGGGTTCAC
The DNA here is from genome assembly GCA_016271365.2 of Neoceratodus forsteri. Taxonomy (NCBI): domain Eukaryota; kingdom Metazoa; phylum Chordata; order Ceratodontiformes; family Ceratodontidae; genus Neoceratodus; species Neoceratodus forsteri. Next base: position 799,988,924 of record CM028132.1, on the reverse strand, counting down.
ATTACCATGCATGCTCCCACTCAATCTGCTGAGCAGTGGAGTACCTGCCCCGGTCCCTTCCACTCAGGTCACAATAAGGGCTTCAAACACTGCACAGGAGGCTTGGGGCTGGTGCTGCACTACTGCTGCTTCTGCCAGTCACTTTCAGCCATCTCTGCCTCCTCAGACCCACAGCACACTAATGTGCAAGTCTGGGCTGAGGGGGACCAGTGACATACACTTCCAAGGCTATAACCCCAAGTGCCTGTGATCCCAGTTCCACCACCCCACTCTGTTTTTTTCACTTTTTCTTTATCTCAGTGCTTAGCCTGCCCTCTGCAGTTGCCCCAGTACTCATGTAGGATCACACTACAATGTGCACCTGAACCCATCCTGCTGTGCAGCAGAATGGTCCAGTGCACAACCCGGCCTTTCAGGGAATTAAAATAAATCTGTCCCTCTCTGGCAAACTCCCAGATGGGTCCATTATTCAACCAGGCTCAGCAGAGAATAAAAAACTGTCACCTTCCTCCAGTTGCCTTACTGGTCCAGGTGCCCAACATGATCTGTTAGAGAAAAAAATAATCTGTCCTTCCTCCTCCACCCAGCTACCTGACAGGTCCATGACCAAACCCCAGACCATCAGGAAATAAAAAGAAAATCCCCTTCCCCTGAACAACTTGAAGACTCCCAGCCTGGACAGGGGAACAATGAAATCTGTCTCCCAGCCTCAGACTACGGCATCTGACTCTGCTGCCCAACCTGGCCCATCAGGGAATAAAAATATCTGCCCCTCTCCAGCAACTACCTGAGGAGCTAAAAGTGAGTTTGGTGCTGGTGGGATGAAACTGACTGGTATTGGATGGACATGAACCACTGTGTACCAAGTAGGAAAATTACTGAAAAGCAGTGCCGCTCATTCAAAGCCTTCCCTGTGGGCACTGTGCGCAAAATTTCTGTAGAACTGACATTGGATGTGGTCCTCATACCTACTATTATAACAGTGAGGCTGTTGAGACAGTATAGCCTGCTACACAGATAAACAAATATAACATAAAAAAGCAAGACCAGCCATGTTGGCAGCAACCAAATCTTGTTTATCTGAGAATCGGGCACCCAAAACCTGTACACTGCTTAATGCACTGGGGCATGAATACCTTTTACCTATGAAAACAAACACCTGTTGTGTCTTATGGCTTACTTACTTATTCACTGCTCTAGTGTTTGATGACTTCTCTCTCATTATAGTACATTGAAGGCTTTTTTTTTTTTGCTACAGCGTTTTACACTAACCACTTGACTCATCTGAGCCGGCCTCCTTTTAGTACTCCTGCTCTTGTTCCCTCCAGAGACACATTCCCTTACAGGCTATTCTATTGCTAATTTTAGCCTAGTCTGCATCTCCTCAGTTCCCTCCTTACCTCCTGACTGCCTTGTTTCTTTGCCAACTATTTCCCTCATTTTGTAAAAGTTGGCCCTGCTGACTGACATTCAATGCATGTGTAACTGTTTTCTCCCTCCATCTAAGTCCATTGTTTATGAAAGCTACATTAATCATGTTGTTGTCACTGCTTTCCTAGGTTTTCCCTGAATTCTACCCCAGAAACAAACTTTTTCCTGTTACTGTCTGCCAGTTATGGTAGTGTCCTTTCTTGTACTGTCACTTACTAATTGCACTATAAAACAATCATTTAAAGTGTCCTAGAACTCAACCCCTGGCTTTGTGTTGGTTCTGCCTATGTTTCTCTTGGTTTCAAAGAAACTTAAGTCCCCCCATGACAACAAGACATTCTTTACTGCCAATCTGGTTGCTCTGCAGTAGAGCTATCACCTACCACATCAGTGACCCAAGTTCGGGAGTGGACAGAGGTCCCACGGGGGTCAGCGAGGGAAGCATCCCAGGGGTTGCACTCCTGTCTTAGGCAGGCAGATCTGAATGCACCACTTTATGCCTACCACCTAGGGGAGGTTGGGTGACAGGACCGAGGAAGCAATGTTGGGAACAGGCCACCAGCAGACATAAGTGGGTGTCTCCCATGCACTTGCGCCACTACATACTTAGTGTCTTGTGAGTAACAGAAAAAAAGAGCTGAATGAGTGGGGTGATAGCTTGGTCTGCAGCAGACTCTGCACCCATTGACTAGTCACCCTTCTCCAGAGCTGACTCTTGATTGTGCTCCAGAGGAACCTGACCAGCACCAATGGCCCTACCATAAGTGGCAATTCATGGGAGATGTGCTGGAGGAGTAAGTAAGCCCTAGGGATGGTGGGGTGATAAGCATAGGCAGATCAAAGCCAGATAGAGGGCTATCACAGGAGATATAACACATCATTCAAAGACATCCCTTGCTCACTGCAGTTCATATTTCCTCCAACAGTACCCAGTCTATATCAGCCTCCTGGTAAAGCGGTCTGTAATCAGACTCCTAACAGCAACTTTTTTTGCTGCCTTCGATCTGAACCCCAGTTTTACCATAGCGCTTCAACAGCGCTAGCACCAACATCCCCTACAGCGACAGCTACTATGCCAACTGTCAGCATTGTAGCCCAGGATGTCATGACACAATCAGGGGCTGTGCCTCCAACCCCACCTTGTGGGAGGCTCTGCCTCACCCCCAGTCTCTAGGATTCCTACTTTGGGTGAGCTGGACTGGGGGGGCAAAACACCCAGCGAGGCTACACTGACCATCACAGTGACGTGCAGGTTTTCCCGATTCCTGTCGCTGTGATGGTCGCTGCAGTGACGGTATACCCTGAAAAGCCCACAGTAACTCTAATTTGCTCCTATCTTCTCTTATGTCCTCCAGCTCTCTGGCTTTTACACAACCCCTTACATAAAGGCAAAGTATGTTCATTTATATAGCGCCTCATTCAATAAGGCTCTAGGTGCTTTACAATACAAAACAGTAGGGTTACGGGTCAGACATGATATAGCAAAATTAGCAACACCAATGATAATGAAAATGTTAGGCAATCCCAGTAATAAAATATAAAACATATATAAATTCAGTCAGAAAAACTTTTCATAAAAAGGTGAGCCTTCAATTTTTTTAAAACACCTCCACTGAGGCGCAGTACCACAGATGACCTCACAGGAATTCTACAGGACAGTGGCTGGCACTACAAATGCCCCGTCCCCTTTGTTTTTTGAATGGTAATGCAGAACTCTCAAAAGATTGTCCCGATGGAGTGGAGTTGGTAATACAGAGCATAATACTAGGGCTCCTGGTAGACCAGTTACGTAACAAGGATGCATCTGTGAGGCCTTGAACACCGTCATGCAGATCTAAAGAGAGGTGTCAGGGGTAGGTTAAGACTGATCCCAACAACCCTCCTGCTTACTTGGTCCTTTTTTGAATAATCTATACCACTTTAATGCTGTATCACATCCACTACAGTTTCCCTGACTGGTTTCTGTGATCCTCACTGTACGTTGATTTTATCTGTCCCCCGAGCTTGCTGTTTAGCCTCCTTGCATTTGAATAAACACATTTTTGAAGTACTGTAAACAGCCCGTATCCATGGCTAATAACTTTCTTTGCTGTCACTTTTCAATCTACCTCTCTTTTTCCTTGTTCTTTGTCCTCTTAATCTTGTAATCTTTCCCTTGCTACAGAAGTTGCCCATTGCATTTACAGTAGAATCAGTCACTCCATTTCTTTTAGCTGGTTATTGTGATTGCCTGCCGAAACCTGTGCTCCCCTCATTCCTACTTTATAAGCTCACCCACCACTCTGTCTGTTCTCTCTGCTAGCACATCAGTCCTCCCCCTTTGTTTAAATGGAGCCCATCCCATCATCATTATTGGCTTTCCTTCACCTAAAGTATTTCATCAGTAATTAAAACCCTTAACCCTTGTTCCCTGCCCCAACCTCTTGACCATATATTGAATTCCCTAACCAATCTTTGTCTAACATGCCCTTAACATGATGCTGGTAGTATTTCTGAGAAAACTACCTTGGAAGTCCTGCCCCCTAACCTTGCCACCTAGTTCCCTAAATTGTTGTTGCTGGATGCTCAGCTGGGGATTTCCTGTGTCATCTGTACCCACATTATACAAAATTATACAAAAGTGGGAACAAAGAGGAAGCGGGGAACTACAGACCAGTCAGCCTCACCTCGGTAGTGGGGAAGATCATGGAAGCACTGCTGAAGGAGAGATTGGTGGAACATCTGGTTGTCAATGAACTACAGGACCCAAGGCAGCATGGTTTCACCAGGGGTAGATCATGTCAGACCAACCTCATTGAATTTTTTGACTGGGTGACTAGGGATGTGGATCAGAGGAAGGCAGTGGACATGGCCTATCTGGACTTCAGCAAGGCCTTTGACACTGTGCCACATAGAAGACTATTGCACAAACTGGGGAATGTGGGTGTGAGCAGTACAGTAGTGTGGTGGGTAGGTAACTGGCTGGGTGGCAGGACACAGAGGGTGGTGGTAAATGGCTGTCACTCCATAGAGGGAAGAGTGACCAGTGGGGTACCACAGGGATCAGTGCTGGGACCGGTCCTATTCAATATCTTCATCAGTGACATTGCGCAGAACCTGGAAGGCAGAATTTCACTGTTCGCTGATGACAAAAAGCTCTGTAACAAGTAGACACACCAGAGGTGTAGACAGAATGAAGCGGGACCTGCAGAAACTTGAAGAATGGTCAGGGGTTCGGCAGTTGAAATTCAATGCAAGGAAGTGCAAGATAATGCATATGAGGGCACAAAACCCTGGCACAATATATCAGTTGGGGGTGAGGATATAGCATGCACCAAGCAGGAAAGGGATCTTGGGGTTATCATCTCTGATGACCTCAAGGAAGGGAAACAGTGTGACAAGGCAGCAGGTAAAGCAAATAGGATTCTGGGATGCATAGGCAGGGGCATCACCAGCAGGAAAAGGGAGGTCACAATTCCACTATACAAGACACTAGTGAGGCCCCACCTGGAGTACACTGTACAGTTCTGGAGACCTTACCTAAGTAAGGACATAGACATGATAGAGAAGGTTCAGAGGAGGGCAACAAAGATGGTGCATGGATTGCATCACAAGTCCTATGAGGACAGGTTGAAGGAACGGAACATGTACTCCCTGGAGGAAAGGAGGGAGAGAGGGGATATGATAGAGACATACAAGTATCTTACAGGGAGGAACAGGGTGCAGGAATACACTATTTTTAAGCGAAAAAGATGTTCCAGGACTAGAGGGCATGGCATGAAGTTGGAGAGAGGACGATTCAGAGGCTGAAACAATCACGGGATTTAAGAATGCATGGGATAGACATAAAGGAATTCTGGAGGTCAGGAGTAAGGGGCAACAGACTTCCTGGAAAACATAAACTGAACTTACAAGCTCAAATGGGCAGACTGTGTGGGCCATAGGCCCTTATCTGCCGACACTGTCTATGTATCTATGTACTGTATCTATGAACAATGACCACCAGCTCCTCCCCAACCCCTCTAGCAACTTGTCTACCCATGTTGTAATCATACCTATGGATGGAATCCAGAATCTGGCAACTAGGGTTCAATGCAAAAAAGTACAAGTTCTTGCACATAGGAAGCATGAATCCCAGGGCTAAGTACAGGCTAGGGTGTGTGTGACTGCTATGGTGACCAGGGAACAGAGAGGCATGGGGATTGCAATCATGAACAATCTGAAACTCTCTACACAATGCAGCAGAACAGCAGAAGGAAGGAAGTCATACTGCCACTATACAGATCTAGGGCGGGAAAGCACCCGGAAAATTGTGTGCAGTACTGGAGCCCCTGCCACAGGAAGGACATTAACCAGCTGGAGGCAGTACAAAGTAGAGCCACAAAGATGATTCAGGGTCAACAGGAACTCTTGTATGTGACTGGAGAACCTTAACATGTACTCACTCGAGGAATGAGGGGGGCAAGGGGACATGGTAGAGACATTCAAATACCTGAGAGGTATAAACAAGATAAGTCTGGGTGATCTTTTTTGGTTCAGTGAAAACAAGAACACAAGGTGGGGAGGCACAGTTGCAAACTGGCAAGATGAAGGTTCAGGAAGAAGACCAGGAGGCCCTTCTTCTCAGAAAGAGTTGTAGAAGAGTGGAACAGGTTACAGAGGTGGTACTAAGCTAGAAAATGGCTTGGGGAGTTAAGAGGAGGTGGGATAAAATCAAGAGGGGGTTAAGACTGTTGGAAGAGGGGGAGTGCCATGTAACACCAGGTGTATGAGCTTTGTATCAAGCAGGCTCAGTACACCATAATGGCTTTCTTCTGCTGACAGTTGCATATGTTCATACAGTGTGTATGTTTGTATGTTTGTAAGATCCACCACTTCACACCTCACAAGCAGCAGGCCACAAGAAATGCTACTATATCATTCAAGTCTTCAAGGATGGTTTGTTTTACCAGGCAATCTAAATACAAAACAAAAACTGAAACACATAAACAGCTTCAAAATGTATGAAATATAATAATATATTACCCATTATACCATGCATTAGGTATAATGTGTAATTCTGTATAAAAAAACTTAACTTTATTACCAGTGAATTTAAATATACATATATATATATATATATATATATATATATATATATATATATATATATACCCTCAGTTTTAATGCTTTTGCAGTGAGTTTCTTGTCTTAATAATATCTCTGTTCAATTCAAAGGAAACTTATTGCTCTAAATGTCATGCCTTCTTTTTTCTTTAAATAGTGTTACCATTTTCAAAAACCTCAGATCAGTACATTCAGGTTTCACCAACAGCCTAATATACCTAATGGGGCCATCCTGGTGAAGAAATGTAGGAATAAAGAATAAGCATTCGATTATTGTAGTTCACCAGTGTTGTTTTCTGAGGTTCTGTTGCCAAACAAGATCATATTTTATATTAACCTATCCGCACCTAAGAGCCACAGCTGTTGTTCAGCTTATACAGTACTGTATAATTCAAGGGATTAATTTTGATATATTTTGATCAGATGATTAATCTGATTTATTTATGTTATTAATTTAGACACAAATTGTTATTTTGATTGACTTTCTTTAACAGGAGTACATATCCTGCTGCGGTACTTTTTACATTAAGTGATAAGGTGGAACGTTTCTGTTGTAGAATAATAATCATAGTGGTAATAATGATAATTACATTATTATGCACTTTATACGTTTTGTACAGAATTTTAATGTTTGACTGACAAACAAGGATGATAGTTAATTCCAGTTGTGATGTGACTTTTTTGAGGAGGACACCTGTCTACAAAGAACTGAGACCACTAGGATTTCATTTCATATAGGTTACCAAATTGCAGATAGCAACTGTTGACCACGGCTGACATGAGCTGGATTTCAATCAACAACCTAGACAGTAATGTTCAACACTGCCAATCATTATTCCATCCCATTCTTTACTCTTTTAGCATATGAATGACACTAGTACCTGAGAAAGCTGGGTCAGCGAGCATCAGTATTCATCATATGGAGCCAGACTAGCAATGTCCATAGTATGATATGTGCTGGTAACATTTACAGTGCATTACTGCTAAGTAAATATGCAAAAAGGTTGCTACCATAATACTTTGCTTTTATGAATATTGGTGCAGGGCTGCCCTAATGATCCAGCAGCAGCGTATCACACTGCTGTGCAGGTGACTCTGGTTTGGGAGTGAACTTGAGTCACTAGCCTCAAGGGCTGGCTGGGGCTGAATTAACTTGTCATGGCAAAGTGCCTCAGTTTGGTGAGGTCAGCATGGGGTTCTTCCTGCACCACAGTAATATCTGCAGAGGGCCAGGCAGCATGCTTCACTGCAGAGGCATGCTGTGCATGCATGAGGCTGCCACAGGCTATGTTTGTGCTGCATGGGAGGAGGGAATGTATGAAACAGGATGTAAAAGCCCAGCCCAGAAAAGGATGGACACATGCATACTCTGGCCTCACACCATGCAGCTTGTAGCTTGCTCTGCCATATTATGTGTGTTCTTCGAGTGGGGGGAGGGTCAGCCTTCCCTCTTGAGTAACTGCAACAGAGGGCAGAACTGGGGAGAACCAGAGCTGTAGTGAGCACATTAATGAAGGATGGAGTTGGACGAGGAAGTGTCCTATGGTAGTGATCCCTTGGAGGAGGTACACTTACCTGACTCTACCAGGGGAGGCTATGATGGGTGCCAGAACATAAGGAAATGTTTGTGGGGGCTGTTGTAATTACAGAGGAGACCATGATTGCGTCCCTTGTAAGCTTGCATGCATTAGAGGGTCACTTTGAATGCACCTGGGCAAACGTGGGGGTACTGCCACCCCCAATAAGTTTTGGCACCTATGGTTGTGAGCAAGTCATGAAGAAGGACCAGGCAGCGAGTGTAGCATCCATCGAGGTCATTGTGAAAAAAAAGGCAGCCAGCAGAGCACTTATTGTCAGGAACTCTATGGTGAGGTGTATACAAAGGATGGTGATGTGCGGAGGGGGAAAAGAGAAAACTGTAGTCATCTGCCTGCCAGGCACATCAGCCATGAGGGACAAGGATAAGATAGGGAAGATGCATGATAGGATAGGGGAAGTGCCACAAATCCTTGTGCACATAGGTACAAATGACCCAGCAAACAAAAGTCTAGAAGATATTGAATCAAGCTTCCAGAAGCTGAGGGGGGGTGCTGAAGGGGAAGATAGTCATGCAGGCCTTTTTGGAGGTCCTTCCAGTAAGGGGAGAGATGGAAGAGGAGGTTGAGGAAGGAAGAAACTAAGGCATTCAATGCCTAGTTGAGAGGGTGGTACCAAGAGAAGAGGTATAGATTTGTGGAAGACAGGAGAACCTTCTGAGATGGAAAGCTATTCAAGGGAGTGGGAGACAGGAGATGGTCATCTCTCGAGGGAGGAAACAAGCGCACTTGGACAGAAACTTGATGTTTATGTGGAACATCATTTAAACTGAAAGAGGGGGAGACAGATGTTGGCCATTTCCAAGTAGGGGGAAGGACAGGGACAGCCTTGAAGAAACTCTTCCAGAATTGAAAAGGAGACAAGGAGATTGCAGAGGCAAGAACAGGGAACAGAAAAGGACAGGAAAGGAAGGAGAGGGTGAGGGCCAGAACAAACCAGCTAGCAGGGGAAGCAATGAATGAAGTAGGAAGAGTTTAATGGGTGGTAAATGGGGAACAGATAATGCAAGAGGGAATAAGGGTACTTGAAGGTTGTCTGCCTAAATGCCAGAAGCTTGAACAAAAAGATCAGTGAACTACAAGCAATGATGGCAAAGGCTGAGTTAGACTAGGTAGCCATCATGGAGATGTGGGCTACATGGGAAAATGAATGGGATCTGGCAGTTCCAGAATATACAGTACCTTATATAGGAGGGACAGATGCCAGGGTAAATGGGAAAGAGCTGCCCTCTGTATAAGGGAAGGAATAGAGGCTACATAGGACGGGACCATTAACGAAGAAGGAGGATTGGAGTTAATCTGGGTATAACTGACTATGGCTGCAGAAAAAAGATTAGAATGGGGTGGTCTGAATTTCCAATTCTGCCCATCTGCCCTAGCAGTCATGTATTAGAGCTCTACTGTACCACACCTACAAACAGCAGCCTTAATTTTGTAATGCAGCATTTTAATACACACAGTGTCCAGAGTCTTTGCAGAAGTGTTGGAAAGCTCCAAACACAAGAAAGAAAATGCACAGGCTTCCCAACAGTTTGTTATTTCCCTTCTGGTCTCAATGAGCAGCTCTTCCCGTGCAAGAAGCAATATGTCCGACTCACCCCAGGCACCCATATGACTGGAGATGGCTGATCCTTCTAATGCACTAATTCTGGCTGAACTATGAGACTTCAGAACTGAAGTTCACTCTCAAATGCAAACTTTTTGCTCTGAACTGCAACAGGTGCAGGGTGAACAAAAGGACATGCAAACAGCTCTCACAGCAGTCTCAGAGAAGACAGACTACACCACCAAACTTGCCCTTGCCCAGTACCACCAGCTTCTTCAATTGGAAGAACCCATTAATAAAGGCTGGATTAACTTTCCCTAATCCATATCTCTATGCTAATGCAGCTCAAATAAGATTAGTTTGCCTATGGACTTCTCTGAATTACATGGCCCATTGGGAAAACATTGAGTTTGTCCTGAATGATCTCCATGCCATAGATGCAATACTCTATACCTCCCCTAGGGATATCTACCTTTATCTATAGTTTTACCCACATTCTGCCATGGCCCACAAAATCTGGCATGCCATGCAATAACAGGACACCCTCAAAGGCTACTTCTAGCACCAGGACATGACAGAGGCAACCCACTGAATGTTGCAGACCCCTTTCTTAAACATTGAGCTACTGTAGAAGTGGCCTCAGTTAACTCCACCAGTTTTTTGATGACAGAGGTGTGCTACCTTTCCAAGTGCTCCGAGATACATTTATGCTTCCAACTACAGATAACTTTTGATAGCTTCAGTTTAGGGCATGCGTGGCAACATTGCTGGACCATTTCAGACAGCTACCTGAACCCCTATCGGCACTCCTTGCTCAGAGACAGTGCCATCAATGGGCTGGAGTGGGCACACACTTAGTGGGGTAATTCTATGCTATTCTTCTAGATCTTAGTTCAGATTCTATGCTTTCAGTTCTTCACAAATGGAATGAGGAATTACATACTGATTGTGCCCCTAAACTGTGGTACACATTTGCCACACCCACCTATAAAATTGCAATGACCTTTTATTTGAAAGAATTTGCCTGGAAATGCTGGACCAGTTTCTTTATAACACTGACAGTTCTTAGCACTTACCTGGGCCCTCAGGCAGGACATTACTGGAGAAATTGTGGGGAGACCAAGGCAGACCATGCCCACAAATTCCTGAGGTGTCCTGTCCTTAACCCCCAATTGGTTAGCAATCAGTCAAATTTTGGAAGGAATGTTTGACGTTCCAGTTATCCTTTCCCCACCCTTAATCATACTATCTCTCACTCCCGAGGGCACTTGATTTAGAGGAAGGCAACAGAAGTTGCTCCTACTACTCCTGGCAGGAGCAAAAGAGATGATAATGAGGCTTTGGATGAAACCACATCCACCCACAGTCCAAGAATGGATATATTTTATTGATTTTCTTTGCAACTTGGAAAAGCAAACATATTATTATGCATCATCTGCCTGTCTTTGAAGAAATTAGGCAGAAATGGACTCTGTATAAATTGGACACAGACTCTTTGTTCGTACCAGAGAAATGTTTATTATATCATTGTTATAATCTCCTCAAATTTTTACTGGTGATAAATTGTCTCAAGGACTCATACGATGATCTTTTCCGAACACACTGATATCAATTGTCTGCAATGCTGGAAAAGCAAACATTACTTTAATATAGCCCTGTATAACCGAATACATTCTCTGATGGCAAACTGTATAATACCTGTTGTTTTGTTGTTTCTGTCTTTGTATTTAATTCTCAGCTATCATAAATGAAAAATGCTCTTTTCAATAAAAATGGCATTATGAAAATAAAAGAATGAGGGTGGTCTATAGGCCACCTGGGCAGAAGAATGAAGTAGTTCTGGGCCTCAAACAGGCTGATTTTTGCCAGATGCAGGAAAGATCAAGGACATTTTTGATTTAGCATGATCAGCTGGGCAAAGAAAAAGTGGATAAAGATTAAAGGGGCAATTATAGAGGTGACTAACTTTTGTGCAAGGAGTGTCACCAAAAGAAATAAGCACAACAACTGATCTGATTCTCAAGGCAGGTAAGGGAGGCTGTGAGGGAAATATGGGCCTTCATAACAAGGTGGCTAAACTGGAGGAGAAAGAATGCAAGGTATACCAGATCAGGCTAAAAAAGTTGAAGGTGGCAACCAGGAAAGCAAAGGCAGGCACAGAACTATGGATTACCGTGGGTGTTAAAGGAGGGGAATTTTGTAGATACATTTGTGAGACAAAGAGTGCTGGGGGGGATTGTTAACCTAGCAGGGCGGGTGGGGGGATAGTGGAAAATGATGAGCAAAAAGCCAAAGTCCAGAAAGCTGTTTCTGCTCTGTATTCGTGGTGGAAAACAATGGGTCTTTTCTTGAGATCAGAGTAAAAGCAATCACATGATGCATACAGGAAATGGGAAGGGTTGTTATCACAGCTGCTGCATGGGTGAAAAAAGAGCTAAAGACCCTTACTTTAGATAAAGCACCAGATCTGGATGACTCTCACCCAAAGATATTAAGGGAACTGGCTTTAGAGCTTAATGATTCACTGGATTCTGGAGTGGTGCTGGGGATTGTCTGTGAATGTGGTCCCACTTCACAAGGGGGAGGGGATAGGGCGATAGGGCAGAGTTGGGCAACTGCAGACTGGTCAGTCTTACCTCCATTATAGGTAAGCTGATGGAGACCTTGGTGAAGGAAAAAAATAAAGAAGACACTGCTAAGGCACATCCAGGAATTAAATAAACCTTGTTTGTATGCTTCAAAACATTTTTATTAAAAACGGCATGCTAGCAGCACATCTTAGAATGGTGTTCTTAGATGTGCTGCTAGCATGCAGTTTTTAATAGAAATATTTTGAATCAGTCAAACAAACAAGGTTTGTTTAATTACTGGATGTACTTAAGCATGGTCTTTATTTTTGTTTAAGTGTTGTATATCTGGAGCTTGGCTTTTATCCTGTTGCCACCTTATTTTCTGAAGACTTGTTAAAGGAAAGCCTGCTTAGAGGGAAATGGTGTGCACAACAGTAAACAGCATGAGTTTGTGGCAGGGAGGTCATGTCAGACCAACCTGATCACGTTTTTTGACTGAGTCACTAGGGCAGGGTATTTAGAGTAGGCAGTGGATTTACTCTACTTTGACTTCAGCAACATTTTCAATTCAGAGTCATGTAGAAGGATGCTGAAGAAGTTGGATGACACAGGAGTGGAGAGTGGTTTGGTCAGGTGGGTGGGGAACTGGCGGGGGGAGGCAGAAGAGAGTGGTAGTAAATGGGGTCAAATCCAGGGATAGGGGTTCATGAGTGGGGTGCCACAGGGGTCAGTCCTGGGGCCTATCCTATTTGATATGTTCATTAGTGACATAAGGGAATGTATTCAAGGTAAGATGTGTCCCTTTGCTAACAACACAAAGCTCTGAGGCAGGGTATTAGGGAATGTCCAAGGGATCTGGAAAAATTAGTAAGGTGGTCAAAGATCTGAAAGTTGAAATTCAGTGCCAAGAAGTGCCAGATGATGCACCTAGAAAATAGGAACCTATGCACAGATTATTGGGTGGGGCAATTGTTAGGATGGCCAGTACATCAAAGAAGAGAGAGAGATCTGGGTGTCATCATCAGTGACTCTCTCTCTCAAGAAAACCAGGTAGTGCAATAAGGTATACAGTATGGCATTGAGGTTGCTGTGGAGTATTGGGAGGAGTTTTGATAGAAGGAGAAGGGAACTGATACTGGTCCTACACAGATCACTGGGGAGGCCTCAACTGGAATGCTGTGCCCAGTTCTAGAGCCCTTATCTGAGAAAGGACATAGACAGGTTGGAATCAGTACAGGAAGGATCACCAAAATGATTGAATCCAGGGACAGCAGTGCAGATCCCATGAGGAACAGCTGGAGGACCTGAACATGCACATGTTGGAGGACAGATGGAAGAGGGGAAAACATGATGAAGACCTGTAAGTTTCTAAGGGGTGTAAATAGGGTGAATAGTGAAGACCTATTTGTTAAAAATAGAGAGATAGTTAAGAGGGCCAAAACTGGAGGTTGGTGGAGGGTAAATTCTGGAGGGATGTGAGGATGTTATGCTTCACTGAGAAGGTGATGAAGCTGTAGCACAGATTGCCAGTGGAGGTAGTGTAGGCACATACTGTACTCCAAATGGGTTCAAACACAGCTGTGGCAGAGGAAGGTGACTCATAATACCATTGGGGAAAGCAGGTGGTAGGTATGTAGGTAGGGGCAGTTGGGGACAACCCCCCAGGACACTAGCTGAAGTGGTAAGGCAGTTATAATGTGTGCAGACCTGCCAGACCACCAGCTTCTTTCTGTCATCTGATTCTATGTTTCTGTGTAATTGCAAAAAGCTATGGTAATGCACTTATTAAGGTTTAAGTACAAACTGTACAGAGTACAAAAATTAAAAATTAGGGTTCAAAGTCCCTGAACCCTTGGCAAATCTCTAATAGGGTGTGGTGTGGGGTTTCTTGAGGTTTGGGCAGTCACACGATGCAGCGTCTGCATTACCTTAATATCAGCACTGTCTTGTATCACTAAGTAGATGACACATTAATGCTTGCATACAGTGTGCTAATGTTAGGGTAATGCCAACCATGCGTTGTGAGGTTGTTTAGACCCAGAGGACATAACACCACTGATCTGACAAAATACCCTGTGGCTTTTATCATTAATTTTTCATTCCCTTACTTTGTACACTTTGAGCTTCAACTGCATTTGTAATGTACAGTAGCATATCTATTTACAAGTACATTTAACAGTAATTAAATATTTCCTATGTGTTTAAAACAGATGGGCCCAGATATTCAAACAGTTAGTACTGTACTAATAGAAGAGAGGGAAACAGCAAGAGAATAAATGATGGCAAAATGTGATGTACATGAAAATACCATTTCAGGCATAAAAAACTCGGAATGGCCCCTTGCCTTTGGGCTCATGGCTTTATGATCTTGTTAACCCTTCAGTGGTGTTATTTTCTTGCACGCTGCTCTTTGCCATTATGCATTTTCTCTGTCTCTTCCTCTGTAAGCAAACAAACAAAATTGATATATATATATATATATATATATATATATATATATATATATATATATACATATACACACACACACACACACACACACACAAAATAGGAGTGGGGTTAAAAATGACAAGATAAAAAAGTTATCTTGGTTAGTGACATCTGTAACAGCAACATATCAAAAATATTTTGTTACTGTTGCCACAATTAATATTTTTAAGGTTACTTTTATCACAGTGGAATACTAAACCAGTCAGAAAGGGCCTTCATAATACTGATGACATCACAATAACTAATGCAGCAGTGAAGCTTGATGTTAAAGAAAAACGGTGAAATTTTCAAACAAACTACAGATGTAACAGCTACAGTATAACTCATTAACTGCTGGTTTTATTTATTTAAAAGTTTAACCAGGAAGTACATACTGAGCTGAAAACAACTCGTTTTCAAGTGTGTTGTGGGGGAGAGGGGACTAGGAGATAGCTAACAATAAAAAGTTAACAAGGTAAGATACAATAATATACTTTTACAAGTAGAAATATTATAGGCAGATTAGTAAATGAAGGCATCTAGAAAATAACACACACTAATATATACAAAAATGGAAAATAGCAGAACAGTAAGAAGAGGGCAAGACTAGAGAATGGACAAAAAGAGAAAGGGTCACAAGCAGTTGCAGGTAGGATGATAAAAGTCAGAAAGAAGAGATTTTAGGGAGGGAGGAGAAGAAGCATAGGAAGGGAGGACCAAAGTTCTTGAAAGCAGTAAGAAAAAGCAGATTAGCCAACAATAGATTTTCTAGAAGGAAAAGAGAGTGAGAATGGAAAGTATTGTTGCGGAGAGGGTAGGAAGAGATGAAGGAGGAGGAGGAGGAGGGGAAAGAAGGCATTTGAGATAAAAGGAAAGAGTGCTGAGCCATAATTTGGATAAAAAAGAAGAGACACAATGGGAAAAGGGGAGGGAAAGAGCTGAGTAAAGAGAGAAGTGGTGAGTATGAGGGGCAATATAAAGCAAAGCAGCAGAAAGAATGAAAAAGGGGGTCCAGTCTGGCCAGGGAGGATTAAGGGGCACTACTGTAGACTAGATCACCACAGTCAAAAATAGGAAGGATAATTTTTATGACAATTTCTCAGCAGTCTGGGAGTGGTATACTCACTTTATTCCTGTACAAAGCACCAAGTTTAGGGTGAAGCTTTTGATGATTTGCATTAATATGCACAGAGACATCAAGATGCTCGTCAAGGCAGACCCCGAGGTACTTAAACGGGGAGTCATCTTCAATATTAACACCAGCAAGGGTATTAAATAGTAGGGGGAAAAGTAAGTTTGGAAAGCCTCTGACGGGTACCAAAAGTCACTGAGACTGTTTTCTTGGCAATAAGAGACAGTTGGTTATCCTTGAACCAGCACTGAATGTTGTCAAAATCCAACTGAAGTTGGGAGGTAAACTCACAGGGAGAGGAGCCAGATGCAAAAAAAGCTGTCATCAGCATACCTATGAATAGACGCAGATGAACAGTCAAGGGGTAGGTCATTTATGAACACTGAAAAGAGAATAGGACCCAGGACAGACCCTTGAGGGACACCTGAGCTAATGGGATGTGAAGTTGAAATGGATTTTCCTATATGGACAGTTTGAGACCCGCCTTTAAAAGTAGATACAAAACCAGCTGACTCAAGAGTGAGAAAGACCCACAGCTTTAAGTTTGTCCAGTAGGAGGGGATGCATCACAATGTCAAAAGCCTTAGCAAGATCAACAAAAATGGCAGAAATCATCAGTCCTATATCCATACCTGTAAGTATGGAATCAGGGAGCCGAATGAGGGGGGTAGAAGTGGAGTGGAATTTCCTAAAACCAGACTGAAAGGGAGTGACTTCAGCCAGGTCACAGGCATGATGGGAGTGCTTCTGGAGTGGGTACAGGATTGTTTCTGGGATCCACTCCATTGATGGCCATCCCTAGGGTGTGGGATCGTGGCATTGTTCTGGACAGAAGAATGACACTTGAAGCTCAGGTGTCATCTGTAGTCAAAAGAGTTTTTACCACTTGAGGAATATCACCAGGATTAAGCCCCTTGTTCTGCCCAAAGACCTGCCATCACTGGTGCATGCCTTTGTAACTTTGAGGCTCGATTACTACAATGCTGTATATTTCGGGGTCACTGGAGGGACCCTCTGCTGACTGCAGCTGGTTCAAAACGCAGTGGCTCGGTTGCTGATGGGCCTGGCAAGGTCCAGTCATGTGACCCCAGTCCTGCAGGCTGTGCACTGGCTGCCTGTCAGGTGGAGTACCTTCTTCAAGTTGGGCTTGCCCACCTATAAGGCCCTATAAGGGCTAAGCCTGGGCTGTCTGGCTGATTTCCTTACACCTGCCTCCTCGGTGCATTCCCTCTGCTCCTCGGCTCATGGCCTTCTTGATGTTCCCAGGGTTAGGCTTAAAACATCTGGCAACCATGCCCTTAGTGTCACTGGACTGACCTTGTGGAACACTTTGCCAGCTGCTGTCAGGGAGGCCCCAACAGTCAAGTTGTTTAAAAAAGGGATAAATGCCCATTTGTTTTGTATGGCCTTTCCAGACGAAAGCGACTGACCTGCCCTAATTACTAATTGCAGGAAATAATTTTACTTATGCCGAGATTTATTTGTTGTTTTATATTCTTGCTGCCTTGTATATGTTTTATAATATGTGTGTTTTATTGACCTTACCTATTTTAATGTGAGCCGCCCAGAGCCCCACAGATTGGGCGGCATATAAATAAAGTTGCCTTGCCTTGAAAAAGGAGGAGGAGTTGTCACAAAAGTAAGTAAGCTGAGATAGAACAGTGCGTTCCTGTAACTTAGCCAAGGTAAGATGGAAGTTACCAGGAGAAGTGGGATCACCACCTTTGTGAATAGAGATGACAATAGCTTGTTTCCAGATGTCAGAAACTGTGGCAGAGGAGAAGGAGAGATGTAGAAGTAAGGTAATGGAAAGAGCAATGACAGGTGCCGAGTGAAGGAGAAGTTTAGGGTCAAGACAATCAGGACTATGTCCCTTTAGTGGATTTAGGGAAAGCAAGGCCTTTAGGGAAACAGCAGGAGTGACAGGAGAGAAAGGAAATGAAGGAGGAGAAAAAGGCAATGATAGGGAAGTATGGGATGGTAGAGGAAGGGATGAAAGAAAGGGTACAGGTAGTAAAGTAGGACTTAAAAGACTTAGCAACAACAGAAGGGTTAGAGTTAATGGAGTCACCAATCTTTAGAGTGGGAGGGAAAAACTGGGTCTGAGGAGAGAAAAGGGAATGGATAACCATCCAAAAATTGGAGGGGTTATTAATGCTGTTTTGAAGTGTGGAACCAAAATACTCTGCAAGTCTGATGACTTTGATACAGGCATTACCGAAGCTTCTGTAGTAGGCCAATGAGGATTGAGAGCCAGTGATTTTAAAAGTACATCAGGCAAGGTCTCTGGAGTGGAGACAAATAAGTACCTATCCAGGGAATATGTGAACTCCTCACTCTGGTTCTACTCAGCAGTGCATGACTATCCCATACAGCCAAGAATTTAGACTGAAAGTAATGTTGGGCAGAATTTATATTACAGGATGTAGAGATGGAACACCAATCAATCGATCAAAGATCAACAAGGAGAGAGGTCAAGTCAAGTGACTTAAAAGACCTGAGGTATATAAATTTAGGGACAGCTTTAGGATGGTGTCGCCTACACACACAGTAAACTATAGGATGATCACTGAGTGCATCAGGAAGGATACCTACATCTACTACATGGTGGGGATGAGAAATGAGGACCCAGTTAATCAGAGAGTGGTTTAAGGATCTCAAATTTAAACATGCTGGTTCAGAAATTAACTGGTTCAGTTGCAGTTACTTTACATTTTGAGAAAATTTTTTGACATTAATGGCAATCCAATTTATGTTAAAGTAATCAAGTATAAGTAACTCACCACTCAAGGAGTTTGAACAGGCAAAGGAAAGAAGCTCAGCAACAAGCAGAGGATACACCAGGGCAGCAGTAAACACCAGCAATAAAGATGGGAATAGAGAAGGGAAGGGAAGGGAGAGTTTAAGGAGGATTGACTCATGGGAAGAGGGAGAGGAGACAGTTAGACTAGTTATACACTGGATCCTAGTTGGCATGTAAATGGCAACACCTCCGCCCCTTTTACAGGGATCTTGTCTGACTAGGGTATAGCCAGGTATAGCTACAGCTGAATTCAGGACCTTAGAGCCAGGTTTCAGATGGAACTAAAACATCCAGTCAAAGGTTAAGTGTGATAGGTGATAACTGGCCAATTTTTGGGAGAAGGCTGTGGATGTTTAGATGAGCCATCCTCAACCCTTTGGGAAGTTGCAAAGGTGAAGTTGTACTATAACCAGGATTAATCTCAATGTCACCTGCTAACAAAAATAGTAAGTTGACAAAGAGTTTTAATGCACAATTATGCTGCTTGGAAGAGTGGGGAAGAGAGGCAGAAAAAGAGGAAGAATATTTATTTATTTATTTATTTATTTATTAAGTTTTTGTTTACCGGGTAGGTGTGTTAGCCAGCAGGTGACTATTTTCAGGCACGACCCGGGAGAGTACAATACAGCATAACACATGGAAGCAAACAATACAACTGAGGCAACAACTATACAGAGTACATTCCAGACATATAGAGGCAGTTCCAGCTAGTCTAACATGATTTAGACTATACTAAGCATGACCAGCAGGCCAAGAGCAAGGAGGTGTTTCAGAGGTATTGGTACAGGTAGCAGGTGAGGAAGGAGTAAAGGGCCAGAAGGAATGCTTGCTGCTTTGCAGGGAATGCATAGGAGACTGCCAGGTTTGTGGTTCCCCAACCGGGCAGGATGTTGTGGAGTGACAGGGAAGAGTTCTGAGCCAACAGGAATAGCGGGAGAGATAGTCTGCCAGTGCAACTCGTGGGGGGCGGGTGGGCCGTATATGGGAGAACATATGGAGCACCCAGCATCAGGAAAAGACAGGAGGAGGGGTAGAAGGAGCCGTAACCTGGGGGCCGGCAACAGCCAGCCTAAGCAGCAGCAGGGTACCCAGAGGAAGTAGGAAAGGATGCCAGAGAACATCTCGGTGCCAGGCTAGAGGGATGCCAGGTTCATGGCCCCACAGTCGAGGGTGAAGAAGAAAAGGGAGGAGAGGATGGGAAAAAATTGGCTGAAATCACAGCTGGGCGGTAGAAGAGGCGGGTAGGTGCAGCCGGCCTGGTGGTTCCAGGCTGGGCATAAGGACGGTGGCAGTCCCAGGCCTTGGACATCCAGCGGCAATGGTCAGACCAGAGAAGGGAGGGAGGAGGTATGGCCTTATAATACCAACATGCACCTGTGGCAAGTTTGGGCAGTGCCCAGGTAGCGCAGAGGACAAGAGACAGGAAGAAGGGCGAAAGGTGCCGTAAACTGTCGGCCATCGGCAGCCAGTCCCTAGCAGCCACAGGGTGCCAAGGGAAAGTAAGAGAGGATGCCAGAGACATCCCGGCGGCAGGCTAGAGGGATGCCAGGTTCATGTTCCCACTGTCAGGGATGAAGAAAATGGGAGAGGTAGGTAGGAGGTAAAGGTGGCTTAAAATAGGGTTTTAGCGGTCGGAGGCGGGAAGGTGCAGCCGGGCTCGCGGTTCCGAGGCTGGGCATAAGGGCAAGATGGCAGTCCCTGGCCATGGACATCAAGCGGTAATGGAGGACAAGTGAGGGGGAGGGAGGAGGTGAGGCCTTACAGTACCAACATCCACCTGTAGCAAGTTTGGGCAGAGCCTAGGTAGAACAGAGGATAAAAACAATACATAATACAACAGTAATGTAGGTAGTAGTAAGTAAGTGCAAACATTCATAAAACCTACCATAATTATAACGATAGGGGAGTTTGAGGAGAGGGTTGGATTTAGGGAGGGAGAACAAAGGAGGTGGTATGGAGACCAGTAGCAGGGAGTGGGGAGTAGGGGCAGGGAGGATTCGGGGATCAGGTAGGATCAAAGCAGGTGCATGGATCTGGGGTAGCCAGGTGTAGTCTCAGTCACGTTTGAAAAGAGGGATCGAGGTGCATGCTTGAGGTCAGAGAGCTGGTTCCATAACTTAGGGGCTGCATGTTGGGAGGAGCCTGTTCCTTTGTTGGTGCGGCAGCGGGGAATTTCCAGCAGGTCTTTGTCAGCAGATCTGAGCATGCGTTTGGAATCACAGGAAGAAGGAGCTGCACAAGTGCAGCAGGCTGACTTTTGTCTCGATATAGGTAATTTAGGCAGGCCAGGAAGTAGCTCCTGGCTGAGGGAGAGCCACCAAGGTCACTCATATAGCTGGCAGTGATGTGAAGTCAGTAGGGTTGTGAGGCATGTCGGCATGTTATTGTATGTATAACATCCCATTTGTGCAAGCGCAGATTTGTGGGCTGAGGTAGTATGGTAGCACAGTAGGTAGTTGGTGGCAGGATCCCCTGGCTATAGCAAGCTTAGCGGAGGAGGTAAGCATATATAGCTTGTTGTGCTGCTCCTAACTTGCAGTTAACGTTTATGCAAGTGGGCTTGGATATGAAGGTTTAAGTCAAGTGATTGATCTAGTAGGATGCCCAGGAACCGAAAGGAGGTAACTATCTGCAGAGGATTTCCATTAAATCTAGGATGCTCAGGAGTGGAACACATTCGGATCTTTTGAGTGGTGCCTAGTAGCATGGCATTAGTTTTGGAGGAATTTAGAATGAGGCGGTGGAGTTAATCAATTCTGGACACTGGAGTAGGCTCTATTTAGCCGAGGTGTTAATGTGCTCTACATTGGGTGAGCTGGCATAGATAACTAAGTCATCTGCTTAGAGGAGCGAGGAACAGGCAGGTATTTCGTCTGGTAGGTTATTGATGAACAGAGTGAATAGAAGAGGATCCAGAATGGAGCCTTGTGGCACTCCAATGTTCGTTACCACAGTGGAGGAAATGGCTGAGTTGAATTTAACAGCCTGGGACCTGTTGGTCAGGTAGCTCCTGAACCATTCAAGTACAGAGGAGGAGCAGCCTATTTCCCTTAGGGAGGATAGGAGCAGGGAGTGGTCAACAAGGTCAAATGCCTTGGTTAGGTCTATAAAGACAGCCCCTGTGAGCTTTCCTAGATCCATGTCAGAGAGGATGTCTGTGGTGAACTTAGCTAGAGCCATCGCAGTACTGTGGTTTTTTCTGAACCCATGTTGTGCATCATTGAGCTGTTTAGTGGTTTCGAGGAATTCCTGAATCTGTGTGGCAACCAGTTTTTCAAGGATTTTTCTGATTGGGGATAGTATTGCAATAGGCCTGTAATTAGAGATATCTTTCTTGTTCCCTTTTTTGAAGATGGGGAGATCCTGGCCATTTTCCATAGTTATGGGACTGCACCGCTGGTGAGGAACAAGGTGAAAATTCTAGCTAGCGGTTTGGAGATAAAATGTGCAGCTAGTTTTAAAAGGCGAGGTTCAAGTTGGTCAGAGCCAGGACTGGTGTATTCCGATAATTTTTTTAGATGGTACAGAACCTGAGAGTTGGTAATGGCTTTGAAATAGAGGAGGTGTGGTATAGGTTTTGAGTCGCTGGCGAAGGTGGCAGGGTCAGTAAGAGGCACAGTGTCGGCAGTGGAGGCTGCTGGAGGCAGAGCGCTGGAATAGGCGGAGAGATCAGAGAACATGCTATTGAAGGCGTTTGCTATGGTGATGGGGTTATTGCAATGGGAGTCACTTATTACCATGTCAGAGGGTGTAACTGATTGAGGTGTCCCCAGGAAGGTTTTATGTGGCCCCAAAATTTATGGGGGTCATGGGCTGAGTTCTTTAGCAGGGTTCTGATAAGTACCACTTTTGCCAGCCTTATGTTCTTCCTGCAAGAATTTTTTACTTGCCTGTAGTTTGCGTAATCCCTAGTCAATTTAGAGCCTTTGAAGGTTTTCCAGAGCTTGTCCCTGTATCTTAGTTGTGTTAGGAGATCTTTATGTAGCCATCTAGTTTGTTTACCCCTGACTCTTCGCGTGGTATTTGGAGCATGCTTGTTTTGTACAGGGAGATAATGCTGTAGAAATGTGTTCAGGGCAGCCTCTACATTCTCCGCATGGTATATATCCGACCAGTCAACG
The DNA here is from genome assembly GCA_016271365.2 of Neoceratodus forsteri. Lineage (NCBI taxonomy): Eukaryota > Metazoa > Chordata > Ceratodontiformes > Ceratodontidae > Neoceratodus > Neoceratodus forsteri. Next base: position 799,966,172 of record CM028132.1, on the reverse strand, counting down.
TTTGAGATGTCCCGGAGGAAGGAGTCTGTATCCAGGTTTGCAAAATTCGTAAAGGTGACCTGCCGAGGTGGGGGGGGGGGGACTGCCCGGCACACCACTGGCAGTAGATAGGGGAGTGATCAGTGATGGTATCTGCCAGGATCCCAGAGCAAGTCATGTGTTCAGGTCTGTTTGTCAGGATCCAGTCAATAAGTGTACCAGACTACGGCCCAGACAGTCTAGTGTTTTCCGTTATTTGTTGATGAAAATATAGGCCTTGCACTAGTGAAGCCAGGGAATTGTGAGAAGGACCTAGCCAGTTCAAGTTGACATCACCAAGGATGATAGCTTCATTTTGTTGATCGTTTTAAGATGAGCTGGAGTGCTTCCTGAAGCCCATTTACTCCCCCAGAGGGTGGGTTGTAAATACAGATTATGTGAAGTTTTTTAGAGTCAAGAGACAGGAGCGCGTGCATTGATTCACTCGTGGTTTGGAGGTTTGAGTCAGTGATGATACTAACATCCAGGTAAGATTTGTGGTAGAGGGCAACTCCTCCACCCCCTTTGACCCCGGTCTGTCCCTCCAAATAAATGAGTAGCTAGGTATGGTGCACAAGGTATCAGGAGTTCAGGTTTCAGCCAGATCGTCGACAGCACAGTATGTCGGGATCGTGTACATTGAGCCATGCTTCTACTTCAGGCAAGTGATTTAAGAGACTTCTGATGTTCATATGCGATATGAGAAATCCCTTGGATTTGTTGAAAGATCCATTCAGGGGAGCCCCACTGCTGGGTGGGCCTGGATTCAGTTCAATATCCCCAGAAAGTATTATCAGAAGTGATGCTAGGTACAAAAGCAGTGTGCTAAGGAGGTCTGGAGCATTCTTGCAACTCCTCCATTTATTTCTGAGGGAGGACAGAGCTCGATAAGTGTAGCCTTTGTGGAGGAGAAGGTGTTCCCAGGAGGGTTTCGGTCTAAGGTCTGCAGTCATGAGGTTGGAGAAACTGAAGTCAGTGGCTGAGGGGGGAGTTCTGAGGGTCTTGAAGCGCACTGACAGAGAGACTTTGTTTATGCCCCACAGGAGGGAGAGGAAGATCAGGAAGATAATCCCATTCAGTCTGCCGTGGGGACACGGTGCTGGTGTAGGCAAGGAGGACATGATTCATACTTAGGTGCCAACAACTTTTGAATGGGCAGCTGGGAGGTTTTTACAGGGGTGAGCTGGGGGAGTGGTAGAATTGGAGCTAGGTTCTGGGAAATGAAGTTAGAGCAGGTAAGGAGAAAGAGAAATAAAGGGAAACCAGGAGCGCTAATGAGAGGGGAGAGTTTAGGAATGAGTATATAAAAGAAAAACCGTTTGGTGTACGCAGGAGGAAAAAGATAGGAGGAGGACGATTTGTCGTGGGGGAGGTTACGAACTTTTGGCGCGAGGAGGATTATGAAAAATTTTGACAGACGTTAAGGGTAGATCTTCCCCAGCGGTGAGAGAGTATAAGGGACCAATGGGGAAGTGGACACTTAGGAATAGGAAGTGAGATGGGACAGAAGACACCAAAGAGATTCTAGGTGAAGCAAAGAGCAGAAAGAAATTAACTCAAGATGCCAGGGAAAGTGAATGAGAGATGGAGTTGAGGAGGAGGGGAGTGTAGGAAAAGAGGAAAGGGAAACAGTGAGAGAGGAGAAAGAGGAAAATACAGCAGGCTGTGCTGTTGTACTATATATATATATATATATATATATATATATATATATAAAATGGGTAGGAAATTGTTGCTCTTTTATTGGATAAGCACCACCACATGACTGTCGTATATCAAATGGCGACCACACACCTGCACTTTACCCCCCCAAAAACAATTTTGACATTTTATAAGATAGATAAGCCACTCTGAGGTGTGCGGTCGCACTCTGATATCATATCTTGGGTTGGTTGACGCCTTCCCTGAGGCCCAGTGCGTATATCAGAGCACGACAGCACACCTCAGAGTGGTTTATCTATTATATATATATATATATATATACAGTATATATATATATATATATATATATATATATATATATATATATATATAATAAATATACATTAGCCTGAAGCAGTTTTCATCAGTTGTGAGTGAGCAGGACTTTAATAACTCATGCCTCTGACACTCATGAGTTATGGTCCTGTCCCCTCACACTTGAGGACAAATTGCATTTTTTGAGTCAGTCAGCCCATCATATCCCCTATATTATACAGGCACATTTCATTAAAAAATGGCTATTTTCACAGAGAGTCATATCTCAGCTGTTTTAGACCTTAGGACTGTGAAATGTGGTATGTAGCATATCAGTCCTAGGGTCTCTTAACCTTATAACTTTTAGGAGGGTCAGTTTTCAAAATATTAAGGGCCAAAACTATATATTTTTTGCTCAGTTTGCTAGCTAAATGTTTGTGCTCCAATACCTGAAAAACAACTTAGAGCTTAGCTCTGAAACTTATAAGTTTTGTAGATATCATATGGGAATAGGTCCCTTTGGAGGTTTTGTTAAAAAAAAATAGTTTTTGAGTTAATTGTAATTAATTGGTCATGCGTGCGAGTTACAACATCACAGAGAAAAATAGCTAAAGCAACACAGACATTTTTTCCATGTTAAAGTTCTTCATGAACACAATTTAAACTAATGCAACTTTTAAAAACTTAAAAGTAGAGTGTAAGAGCTAAGTGTGAGGAACAGGCACTACATATGACACAATGTAGTTTGTTGCTTCAACTAATTAGTAATTAGTTATAATTAAAAATAAAAATGCTTACAAAGTAATACATTGCATATTCTTTTTTTACAAAATGTGCTCAAAATACAATTTTTTTTTTAGATTTGCAGTATGATGGTTTTCGTACTTTGTAGGCACTCTGAAAAGTGTTCATAATTTTACAAAATATACTCAAAATCCAAAACTTTAAATATTTGCAATAGGATGGTTTTCCTATTTTGCATGCACTTTAAAAAGTGTTTCTAGTTTTACACAGTGTACTTAAAATATTAATATTTTTAAGATTTGTAGTAGGATGGTTTTCCTATGTTGCATGCACTTTAAAAAATGTTTGTAAATTTACAAAATGTACTCAAAATATGAATATTCTCTTCGAGGATATTTCTTTCATCAGGCCACACCTTTGGAACTATAGCCGTCAGGCACTACGACCACATGGAAACATTTTGCAAGCAGTCCACTAGGGGCCACCCTCGATGATGTCCTACTGTATGTCAGCCCTTCCCATATAAATGTGGGCGGCCCCTTGCCTCCTCAGTTCTTTTCACGCTATCGACCATACTTGGACTCTACCACAGAAAAGCTATTGTTGAAATAGCCATTTTCTTATTTTCTTCACCTTATAACTAATCACTTTTAAAAAATGATTTTTGGCATTGTGTATGTTGACTTTAGAGTTGTTGCCATTTAAACTCTTCCTTTATTGTGAGTGCAGCAAGATGATTAACTATAAAGACTCGAATGACATCTGTGTGCGCTGTTTTGGCCCATACCACAATGTAAAGGTGTGCCTGTTTTGTAAGCGGTTTAATACAGCCACCTGGTGATGCAGAAAATGCACTTTAACAAAATATATATTAAAACAGTGCTTAGCCCAAATGGAGAAGCAGCTCCACCATGAAAGCCCCACCACATAGCAGGTCCACTCCTCAGGATCCAAGGCTTTCAAGTTCTGGGAGAAGATGTCTGGGTCTCACCAGCATAAGCAATGGGAGATGGAGAAGGTTGCTCCAGGTTGCCTATTCATACAGGTATGACCCCTTCTGACTGTTGACTGCTCCAGCAGTGATGCAGCCCACCACCCAGACTGTCAACATGGCTAGGTCAGCTCTTGGTGCCTCCTGACCTATTACCACTGATGTGTTGTCGTCGATGTCAAGGCCTTTACCTCACCCATTGTTATTCATCCCCATCTGCCTGTCCTGGAGGATACCACCTTGGCTGCCTGGCATAGACCCAACATGATACCTGCCATAGCAAGGAAGGTGGATAAAATGTACCAGGCCTGGACCCTCAGGTATACATTTTTTGCAGGCCAACCTAAGGCAGATTGTGTGGTCATTAATATAGCGCATGACAGGTCTAAGGCACCAAAGCATCTTAGTTCCCTTCCTCCTGACAAGGAGTCCAGGAGGCTTGATGTCTTGGGCAAAAGAAACATAGAAACATAGAATTTGACGGCAGATAAGGACCGCTTGGCCCACCTAGTCTGCCCATTTTCCTACCTAACAGATAAGCTACAGATCCTAGTTAACCAACAGCTTACTTCCTCCTACCCCCCACTAGGACTGCCTTATGCCTGCTCCATGCATTCTTGAATTCCCCCACTGTTCTTGACTTGACAACCACCTCAAGGAGGCTGTTCCATGCATCCACAACCCTCTCTGTGAAAAAATACTTCCTCACATTACCTCTGAGCCATCCCCTTCTGTCTTCAAATTGTGCCCCCTTGTTCTTGCACATCTCTTTTTCTGGAAGATGCTATCCTCTTGGACTTTGTTGATTCTCTTGAGGTACTTGAAAGTTTCTATCATGTCCCTCTCTCCTTCTTTCCTCAAGGGTATACATATTAAGCTCCTTTAGTCTTTCTTTGTATGTCTTCTGGTGCAGACCCTGCACCATTTTAGTGCCCTCCTCTGGACAGCCTCCACTCTGTCTATGTCTTTCGGAGATGGGGTCTCCAGAACTGCACACAGTACTCAGATGGAGTCTCACCAACTGTCTGTACAGAGGGGTAACAACTTCCTGTTTTCTACTATTGATGCCTCTTCTATGCATCCCAGAATCCCCCAGCCTTCCTTACTGCTTTCTCACATTGCTTGCCCACCTTTGGGTCATCTGATATAATTACCCCAGGTCCCTTTCTATTTTACTGTTGTCAGTATCTCACCCCCCATTGTGTACGCCTTCCCTGGATTTTTGTTTCCTGCGTGCATTACCTTGCACTTCTTTGCATTGAATCTGAGCTGCATACATTTGACCATTCCTCCAACCTTGCCAAGTCCCTCCTCATCCTTTCCACTCCATCTTGTGTATCAACCCTGTTGCAGATCTTTGTGTCATCTGCAAAGATACATACTTTTCCTTCCAGTTCCTCTGCAATGTCACTTATAAAGACATTAAAAAGGACCAGTCCCAGTAATGAACCCTGCGGTACCCCACTAGTAACCCTCCTTTCTTCACTGTGTACTCCATTTACTACTACCCTTTGCGTCCTGTTGTCTAGCCAATTTTTTATCCAGGCTACCACCTTGGGACCCACTCCAAGGCTGGCTATCTTGTGTATTAATCTTTTGTGTGGGACTGTATCAAATGCCTTGCTAAAATCTAGGTAAGTCATGTCCACAGCCTGTCCTTGGTCTACTACTTTGGTCACCCAGTCAAAGAAATCTATCAGATTCGTCTGACACGACCTTCCCATCGTGAATCCATGCTGCCTTGGGGCCTGTGCCTCACTAACAAAACATTTGCTTCTGCCTCTCTGGGCTTGAGGATTGCAAGTTACCAGACTCACATGGTAAAATACCAGAATACTCTTTGGAGGAAGGCCAAGGCAGCCACCCAGTCCCTTCTATAGAGTACTGCTAAGCAGAAGATACTGAATGTCTCACAGCAGGTGCCAACATAGGTAAACATCTCCTACACTCCACCTATGACATTTCTGATGCTGCTGCCGGGGCAGCTGCCTCTGCTATATGTCTCAGGAGGTATTCCTGTCTCCGAGGGGATGGACTTGCTAATGATGTCAAGCAATCCATCCTCAATGCCCCTTTTAGGGTATATAAGCTTCTTAGAGCAGATGTGCAGGACATTCTCTCCAACTTACAGGCCTCAGCTAGAACCCTGAAATCAGCACATTCCCTCAATCATACCCAGAAAAGGACTTGACAAAAGGTGCCCTTTCATCCTGCCACTACCAGACATTAGTCTGCAAGACATCAGAGCAAGGGTAGAGCAGCAACAACCTTGCCCCCTGTCAGGCTCCACCCCTGGTGCCCACTCAAAAGCCCCAGGAGGTGGCACTGCAGCAGCAGCCACAGCAACCACCTCACCTGACTTCTTCTGCTACCTTCCTCCACCTGTGCCTCCAGGGGTGGTTGTCAAGGGTTGCCCTTCCCTCCACCTGGACCAGTGGAGGAAAGTTAACTTCAGGTGTTTGGATCCTGCAGATAATAGCACAAGGCCATGTTTTAGAACTTCTGGAACTACCTCCAGACCATCCACAAGTGCCTTACCATTAACCTCTGTGAGCGGGTGTGGGTAGTGACAACACTTGACACAAGTTTTTCTCTTAAAACTACACCAATTAATGTAGTGACTTTTATTAAAGCAAACAAAATAAAGAAAACTTCAGGAAAACAAGAAAATAAACTTCATTCCAAAAGAAATAGCTTCAGATATTCTTCTCTGGAAAACAAAATATCACAGAGTGGTACTAGCTCCCTCTTAGCATGACCACCATCATCTGTGCTCCACAACCTATCTGCCCACATACTGAGCCCCAGTTTTTTTATATACTGAAAACCGTGACATCATCAATCATGTGATCTGCCCCTAATCATGACATCACCAGAAATGTATAATAAATAAAGTCCACTAGGGGGCCTGCAGCCCTTAAGGAAACTCATTTTCATCTGAGCAGGCATCAAGGGTACCTCTTTGATTTCTTGTTTAAATTAACTTGAAAACAACATATATTAAGTGGTGCAAAGCAACCACCCCTTTTCGATGTTCCAACCAGGCTTTGCTTTACTGCATTTTACTTAAACAGTATGAATTGTTTTCCAAGCTTCTCTTTTAAAAAACTGAAAGGGATGTGGCTTACTTTGCTTACTTTCCAGTATTCATTTAGCCAAAACAGGCAGCTAGGTTAGCCTCTACAGTACCAGCACCTAGACAAAAAGTAGAACATTGGCGGGTTAGAAAAGAGAAGAATACCACAATAGGAGGCCACCCCATTGTGGTAGAAAGGTGAAAAAGGTCAAGGGAGACCTATAGAGAAGACAAGTACTACTGCAGTAGATTTTTTTAGAAATAGGGTCCAGAGTAGAGAGGAGTGTCTAGTGGTGATGGGGGGTCCACATAAACTGTCACATACCCCCAAGGTTAAGCGAAAACCAGTAGCAGAAGAGAGCAGACTGGTTTTTAAGACAACCTACCCTCTTAAAGTGGGTAGGATGGAGCTTTCACCCACCCTCTTTTGAAAGCTCCACCCCAGGCACCTAAAAAACAAAACATGAACACGGTCCAAGTCTTTCTAAAGAGGATCATTGTATCTTCCTTCATTAGTTTATCATAACAACTAAATATTTTGCCCTGGGGTGTCTGTACAATTACTTGAACAGTAACAGTCATACATTCATACATTTCTAAAACAGCCAAATGTTTATGCTTTATTATTGGCTCCTAAGTGAGACAGAAATCTGCATTTACATGGGCAGACCCAGCCTGTGCTTTACTGTAAATTTGTAAGGTTGGAGAGATAAATACCATCTCATTATTTGATTATTTTTTCCTTCATTTGAGAAATAAAACACAGAGGGTTGTGGTCTGTTACCAGCATAAAAGGGCACCCATAAATAAAATCTCAAGGTTTCAATTGCCCATTTGGCAGCCAAACACTCTTGTTCAATGGTGGAGTATTTTTGCTCCCTTTCATGCAGTTTCCTAGAAATATATATACAATTGGGTGTTCCTCCCCATTGATGGTCTGGCTCAAAACTGCTCCAATACCAGTTCCAGAGGCATCGGAGTGGACCTCAAAAGGGGTGATTAAAATCGGGACTTCGTAACACCGGTGAGGAGCATAATGCTGCCTTAATCTGAATAAATGCCTTCTCACATTAGGGTGTCCACTTAACCTGATTACTAAATTTCTTTCTAGTTAATTCTGTCAAAGGGGTTGCCAAAGTAGCGAACTGTGGAATAAATCTCCTGTAATAACCTGCTAACCCTAGGAAAGAACGTACTTGCTTCTTTGTCTCAGGTATTGGGCATTGGGCTACTGCTTCAACCTTCGAGACCTCAGGTTTCATGTATCCGTTACCCAAAATAAATCCTAAATATTGGGTCTCCAGCATGGCAAGTGTACATTTAGAGGGATTAATTGTCATCCCTGCTTGCTGTATATAGGTTAAGACAGCTTTTAGATGTTGCAAATGGGTTTCCCAATCCTGGCTAAAAACAACGTTATCCAGGTAAGCCACACAAAAATTATGATGTGGTGCCAGTACCTGATCCATGAAACGTTGAAATGTGGCCGGGGCTCCATGTAGTCCAAATGGCATGGTTTTAAACTGGAAAAACCCCATTGAAGTGCTGAAAGCTGTCTTTTCTTTAGCAGACTCAGCCAAAGGGATCTGCCAATAACCCTTTGTTAAGTCAAGGGTGGAGATATACTTAGCATTGCCAATGCGGTCCAATATATCATCCACCCTTGGCATGGGATAAGCATCAAATTGTGCCACTTGGTTTAGACCTCTAAAGTCCAGGCACAATCTTATGCCACCCTCCTTCTTAGGTACAATTACTACAGGGGATCCCCATGGACTTTGTGAGGGTTCAATTATGTCCATTTCTCTTAATTTTTGTATTTCCCTCTGTACATCTGCCCTGCTCCTTTCAGGGAGATGGTACAGTTTCTTCCTGATTGGTCTAGATTCAGTATAGATTTGGTGTTCCACTCCTTTAGCTAGGCCTGGTCTACTGGTAAAGGAAGTGCTAAATTCCTGTATCAAAGACTGTAATTCCATGTGCTGTGACTCGTCTAACTCAGGATTTACTTGTATGGCTTCAATACCAGTCTCTCCTTCTAACCGTCCATATGCGGTTTCCAACTCTGATTCGTGAAGTTCAGGCATTACCATCAATTGTATCTCCTGAGTGGATCTCTCATGCCACCGTTTTAATAGATTGGCATAGATCTTTTACCTGCCCTTTTATCAGGTGTTTCTACTCATATGTCACTGGGCCAGTTTGGCGTATCACTTTGTAGGGGCCCTGCCACTTCATCAATAATTTGTGAGTGGAGGTGGGTAATAGTAGTAATACCTGGTCACCTGGTCGAAATGATTTTGTACTGGATGTCCCTTTATCATACCTATTCTTCTGATGTTCTTGTGTTTCTTTCCCTGCTTCATAAGCTTTTGCAGTATAAGTGACTAATCTCCTCCTTAACTGCCTCATGTACTGATTCCCTTCTTCCCAGCACTCCTTGACCACATCTAACAAACCTCTAGGGGTCCTACCAAACAATAGGGAAAAAGGGGAGTAACCAGTGGAGGCCTGTGGTACCTCACGGTATGCGAACAGAAGAAAGGGTAGGTACATATCCCAGTCTCGCCCTTCATCGTGTACGAATTTCTTCAGCATACGTTTCAGGGTTTGATTGAATCTTTCCACCAGGCCATCGGTCTGAGGATGATAGGGTGATGTACGTACAGCTACTATTCCCAACAAACAGTACAGTTCCTTTAGAAGCTCTGACATTAAAATTCATTACGGTCAGTTAAAATCTCTTTGGGAATCCCTGCCCTGCTGAATAACTTCACTAGTTCTTCAGCTATCCGGGAGTGGTTACAGATCTCATAGGAATAGCTTCAGGGTTTGGTGGCATAATTACACCACCAATATAAATCTATTCCCTTTACTACTTTTATTTAAGGGACCCACTATATCCATACCGACCCTCTCAAAGGGGGTTGTTACCAAGGGTAAGGGTATTAATGGAACTGTGTCCTTGGTCCTTTGGGCAGTTAACTGACACTCTGGGCACTCTTGACAATATTTGGTAATATCACTATGGATCCCTGGCCAAATAAATCTTTGTAAGATTCTACTAGCAGTCTTGTCCCTCCTGTGTGTCCTGCCATGGTGTATCATGCCTAAGAGCTAATATGTCTTGGCGATAGCAAAAGGGTACTATAAGTTGTTCCACTTGTTCTTGGGGTACCTGGATTTGTACAAATCCTATACAATAAATTCTTGATCACTTGAAACTCTCGGGGCCCCTCATCCAACCTCCTGTCCACCTGTTGAAAAAAAAGGAATTAAGGTTTTATCATTCTTCTGTTGGATACACATATCAGCTTTCAATATAGCATTTGTTTATCCTGTGTTAGACCATATTTTTTTAACCCACTCCTTTTGTTTTTTCTTCTGGCCATCTTAGACGATCTGGATTTACAGGACTTTCCAATACTTCTTCTTCAAAAGGAAATACTTCTAATAATGGTTCTCTTTGTCTGTGCCTGGTAGTCATAGTGGCTATGTTTCCTGGTTCCTCAAAAGGTGATAAAACCTGGTAAATCATGCCCTATTACTACAGGTACTGGCAATTGTGGTACTACACTCAGTGTTATTATAAGAAGTATTGTCTTTTACCTTTAAGGGTATTTTAATGGTGGGGTACTGATGTGTGTCACCATGTACACATATGACCTGTATAGGAGCTGTTCTCTTTACCCCTTGAACTATATCAGCTCTGACCAGGGTATTTATACTGCCCGAATCCACCAATCCCACAACCTCCTGTCCTTTTATTCCCACTGTAGTTGTCACATACCCAGCATTTAATAAGGCTAGATGGGTTATATCACATTTTTTTGATGAACAAAATCTGGCAATATGCCCCACCCCCTTACAGTTCCGACATATTATGTCTGCTGGGAATGTCCTCCTTCCTTGATTGTTCCTTCCCTCATAAGTCTTAGTTGCAGTCTGAGGTGGTCTTACTGCTGTGGCCTGAGGTTTTGTTGCATAGTCTGTGGACTTATTACCACCTCTCCGAAAAGGTTGATGTGCAGATAAAAAATCCTCTGCTAGTGTCACAGCCATTTCTGCAGATTCTGGATTATGCTCTTTTATCCAAATTTGCACATCAGTAGGTAATATTTGTAAAAACTGTTCTATAACAAATGTCTCTATAATGTCAGTTCTGGATTTTCCCTCTGGCTGGATCCACTTTAAACAAAGTTCTCTGAGTCTAATATAAGTTTCTCTTGGGGAATCATGTGTCTGGTGTTTTAAAGCACGGAACCTTTGCCTATATGTCTCTGCGTCAATGTCATAACGTTTCAATATTTCCTGCTTTACTAGGTCATAGTCCTCTGCCAAATGTGGGTCCATATTACTATAGGCCATTTGTGCTTTCCCTGATAGATATGGTGCCAGGCGTACTACCCAATGTATCTTTGGCCAATCACAGGCCTTGGCCACCCTTTCAAAAGTGGTCAAATAGGCCTCAATGTCATCATTAGCAGTCATTCTTGAGAGTTTTATATCTTTAGGGTTGTTGTTACTCTGTCCTCCCCCAGTTCCATTTCCTGCTCCCAAAGATTTAAACAGCTGCATAGTTTCAGCCCACCTTAAATCTTGTCGCATTCTGTCTCGATCCCGTTCTTGGGCATCTAGGTCTCTCTGCCATTCAATTTCCATCTGTCAGATCAGCCAACCAGTGTAGAAGTTCAGAAAGGCCTTCAGGGGGCCACTCATATGGCTCCTGGCATCTCTCCGGTCATTCCTCCTCCTCCTCTTCTCCACTAGTAGTTTGGTCCTTTGGCACTCTCCATCTGACATCTGTGTCCAGCCGGTATACAGAGGTTCACCTGTCCTCTCTGTCTGAGAGCGTGTCACAGTGCCCATTTTCTTCTCATCTGTTCCTGAGGCCATGGTTGTCACTTGTACCAGGTCTGGTACCGTTCTGGTCTCCCACTCTATCCCTTGGACGACCAGATCCCACTTCTGACACCAAACTGTGAGCGGGTGTGGGTAGTGACAACACTTGACACAAGTTTTTCTCTTAAAACTATACCAATTGATGTAGTGACTTTTATTAAAGCAAACAAAATAAAGAAAACTTCAGGAAAACAAGAAAATAAACTTAATTCCAAAAGAAATAGCTTCAGATATTCTTCTCTGGAAAACAAAATATCACAGAGTGGTACTAGCTCCCTCTCAGCATGACCACCATCATCTGTGCTCCACAACCTATCTACCCACATACTGAGTTCCAGTTTTTTTATATACTGAAAACCGTGACATCATCAATCATGTGATCTGCCCCCTAATCATGACATCACCAGAAATGTATAATAAATAGAGTCCACTAGGGGGCCTGCAGCCCTTAAGGAAACTCATTTTCATCTGAGCAGGCATCAAGGGCACATCTGAGCAGGCCTCAAGAACATACAGGTACCTCTTTGATTTCTTGTTTAAATTAACTTGAAAACAACATATATTAAGTGTGCAAAGCAACCACCTTTCTCGATGTTCCAACCAGGCTTTGCTTTACTGCATTTTACTTAAACAGTATGAATTGTTTTCCAAGCTTCTTTAAAAAACTGAAAGGGATGTGGCTTACTTTGCTTATTTCCAGTATTCATTTAACTAAAACAGGCAGCTAGGTTAGCCTCTACAGTACCACCACCTAGACAAAAAGTAGAAAATTAGCGGGTTAGAAAAGAGAAGAATACCACAATAGGAGGCCACCCCATTGTGGTAGAAAGGTGAAAAAGGTCAAGGGAGACTTATAGAGAAGACAAGTACTACTGCAGTAGATTTTTTTAGAAGTAGGGTCCAGGGTAGAGAGGAGTGTCTAGTGGTGATGGGGGGTCCACATAAACTGTCACAACCTCCAGAACACATCCCATTGCTTCTGGAAGAAATTCACACCCTGCTGCAGAAAAGGGAAATAAAACATGTCATCTCGGAACAAAGAAACACAGGGTTCTATTCTCAGTACTTCCTAGTTCCAAAATTGACAGGAGATCTGAGACCAATTCTAGATCTCAGTGATCTGAACTTTTTTCTAGAGTACAAGAAGTTCAGAAGCAGGTGACCCGGGTTTGGGAGCAGACTCGAGTGGCTCGAGGGTTGGCCGGGGTGGAGGTGGCTTGAGCGGCTATGGTTGGCTCTCCACCTCCAAGGGGAGAGAGGTGTTGAATGTCTCTAGTTCAGGCTCCTGGGTGATGATGGGATGCACTGGTACCGAGGACAGCAGCTTGCACTAGTCTGGGTGGATATGTAGGACACATGGCATGCTTACGTCGCAGCATCCAGTCTGACACATCACTAGAAAAAATCCCTTCCTGGCATATTCAATGACACCCCTTGCTTGCCATGGCAGATCGGGGGTCTCTGCCACATCCGAGATACAGATCCGAAGGGGTTGAGCTGGGGACCCTGGAGGCTCTGCCTTGGGGGGGGAATCCAAGGGGCACTGTGTGTGGGTGATCTGAGGTTCATCTGCAGAGATGGGGGGCTGAGGGGGTTGCTACTGGAGCAAAAAACATATTAAGTAAAAAAAAAAAAAACAAGTTCAGAACAGTAACTCTACAAGGGCTGCTTCCATTGCTGCAAGCAGGGGACTGGATCTGCCTCTAAATATACAGGATGCTTATCTGCATATCAAGATCTGCACCTCACACACTAGATATCTAAGATTCCTGTTTCAGGAAGAACACTACCAGTTCAGGGTACTGCCTTTTGGCTTTTCATCTGTGCCACAGATGTTTAGCAGTTGTGCAGCAGCCCTCCACGGGGAAGACCTACATGTCTTCCCATACCTGGAACCCCGGCATCTCAAAGCTCACTCTAAGGAGCAGCTTACCCACACCCTAGACCACACCAGACACCTGTTTAATGCTCTAGGGATTACTATCAATGTGCCAAAGTCAGTCCGACCTCTCGACAATGTCTGCAGTACATAGCGGCGGTCCTGGACACAGCCCAAGGCCTAGCCTTCCTGTCACAGGGCAGGCCAAGCATCTGACTACACAGGCCCAGAACATTCCTGAGTCTCCTAGACCTGATGTCAGTGGCCATCACAACAGTGCTGCTTGCCAGACTACACATGAGGATCCCATAATGGACACTAAGAGTCCAGTGGGACCAATGTACAGACAACCTAGAACAGAATGTTCTAGTATACTTCAGTGGTGGATGGAACGTATTCATTTGATTCTCACTATGGATGCCTCAGGGATGGGCTGGAGGCACATCTGGGATCCCATCAGACACAGGGTACATGTTGCAAAGTGGAGAGCAACCTCCACATAAATATCCCAGAAATTATAGCTATTCTGTACAGCCTGCAGGCCTTCCAGACCCATCTATCTCCAGATCCACTATTAATTCAAATGGACAACGTAAGTGTGATGCATTACATCAACAAGCAAGGGGGAACTCATTCTTACCCCCCTGTGCAGGGAGGCAATGATAGTTTGGTATTGTGCTCTGGAACACAGTCTAGAACTGTCAGCAGTACATGTTCCAGGGATACAAAATGTCCTGGCAGACCGATTAAGCAAGTCACAGTCCAAGATGCACAAGTGGGAACTGTTGACCTTGGTTGTAGAAGACCCACTTGACAGGTGGGATCCTCCAGAGTTGAACCTTTTGGCATCCCCACACAATGCCAGACTGCAACTTTTCTGCTCGCATTTTTCTGGGCTTGGAGTTTTCTGGTGAGATGTGCTGTCCCTCTCTTGTAAAGGGAGGTTCCTGTATGCCTTTCCTCCCTTCCCTCTAATTCAGAGAGTGTTAATCAAGCTTCAGATGAAGGGGGTAATTCTGATACTTATTGCACCCTGTGGTCTTGTCCGATTTGGTTCCCCTTACTGCAGCAGCTGGCAGTGGAACCTCCAGTACCTATGCCATTGTGCCAGGGCCTACTGTCACAGGAACAGGGAGCCTTGGTCCATCCAAACCTCAAGTCTCTCCACCTTCATGCGTGGCACCTGAAGACATAGCCATTACTCAGTCTGGGGTGTTGCAAAAGGTGGCGGATATCTTGGTGGCTGCTAGAATACCTTCCACAAGAGCCATTCATTACAGCAAGTGGAAGCAATTTGCTTTGTGTGCCACTTCTCTCCAACTGGATCCCTTTACCTGTCCAGTAAATCAGATTCTGGAGTATTTGCTGTCCCTGTCAGATGCAGGCCTGCAATACTCTTTGATCAAATTGTACTTGGCTGCCCTTTCAGCCTTCCATGTGCCTACTGATGGTCTTATGGTTGCTCAGATAGAGGTGGCCCATACGTTTATGAGAGGTATTCTATACTTAAAGTCTCCTATCTGCAGTCCAGTCCCAGCTTAAGGCTTGAATTTTGTGTTAGAAAGGCTCTCTTTGGCTCCTTTTGAGCCAGCTGCGACTTGTGTCCTACGCTTTATATCTTGGAAAGCATTATTTTTAATTTCTATTACTTCTTTTAAAGAATTGCAGAGCTTCAAACTGTAATGTGTGAGCCTCCTTATCTGATTTTTCACAAAGACAGAGTGTCTTTGCGTACCAGTCCTAAGTTTTTACCAAAGGCAGTGTCTGAGTTTACTTTGAATCAAACCATCCACCTACCAATTTATTTTCCTGAGCATGCCAATCCAGGGGGAAGCATCGCTCCATACTTTGCGTGTACATACAGTAGAATACTCAGGTACTATATGCACTGTACAAAGAACTGAAGGAAGTCCTTGCAACTTTTTGTTTCAGTCACCCCTGGGAAAGAGGGTGCTTCTGTTTCTAAACAGTGCTTGTCCAAATGGTTGGCCAACTATATTACTTTATGTTACAAGAAGTACTGTAAGGAACTTCCTGGGGTTGTGTGTGGCCACTTGACTAGAGGCTTGGCCACTTTGGTTGCCTTGTCTGTTTCAGAAATGTATCTGCTACTGAGATTTCTGCAGCTGCCACCTGGAGTACTGTCCACACCTTTACTAAACGTTATAATCCAGGTATTGCCACAAGGAAAAGGACAGGTTTTGGCCTGGCAATGCTCCAAGGCCTACTGTCTTAGGCCTGTAGGCTCCAACCACCCAGACTCATTCTCTGTCAGTACTGCTTGGTACTCATTTCATAGGTGTGGGCCTAATGAAAGGCATATATTTGAAGAAGATAGAACAGTTATGTACTTAGTGTGACAGTAGATCTTCAAGAGAATTTCCTTCAACAGGCCATGCCATCCCACCCTCCATCCCCCTTACATCCTGAGATCTCTGACTCCATATGGCTTTGCCAGCTGTTCTCTGCCTCACCTGGTCAGCAGAGCAATAGCTCCCCTCTTGGTTCCCTACAAGAAGATCCTCTGAGCATGATCTCTTGTGGGGAACTGAGATGGGAAGAGGTCACCCACATTAATATGGGAAGTGCCAATGTAGGATGTCATTGTGGGTGGCCCCTAGTGGGCTGCTTGCAAAAAGTTTCCATGTAGCCCCAGTGCCTGCTGGCTATAGTTCCATGTATGTGACCTGATGAAAGACAGTCTATCAAGGATCTACTGTTCGAGTAAGTACGTAACTGTTCTAGTTGTAAAATTTGCAGTAGGATGGTTTTCCTACTTTACGTGCACTTTGAAGTGTTCATAAGGGATGCTACAGTGGAGGGAGAGATGGGGGGATAAATGAAGTCTTCTGGCAATGCTTACCAGTCAATCACTACACTTCCACTATTATTTTATTATAAGAAGGAAGCCAAGCTGGTAGGTGAGGGCTTGTGTGTTTGTGGTGTGGCCCACTGCACAGCGACACCACAACAGCGAAATCTGAAAAAGATCTTTACAGCAAAAGTCACTGTAATGGTCTGGGTTTCACCGATGTGGCATCTCCTGGTGTTCAGCCCCTTCCAAAAACAACTCTGACCTGCAGTTGATAATATATAATTGCTAGGGGGGGGTGCAGGTGGTGCAGCCCAGCTAAAAAAAACACTTCAGGAGTGGGATTGAGCTTTGGCTCTCCCCTCCAAAGGATTGGATGCCTGCCTGTCCGTAGTCCCACTCCCGCCGGGTGGAGGTCCGGTGGGCATGTAAGCAGTACAGGTGGTGACATAAGTAAGGGGATGGGAGGAAGGGGCCAGCGGATCCTGGCATGTATATGCACCTCCATGCACGTACATTCATGCGTACACTGTGGAGGGGGGGTAGGGATAAAAAATAAATAACAAAAATGTATATGGAAAAAAAAAAACACTTTGTTTCTGGATGGCACAATACCATGTGTCGGCATTGTGCCATCGCTGTAGGGGATGCCTGCAGATTTGCTGTCGACGAACAGTGGTACTTCCGTGTGTGTGTGTGTGTGTGTGTGTGTGTGTGTGCATTACTTTGAGGGTTTTGCTCTTATCTGGAGATGGGGTATTGATAATATTGTGCAATGATGGGGGATGAAGGATTCTGGTGAGGGGGGAGCATAGGCTCCTGAGACACAGCCTACATCAATCAGTGCACTTCTACTTTTATTTTATTGTAAGGAATAGGAGGGAAGTGGGCTAGTGGGTATGTTGGATGGGATCTTGTGCTCTGATCTAGGGACAGGGGGAATTGTTACATGTTGTGGAAAAGGAGGGAAGTAGAATGCAGTAGGATGAGGCATCAGACATCAATTATTTTATTATAAGGAGGAGAAGATTTCAGATTTTAAGATACTGGATGTCAGTGCACTGGCCCGGTGGTGCTGAGGGTTGAGGCGCTGGATGCCACACCTCACGCTACGCAGGCGACCCTGGTTTAGGAACAGACTCGGGCTGCTGGGGGTCGGCAGGGGAAGTAGAGGATCAGACATCTGGAGGAGTGCTCTCCTCTCCTCTCCTCTCCTGGGGTGGGTTCTTGGGGATGATTAGCTATGTATTGGCCTCCAGTGGAGATCAGTGGCACTACAAGAGCAATGCCATAGAAAGTGGTGGGACAGTGGCAGACATCAGCACCACGTGTGCACAGGTGTCCCAGGGAATCTTATGCAAAAAACCCTCCTATCATGAAGGATGATGCCCCCAACAGGGTCCCGCCTGCCACCCCCGAACAAAGCCCAACATGAGGGTCAGGAGCACAAGGGTGATGTGGGCTCCTCCCCTTTCCCACCTGAGGGGTGGCCCCTCCATGGGAGGGTAGGCCACAGTCCTCCCTACTTCAGCTAGGTCACAGCGTAGGCTGGTGGGTGTGTGAAGCATGAGACCCCGTGTATTGGGGCCAATTGGTGAAGGTTCCCCAATGGTAATTCGGGAAGAATAAAGAAAGTTCACAAAAAAAAGATATTGGATGTCAGTACTTGAACTTTAACATAGGAAAAAGTGTCCATGTAGTTACAACTATTTTTCTCAGAGATTTTTTTTTTGTAACACACAAGCATGATCAGTTAATCACAATTACCTTAAAAATTATTTTTTAACAAAAAAAAAACAAAGACTTATTCCCATATGTTATACACAAAACCTGTAAGTTTAATAGCTCAACTGTAAGCCATTTTTTTAGTTATCTGAGCACAAAAAGTTAGCAAATTGGGCAAAAACACTTAAATGCGGGCCTTAATGTATCCAAAAGTAAATAACCAATCCTCCTGAAACACAGAGGGTTAGGAGACCCCAGGACTGAGAATGAGCATACAAATGTCCACAGTCCTATGGTTTTAAAAAGCAGAGGTATGATCCTCTGAAAATGATTCTTTTTAATGCAATACCAACATAACCCTTATATACAGGTACTATATATACAGAAATCAAACTGGTGTTACTTTTTTATATTGTAACAGTAATGATAATTATTATTGGCAGGTATAACTGTGGATGAAGAAATGCCAAAAGTTTCAACCCAGATTTTGAAACAACAATTTGAAAAGACAGTCAAGGAAAATGTTCAACAGTCCCAAATGACATTACCTTGTCCTACAAAAGAGTCAAAGGTATGTTTTTTATAATTTAGAAATGAAGATAAGTTTGCACATACTAACAGGTTACTAAAAAGATGTTTATAATATTGGAATAATATTGCTGTTTATACCAGTTTTAAGACTTTTCTTACAATTATTCTTAATCAAAATTTTATGATTATGTAAATATTTCAAGCATAATGTTATGATTAAGTAAAGCTTTCAAGCATAATGGGGCCTATTCATGAAGGTGCAGTGGGCTACACGCTATGCAACTCCAGCACGTAGTTCACTCCTCATCTGCCCAGCCCCTGCACACATTCACAATGCATATATGCCCCCCATGCACCCAATCCTCCGGCTGATCACAGAGCTCAGCATGGGGGTGGGTCTGGGAATGGTGTAGGGGCATGCCAGCACTCCACGTATTAACTATGGTGTGGAGTGCTGTACATGAGGGGCTGCTGGCTACACCTTTGCAGGGCAGCTGTAAACCATTGGGGACAGTTATGTGCCCCCAGGGAAGCAGCCACCTGTCATGGCAGACATGCCTGGGACATTGCCCCCCCAATAGGGATGCCCCACTATTGGGGCACACCGTGAGGTGGGGGCGATCAGCTGAGGAATCCCCTTCAACTTCATGGTTGGTGCTCTGTGTACCGACTAACAACATGGTGCCACACAGGTGTTAGGGATCCACTGCAGGACCCTGCCAGGACAGTCAATTGGCTGCCAGCCTGGATCTGCCACTTTGTACCCACCTGCCCTCTGCAGACCTGCACATTGGGGGGGCTGGGCCACATCTGAGAGCCGGGCAGGTGTTGGTGTTTGTGAATGTGGTTCTTTCACGGCTCTTCCAAGGGTGCGGAGCTGCGTGCCTGGATACGTGCCTTTGGGGCACGCATTATTGAATAGGCCCCATTTAGAAGAAAAACATTGTTCTTCATCATTAGTATCCTTGTTCTTTCTTGAGTGCATGTTAGTCTTCAACAAAATACCGTACAGTATTTTATACAAAATTCACTTTCTTCAAACTTCTCTGTGGCTTCATAAGATTAAATATTGCTCTCTTTTTCTCTGCTGCTCATATCTTCTGACTATTGCTTATTTTGTCATTACTTCTAATTTTCACTCATCTTTTTTGCTGAGTTTTGGTATTTGTAACGCTAAATTGTCATAAAATAAGTAATTACATGAATTTTCAGGGAGAAAAAGAATAAAGGTATGTTATGATAAAATGTAAGGCATACATATTGATCTACCCTGTGCATGGTAAGAAACTGTGCACTTAAAAATGCATTGGCTGCAGCAGAGAAAATCTGAACAGAGAAAGAGTAACAATTTTCTAAAGTAATATGTGTGTGTTTGAAATGGAGAGAAACTTACCCCGTGTGAAATTTCGCCTGAACATTGCATGGATTTGCAGTGGCACAAGAAGCATCACAATCCAAATTTAAATAAATATGAATTTTGTCACCCTAAAGACAGAAAATGAATTCCAGAAGATTGAAAAGTCTGCTGTTTTTACAACTTCCACCAATGCTTCAGCGGGCAGAATTTATGAGTATGCAAAAAAAGATGATGCAACATCTGTCTCTGCTTCAGTTTGTATTAACTCAGCTAAGTTTGGAAGTTTAGAAGAATTTCCTCCTCCACCACCAGATCTACTACAGACACCGTCTGAACCAGTGGAGTATTTCTCATACCCTGAACCGTCAACCTCGCCAACAAAACAAACAGTTTCCAAAGATTTATATGCAAAACAAAGAAATTTATATGAGTTAAAACGTTTATATAAACACATTCACCCAGGAGTAAGGAAAAATCTAGAAAGAAACTATTTTGATGATGTCACTGAAATAGTATCTAATGAGGTTGAAACAGATGATCTGATCAGAGGAGATGTACAGAAAGTTAAGTATGCTTTTGAAAATACTGCACACAGTCCTCAAAAGTGTATGAGCCCAGAACGGGAGTATTTAGAATGGGATGAAATTCTTAAAGGAGAAGTGCAGTCTATGCGCTGGGTATTTGAGAATCAGCCTTTAGATTCCATCAAGGATGAATCACCAGACCAAACTAATGTGAAAAGCATTTCACAACAAGAAATAATAGCAGGTGGAGATGTTAAATATACTGCTTGGATGTTTGAAACACAACCTATTGACACACTAGGTATAAATACTCCAGACTCTGCAGAAAATATAGACAAAGTTCCTGAACTAGCAAGAGGTGATGTTCGCACAGCCACCTGGTTATTTGAAACACAGCCACTAGATTCATTGAACAAAATTTACCAGGAGGAAGATCCACTAACAGATAAATGCTCCTTACATGATATTACAGGTGGTGATGTTAAAACTGTAAGATACTTATTTGAAACTCAACATCTTGATGCCCTTCAGCAGGTTGACTCTGTGGATGAACAAACCTTCCTACAACTTAGATCTGAACTTGAAGAGATAAAAGGAGATGTGAAGAAAACTACTAAACTGTTTGAAACTCAACCTCTGTATGTTATAAGAGACAATTCAGGTCAGGTATTAGAGATCAAAACGGTTCGCAGAGAGGATATTGAAAAAGGAGATGTAAGAACAGCTCGCTGGATGTTTGAAACCCAACCCTTTGACATGATAAATAAAGATGCTTCACAAGTTAAAGTCGTCTGTGGTATTTCTATGGAGGAGAATTTCAAAGGAGGTGTGAACAAGGCTAAATGGCTGTTTGAAACACATTCTTTGGACACAATCAAAGATGAATCAGAAACATCTGTCAGTGTGAAAGAAGCTATACTAGGTGCTGATGTCCATAGGCAGTGTTGGATTTTTGAAACTCAGCCATGGGATGTTTTAAAGGATAATTCTAATGCAAAACCTGTGTCAGCTGAAGAAGTAATAGGGGGTGATGTTCGCACAGCAAGACATTTGTTTGAGACAATGCCAATGGATACTTTAAAAGACTTAGAAGTAGACAAGTTACAGAAGGTTGTGGCATCTGAGGAAGAAAAGGGTGATGTAAGACATCAAAAATGGCTATTTGAGACACAACCACTTGAGCATATTAGGGAGGAAAAGAAAGAATATGTAAAAACTGTGAAACTAGAGGAAATTGACAAGGGAGATGTTAGCAACTATAAACATGTTTTTGAAACCATGGATTTAAGCAAATGTGAAGCATTTCAGAAAGTACAAATTGAAGGAGTTGTTAGTGGAGCAGTAAAATCAAACAGAGCTCTTTTTGAAGCAGCTCCATTATATGCTCTTCAAGACAGTTCTGGGAACTATCACGAAGTTAAAACAGTAAGGCGGGAGGAAGTTTTAAGAGGTGATGTAAGAACCTGCAGATGGATGTTTGAAACAAGGGCAATTGACCAGTTTGATGAAAGCATCCAGAAATTTCAGATTATTAAAGGAATTTCCAAGGAGGAAATACAATCTGGTGATGTTAAAACTGCTAAATGGTTGTTTGAAACTCAGCCTCTTGATTCCATCAAATATTTTAGCAATGTAGAAGATGGAGAAAGTGAAATAAAACAGACTACAGATATTGTTAAAGGAGATGTGCAGACATGTAGATGGCTTTTTGAAACTCAGCCAATGGAGACTCTTTATGAGAAAATAGAAACAGTGTCTGATGCTGAAGAAGTTCATAAAGGAGATGTTAAAACCTGCACTTGGCTCTTTGAGACCCAACCACTTGATACCATAAGAGATGACTTAGAAAACACAATTAAGGTGCATACTGTGAGGCAGGAGGATATCCAAGGGAGAGATGTCCGAATGGCGCGATTTCTTTTTGAGACAGAGAACTTGGATCATATACAGGGAGAAGAAGGGAAAGAGTTTAAAAGGGTAACCGAAATTGACATTCAGTCTGGAGATGCTTCCCGTATGAAATATATATTTGAAAACCAAACTCTAGATACAATTAGTTCCAGTTCACAGGAGATGCTGAGAAAGATGAAGGCTACACAAGCAGAGGATATCCAGAAGGGTAATGTTTTAAACTGCACATGGCTTTTTGAAAATCAACCCATTGATGCTATAAAAGAAGATGCTGAAGAAAGTAAAGTAGCCCGGACTGTTACAGATATACAGGGTGGGAATGTTGGAAAAGGACGCTTCATTTTTGAGACATTTTCATTGGATCAAATAAAAGATGAGTGGTCAGAAGCTGGAACTGTCAAAACTATCAGTAAGGAAGAAATTGAAAAAGGAGATGTGAAACACTATACTATGCTTTTTGAAACTCAGCCATTGTATGCTATTCAAGATAAAGAAGGACATTACCATGAAGTGACAACAGTTAGGAAAGAAGAAGTGATTACTGGAGATGTACGTGGAACACGGTGGCTGTTTGAAACAAAGCCTTTAGACTCTATTAAAGATACAGAAGAAGTTTATGTTATCAAAGCTGTCACACAGGAGGATATTCAGAAAGGGAATGTTAACTCTGCCAGATGGAGATTTGAAACACAACCCTTAGACAAAATTTCAGAAGAAAAGAAGGTTATCAGTCATACGATTGATGATGTGCAAGGTGGTGATGTAAAGGCCAGTAAACAACTGTTTGAGTCTGAAGAACTTGATCAAGCTAAATATGTAAGGACAGTAAGCATCAGTGAAATCCAACAAGGTGATGTTAGAACAGCCACCTGGTTGTTTGAAACACACACTATCAATGAAATTAGAGGTGAGGGTTCAGATTATAAAGAGATAAAGACAGTTACAAAAGAAGATGTATTGAAAGGTGACGTGCAACAGTCAATATGGCTTTTTGAAAAGCAGCCTCTAGATACTATAAAAGAAAATGATGAAGATGAAACTATAAAAATAACCAAGGAAGAAATCCCACAAGCTGACGTAAAGACAACAACGTGGCTTTTTGAGACGACCCCTTTTCATGAATTTAATGAAAATAAAGTTGACAGACCTGAAATCATAGGCAAAAGTATCAAAGAAACTCTACATGAACTGTATAGCCATAATGTAGTTGAGTCACATGGAATCATAATTGAGGCTGATGAGATTGGAGATGTGAGAATGGCAAAATATAATCTCATGAATCAAGAATCCCCAGAAATACAAAGGGAGGGCATAGTTAAAGTGAACCTTAAGAACATAATGATGGAGTTGCTGTCCAAAAGAGACTCTACTGAAAGGACAATCTTGATAAATGAGGGAGAAAAGGGTAATGTGAATTTGACTATAGATCAGTTGCTGAACAGTTCAACAGACGCTAATTTTGAAAAAGAGGAGATTTTAAGAGGTGATATACAACAAGCAGTAAAAAATCTATTTAATAATGAAGACAATTTTGTGAAAAATGGAATTTTAATCCAAGAAGATGAAAAAGGGGATGTCAAAATGACTATTTATTCTTTGCTTAACACACATGACAGAAGTAATGTCCAGCAGAATGAAGTCATAGGGGGTGATGTAAAACGTACTATTTACAACCTTATGACTTCTGCACAAAATAGAGAAACTTCAGAAAAATATAAAATAGATGAATCTGAAAGGGGAAATGTACAGTTTTATACAACATGTATAGAATCTGGAGCTCTAGATTATCTAAAACTATTGCAGCAAGAGTCAGAAGAAACACTGACAGTTGAAAAACAAGGAGAAGAAATAATTGGTGGAGATGTTGAAGGCACAAAGCTGTTGCTAAAAAAGCAGAAGATGGAGTTTGAACGTACAGTTAATGATGCTGATATACTTCCTGGTGATGTGTCTAACACAGTTAAGATTTTCATGACAGAACCCCAAAACATAACCTCAAGTCATGAGAAAGAAGAAGTTATAAAAGGTGATTTAAAAGCCACCCTGGAATTGCTTAGCCAAGCCATAGACCAAACAGCAGTAGTAGAAAGGGAAGAAATTGTAAAAGCTGACCTCCAAGCAACATTAAAATCTCTTGAAGAAGCAATAACACAAATCAAAGAAACAGAAAAACCAGAGGTTATACCAGGTGATATTAAATGGTCAATACAGTCTCTGGAAAAGGCAGCAAATGCAAAAGGAGAGGTTTTAAAGGAAGAAGTAGTTCATGTTGATCTAGAGGCAACCTTGAGGTCTTTGATCGAGGCACAGAATGTGCAGAAAGAAATAGAAAAAGAAGAAATAGTCAAGGGGGACATTCTGGCAACAATGCAACATCTTTTACTGGCCACTACTGAAAAGAAGATGACTCAGCACCAGGTTAGTGTTCAAGGTGATGTAATGGCCACTATCCAGACTCTGCTAGAACCAACACCAGAACAGTCAATACAGCGTCAAGCTAGTATAGAAGGAGATGTACAAAGCACTATTAAATCTCTACTTGAAGCTCAAGAGCACAGATGTCTGGAAAGGGAAATCGTTCCCAAGGGAGATGTACCAGGCCCCGTAAACAGCCTTATAGAAGTACAGAGGATTACTGACCATCACACTGCTGTTACTGGTGATGTTAAGGGAACTGAAAAACATGCACTTACTGCCAAGCACAAGGCTAGTGTACCAGTCTATGAAAAAGTAGATGATGTAATTAAGCATGATCTACAAGAAAAAGTGAAGTTCCGTACTGGACAGCATGAAAGGGCTAAATCTGATGTTTCTACTACTCTGAGGAAAACCGCAAAGAAGGAACATGCTGGAAAAAGTGACATTACTAAATCCAGTAGTACATCAGGTGTAGGGATGCCAAAAGACCACAGCACATCAATGGGCCAGCATCATACTGAGCTATCAACTAGTACACATAACACTAAAGGAAGATATGGTTTAATAAATAAGTCTGAAGTAAAGCAGCAGACAACAATTTTATCAGATGTCTTTGAAACTAAGAAATCCAAAGACACTGCCCACATTAATGTAATGCCAGTGGCTGAAATCTCTAATGAAAGACATAGCCCTAAGAAGCAAATAGCAAAACAAGTTTTAAATACTAAGGAAAGTGAACATACTGACAGTCAGTCAGGAAAGGTTTCTGTTTCTAAGACTGTGGAGCACACAACTCATAAAAAGCAAGATGTAAGGTCTGCAAAAGAAATGCATGAAACAAATAGGGTAGTGCAAAATTATGATGCAGCTAGACAGAATATGAGATCTACACTGGATTTTGTGGAAAAATCAAAAATGGAAACTGGAAAAAGAGACATAAAAGCTCATGAAACTGTGAAGAAGGATTTTAATCCAAGTAATAAAAAGAAAAGCAAGCCAGAAATCCACTTTCCACCTCCCCCTCCATCCCCACCCTCACCTCTTCAGTCTTGCGAAGTTGAACTGCCTCTTCCTCCCCCACCTCCCCTGGCTCTAGACTCTGATACCCAGATATTTTCTTCTCATACAACTATAGATGAAGCAAAGCCTGAAAATTATTCCTTCCCCCCTCCTCCACCACCAGTGGATGGCATTAAACCTGAGACTGAACTTTTACCTCCTCCCCCACCGCCACTTCCTCCTGTAATGCAGGCAAAACATAAGACAGAAACTCATGCAAAATCTTTTATACAGTCTGAGCTATATTCAGCATCTTTGCCACAACAACCATATGTGAAAGCCACTGCTGGTAAACCGGTAGTCAAACCAAGCAAAGTTCCACATGTAAAAACTGTTCGGAAACCGGAATCTTTAAAACAGACAGAGCAATCAAAAACCAAAAAGCCTCATGTTTCAAAAACAGGTGCATTAATAATTTCCTCCCAAGCACAAGTACTGCAAAATGAAACTCAGGAAACAGTTAAGGAAAGCTTGAGTTCTACAGCAAAGTTAGATATTATGGAAGAAGTGTTTAAACAATGTGAAGACAAGAAAGAGATCAAACACACACAATCAGATACACAGACCTTAAGCCCATCCCAACAGCCACAACTTATTAAGCCCATTTCAAAAGTGCCACAGCAAGAAACTGCCCCTGTGAGAAAAGTAGCTATACCACACATAAAACTACCTTCGCCCACAGTGGAAACTCCACAAGTAAAATCTAAACCTTATGCCAGAAAATTTAAAACTCCATTAATGATAGCAGAAGAGAAGTACAGAAAACAACGTGAAGAGATGGAAAAAATGAAAAGCAAAGGTTTGTGCCATGTGTCAGCGAATGATGTAAAGGAAGACCAAGAAAACTTAGTCCAAATGGATTCTGAAGGGGCCTTATCAGGAGAGTTGAATAAGGAGAATCAGATTAATTTAAATGACACCTTGTCCTTTACTGCTGAGGAAAAAGCAGCTTCTAGTACTCAGGTTACCACACAAACAGCAGTGGCTTCTGAATATAAACAGCAGCCACCTAAAGCACTGGTTGTATCATCTGCTGCTGAACAACTAGAGTGCATCTTAAAAACATGCTCAGATAAACAGAGTACAAAAGAAGACATATTGCACAGTTTTAAAAATTTTACAGAACACATTGACATTTCTCAAACAGAACACACCTATATTGCAGAAGGTGGCCATACAACAGAACAGACAAAGTCACCTGAACCCTCAGTGGCTTCCAAAATTAAAACCGTTTCTCCTAAACTGAAGGTTAAAACTGTTAAACTTCCAAAGACTGATAAAAACACTCCAGATACAAAAGAGGTTGGGCTGCAGAAGAAGGTAGGAAGCAATGTTCAGAATAAAGTTACAATAAAAGAGCACAGTCACCAAAAGCAAGCAGGACAGGCCAATAGCACTGTATTAGAAAAACAGGATTTTGTTAAAGAATATCATCACATGCTTGTCAACAAGGATGAACAACTACTGACTGAAACCAGAGACAAAAAGACAGAGGACATTTCTGGTCACACAACATTTTCAGAAAAAATATATGACCTAAGGGGAAAGGAACAATTTCACAGAAAGCCAACCGATGAAAAGCAATCTGGAACCATACTGCCTAAGCAAGAAAAACTTCCTATAGACAAAGTGAAAGTTCATAGTCACCTAATAAATGAACAAAGAGAATTGAAAGACACTGTTCATGGAAAACAAGAACATATGAAAGAGGAATTAGTGCAAAAGGTGGTTATGGAGAAGGTTGTTAAAGAATGTGGTGAGCATGCCCACCTTTATGAACAGAAACATTCAGGTTTTACTGAAAGTCAAGTCCAACACAAAATACAAACACAGACTAAGAGCCAGGGGGAAGGGGATTCCAAAGGCAAAACTGTAAATGAAGGACAGGTCCCTTTGAAAACAAAATACTCAAGAGATGAAATTATTACAAGTCCACATCATTTTTCAGTGCAAAGGCAAACAGTGAAGGCAGAAGAAAAATATTCACTAGATATAGTAGAAAAATTGAGGGATCGTGAGGAACTGCAACAGATTTTATCCAGGGTGAAGGAACTTGAAACTGATTACAATAAAATGAATATAACTGCACTTCAGGTATTTTTGAGCAGGATTCCATTATGGCTAAAAGAACAAGAACCTAGAGATATAGCAAAAGATGAAGAGGAAGACTCCTTAGACTTAGAAAAACTTAAAGAAAAATTAACATATATTAAAGATAAGGCATCCACAAAGCTTGCATATATTGAAGATGCTATCCACACTGCTGTGATGTCCAGCACAATTCTGAAACCTGAGAAGGAATCTAATAAGCATAGTGGGACATCACGTGAGAAAAGTAAAATGAACATTGACTCAAACAGACAAGATACCCAAAAGAAAAGTGACACTGTGGAAGAAAAAGTCATACAGCTTGAAAGTAAACAGCAAGACTTTTCCCAAAAGAAAAGTGACACTGTGGAAGAAAAAGTAATACAGCTTGAAAGTAAACAGCAAGACTTTTATGAAATGAAATATATAGAGCAAAGAGCTCAATCTCCTTCATTAAAAATGCGTTCACCATCACCTACTTATATAACAATTGAGTCTATTGCTAGATGTACAGATTCCCCTCAAAGAACGGTTCTCTCTCCAACACCACATGTGCAGAGAGATGCAACACCTCCTCCACCACCCCCACGCAGATCAGAGACACCAGTATCAAGAATGCATAGATCTTCTACCTCTCCATCTCCAACAAGAAGTCGCACTGAGCAACTTGCAAAACTAAAAGACACCACAGCAAAACTATCTCAAGGGGCATCACAGCATCGACCACCAACACCCATTCAGGTCACAGAAAAGAAATCAGAAATTATTCAGTCTCCTGCATCACTTCGTCGGCAACTTAAAATTGAAAGTCATGTTATGGAGACTGCATTAACAACAACACTACCTGTATCAGAGTTTGAGGTAACATCTGGCACAGTAAAAGACATAAAAGAAATATTTGAAGAAGCTAGAAGAGCAGATGAAAAGAAGATCTATGCGCGAAAGACTCCCATAGACATTCCAGAACGTTTAGGTCCAGATAATGATGAGCTGGATCAAACACAAATAAAACAAGCTTTTGAGGTGCCTAAAATTGATCTGTCAGGGCTTGTTCATAAGTTTGAAAAACCAAGAGAAAAGGTTTATGTCAGAAAGGAACCAATTCCAATAAATGAAAGACTGGGAAGTGATAGTGAAGATGACATTGATAGAAAATCAGGCAAGGTTGAGCAAATCCCAATATTTGATGTTAAATCAGTTAGAACAATATTTGAAGGCACAGATCAAACAAGTCATATAAAGCAAGAGAAACACAAAATTGGCCTAGAAGAGAAACACATGACATCCATTGATAATAAAAACTTAGAAGATTTGAAAAGTAGTTACATTGAAAGACATAACAAAGTGCTAAAGGGAGATCAATTTCGCAGCCAAACATCTCCACAGATTACACGCAAGAAGCAAAGGGGTAATGATAGATCACCCCAGCCAAAGTCCTGCTCTGAAACAAGATCAGTTAATGAACAGTTTGCAGGCATTGATAAACATGGAAACCAGATAACTGGATCACGAACTGCTACCACTGTATCTAAGAGCGCTGAAAGTGAAGACTTAGTATTTGATTCCAGGTATGCTCCTCCAACATATGCAGAAGTCATCTCAGGACATGTACTGGATATTTCTGCAGATGACTCCCCAGATGAACTGCTCAGGAATTTCCAAAAGACATGGCAAGAAAGTGAGAGGGTCTTTAAAAGCCTTGGATACAAAGTATCAGACAATGATGAAACCATAATGGAAAGTAGCTTTCTCCAGGAAGGGACATTTATGATTGGTAATTAAGCATGAGCAGCACCCGAGAAATATTGCAGTTAATTAACAGGTTGTGATAATTACATATAATTATACATAACTGTAACTCAGCAGAAACTAACCTTCTTCTCTTTACTCTCACCTCACTTCATGATTGTTTAATAAACTTCACTTTCTGCTTTGGTTAATGCTGTGTGGACTGACTAATCAATACTAACCCTTCCATTTTTAAAAACTAACCTACAAAAACCTAACTGAACTCAAACTTTACTTTGTATCTGCTGGCAAAAATGAATAGTGACACAAGACATGGACATATTTTCTATTAGCATTGCAAAATTTATTAAAGAGTGTACAACGATATTGTTCTAACAACCCTCTTCAAATAAATTCTGCCTGCATCACAATATTGACATTTTATTACAGATAGTTCTATCAATGTTCAGTTAGCAAGGGATTTCCTGTAGAGCTAATCTAAAACCACTCTAGTTCCACTCTAAAACATATTATAATGAGACCCCAATTTCTTAGTTTATTCTTTATATTTCAAGGGTAAGAGTCCTTCTTTTGGAAGTTGGCATGCACATCAGTAGCAGTCCACATGTAAACTTAACAGCTTGTATGTAGTAAGATGGGATACACCCAATGATGCTTAAGAAACTGGCTGAACCCTTAGTAGTAGGGCTATTCAGTAGCTCAATTAAGACAAGGGGAGTTCCAAAAGACTGTGGGGTAGTGGACGTAGTCCCACTACACAGAGAGAGGGACAAGTTAAACCAGGGAATTACAGCCCTGTCAGACCTACCTCTTTAGTGGGTAAAGTGATAGAGTCATTGATCAAAATGACCTTATGGGACACCTAAAGAGCAACAATCTACAAGATAGTAAACAGCATGGGCTTGTGGCAGGAAGGTCTTGTCAGACCAACCTGATAGTTTTCTTTGACTGGATAACTAAGGTAGTAGATAAGGGCCACACTGTTTATTTACTCTACTTTGACTTCAGCAAGTCATTCAACTCAGTGCCACACAGAAGTTTGCTGAAGAAGGGGGAGGGACTGGGCACAGCTGGGAAACAGATAGGTAGGAAACTGGTTGAAGAAGAGACAGCAGAGGGTGGTGGTAAATGGGGTCAAATTGGAAGAGATGGGAGTCATGAATGGGGTGGTGCAGGAATCTGTACTGGGTCCTGTCCTTTTCAATATGTTCATCAGGGACATTGGAAAGGGAATCCAGGGCAAGTTACATTTCTTCACAGATTACATAAAGCTCTGTCATACAACAGATAATGCTGAATCAATAATGGAGATGAAGAGGGGTCTACTGTACAAAGGTTAATAGGGGTGGTCTAAGGTTTGGCAGTTGAAATTCATCACCAACAAATGCAAGGTTATGCATCTAGTAAAAAAAAAAATAGGAAACAGTACAGGATGGGAGGGGTTAAACTGAGTACTACAGCAGAGGAAAGGACCTGGGAGTCATCATTAATAACTCCCTCAAACAATCAAGCCAATGTAACAAGGCCTATAGTAAGGCTAATAGGATGCTGGGGTGTATCAGAAGGGGTACTGACAGCAGGAAAAAGGAGGTACTGCTGCCACTATAAATGTCACTGTTGAGGCCGCATCTGGAATATTGTGGTCAGTTCTGGAGTCCTCACCTAAGTAAACAGGGACAGGCTAGAGACAGAGCAGTGCAAGGTGACCAAGATAATTCAGGGCTGGCAGGACAGATCTCATGAAGATCATCTGAAGGCACTGGACATGTAATCACTGGAGACCAGGCAAGAGAGGGGGCATAGGATAGAGACCTTCAAGTTTCTGAAGGGAATAAACAAGGTGAACTATGGGAAACTATTAAACAAGGGAACAGAGTCAGGAAACCAAGAACAGGTTTAAGAGGGATGTGAGGAAGTTCTAATTTACAGAAAGGGCGGTGGAGCCATGGAGCAGTGTGCCAATGGAAGTGATGGGCACCAAGACCATAAATGGCTTCAAACATGGCTGTGACAGAGTGAAGGGTTTGGTGGGTGTTCAGGTCAGTAGCAGTAGGGAGGGAAGCGAGGGGGCGAACAGGGAGGGATGAAACCCCATATGGACAATAGGTCCCAGGGCATTTAGGGAACTCCAGGTAAACTAGATGAAACTTTGGTCTTTTTTCAGCCATCATCTATGTTTCTATACTTTATATAACAAATTTTATGTAAACAGAATCTGATTTTTTTTATCTTATTTCTATTTTTGCTCCTCCTACAGCCTTACTCTGTGCACATCCAGCCACCGCCTCTCCTTCTGAGCAGCCAGCAGGCTTTCCCACACACTGGCTGGCATATACTGCCATACCTTCGAAAGGGGACCCCTTTAATCCCCCACAACATGCTGGAATCCAAACCCTGCATGTGGCCTCACACAGCAGGCCTCACCAGGCGAGGAAGTTGTGGCCATCAAGCTGCTCAGGCAGGGCTGTGATTTTTCTCCTCTTATTAGACCCTCATGAGGCATGGATGTGCAATGATGTCTAAGGTACAATGTGCTGAGGTCTGCCTTGCCTTGCCCCCACTAAGTGTATTTCTCTGACAGAGACCCAGATCTCCATCGGGGGTCACTGCAGAGCGATGAGAGCCCACATTCCACCCCAGGGAAAGGAGAGCAGTCCTCCAGACATGCGATCCATTCCCTCCCCTGCTGACCCTTGATGGCCTGGGTGCATTCCCGAACCTGAGTCGCTAGCGTAGCATGAGGTGTGGCGTCCAGCACCTCAACCTTCAGTGCCACTGGGCTGGCTCAGAATCTGAACTTTTTGTTATGAAGGTACATGTAAATTTCAATTCGTAAGAAAATAATTTAAAATTGAATTAGAATGGAGAGAGCTGTGTGATACATTTTTACCACGTGGCAGATGAGGGTTCCCATCCTGAGCCTAGGACTTCTATCATGGGTTGACTGAGACTGTCACTGGAAACATGCCCTAGCTGAACACCACCTGTATTTTGGAGGGCAAGAGTTTCCTGCTCTGCATAGCTGCCCTTGGTGGTCTGGGGAGGAGGAGGTAACAATGCAAGAACTAAAACTGACACTGGCCCGCAGGCCAATTGCTGGTAGATTTTGTATAAGGCTAGTAAAATGTACTTTAATTCTGCTGGCTCATATGGGAGGAGGTACCCTTTTTGTAAATATACAAAATAGGCACTGGCATATCTGTAGCAGCAGTGAATTTTCCAAGATCCAGGCCAGCTGGCAAGTGACTATAAAAAATAACTGCAATCTCTGCGGGGATATGTGACCCAACAAACATGTTCGCCATTGATGCATAGCGGGCACTGATATAGGGAGGCAGAAGCTCTGCAGCATCAAGTCAGATGTCAATGCTGTGCTCTTGCATTAATGGAAGCAAGAGTGCCAGTGACAGACTACAACCTGTGTGGAGAACTAGGGAGACCAGTGGGTGAAATCCTGCAGTTAAGCTTGGATTTGTGTAAGTGTCATGTTGCAGGAGGAGTAAAACCATGGACTCTAAATCCTGTGGCAGTCATAGAGAAAACCATGAGAAACATAAAATTTAGGCAAATTTCAACTTATAATTCAAATGTTTTCTATGGTTACCTTTCCCTATTATTTTTTTTTTCCCCAATAAATGTTAGTTTCTTCAGGTGCAGCATAACACACTTTCCTTACAAACAATTTGGTCACTTCATTTCAGATATGTAACAGTCAAAACCTTCTATATATGGGTGCCAACTTTTATGAACCTTTGTGGGTGCTACTGCTTCCATACTTTTAATATTTCCATTAATTCTACTGTACAACTGTTATAAGCAAAGAGAAACACAAAAACATAGAGCATGTTGACAGAAAAGAACCATTGGTTCATCCAGTTTGCCTGTTTTTTTTGCCAGCAAGAGAATCCACTTCCATTGTGCTAGAGTAATATTTTGCTATATCCACTTAACAAGTGCCATATAGTGCATGGTGGAATGCAGTTGTGTATGGAAATCCATACCTCGCAAAAAGTTGTTCTGCTGCAGTAGTGACGTCCTCACTAATGCAGAATGACTTTTCATTCTGCGTTAGTGAGGATGTCATAATACAAGGGGCTACAGCAGACATCCTGATTCGTCCCTTGCTGTGTGAGAGGGGAGCGTGAGTGTGCTGGGCAGCAGCAGCAGTTGTGAATCGACGGCCTCGGCAGAACCGAGTGAAAATATGGAAAAGTGAGTCTCTTTTTGTCTTTTTTTCGGGCACCATACACTATAAAGAACAGTTTATGGTTAGCCATACACTACAAGGCTATTCTTTCACCTCATAGATACAATGCTGACTTAGAGACCTCTCGAGCTTTACTCTCGAGGTCATCAGTCGGCATTGTATCCACTCAGTGGAAGAATATCGTTGTAGTGTATGGATAACCATACACTATCCTATATATTATATTACATTTTGGTGTTATTTTCCCTGACAGTTGAGGGATGGCATCAATGTAAGTTAGGAAAGGGAGCCAGGTTTTCCCACAACCATCTACATGTCCCCTAACTCTATACCTAATTTTCTACATAATCACACACTTCATCATAGTATTGAACCATACGATCTGGTGCTGTCAAGTCAATCCACATCACCAGTAAATCCAACTTCACTCATCACATAACTAGGTATATTAACTTCTGATGCCCTGCCTTAAGGTCATGGCACACAGTCAAATCCCCTATCCATATTTTCCAGATTTTTAATTATTTAGGGATTTATGTGAACACAGGATAATTTTTAAACTTGGTCTTCATCTGCTGTGGTTGCTTGCCTGGTGACATCATAGTCCTCTCCAGTGACAGATTCC
Organism: Neoceratodus forsteri; assembly: GCA_016271365.2. Lineage (NCBI taxonomy): Eukaryota > Metazoa > Chordata > Ceratodontiformes > Ceratodontidae > Neoceratodus > Neoceratodus forsteri. The sequence goes on along the minus strand of CM028132.1, from coordinate 799,931,600 downwards.
AAATTATTTCTACCACAACCCTTGTGATGTCACAGGAGAGGAGATGAGTTTGATATCACTTGAAGTCAAGCAGAGCAGATGAAGATCAAGTGATAGAGATTTTGTTTTCATGAAAACTCCATAAGTAATAAAGTATGAGAAGAAGGTAAGTATATATTAGGCTAAATAGTGTGCATTTATTGTATTTTTAAAAGTTGTCCTTGTGATGCTGTAGGCTGCTTTAAAAAGTGCTATGGAATGGTGTTCTATTATTATTTTGCCAAATTGGGGGAGGAGAGTTTTGTGTTTGGTTGGTTTACCCCAGAGCACACATGTGTTTTATAGATTGAAATACTGAGGATTGGTAACATTTGTGTCTGCACACTTTTCCTGAGTATCATAACATTTTATTTGTTAAATATGTGCTTGTAGTTTGCATATAAATCCTGTTTCAATAACTACAAAAGTCTTTTTTTTTATTTTAGAAAATACAAGTGTTAGACAAGGAGCTGTGCACACTTTGTCAAAAGACGGTTTATCCAATGGAGTGCCTGGTGGCAGACAAGCAGACTTATCATAAGGCCTGTTTCCGTTGCCAACACTGTAATAGTAAATTAAGGTAACATCCATTTTTGCTAAGACTTATAGTTTTTTTTTTCATGTTCTTCATGTGGAACTCATGTTTTGTTTACAATACTGGGTCAGTTCACTCCAGATACCGACACTGGTGGTTCTCAACTGGAGCCAGACAGGGATTGTGTCCAGGTAAAACATATCTGTCCCAGCCTTGTGCTACAATGCACCTATAACAGGGTACGTTATGTATTAGTGCACCCAGATAGATTGATTTATTTTAAACACATTTTACCAAGTTAGCAAGCAGAGTCCTGGAAGGCTAATTTCCAGTTGTAACCTGGGGGATGGGGAACACAGGAATTTACAGAAGTAGTACATGTAGCCCACTCCTCCCCATTGTCCAGGGGTATGCTGATGGAAAATGTCCACGGGAAGGGATGACCACAACAGAAACTGTGAAATATTACTTACATTTTTGATTCCTCAGGCCCGGGGTGCAGACTTTATCCACAGGGTGCTGGGCTAGGAGGCAAACTTGATTAGCAACACTTTAAAATCAGGAAGACATGGAACTAAAGTCCAAACAGCAATTTTGAACAACCTGGATCCTTTAATGAAACTTCATTTTTCCATGGAGTAATGGTAACTTGATAGCAAGCTATCAAAAATTGGGGAAATGTTAAAACATTGGACCGAGGGGTCCCTTAAATTAATGTCCACACATTGTCCATAAGTCCATAATATAAGTGTCCATCATCCACTGCGGTATCATGCTGATGGCCCCTAAAACAGGGCAGCATATGATTCACTTGTCATAGCTTTGTACACAGACACAAAAGGCAACACTTGTTCTTACATGGGCAGCTTCAATACCCAGCTTCCCACACTGGCGATACTCTCTGTCTTTGAAACTTCTCTTGGAGGCTAATTTGCTCAAGACCTGCTCAGGTTTACTGGCATTGCAACTGGGCAAGTATATCTTCATCCAATCTGTGGCCTTCTCCCAAAACAGTCACTGAGCAGCTGTGCTCCCTGATGTAGAAGTGACATATACCCACAAGAGTAGCTCCTCGGGCCCTCCCAATGCCTCAGTGCAGCAGAACCTCTCACCCTCCAGCCTTACGTATTCCCTTCGGGGCCAGGGGAGCTGCACCAATACAGATTTGTTCAGCTGTCATTTAAGTAACACCTCTTTGCCCTCATATGTCTAGGGGTCCTGATTAAATGTGGGGTACAAACTGGAAACTTTCCAGGCACAAGGCCTACAGCTCAGAGAAATACAAGGCCTTACCTCACCTGCAGATCATAAGCAGCGTAGTGCAAATTGTTTTCTCACCCCAACAGGCTATAGCTTACCAACAGCTGCAACCTCAAGTGGGGCCAGGGAGGACAAAGGCTGAAATGTCTTCTTCAGAGGAGGAAATTAGTTGGTTCATAGCCCTTGATAGTGTCCAAGGCAAACAACCAAACAAAGCCTTCCTAAGATTCCTGGTAAGATGTGTCAGGAAATTATTATACTACTGCTACTCTGTGCAGGCAGTGTGGAATTACCCCCCCCCCCACACTGCTAATTGCCCAGGGGGACTTCTCACAGCTAAAGGGTCTGAGCTTTCTGCATATGAACATATGCAGCCTTGCCAACAAATTTGATTAGGTCCATGCCTGGGTACTACATGCCAAACCTGATGTAGCAATGCTCTCGGAAACCTGGCTGAAAAATATTTTACCTGACAAAACGTTTAACATACTGGGATACAACTTGATCAGATGTGACAGGTTGACCAGAGGTGGTGGTGGTGTTGCCACATATATTAAAGATAAATTCCTAACCACCAATATTGTCCGCACATCAATGTCCAAAGAATTTGAATGTTTTGCCTTCAAAAATTACCCTCTCACCTGGTATAGCCTTATTGGTACAGTAGCTGCATGCTATAGACCTCCTGCAGTGGGCCTGTGTATTCTGCCCTATATTCACTCTCTCCTGGAAAAAGCGAACATGGAATGCATTATCATGGGTGACCTTAACCTTAATTGGAATGATGCCATCACAAACAAGCTTAAGGACTTCTGCAATGAGCACGGGCTCACTCAGATTATCTCTGACGTTACACGACTTAACAAGAAAAATCCCAACCGAAGTTCACTTCTGGACCTTATACTTGGCAACAAGCCACATAATATCTCTCATGCAGGGATCTTCCACGATGATCTGAGTGATCACTGCACAGTCGCCTGCGTTAGGTGCTCCACACACCTTCCCTCCATCTCTACTTTCAAGCTTAAGCGCAACCTAAAATACTTCAGTCTCCCGGCCTTCCTGACAGATCTTGGGAACATAAAGTGGCAGGATTTCTACCTTACACCCTCTGTGTCTGAAGCATTCTGTATCTTCCAGGATCTGCTAGTAAAGGTTATCAACCAACACACACCCTTAAGGAAAATCAAATACAGGAAACGCGCACCTGATTGGTTTAGCCCACTACTTAAGAGGGCCTTACGGCATAGAGACACCCTTTGTAAAAGGGCTAGGAAGTCACAGTCTGACTCAGACTGGTTCTCCTTCTGGGTAGCCAGAAATGTCTTCGCCAAACTGGTAAGGCTGGAAAAACAACAGTTCTTCCGGTCAGCCCTGGAGGCAAACAAAAACAGTTCCACCAATGTTTTGCAGATTCTGAGAGAGGTTGAGGGACATTCCCCTGCCACCCTGCTACTAGCCAAAATTGTGGCAAATAACACCTCCTACACAGACAGGTCCGAGATCCTTGATCAGCTCAATAACCACTTCACCACTGCAGGCCTTGCATTCGACACATCACCTGTTAGCAAACTGAGCACCACAAGCACCGCCAGCATAGCTACTAGACCAATCATAGCCCCCTCTACTGACCGCCCCCTCTTCAAGTTCCAGCCTGTCTCCTACAAACAGTAGGAGGACCTGCTCCTCTCACTGGATATCAAAAGAGCACTGGTGCCGATTCGCTTGAACCCTTCTTCTTAAAAGCAGGTTCTTATTATCTGGCAGCTCCAATTGCCCATCTCTTTAACAGCTCATTATCCCAAGGGGAATTGCTGCCTAGTTGGAAAACTTAGCACATTATCCCCCTGTTCAAGTCAGGAGACCCCACTGACTTGAACAACTATAGACCTATTTCGTTGCTTCCTGTTTTATCCAAGCTACTTGAAAAAATTGTAAACTCTCAATTAAGGGAGTACTTGCATCATGAGAAAATCCTCAATCCAGTCCAATCAGGTTTTAGACCCAAGCACAGTACCGTGTCTGCTCTTGCCAAAGTGTCAAATGACTGTCTAAAAGCCCTGGACAGTAAACAGCACATCTATGCACTCTTCCTTGACCTTAGCAAAGCATTTGATACAGTTGATCATTCCATACTTCTTGATTCCCTGAGTAGCATCGGTCTAACCTCTGTTGCAGTAAAGTGGTTCCGCTGCTACCTCACAAATCATAAACAGCAAATTAAAGCCCAAGGGGAATTCTTCCCACTAAAATTACTGCCCTGAGGCATTCCACAAGGTTCCATTTTGGGATCTATCCTCTTCGCCCTTTACATCAACCACATCAACTCTGGCCTGGTTGCTGGAAATGTTCCTTTCTTCGAAGATGACACAGTCTTCTACAAGACCAACTCCTCCTTGGATATTATGTACAAGGAGCTACAGCAGGATTTTAATATTCTCCAACACAACCTGCTGAATCTAAAGCTCTTGTTAAATGCAAAATAAAACCCCAAAAGCTGTGATTATCTCTCCATCCTACAATACAGGGATACCTGGGACCCCACAGATTATTACTCTCCTTAATGAACCACTAGAGCTAGTGGACAAAGTTAAATATCTGGGAGTCTGGTTGGATAACAAACTCATCTTCAATGTACATCTAAGTGAGTTAACAAAAATGCTAGGGCAGCGCCTTGGTATTTTCTACCACATAAGACGCCTACTCACCCTGGAAGCTAGAAAGCGGTTGGTTCAAGCAACCTTTCCTACCCTGATTGACTACGCCGACTTCCTATACAGCCATTGCCCCCAGAATGTGCTCCAAAAGCTCGATACACTCTATCATCGCACATTGAGATTTGTTCTTGACTTGCCCTTGCTGACTCATCACTGCTCATTGTACCAAGCATTAGACTGGCTGTCCCTCTCCATGAGGAGGCAAATAAATGCCCTCACATGGCTATTCTGGGCTTTGTCCAACAAACTACCATATCTGTGACCTGTCTGAACATTCAAAGGGTGCCTATGGACTAAGGAACTCCTACCTTGTCCTCCTTAAGTTACCACAAACAAGGACATGTCTTGGCTCAACTGCCATTAGCTCCTTTTTACCAGCGCTTTGGAATGACATGCAAAAATTACTTAAAATCTCCCTGCTGCCCAGCCATTTTATATTTAGGGGGCTGCTCTATAGAGTCCTGAAATCAGTGTGTGATTGTTTCAGGTAAAGCCTTACCCCACTCAACTGAGTCCCTTAACCTCTGTAATCCTTGGCCGCCTATTTCCCGTGTCGGCGAGCATCCCTTTAGGGCAACCACCCCCCCACCTCCCCCTTCTCATCAATTAGCTTCACAGGGGGCCTAATTCTATTAGGCTGTCCTATTTTCCCTCTCTACTATGTGTCTGATACCCTTTCTTCCCACTGCCCTTCTCTCTATCCTTCCTTCCTCTCCTCACTTGTACTCTATAAACTACAACCAGTATACACTGCACTTTAAATGCCTTTATTTGCACTTGCTTTACATGTCTGATTCATCCAAGTACTGATTTTGTATATTGTAACTGCCTGTATCAATGTCTACTTTTGTATGAAGTGCTGTCTACTGTAAGCAAAAGTGTCATCTGTGTCCAGGGCCATCTTGAAAATGAGCTTGCTCAATGATGTAACTGCCTGGTTAAATAAAGTTTGATTGATTGATTGATTGATAGAATTCCAGCCCACATGAAGTAGAAGGACCAATAAAGAAATTTAATTGATTTCTATTTCAAATTAATAGATAAATAAAATAAGAGCACAGCTCCATGGAGCTGAGAAACAGAACAGGCCAGAGAGCCAGAGTCACCCTTGATGACACCTTATCCTGTGCTCAACATGTCGAACAGGTGGTCAAGATCAATACCAAGCTTGGTGTGCTATACAAGCACAGAAAACACCTTACCATGGCAGCCATCCGCCTGTCAGTCATGAGCTCCATCCTCTCCACTATTGACTATGGCCTGGTTGTCTACAGTGCAGCATCAGACTCTGTGCTCAAGAGAGTGCATGTAGCTCTCAACAAGGCCTGCAGGCTCATCTTGAACGGCAATTGAATGACCCACACCTGTTCCCTCTATGAACAGACACACATGTTGTCTCTTAGGTGCTGGACCAAATTCCTCACATGCCTCCTAGGCAAAAAAGCATTACTGAGGAAAGCCCCTTCCCCCCCATGCATAGCAGGCATCCTCTCCGTCCCAGGCTCAGATTATATAACCAGAAGCAGAAAGCCATTCCAACGCACAGCTCTCAGACAGCGTGCTTTCTCCTACAGAGCCCCTCTTTGGTGTAACAAGGTACCCGAATCCATTCAGAACTCCACTAGCTTGTATGGCTTCAAATCAGATGTTAAGCACTACCTGACCTCCAGCTCTGTGTGCACCTGCTTCTCCAACAGCTGATAGTCTCTGGATGACCAGGCCTGGCTCTGCTAACAGCAACTATTCTCAGCACAAGACAAAAGCCATTCTCCCACCCGTTCCTTGACAATGCCTCTGAATCACTCTAAGGGGCTGCTCCTGTACACCCCCTCACCCCCCTCTCCCCCTTCCCCCATCTCCACGCTAGGATGGGTCTCTGCCTCCCTTGCCTCAGCCCTGCCTCTTTGACCATTTTTACTAGAGGCCCCCTCCTCCCCTACCAAACTCCTGTCCTTGCTGACCCTCTGCCCAATGTAACCTAACCTCTAGTGCCTCTGCACCTTACCTGCTCTTGTAATCAACTAAAGCTGATATCCATATGCTGTATAGTGTTTTAAATGTCTAAGAAACTCTGTAACCTTTTCCTGATTATTGTACTGTTCAGTGTCTCAAATGTCCTAAAACTCTGTAACCTTCTTGATTGAATGCCTATACTCTGTTCACATGATGTGGAACCTTTGTAAAAGAGCCTTGGCTCAATGGTTATTTTCCGAATACGAAATTATTTATTTATTTATTCATTCATTATCGGATTACAATACCTTTGAGCACATAACAGCTCTTTTACGAAGGTTTCACATCAGGGGGAAGTGTGACAAACATACAACAGATGGTATTACATAAAATTTTGACAAGAAAGTATTTAAAATGACAATATGACATTAACATTGCAACTAAAATTAAAACTATGAATCGGTAGGAAATCAAAAATAACCTAATAAAAGGAGGCATCCCAAGGTGCTTTGTCAAATAGGAATAGGTAGATTTGGGTGAACAAAGTTCAAGTAAGTGAAAATAAAACAGTGGAAAGAAGGTGGAGGGTGAGAGGGGTGAGGTGAAAGAAGTATTGGGGAAGGAGGCAGGAAATAGGGCAGAGCAGGTAGGGTGAAAGTGGTCATTCGCAGAGAAAGGGGAAGAAGTAGGTACACAAGGATGTGTCAGTACTGCTGAGGTAGTGCCATGTCAGTTGAAACAGTCATAGGAACTGTTAGCTGTAAGATGCTGATGAAGAGGGTCTTTAAATGGTCTTAATTTTGGTAAGGAAGAGATAACACTGGGCAGCACATTAAACCATAGTGGTGCTCTATGTGTAAACGATCATTGCCCGTGTGTAGTCTGGCATCTTGGGACAGAGAAGAGTTGGTTGACTGAGCTATGCATGTGGTGGGAGCTGCAAGAGGAGTTGAGTAAGTTTGTAACACTAGAAGGCAGGAGCCCGAGAAGTGCCTTTTTAGTTAGCAAGCAGGTTTGATAGTGAATCCTCCCATTTAGCTGAAGCCAACCTGTTTTCTCATACAGTTCACATATGTGGGAAAGGCATGCTGCTCCAATAAGAAGTCGGCATGCTATATTGAGTGCCACTGATATTCTGCAGAGGGCAGTGGTGGAAGATGAGCCATAGATAACCAGATCATAGTCAACAATGGATACTATGGAGCTATAGATAGCTAGTATAAGGGCTTCAGGTGTTAGATTGTGTTTATGTCTATGGAGTTACCCTATCTTGATACTGGCAGACCTAGCAACATTCTCAACATGCTGGGCATATGATAGTGAGCTATCCACAGTTACCACTGGATACTTGAAATGTTGAATTTGTTAAAGTGGGACGCCAGAGGAGTTCCTAATGGTTAGGGCACTGGATCAGTATTTGCTGCGAGCACTGCTGAATAACATGAACTTTTGTTTCTGTTTTTTTGTAGTTCAGAGTAAGCTCGTGTTTCCTGAACCAGTCCTCCACTTTCTCAAAGCTGAGTCATAAATAAATAAATAAATAAATAAATAGAGAGCATTTGTGGGAGGTATAAACAGTACCGGGCTGATACAGATGCTTTGAACAGGCCTAAAGTAATAGACCAGGTGCAGACTCCACACATATAACCTGGGCCAAAGTAAAGCTCAAACCTTGGAGGGTACAAAGCATGATCTAAACCAGTACTTGGAGAGTGCATTACTCCCCACCCTGAAGTAACTGATACTGGGGATGTGGCTGTTAAACCCACTGTGACCACCCTGAAAATCAATGCCGGAGAACCAACCAGTTTGTAACCTTCTTCCAACAGAGACAGAATGCTAGCTTAAACTACAGCATGTGTGACTCAGCTCCTTCATTGCAGTTACTCTTTCATTGCATTTCTTTAATGGGCCTAACACAGGACCTGCTCCAGACACAGGGATGGCAGGCCCAATAAAATGAGATCCCAAAATGCAATCCACCCAACTCAACTACGTAGTGTGCCACACCAGGAAAATAACCACTTCGGAGCTACCACCTCCATGGGGCCCTGCTGTAGCCCTGCCACTGCCTCAACAGCCCCACTGCTATATCTTTCTTTAGGGGACCAGGTCTCCTGACCCCAAATGTAAAATGGGCTTAGCTCCAGGCTGCTGTTCATCCAGCCGCTGTTCCTACCAGGACCACAGTTGCCAACGGTCGCCATACTCCTATCACCCTCCCCATCGGAGTTAAAAACCATGTACCCATCGAGGCTAAAAACAGCTGGTACATCCCATCCTGGGGGTTTGAAACCCCAGCCTGACTTGCCCTACATACAGCCTGCTGGCTCTCCTCCTTTCCAGAACCCTCCTTTTTTGAACCTGGGCCAGGAGCAATGCCCCCTTCCGGGAGGAACATGGAAAAGGCCTGTTAAAGGGAACCTGACCAAGAAGAGGAGAATACAGCCTAGTAAGTCAGCCCCAAGAGGGGTGGCTTACATTTAAAATTTCCAGGTACTCCCTCCATAACTGTAAACTCCCACTAGCTCCCTTTTCCTTGGACCCAACATCCCTTCTCGCCTTGTGTTCAATCCCATAGCAGCTACTTGCAAGGCACATCAGGCTTCTCCTCCAGATGACATCATAACTCCCCCCATATGGGGGATCCTGTAACTCAGGCCTCCGCCACTTCAGCTGTGGGCTATCTCATGCTATACTCCAGAGAAAAATGGTTAGCTTCAGAAGCCAGGCAGTGCTTGCCTATTAATCCCCTTCTCCAGTCAGCAAAACTGAAACCAACTTCTTACAACTTCTTAGCTATAAGCAGCTGCCCCTTCCCCCAGGAAGCCAGCATAACTAGCTCCTAGTCCCTGAGGCTCCAAAGAATTAACCCTTTAGTGGGTCACAGGCAAGAAGCCCTTAAATTAAAACTAGTGTAAAGTCCAGTACACCTCTTTAGTGCTCTAACCATAGGGGGGTTATATCTCACCCCTTTTTAAAAATTGATGCCCTCAGAGAGCTCACAGAGTGCCTACCAGTCACCCTCTCAGGTCCTATGGCAAGAAGGAATTGCACAACTCCCCTCCTGCCCAGGCTTAGAGAAACTCAGGCTGCCTCACCACGAAGGTGGAGTAATTCCCAACAAGAGAATTAAAGGAAAGGGTCCGCTTGAGCTCCATGCTCCCAAATCATTCAAGCTCACCCTGGCTACCCATCCTTCTGGACCCTAAAGGACGGATTGCCTGCATCCCCAGGGGAGTGGTGTCCCAGGTCTAATATCTACTGTCCCTGCCCATACTAACTAGCTAACTAAGCCTACCTAAACACTGTCCATTTCACTGCTGCTAATTGCCCAAACTTATTTTGCCTTATACAGTACATCTCCACATAATAGGACACCTGTTCCCCCAATGATTGAAACTGGTACATTGAAACAGCATAAAAGGTCCAATAGGGCCCATGATTATTATTATTACAATGAATCAAACAGTTCAGCAATTCAGTCTAAACATTGTAGTAATTCAAACATGGTTGTGTTTTTTTTTTCAAAAGGCAGGTATTGTAAACAGGGAGCTCTTATCAGTACCAGAAATTGTACCTTTGTGATTAAGTAAAAGTCAACAACAACATAAACAAAGATTGTCACCTTCTCCAGTCCCAGTTCACCTGCTTCGTCTTCCCCTTCCTCACACCTATGCTCTAGGCAGTCTTGGTGCACCAGAATCAATCAGGCCTATCTTTTCACTAAGGCCTCCTCACTCTGACGAGCAGAAATGGCAAAGTACTTACAGAGGTGGAGTCCATTGCAAGTTCAGGTGCATTGTCCATGAACATACAAATGGGCATAGGTACAGTGGGGTAAGGAACACTTTATTTTCACAAAAAGTGAGAGTAATTTCAATCTTGCGCTGGCACAGATGCTCTCTCTCTGACTACCATGAGGCTCCTCCAATCAGACACACCCCAGCAGAACACGAGCGGCTTTCTGGTAACCCCCTTTTTACACTGGAGTCCAATTCCTTACACAATATGCAGCGGATACTACACTTTTATATTCCTCACATGTTCTTACCAGAGGTCCTCTTCTGCTACACCGACAAGGTGCGAAATTTCTCTGATCAGCACAAAATTTCTCAGCTCTCCAGTGTCATTTTGTATTCAAAATGTTTAAAGCAAACAGTCCACATCAGTCCATAACTTTACCCAGCTGAGGCACTTACTTCTTTCTCACCTCCCCTTGTATGTGTTCCATAAATTCGTGTTGCCCTTGGGTTGTACATTTGAGAAAGAGTAATGTGCTCGGGGACAGCCCAGGTTCCAGTTGTCCCAGTGGCACAGCTGGTTGGTGCAATTGGAACGATATTCTTGGTGGCCTGGGTTCAAGTTCCAGCTGAGGCACCTATTTCTGTCTCACCTCTGTTTATATGTGTTCCATAAATATGCACGATGCACACCGGACTCCTGTATGATTATCATATCTTTACCGAGCTACATCATGGAATCACTTTAATTCAAAAAGGCAACCCCACCCCAAAAACATCCTGGATGAGCCCCCACTTGTAGCCCACCCCCTCCCCACTGTCTAGGGGTGTGCTGATGGTAAATGTCCAAGGGAAGGGGGAGACCACAACAGAAACTGCAAAAGATGACTTACGTTTTTGATTCCTTGGGCCTGGGGTGCAGACTCCATCCACAGGGAGCTGGGTTAAGAGGCAAATTTGATTAGCAACACTTTTAAATCAGGAAGACATTGAAATAAAATCCATACAGCAATTATAAACAACCTGGATCCTTTAATGAAACTTGATTCTTCATGGAGTGATGGTAACTTGATAGCAAGCTATACCATTGGGGAAACATTAAGGCATTGGACTGAGGGGTCCCTTAAATCAATGTCCACACATTATCCATAAGTCCATAATATAAATGTCCATCATCCACTGGGGCATCGTGATGACTACTCTTAAAACAGGACAGCATACGATTCACTTCTTATAGCTTTTTACACAGACACAAAAGCAGTAATTCTCCTCCCATTGGCAGCTTCAATATCCAGCTCCTCACACAGGCAATACTGTCTCGCTCTCTCTCTCTGCAACCTTTCTTGGGTGCTAATTGCCCAAGAACTGCTCAGGTTTTCTACTGTTGCAACTGGGCCAGTAGATCCTTATCCAGACTCTGGCCTTCTCCCAAAATACTCAGTGAGCAGCTGTGCTCCCAAATGTAGAAGCCTTACATATTCCCTTCAGGCCATGGGGCCGCACCAATACAGATTTGCTCAACTGCCATTTAAAATTTCCAGATACAGCCGGCCCAGTGGTGCTGAGGGTTGAGGCACTGGAAACCACACCTCGCGACGCCAGTGACCCAGGTTTGGGAACGACCTCAGGTCGCCAGGGTGCCAGTATGGGGGTGGAGGGTGGGAGCTGGATCAAGCATTGGCTGTCCTCTCCAAGGTAAGGGGTGGGGTACCCCACCCGTAGTCCCGCCATCACTGAATGGAGGTTCTGTGCCGACACAGGTAATTAATGGCGTGACTGGAAGGGAGGGCATCCTGAACTGCGTGCATGTGTGTGCCTCCACACGCACGTGCTACGTTGGGGACACATGGGTGTAGGGTCCAGTAGAAAACCTGCAAAATGCCCAGAAACTACATATGCAAAAAAAAAATAAAACATTGCCGATACTCTCTCTATGATGATAAAGTCCCAATAGCTCCCTTTTCCTTGGGCCCAACATCCCCTCTCTTCTTGGGTTCAAATCCCATGCCAGCTACTTGCAAGGCACATTGGACTTCTCCTCCAGATGGCACCATAACTCCCCCCACAGGGAGATCTTGTAACTCAGGCCTCCATCACTTCTTCTGTGGGCTATCTCATGCCATCTTCCACAGAATAATAGTTAGCTTCAGGAGCCAGGCAGTGCTTGCCTGTTAATCCCCTTTTCCACTCTGCAAAACTGAAAACAACATCTCGCATCCTCTTAGCTACAAGCAGCTTCCCGTAGCCCCAGGAAGTCAGCATAGCTCCTAGCTCCCTGAGGCTCCAAAGAATTAACCATTTAGACGGTCACAGGCACAAAACTCTTAAATTGAAACTGATATAAAGTCCAGTACACATTTCTAGTGCTCTGACTCTAAAGAAGTTACATCTACACGCAACAAGCAATTATCACGGCATATACAAGGAAATAAGCAGCAATAATAAAACAACTACAAGTGCAAATAACACTTTGTAAGAATCAGAGTAACAGAATTTACAAGATGTACAAGTTACAACTGTATCCGCAGTCACCAAAAACAGCATAAGGAATGCAAAATCCATAAGCAAATTCAACAGCATGAGGAATACGCATAATGGGCCCTATTCACAAACCTGCACCCTGAAGGCACCTGTCAGGTGCACTGCTCCGCACCCATGGGATTTCCACACAGGGGCCACATTCACAAACACCAGCCCCGGCCTGGCTCCCATATGCGACCCCATCCACCCAGCATGCAGGTCCATGGGGGCAGGTGGGTGGATCAGGTTGGGCAGCCAATTGGATGCCCTGGCAGGGTCTCACAGTGGATCACTTGCACCCATGGGGTGCCATGTTGTCAGCCAGCATGCAGAGTGCTGACCGTGCCAATGTGGGGGAGTATGCCGGCTGCCCAACACCTGACCTCATGGTGTGACCCAATGGCAGAGACAACATTATTGGGGGGGCGTTGCCCCCCCCCCACAGTGTCTGCCACATCCAGCGGCAGCTCCCCCGGGAGGCATGTAACCAGCTCCAGTGGTTTATGGCTGGGCAGGTGCGAAGTGGGCTACGCACCAAAGCTGCGTGGCATGTAGCCCACTGCGCACCTTTGTGAATAGGTCCCAATGTACTGTAGCTTAGACAGCGGAATTGTGTTTATTTATTTATTTGTTGATTGATTGTATTAGAAAGTTTGCGACCAGGAGAGGCACACAGAGCCACAGCTTGTTTCCAAGTGCAACCCGGGGGTAAGGAAATGGGAATATTTGTACAGATGCAAACTGACTTATAGAACAAGATTAAGCTGTTGATGGTATTTTTAGTGAGTGGGTTGTCAGACATCAGCATAAGCAACAAAACAGTGCACAATGAAGCATTCTGAACGTTAGAACTCAGTGATATCACAGTGTTGTTGTGCATGTTTTAGACCTGTCAATCATATATTGTGTATGGGAGTGGTCTGCTGGCACATACAGGTATCTTAGCCAAACAGAATCATATAGCAGAAAAATGTCAGATTATTAGCATCCCACAGCATCCCACAAATTAACAGAAAATTAGCATTCTGCTGCATTCCGGGGCTCTCATGCTTTTCTTTTGTTCTGCCTGTGGATTTAAACTCATGCTGGCACGAAACAAGATCACAGCAGTCTATGGCATTATCAGCAGAAGATGGTAGCTGACAATAGGCAGGAAACCCTCCCCCTGCATTGAGGAACACTCAGAAACAGCAGAGCTTCAGGACAGGGAAGGCTCCAACCTGAAGCGAGTCAGAAGGGATACTGCACCTACCAGCCCCTGGTAGACCAATCTGGGGCTCTACTTCACCGACATGTCAATTTCCTGCTGCTTTATAGGAAGTAGGCCACCAAGCAACCCCCTGCACTGCAGCCAACCCCCACGCTAAGGACCCCAAGACAAGGACAGTACAGAGGAGTCTGCCCGCTGCAATCAGGCCATTGAGGCAGCTGGCAGCCAGACACTCTGCTCCTCAGCAGGTAGGCAGGGGAGCAATAAAGGCGTAAGTTAGGTGACAGAACCCAGTAGGGGAAAGCAGGGAACCAGGAAGTATACCTGACAACTGAGATAAGATTCCTGCTAGCTCTAGTCATAGCTCACACACCACAAGCAAGAAAAAAAATTGGGGAAATAGGTGAAACACTCTGTCAAGGGAAAGGGTGAAGTAAGGGTTTAGAGTAAGCAAAAAGGTGGGAATAGGTGTAGCACACCTATTTAGGGTAAGGGTAAAAAAGGGTTAAGGTAAGCAAAAAAGTGGGAATGGGTGAAACACCCTAGCCAGGGTAAGGTTGGAAAAAGTAAAGTACGCAAAAAAAAGTGGGAATAAGTAAAACACCCCATCTAGGGTAGAGGTAAAAAAAGGGACTAGTGTAAGCAAAACAAAAACAGGCAAGGTAACCAAGTCTGTCACCGCTGTCTCAAAGGTTGCCAGAGAGGAGGGGCGACTGAACTACAGTGGGCTAGGGAAGGGTGAGGGTGGTGGTTCAGAGGCACATTCCCCAGAAGGTGCCACTTCCTAACTCATACACCACTCTGGTGTATTAAAACTAATTTAAAAGCTTATTTATTTGATTTGGCTTTCCCAAGTGATTTATAATATAATTTTAATGTTATTTATACTGGTTGTCTGTTTTTATGTTAAGCGCCTTGATTTTGAAAGGCGCTATAAAAATAAAATTGAATTGAATTGAATTGGTAGAGCAGGACTGTTCAATGGAGCCACCTGCAGTAGTAGCCAGAGAGGATTTGGGGATGCTCCACATGGGAGGTCCCAAAGTGGGTGGCAGAGGACCCCCAGAGGAGGAAGAGGAAATAACTCCTGGTGGGGGACTCAATTGTTAGGGGGACAGATTTGGGTATATGGAGAGAGGGGGAGAGGGAGATTATATGCCTACTTGGTACCATGGCTCGGAGGGATAAGAAGCAGATCCTAGAGACCAATGATCTAGCTAGGGATTGAGGTTAGGAGAGTGCAGGAGGAGCTCAGGGAAATGGGGAGGAGTCTTAGGCAGTTAACCTGCTCAGTGGCATTTTCTGAGGTGCTGTCTGTCTATGACAGAGGGGTGGAGAGGGTACTCTGTACCAAGAGCTTCTACCAATGATTGAATGATTGGTGCAGAGAGGAGGGTTTCGACTGCATTGGGGACTGGGGTCCCACCTGGAAGGATAAAGGCCTATACAGGAAAGGTGTCCTGCATCCATCTGGGAGGGGAACCACAGTCTTCAGTGGACAGTTTAAATGCTACATTTATTTATTTAAAATTGTGGTGACCAGGATAGGCACACTGATCCGAGGCTCGCTTCCAGGTGCAACCCAGAGAAGGGGTACAAATTGGATTAGTGAATAACAGTACAGAGACAGAGGTTTTACAATTAGACAGTAGTGCAAGAAAATTGAGTAAAACAATTATTACAGCATTGTGAACTCATATGAGAGCTAGTTACTATGTCCACTAACTGGCGGTGGGTTACAATTGCATGCCAGATAGGTATTGCTCCTTAGTAATCATTTAAAAGAAAGGAGGGAGTGGGAAATTCGAAGGGTATGGGAAGCTGATTCCAGAGTCTGCTAGTTCTTGAGCTAATTCTTTCAGTATTCTTGGATGCAGCCCCTAAGGTCTTGTTGCTTTGTCCATCCTGAGGTTCCTTAGTGCTTTTTTAACTTTTTCAGTGGTGATCTTTGGAGTCGCCATCCTTGGATGACCTCTATCAGATGCTTTTATGCCACACTCTGGCAATGGTCTGCTATGTTCTTTGGTAAACACCGAGAAAAAGAAGATGTTGAGGAACGTGGCTTTTTGTTCATCATCCAAAATGATCCTGTCTCCCTCTCTAAGTTTAACTATCCCCCCTCTTTCTTTCTTTCTTTCTTTTCTCCTGGATGTATCGGAAAAATTGTTTGTTCCCAGATTTGACTCCAGAGGCAATCCTGAGTTCAGTTGCCACCTTTGCCAGTTTCACCTCTTTTTTGGCCTCCTTGCTTTTCTGAATGTAGTCATCCCAATCACTGTTGTTTTGATTCCTTTTGTGGTAAGCCACTCTTTTGGCTCTAATTGCTGCCCAGACCCACCTGGTTAGTGAACCATATGGATCTTTTTTGCTTTTTTCTTTAGACACTGTTTTAATGCAGAGTTTAGTGGCTTCTTGTATGGCATGGTAGATCATCCCCTAGATGTCTTCTACCCCCAGTATTTTGTGAACCTCATTTAGGTTGTCCTTGATCATCATTCTCATTTTACTAAAGTTGGCACCTTTAAAGCACAGTACCTCCATCTAGGACTGAGATCTTGCCACCCCTGGGGATAATGTAAACCAGAAAGAGTTGTGGTCGCTGTTTGCTAGTGATTCTCCGACATCCACATCTTCGACTACTTCAGAATTTGTTAGGACCACATCAAGGATAGTGCCCATCCTGGTCAGTGTGTTAACTAGTTGGGTGTGTAGACAGTTCTGTAAGGCATCTACCACCGCTTGACTTCTCACTGATCATGCAATTAGGTTACCCCAGTCGACATCTGGCATGTTCAGATCACAAATCGCAACCGTGCGCCATTTTTGTGCCATGCCTCTGATTTCCTCTATGAGCTCCCAAATCTTTCTCATCTGATTGCTGGTGGTCTGTAAATTACCCTGATACATATATTTTTTCCTGATGCTGGGCTGAGCTGAATCCATAGTGATTCTACCTCCTCTATTTTGTTTGTATCAATTGATATGTCAGTTATGCCTTCATGAACATATAGTGACATCCCTCTTCCCCTTTTACCCTTTCTATCCTGTCTATGAAGAGAATAACCTGGGACCAAGAGCTCCCAGTCATTGTTCTCGATGGCCCATGTTTCCATGACGGCCACTAGGCTTGCTTGGGTGTCTGCTTTTATTGCCTGAAGATCACTAATTTTGTTTCCCAGGCTTCTGGCATTGAAGCACACCATTTTCCAAGAACTTGCTGTAGTACGCTTTAGTTGTACATTTTTGTTTGTTTTACCTCTTTTACTGGCCATTTTACTCCCTTTTCATACTTTTTTGGCCGTTCCCAGTCTGCAGACAGGAGTTTGTTGTTTGTGGGGGAGTGTCGGCTAAGTTTCCATAATTTTTTATCACTCTGATGGGCTCTTTAGCCTCAAGCTCCTCCATCCTAGTTTAGGCTCTCCACAAAGATGTCAAATTGTTTCCCCAGTGCCATTATCCCTTCTCAGGTCAGTAAGGGCAACAAGGTTAGTATTCAGGCAGTTTATGGAGACACACCAAGAGGAGGATAGGGAGGTGTAACATGAGATGCAGAAAGAGGCAGGAAAAGCAGTCAGGAGCACAAAGGTGCAAAAGGAGGAGAAAATAGCTGAGGCAGTAAAGAAAGGGAAAGAGACATTTTTCAGATATGTGAGCGAAAGGAGAAAAAACCAGGGGAGGGATTGTAAGGCTAAGGAGGGACGGGAAGGAGTGTGTGCAGGGGGACCAGGAGAAAGCAGGCATCCTGAACAAATATTTTTGTTCACTGTTCACAGAGAAAGGGGAAGTGGAGGGAACACAGTTAAGTGACAGGAACAACAAAGAAAGAGAGGTAGACACTAGTCCATTTATAGAGAAGAGGGTCCTGCAGGAACTCACAAATCTGAAAGTGGACATGGCAATTTTTTCAGATGGGATACATCCAAGGATATTGAAGGAGCTCAGAGAGTGCTGGCTGCTCCTCTGACAGCCCTGTTCAACCACTCATTAGAAATGGGAGTGGTCCCAGAGAACTGGAGGAGAGCAGATGTAGCCCCACTTCACAAAAGTGGTAGCAGGGAGGAAGCTGGAAATTACAGGCCAGTCAGCTTGACCTCAGTGGTGAGGAAATTAATGGAATCACTGCTGAAGGAAAGGATTGTGGAATATCTTGATACCAGCAACTTACAGGATCTGAGGCAGCATAGATTCACCAAGGGGAGGTCATGTCAAACAAATCTGATAGATTTCTTTGACTGGGTGACCAAGGAAGTAGATCAGGGTGGAGTGGTGGATGTGGCCTACATAGACTTCAGTAAGGCCTTCAACACCATTCCATATATGAGACTAGTAAACAGCTGCTGAGCATCCTGGGAGTGGGGCCAAAAGTGGTAAACTGGGTAAGGAATTAGTTGGGGACAGGCGTCAGAGGGTGGTGGTAAATGGAGCTAACTCCGAGAAAGGGAGAGTGACCAGCAGGGTGCCACAGGAATCAATACTAGGACCTGTCCTCTTTAATGTATTTATTGGTGACACTGCAGAGGGACTGGAAGGGAAGGTTTGTCTTTCTGCAGATGACACTAAAATCTGCAGTAGGGTAGATACTCTGGGTGTGTGTGTGTGGAAAAAATGAATACGGATCTAGGAAAGCTTTAGGAGTGGTCAAGTGTGTGGCAACTAATTTTCAATATGAAGAAGTGCAGAATCATGCACTTAGGGCACAGTAACCCAGGGGCAGAGTACAAGATGGGGAAGTGGTACTGACGACCACCAAATAGAAAAGATACCTGGGGGTGATCATATCTTATTACCGAAAGTTGGCCAAACAGTGTGACAAGACTGTGGGGTGACCCAGTGAGATGCTAGGGTGCATACAGAGGGGTATTACCAGCAGTAAGAGGGAGGTGGTGATACCACTGTACAAATCATTGGTGAGACCTCATCTGGAGTACTGTGTCCAGTTCTGGAGACCACATCTCTAGAGAAGGACACAGAGTCGAGGCGGTCCAGAGGAGGGCAACTAAAATGGTGCAGGCTCTGCACCAGAGACCATATGGTGAGAGACTAAAGAACCTCAATATGTACACCCTGAAGGAAATAAGGGAAAGGGGGAGTATGATAAAGACTTTCAAATTCCTCATGGGTATAAATAAGGTATAAGAGGGAAGCATTTTTCAGAAAAAAAGGTTCAAGAACAATGTAGCATTATATGAAGCTTGAGGGAGATAAACTCAGGAGAAACGTAAGGAAATATTTCTTCACAGAGAGAATGGTGGATGCCTGGAACAGCCTTCCAGTGGAGGTGGTGGGGGCAAAAGATATGGTGGGATTTAAAAATGCATGGGATAGGCATAAGGGAACCTTAGTTGTTAGGGAAGGGAGGGTTAGCCGGAGATCAATGTAGGTAGGGAAGCCAAGCCGTCCCTATCTGCCATCAAATTCTATGTTTCTATGTTTCTGTTCCATAAATTCTTATAGTTTGCATGTAAACATTGTGTTTTGCTTACTTATAATATGCCATTGGTAAGCAAATATAAAAAGTACACAAATAAAAATTTAAACCAATAGCCAGGAGATGAGAAGAGGATTGGGAGAGGTATCAGGTAAAGTAGAGGGAGGCAGGGAGGGAAGTGAGGCAAGCAAAAGCACAAACAGGGGAAAGGATAGCCAAAGGGGTGATACAACAGGACAAGACTTTCTTTGGGCACATCAGCGAGTGTTTAGGGGAACTAAGGTGGCTAGTCTAAGGGATGATTGCAGCTGATTCCAAGTCAGGGGGAGAGCACAGCTGATGGCAGCCATACCATAGTTGTTGCAATATTTAGGGACATCAAGCGTGATATAAGAATTCTTTCTGAAAGAATAAGTGCATGAAGCGCGGTGAAGCAGTTTCGAGATATAGGGTGATAATTTGCATAGCAAGGCTTTGTAAGTCCAAACATACATATTTAATAGTCTTCTGGTGGCAAGGGAGGTTCAGCATAGAGGTTGCAGTGGTGTGTCCTGGTTGGTGCATTGGTGATGAAACGTATGGCACAATGGTAGAGGACGTCCAATTTATGCAAGTTAGACGCCAGGCAGTGGGCGTATATGATATCAGCATAATCCAATAGTGGAAGAAAAGTGGATTGGACTAGTTTTATTCTGGAATCTTTGTGGAACAATGTTTTATTTCTGTAAAGAAAGCCAAGCCTTTGCTTTAGCTTTAGTTTCTTCCCAAGGGCTTTGACATGAGAGGAGAAGGAGAGGTTAGTGTCTAGCAGGAAGCCAAGGTATTTAAACTTATCCATCCTTTCCAGAGTGTCACCTAACAGAGTTACGATTGCTGTTTTGCAGAGGTTGGTTTTATGGACAGAGCAGAGTGATTGCTGGGTTGGAAGAAAATGACTTTTGTTTTACTTGCATTTAGTAGTAATTTAGAGTGAAGGAGGTTATGTTGCAATAAATTAAATTCCGATTGGAGTTCAAGACAAACATCTGTAATGGAGGGTTTAGTGATATAGAGGACAGTATCGTCTGCAAAAAAGTGGATCTGAGCATTCGAGTTATGGTTACTTAGAGTATTTATGTATAGCATAAATAATAGGGGGCCAAGGATCAAGCCTTGCGGTACCCCTCTATCAATCAGAAGAGGAGAGGAGAAGGCTCCATCAGCTTTGATTAGTTGAACACGGCCGGTTAAATAGCTGCAGAACCATTTTAGGGTAGGAGCATTTATACCATGCTCCTTGAGCTTATGTAAGAATATTGCATAGTCAACAGTGTCGAAACTTTGCTCAGATCAAGGAATACTGTGTCAGTGGTTTGTTTACTGTCTAGTGCACTGAGTCAGTCATCTAATACCTTTGCACAGGCTGAAGTGGTGCTGTGGAGGGGCCAAAAGCCATATTGCAGTGGGTTGATTAGGTTTGATTTGTCTAGGTAGTCTCTGGTTTGGACAGTTAGTTTCTCTAACAGTTGTGATAGTATAGGAAGAAGGGAAATAGGCCTATAGTTATTGAGCTCCCCAGGATCACCAGATTTAAAGAGAAGAAGTATATGGGCTGTTTTCCATATGGCAGGGACTTCACTATTAGTGATTGACAGATTAAGTAAATGGAATATTGGAGCTGTTAAGTATTTATAGCCTGTTTTTAAAAATATAGGGTCCAGGACATCTGTTCCCATGCTTTTTTTAGCATCAAGGTACAAGAGTAGGTCTTCTACCTGCATGAAGGTGAATGGAGATAAGCAGAAGGAGTCCTGCAATTGAAATTTGATACTTGGATCCATTGGGGTAAAGGTAGGCTGCATATTAGGAGCTGGGGAGGAGTCAAAAGTAAGGCCTGCTATGGAAAAATGAGTATTAAACATTTCTAGCATGGTGAGTCTATCTGTTATAGATATTCCCTGGCAGATTATTTTTTGGGGTAGGGAGGGAGAGGATAGATGTCCCTCAACTGCTTTAATGATTCCTCAGAATTTTGCAGGGCTATCCTTAGTATTCTCAAGAACACTAAGGTAATATTTTGATTTTGTATCCTTCATCAATTTAGTGCAGGCATTACGATGGGCTCTGAAGGATGCCCAGTCGTTCTGGTCTTTGGTTCGCCTGGCGTTGGTCCACAGATGGTCTCTTAAAGTACAGTAAGAGCTCATTTTAATTCTCCTGAGAACCAGGGGCATGAACCTTTTCTAGTCCTACATTTGATCTGTGGTGCATGTTTATTGATCATACCAAGCATGTCAGGGTTATGAATGGCCACTGCATCGTTAATATCGGTGGCAAGATAACATTTTTGCCAATGTACTGTGCTAAGGTCTGAAAGGTAGTTCACTACATTAAATTTCCTGAAACTCCTCTTTAAGATGAACTTACAGGGGGGATTGGGTCTTTCCAGGCCCCTTACGCAAACTACGATATTATTGTCACTTCTGTTGTTACGAAATATTGCTGCTTGGGGGATTTTGGGTGGTTTATTAGTGAGATCAAGTCAAGAAGGGAGCTGTTGTTGAAATGTTTTTGGTTTGACCTAGTAGGTTCAAAGATTAGCTGACAGAGGCCATGCTCATCGCACATATCCTTTAGAAGGTGAGATTTATCACTAGGCCAATCAAGATTCAGGTCACCAAGGATCATTGATTCATTGCAATTAGAAACTAGAAAATTACGCATGAACTGCACTATGTCTAATCCCCCTGATGGAGGTCTATAAACACTGATGACATTGAGAGATTTTGCAGAGGGGAGTTGTATTTTTAGGGCTAGACATTTGAATTCACTGGGTTTTGTGGTGGCTATGAGGATAGTAGAAGAGAATCTGGCTTTTACATATATCATCACCCACCCACCCCCATCTTTTGGGTCTGTCTATATGAAAAGAATTGTAGTTTGGGAGGGCAACTGCTTGGTCTGGGATCGTTCTTTTTAACCAGGTTTTGGTTAGCACAATAACATAAGAATTGGTATGTGAGACCCAAGATTGAATAGCATCCAATTTCTTGATGAGACGACATACGTTTATTAACATAAATTTCATCCCCTTAGCCAATGCATATTCTGTAGGAGATAGCAGTGGGGCAGGAGGGCCTGGGTTTAGCTCTACAGTATGTTTCTGGAGCAAAGGAGTAATAGGAGGGTAATTTGCTTTAGTGAATATCTTGGAGGGTAAATCTTTCAGTTTGGTGGGAGAATAGTTTAGAGGTTTATTCTTATTGGAGTAGAAGGGGCAAAGGGCTGTTGCTGAGTGCAACATAATAGCCTGTATCAATACAGGATGATGGACAACAGGGGTGGTGGCCAAGGGTGGTGTTGAGGGTACATCCCATGGCAAGGGGGTAGTAGCTGCTGTAGTAGAATAGGGGATGCAGATGGGGGAGACGATGCCGCAGACTGGGAGGGCATAGGAGGATTCTCCATAACAATAATAGCCCTCGTGGCATGTAAGCTTCATAAGTGCTACAAGAACAGCAGATAGAAGGGTTGAATAACAGAAGAGTGGCATAGTCAAAGCCATGAATGGGCCTTTTTAGGGGACACTGATTGAAATATGACAATGCAGTAGCAGTGCAATTGGCCGGTCTGAGTTGAAAGAAGCAAAGGCACTTTGGTGGCCTGTAATGGTAAACTGGCATAACTTGCAGATAGGAAAGTTGGGAGATAGATAAAAAAAAAAACACAAGGGTCATGTGACCAGTCAGGTGCTCACCACCTCCTATAAAGCTAAAGTCAACCAAGGGTGAGGTGGTGCAGCTGTCACGCTTGTGCAGCAGTGGGTCACACAGGGACTCACTGCGTGTGGTCTCCTGCGTGTCGGCTACCCGTACCTGACCAATTAGGGTCTACTAGGATGCTGGGACAGAACTAGTAGGGAATAAAACTGGGCAGACTTAGTGGGCCAAGCGATCCTTTTCTGCTGACACATTCTATGTATCTATGCATCCATGTAAGTACGTGCTGTCAGGAGCAGACCAGCAGGATAAGGAGGGTGGGTGTGAGATCTTGCCATCTGACTGATCCCTGGTAGCCAATGAGGAGTAGGAGTTTGTGCAAGACAGGGAACAGGTTTTGGGGAAGGGGGTGCTGTTGAGGTGTTCCAACTTCAGGAATGAAGTCACTGGACTTAGCTGCTCAAGGGCTTGGGGAAAATATATGAGGAAGGCAGATACAATCCTCCACATCTAGTGTGCCATCCTCTGGTGTGTGCCCTGCCCTGCCATGATCTGTGATTGCTATGTTGGATTTTTATCCTGGCTGGGAATCCTGCTGCCCAGTTGGGCCCTGCTACTGGGGTGTAAGCAGTGACAGCGGCTGGCCTTGTGGGGTACCCAGTCACCAAGGTTGGTTTACAAGACGGGAGACAGCTTCAGTAAACATGAGAACTTACCTGGGTTGCATGAGCTGCAGATAAAAAATAATAACTGAATTAAGGAAATTTGGTTATCTTGAGTTTTTGTTTTGGCCAATTACATTTATGACCAACTGTCAAAGTGACTTCCTGGAAAAAGAACCTTACTGTAGAGTGATCATCGCTATTACTCTCTGTCTGTCATTGCTGCTCAAACATGATGTACAATCCTCAGCCCTCTTCCAGATAGCACCCATGTCTCTCCCTGCGGCATCATGCCCCCAGTGGGTGTTAACCTGTTTCAAAGATTGTAGTAGGCCACTGAAGCATGAAGGAGGTGTGGATATCATCCCTGCTGCCCTAGCCCATTTTATCACCATATACTGTAGCCCCTTCCACCACTATGACATAAGGCTGCTTACTTTATATGGGAGGTGATGACATTGTGTCGTCGCACACAGTAATGTCAGCATTGTGCCGATTCTCAACTTAAGGTACTCAAGCAGAGGGGCGAGTGATTCCTTCTAGAGATGTCATTGTATCAAGGTTTTATGGTATGCCATGATGTTAGAACTTACTTGGTTTGATACTGTGGCTGATTTAAGGATCTCTGGTTTTTCCACACCTAAAATGTAGCCCACACCCTCCTCACTGTCTAGGGACCTATCTTCCTGAGGAGAGTGGCTACCCCTGCAGAAACCTCATACAAGACTTTCAAGACAGAAAATCACAGTGAAACTGAAATGATAAGGAAGCTTCATCTTACCATGGCAGAAGAATTTCTGGAAAAGTTATCTCACCCCCCACTGACTGAAGACAGGAGCATCATTTCATTCAGGATGGAGACTTCTATTCTGCTGTTATATGACCACCTCCCTGAGTATCCAGGAATGCTGGAACACGTTAAGGCTGTAACTCAAATGTTCTAGGTAAAAATCTGATTAAGATCTTGGCAAATTTATCCAACATCTATAAATAGATAAAGACTCCCTTACTCAATCTATTTAAAGTGAAATTCCAATTTTATTCTCCTGGGCCCCCAATGATTAGAGGAGGCCCAGGGGTTCCAATTTCTTTTAACTTCTCTTCAGTCCCATGGGGTTACTAACTATAATACATACTGGAGATTACAAATGGAAGATGGGCTGTACATGGCATGCAACAAGGCTTACAGATCTCTGCTTAAGGAAACTAAGAAGATGTTCCCAAACTGCTACCAGAAGTGAGGTGCTCCTGAACCCACTGACACTGGTAATTCTCAACCAGTCTGCTGTCTCCACATATTTCTCCCTGGTCATCCCCCTTATTTGGAGGCAGGAAGCTTCTCCTCAACTTGGGCCCTGGACACAACACACTCAGGGACCCAGGAATTTGCTCTCCTGACCAGACTTCCCTCTTACTCCAGAGCTTCATGCACCTTCAAATCTCCACCACTACACGCAGCCTCTCCCCATTCCTCTCTGGTTTCTCCTTCCAGTTACCATGGCCCTTAGATCACACAGGCCACTTCTTTACTGCCCAGGCACCCCTTGAAGATATTTTAGGGCCAGCCCGGTGGTGCTGAGGGTTGAGGTGCTGGATGCCACACCTCACACCATGCCGACGACCCAGGTTCAGGAGTGACTCGGGCACCAGGGGTCTGTGGGGAGAGGATTGAGCACCTGAAGGCTGCTCTCTCTCTTGGGGGATGACCTGGGGATGTATGGTGCTACAGCAACTCCTGGTGGAGGCTGAGGTGCTGTAATAGTGCTGGACAGCACGTTCACTGCGTGGCTGATGCTGGCAGGGTTGCCGTGCACCACACGCATCAAGATGTCCACCACGCATGGGGGAGGGGGGGATACACAAGGAAAAACCCTCCCACCCTGGATAGGTGATGGCCCTTCCAGTGCCTCCGCCACACACCCAATGCCGGATGCCTGCCACTGCCCCTCCAGTCTCACCGGGTCTGGGGAGATTCCGTAATGACTTTGAAGATGGCAGGTATCATGGTGGGTGGTAGAGCGAGAAGGTGAGTGAAGTGGCTTGAGAGAGTTCTGGGAATGGAAGTGATAGAAAATAGAGTTGGGGAAAAGAAAGATATTTTAGACAGGAGGTCTATCCCTGGCCAACACGTCCCTTCCTCCATTCTCCAGAACTTGATTTAAACCTTAGGCCAGGGGACACTTCCAAGGCTTGTTGAAACATGACTCATGGCCCACCCACCAAAACATGGTGGTGCCCTGAGATCTGCCCCTCCAAGCAGGCCCCTAAACTGGGTGGATGTCCCCTGCACCCCTTCAACCTTCCCCAGGCCACCCTGCCATGCTGGGTATGGGAGGGGCCCTGCCACTACCCTCTTCCCTGATGGAGCTCTGCCACAACCTCACCAACCCTGGAGGCCCATAAAACCAAAATCCCTGGGCTGGGATCTCTCTAGTACCCTCTGAGCTCCCTAACTAACTAGGCCTCTCCTCCACTCCACCCATGGAAACCCAAACTCCCCAATGACATGTCCAGTCTGTCTAACCCTTCTCCCATTGGAGCACCCTAACCACCACACCAGCACCACTTTGCTGCACCCACTGAACCTGGCTACTCACTTAAGGGGGGGGTGCCCCCCTTTCAGGCCCAAACCTGGACCACCGAGCCCCTAGCGTCCTGCTTAGCTTGCCATCTCCCTCCAACCAATCCAGAACTGCCTAAAACGTTCCCTTATATAGGGCTGCCCTATGCTTTATTTTTTTTTTATTTATGACTTTGATAACCGGGTGAGTGCACTGATCCCAGGGACCGTTTTCAGGCACGACCTGGGCCATAACACATGGTGCAGGGTGACAGTGGAGTACAAGGTAACAGTAATACACATGAAACAGATTTGATACAAGCAACAATAGTAAGCACAATATACAGGTTTGATGCATAGGTCCATTTGAGAACAGTGAATACAAGGTTTCAATATCGGACATGAGGAGATTTGGTACAAAACAAACAAATCGTAGGCACAGTGTACATTGTGTGACTGCATCATCCAGTGAGCAAGTAATACACAGAATACTCAGTATGGCAGCCAAAGAGACCAATACAAATATTTTCCCCAGTGCCTACTCTCTACCCTAATTAACTGGGGAAAATAGGGAGGGAGGTCCTCAGGGTGAGCAATAAGCTCCTCTCAAATGAGAGGGGGCTTACAAAAATGTGCAAGATATTGGAGCCCACACCTATGAAAGAACTTGACATAGTGGAGATAGTGCAGAGGAGGGCAACCAAAAAAAGTATCTCAATGGGAATAATAGAATAAATTGTAATGAATTGTTCACTTTAAATGTAAACTCTAACACAAGAGGGAATCTTTTGAAGTTAGTTGGAGAAAAATGTAAGATGGATGTCTGAAAGTATTTTTTCACTGAAAGACTGGTACACGTATGAAAAAAATTTCCAAAGGAGGTAACATAGTATAGTATCTGCAAAAACAGTGGAGGGATTCAGATTGGGTTGGGACAGTTAAGGTGGTCTGATATGATCAGTGAAGGATAAGGTTCCTATTTAGAAAAGGGCCATTACTCATGCACTTGGTAGGGTTGGGCAGACTAGATGGGCTGAATGGCCTTATTCTTCCATCACATTCTATGCTGTTACGGTTTTTCCTTATGTGTTTTATGATATGTAATTTGAATATGTTATAGTTTAATACCTTGAAATACTTTTACCCTCACTTTCTGGTATACAATAATGTAACTGAATAATGATTAAATCAGTTTGTTTAAACAAATGCCCCATGCCATCATACACTATAAAAATAGCAGATGGGGGGGAATACACAACAGAGCTATGATTCCATCTAAGGATTTTGATTACATCAGGCCATTTGTGCTTTGCTCAAATGGTCTGTGATATCATCAGAGTCCTTTGCTAGAATCACAACAGTGTTGTTGTGCG
Source organism: Neoceratodus forsteri (assembly GCA_016271365.2). Classification (NCBI taxonomy): domain Eukaryota; kingdom Metazoa; phylum Chordata; order Ceratodontiformes; family Ceratodontidae; genus Neoceratodus; species Neoceratodus forsteri. The sequence continues at coordinate 799,903,923 of CM028132.1, read as the reverse complement.
TGTTTCCTCCACAAAACATCTGTGCCATGGCCGTGCCTCAGTAATCCATTATTTCTGGAGCTCCTATCCAAATTTGAGTGGTGAATGTGTGCCTACAGGAAGTCAAGTGAGTATTTATCAAACACCAATAGATTTGTGCTCTGATCCAGGATTTAAGTTGAGGTCTCTGATGTATGCCATTCTCTGCTTCATTGGACAAGTGTGTTATATTTACTTTCATTGCCTGTAGGTTACCTTTTGGATTGAAACTAATAAGAATTTTACAACATAATCCTTGACTCACCCTATACCCTGAAAAATTACAGGCTTCTAAAATTGGCATTAGAGATTGCGAGGGTGTCTGGCACCTTCCAAGTCTTGTAGTGTACCCAACAGTACTATCTACACACAAGCGCTGCCCAGGCTTATAATAAAGTGCTCAGTATTCTTTTATTCACGAGTGCAAAATAGCAAAATCAATACAAACACTCACAATTGATGCCATAAGCAACAAAGTCCTGGATGGTTTTAAACAGTACAGCCAACAGCTCATACACAACAGGGCCCCATTCTCACTGACGTCAGAAAGTCCCATCACCTAAAATATTTCTCATGTGGTGCTTTCTCAAAGGCTGATATGATGCTCACTGATGTCCTCTTATATACAGAAGTCTTAAAGGGACAGTATCATTAGTGCATAAATTTAATCAGTGCTCAGTGCAGAAACATATTTTTAAAATCAAGATAAGGACTAACACATAAACAAAGGCTGCATACACATTTTAATATAACACATAATGTATAAGGAATGATTGCTATATCATAAATAACTTAGTTTATAAATATATGACGTTTCATGGTTCAAACAATCCCATTAATATAGAAAATAAAGAACAAGATTACACAGGGTTTTCTAATAAAACTGACAGCAAGCCAAAAGAGGTTTAGTTGCTGGTGCAAATCTGAAAAGAAAAGAGAGAAAATAGAAAGGTTTAAATTTAATATATAATTAGTAGCATTCATTTCTTTAACAATGGTTTAATCTCATTTCTACCATTTTGTCCTAATCTTTCCATAGCTTTTAAATGAAAAATCCAGTACTGCTCCCTTTTAAGCATCAAGTTATTGTAGCCCCCGCCAAGACTGAATAGGTATCTCAATGCCAATAAACACAAAATTGTGATCCTTGCAGTTCCTGGCTTATGGATGTGCATGTCTAGGGTATTGGTTAGGTCACCTCCCTCAACTGCCCTGACATGTTTCCCCAATCCTGGTTTTTAAAGCCCTTCTGGTCTTTCCTATATGGAAACAATTATATTTACATTCTGCCAAATATATCAAACCAGTGGTGCTACATGTCATGAATCCCCTGAAACATGCTTTTACTCCAGATATTGGATTCTTAAAGGTTTTGGTGTTTTTAACCTTGGGGCAGTATTTGTAGTTCCTGTATCTGTTACTACTGCTCTCTCTTCTTGGAAGACACATACATGGACTTTCATCCAATGGTTGTACAGAGTTAACAATAATGTCCTTTATTGTCTTACCCATTCTAAAAACAATTTTTGTGCCAGACATAATACAGAGACTGCCTTGGTGAGGTTAATGAATCAGGTCCATGGGGCACTTGATGGTGGACTTTTCATGATATCTGTGTTCGTGGGCCTTACCAAGGCTTTTTTTTTATTCTTTTTTCTCACTTCCCACTGACCTCTCTCCAGCGAGGTCACTCAGCATACCACTCTGCCCGCCTGCCTGAAGGCCTGTTGGTGCTCCTCAGTCATCAGACTCCCTGCCTCATCCAGCGCTGTCCTAATCCCCCAGTCTGAGTCCTCCAGGGAAGGACTGCCATGCCTCTGGTGCCCTTTCTTATAGTGTTGGCATGCAACGCTGGCTTGAGGAAGGAACTGAGGAGCACCTCCTGGAGATCTGGCATTGGGTGTGGGGCCATAGCTCCTGGACCCACCTTCGCCTGTAGGTGGGAGAGGTTTTGCTTCTTGTTTTTGCCCCATCCCCCATCCCCCAAGCAGAGCCCGAGCATGCAATGACACCAGGCTCGCCTGTCACTGCTTTGCATCCCCCTGTTCCAGCCCTGGAGCAATGCAGTGCCTCCAGTCTCCACCAGGGGCCGCTGTGATGCTGGGCAGTGACCTAGATCCCCCCGAGAGAGGAGAGCAGTCCTCTGGATGCTCGATCCTCTCTCTCCTCTGCTGACCCCCAGCGGCCCAGGCCCATTCCCGAACCCGGGTTGCCAGCGTGGCATGAGGTGTGGCATTCAGCACCTCAACCCTCAGCACCACCGGGCTGGCTCCTTACCAAGGCTTTTAATCTTGCGAATAATCAAACTTTGATCAATGCAGTGCAGAGTCAAAAGTTTTCAATATGTGGTTTATTGACTATTTAAAAGTGTGTTCACATAAAACATTGATTGATGATTCATATTCTTGAGATTAGCGGGGTACCCCATGGATCCAACCCTGGCTCCTTCTTGTTCACCTTTTTACCAGCTCCCTTCCAAAAGGTTCTGTGAACATTGACATAATACTTTATGCAGATGATGCTGTGTTATTTTGCAGGGGTGATAGCTTGAGTGAATTTAACAATAAGCTACAGGAGGATTTCAGTAGCATTCAGACTATGTTCTTGCATAATAGATTATTGTTCAATTCAAAGAAAACAAAGACAATGATCTTTTAAGGCACTTCAAGATCCAGTGACACTGACTTTCTTCCAGTAAATTCAAAGGTTGAACCAATTGAAAGGGTATATGAGTTTAAATACCTTGGTGTCCTTTTAGATCATTGTCTTTCCTTCAAAACTCATGTCTGTGATCTTATAGAATGATTCCATCAGAGTAGGGCTGCTTTAAAAACAAATGATTTTCTGGTTACTTTCATTGTTAGACTATGGTTCTGATATATTCCATTACCTCTGACAGAGTATTTGTCAAAACTAAAAGTCACTTATCACAGTATTCTCAGGTTTGTGATTGGTCAACTGTGCTTGACATATCATTGTGAACTTTATAATCTGTGAAATGTTTTCCTCTTGAATATTATTTTTCCCATAAGTCATCTGTATTTGTGTACAAAGTTATATTGAGTTTGTTACCTAAAAGCATAGTTGAACTTTCTCCTACATTTTTCAAATTCATTTGGTACTAGATCACAGAGCAAATTTACCTTCAAAATCCCTTTGTTTTGAACAAGACATGGTAACTCATTCAGTTTGAGTACATCTAAATTCTATAGCAACCTTCCACAAACAGTTACCTTGTGTAAAAGTATTTTGTGTTTTAAGAGTCAACTTAAAAAAAAACTCTTCATAGTTGGTCCGAATGTAATTGTTTTTGATGTATTACTATTTTCAATTACACTGTATGTAATAATGCAGTGTTCAGTTTGTACTTGATGTTATTAAACTATTCCCATAAGAAAATGGACAGTTATGCTCATATGCATATCAGTGTAAAATGAAATTAAATGAAATATTTATTTTGGCAATGCTGTCTCTCTTTTCACTTAAACATTTTTTTTGTCTTCCAAGGAAAATAAGGTATGTGCTTTAAAACTGCCACTGTATTTGTAAAGATTTGTTTCCACACATCAATTTTCCTTTTCTCTTTCTGACAGCCTGGGAACTTATGCATCTCTCCATGGGCAAGTCTACTGCAAACCTCATTTCAAACAGCTATTCAAATCCAAAGGTAACTATGAAGAAGGTTTTGGTCTCAAGCCACATAAGGAAACATGGAATTCTGTTAACCAAAAAAGCTCTGCCAATACAAATAATGCAGCAGAAAATAGCTCAGTGACCCATCCAACTGTGAATGGAAATGAAGACGCAATAAATATCTGTGATGCCAAACCTTGTACTGAAGAGCAAGGTTTTGATAACTTGGATGACAGCTTACTGAAATCTACAGAAAGAGGCAAATTAAAAATTGCATGGCCTCCTGCAATTGACACACAAAAGAAGTCCTTCACTATTGAAGAGGAGGTTAAAGTGAATAAGCCAAAATGGCCACCAGAGGGGTCTGTACAACAAACACCCAAGGAAGAGACACATAAAACTTCATTGTCAATTCCAGCACAAACTGCATCGTTGAGTGAAAGAAGTGAGAGTCCATTAGATACTGTTGATTTGAAGCAACCAAAGGAAGAGGAGCAAATGCATGAAACTCAGAATGTGGTAGATATAGAAGTGACACAAATTAGGAATGATTCAGAAATTGTAGATGCAACTGTTTGTGAGATAGGCAAAGATGTGACTGAGAATGAAGAAAATAGAATGGTAGAAGAGGAAGTGAATGAAATGTCAGAGAATGAAGTGATAAATGGAATAAATAAAATTGTAAATGAAGATGAAGGTGTTTTGCAAGAAAGAACAGAGGAACAGGATCAAACAGTAGAGAGGTCAGATGATATGGACATGATGCAAGCTACAGATATTGATGAGGAGTTGACCAATATGGAAAGCGACTTAAATTCTAACAATAACAACAATTCAATATTTATCTGTTCAGATTTTTTTCCTGAAGAGGCTGATACCACAGGCAATCCTGTTCAATTAAAAAAGGTTACCAATCCCAGCTACAGAATAGATAATTCATTAGCTGAAGCACAAGAATATAATCTTGGAAAATTTCAAATAACTGATCATTTTGAAAATGAGAGTGAACACTGTTCAAATATAATTTCTACCAAACTGGTCATTAGAAATGTTGAAGAAATAGGCTATACAACATCAGATGATCATCTCAAATTCACAGATGGTGATAGTTCTCCACAGTCTCGTGCCAACTGTTTGGAAGACATTTCAAAGGAAATCCCTAATACCAAAACACTCCTTGATGACGCAAGGTTCTCAAGATCCAGGGAGGAACCAGAAAAAGATGTAAACTCCCAAGGTGACACCAGTTCCAGCATTGTCAAGAAATCCTCTTTTGATAAGGACAGTGAACATTTCTTAGGCTATGGTCAGTCACTCTCTAGGGCTAGCAATGAAAATCTTTCTAGCTCCCTTCATGAAGACCTTCTGGAGTTTAAGATTAAGACAAGCAAAATGTGCTCAGAAAACAGTACAGAAATAGAAGCGTTAGACAACAATACAAGTTCCAATCTGCTAGATTCAGAACATAACAGCGTTCCAGTATGGAGCAGTAGTCTGGGAGAGAATTCAGAAAAACTAACTATAGAAGAGCAAATAAAAAGAAATCGATATTATGACGAAAATGATTAAAACATTGGAATGTATAAATGCAACTATGCTTTTAGGCCCTTTTTCAGTAAAGTGCACATTTCTACTGCATTAATTATATGAGATATCATTTATATAGTTAAACTTTTTCTATTTGCATTTCTATATATCTATTTAAGGTATTTACATTATCAAGGGGTTTTCACTTTTCAGTGTTACACAGTCAGTTTTACATTTTATACAACAGATAAGTCCATGGAGAAATGAATCAGTGTCAGCTTTATCACTTTAGTATGCAAAGGTCATCTGAATGAAGTGTGTTAACAGATATTTTTTATTTTACATTTTATGAGTTAATTTGTGTTCTTTCAGATTTTACATAGATATGTATAGCAAAGCACCTGGTGTGCATACTATGAATACATAATTTCTAAAACCATGTTTTCATTTCTTAATTCAAGATAACTGAGCTGTTGCTCCAGCTTTATATATTTTATGTGGGTTCTTTAAACATTGAAGATTCTTATTTTAAACTGCCAGATACAGTAGCATAGCTTTTTGCAATTTTTCTAAGTGTAAGTTAGTAGTTACTTTTAGAAGAAGTCTTTTTACTTCTTTTCAGCTCAAAGTAGTTTATATAAAGGATATATATGTTATACAGTATGTATGTGTGTGCTTTGGTTAGAATCATAGGTATTGTTGCTTACTAAAAGTCATTACTGTTGCCTTCTTCACTGTTTTCTATGCATAATAAAAGCACTTTTCAAACAGTATCACTTGTGCTTTCTTATGATAATATACTAATTTTGCTATTCAAATGCTAAACCTCTCAATGTTTGCAGATAAACCGAGTGCCAGATCTTTTTTTGTGGACTTTTCCCTCCACAGAGCCACACCTTTGCAATTGTAAGCCATCAGCACCAGGACCATTTGGAAACTTTTTCCAAGGTGGCACTGCTCACATTGGCTGGTGCCACCTACATAATGTGAGTGGCCCAATACCTCCTCAGTTATTTTCTCCTACCACGAACTACTCATCATATCATGGAAATCACCTTTGTTGATTTTAATCACTTGAAGTTACGATGATCTTAATTTACCTTTAGTGTTATTGTATGACATATTGGCTCCTCCAAATAAGCCTCCACTTTTATGCTTCTGTCAGTATGGAACAAACATAGTTATAGAGGTTCACACACTTTGTGTTTGCTGCATGTGCTTTCACATGATGTGTAGAACTGCAACATTTGACAAGGCTTCATATAGGCTATGAGGGGATACTGACAGAAGACTTTACAAAATTTCCTACAACAAATAAAAGGAGAATTCCAGGTGGACAGCATCAGCATCTATCTCATGGTCTCCAGCTCACTCTACCTGATCTGCCACTGGGGAACCCACAGATCTCCTCGTCAGGTGGTTATGCTGTTGACTTTGTGGGGAAAATGCCATTCATCAAAGCAGAACTCAAAAAAAGGCCTCTTTGGAGCATTATTGAAAACATTCAACATTTTCCTTCCTAGTGCAGGTCACCTCTTACTCCCTGTGATGGTAGGTTTCAAGGTATTTGTCAGTCTGTATTGCCGACTGGACCATTGCTTAGACACCAAGGTTAGAAGCAGGCACTGGTTGCTCCTCTGTCAATGACATGCAGACCATTCTTAGTGCATTGTTGACAATCATTGTCCAGTCATTGCTTTCTGTATTGACTTCACCAGCTGGTACCATCAACATTAGTGCTGTTTTTTGGCAACTGTCTCTAAATTATTTGAGCTACTTTTACCATCCCTGCAACTGATGATCATCACTGGCAACTGTTGGTACCTCTGGGACTGCAGTCCCTGTTCTTGTGTCACCCCTCTGGTCCCTCCTACTCTGCCTCAGCCTGAGGAGGAGGAGGAGGAGAATGAATAGAATCCAGACCTCCTGGATGAGGAGAAAGGGGTGTAGAGGACAATCAACCCATTTATAGGTCTGACTTTAGTTTGCTGCCTCCTCCTGTAATGTAGACTCTGTGGCCTATACACCCACATCTGTTCCAGGAGATGCTTCATTTTAGGCTTTGCTATGCCTCATGCAGGACAAAATAGGCTTTGCTGCTTAGAAGAAGGACTCTACTACAAGGACTCTGCATGAATTTCTGAGATCCCCACATCTTTTTCAATGAAAATTACTTTCATTTTCTTTGCTTTGCAAGATGGTATCATGCTTACATGAACAGACCCACTACATTACTGGCTGTCCCTCACAAAGCAGTTAGACAATATCCTGCCCCCTCTTCCAAGGCTCTTTTATGCTACCTAGCCTGAAACTGACTTAGTGGTCATTATAGCCACTCATAGTAGTTCCAGGACTTACAAGCCATTAGCTCTTTGCATCCTGACAAATAATCTAGAAAACTGGATGTTACAGGCAAGTGGACCAATGCATCCAACTCAATGAGTCTTTGTATTGCCAATTACCATGCTTACATGATTAAATACAGAACCAGAATCCCAGCTGGGGCATTTCTTTCTCACTTCTGTATTGCATTTCAAATATCAGAATAGGCTGTGGAAGTCTTTATGAAAAAATCCAATGGTACTGTATGTTGTGCATGGCTTGGAGACCAGTAAGCATTTACTGCATTTGTATATGATGCCTCTGATGCTTCCACTTCTGCAGCTGCATCTGGCATCTGCCTTCATCAGTATTCATGGCTGAGTGTTGCTGGTTTTGCTACTGATGTTCAACAATCAGTCTAACTCACTTTTTTGTGGATAGAGATTATTAGGCCATGACATGGAGCTCAGTTTGAAGGAGTGCTCTTATGTGGCATGTGTGTAGTGCCCCAATGTTCCTGGTGCTTTTCAAAAATAGGCATCCAGGTGCTACAGGACTTGACGGGGGATAGGAAGGTTCACAAGGGTAGTTAGGTGCCCCAGTTATGTGTGCCTCCAGCAAATAGGTGCCCCCCCCAGAACGCAAGCCCCAGCTGGGCTTATGTTTTTTAAAAAAAGTTGCTCTTCTGCTCATTTTCCCTGCCTGCTGCATCCTTCAGAACCCCACCCCCCCATTTACCTCACACTGGGAACCTGCTCACATGGCTCCCAGTCATGACTGCAGGTAGGCAGGGATGGCCTCATGAGGATTCCAAGATGGAATACTCAGTCCAGTTTTGAATGGCAACCACCATTCTTGTTCAGTTAGTCTGTTGGGGAAGAGCAGAATGAACAGCAGCAGTGAGAGGGGAGTGGCAGGCCAGCCATGGCTCAGCCAAAGGGAGGGACTTACCTGTGGTCCTGCATCCCTCCCAATGTCCTGGCCAGTCCTCCATTCAATCGTTCCTTCTTCTTCCCAGTGGCATTAGTCCAGTGCTGCGGCGGTGAAGTGATCACATCAGGAGGGGCAGCGGCAGCAAAAGGCTGACCCTTCTGGCAGCATAGCCCAGAAGGAGTGCCATCAGGAGGGGTGGCAGGTCCAGGCCATCTCCTCCAGTCAGCAGCAGTAGTAAAAGGTCCATGGGGGAGGCAGATCCAGGCCTCCCCACTGGTGCATCAACAGCCCAGTAGTAGTGAAGGTGAGTGCGAGGAGGCAGGTTCAGCCCTCCCCATGTCACAATGTCAGCAGAAGTCCATGGAGGTGAGTGGGAGTAGGCAGGTCCAGGCCTCTCCAACGTGTCTGCTCAGCAGTTCCGGCCCCGAGGAGAGTGAAAGTAGCAGTACCAAAGTTGGGTGCTGGCCGTCGAAAAGTAAAGATTTTGTTTTTGGTTTTTTTTTTTAAGAAAAAAAAGAAATAACTTTGGACCCTTTGGGCGCCAGCAGCAAGAACTACCTTTGTGCCATGCAAGGCCCTGGAAACAGACTGCCCACAGGGTGGAGTCAAAGAAAGGCTCCATTGAGCCAGTGACTGTGGGACGGGCAATGCCCAAGTCAAGGACTGCCTATGGGGTGGAGTTGAAAGAAGGCTCCCTTGAGCCCAGAAATGTAGAGATGGGCAAGGTCATGCCTTAGGACTGCCCACGGGGGGGGAGGGGCAAGAAGGTGGAGCCCAATAGAAACAGTAGGAATGGGGCAGAAACTTTTTTTTTTAAACTCTATTTATGTCAAAGGGATCAGGGCATCTCTCCAGAGTACCCATGTGACCCACTGCCTCTACTACCAGCCAGAAACCACCCCACCGGTCCCACAGACTCATCCAGCCCCCCCCGGATCACCCCTCGGGGGTGGGCCCACCTCTCCTACCTGGCAGCCTTCCTGTGATTAGAGGGACAGTCCTGGAGCTGGGGTGTGAATCATGCAAACCAGTGAGGGCTGGTCCAGCAGCAGGATGTGGGCACTCGTCCCAGGGGTCCCCTTCACCTCCACTGATCCACCGGGGTATTTTTTCCTTGTTTCTCCCATTCTACTGAGGCCCCAGAAGCAGTAGCACTTGTACGTGGAGGCTTGCATGAGCACTACAGCTCCAGTCATCAGTCTCATCCACCCTTCCTGGCCTACCGCCAGGGCTCCTCGAATGTAATGCTGTCCCCCTGGCCACCACCAGGGGGCTGTCAAACCCAAAAGAGCCTCCGAGATCCCTCCCTGAGGATGAGAGTTGCCAAGCGATGGGTCAAGCAGTACCTCCCCCTCCTCCTCCCGGATGACCCCCAATGACCTAAGTCCATTCCCGAACCCGGATCGCTGGCATGGAGCAAGGTGTGGTGTCCAGCACCTCAACCCTCAGCACCACAGGGTTGGCATGGGCAGGAACTATTTAAATGCAATGATAATTTATGAATGCCTTAAAGTTGCATTTAAAAGGGAAAGGCAATAGAGACTGGAATTAAAGGGGCAATGCACCCCAGGAATGCACTGTTTGTCAAGAACTGTACAGAAATCACTAACTGTGATGTTTTGAGGCCTCTGTAATGATATTGGCCACTGTCCCAGTATCTGAGTGCCATCAGGAGATAACCACTAAGAGACAGTGCCTCCTGAGTTAGACTGTCTAAAACAAAGTGCCTGAACTGTTTTACTGTTTGCCAAGAACTGTATGAAAAGACTAATTGATGTTTGTGGCCCTTGTAATTTCTGTGTCTATAGTTGCCCGAACTGAGTGGACACAATACCCAGAGAAAACCTTTGCCAGAAATAATCACTACCAACACCAGGTTTAAAAGAAATGGTTTTAGTGTGCTGCCACCCCTGTCTGAGCGTGGTTCCAGGTGCCCCAATCCTGTTTTCCCCCAACCAGCTGTCTTGTCCCCATCTGTTTCTTCTAGGTTCCTGTGTTCCTGTTCATCCTGATGTCCCAGCAGTCCACGAAGGGGCTGTGGCTGGGTGATCTCAGACCTGTTCCTGGAGGGCTGATTTGTCCCAGTGGTCCATGGAGAACTGAAGCTGAAGATCTGCACTGCACTGGAAGAGTCTTCTGTTCTGTATCCTGGTTTCGTGCTTTTTTTGTGCCCTGGACAGCTGGTTCCCCCTCCTGTTCCCTTCCTTCCCCATAGACACACAAGGGTGGCTGGTTGAAAGTACAGTAATGCATTTAGAGCTTGTGTCAGGATTTATTACAGTACAGTAATGCATTTAGAGCATTAGGAATGATTTATTGTTAGCACAGAATGTAGTATGCGGTATAGTAATTTAGTAATGTTATAGATATTTTTATCTTTTAAAGTTTAGAGTTTAGAGAGTTAGTAGGTATTGTTATTCTAGTAATGTTCAATAAACTTTTGCCTTGTTTTGCATTTGTGTCAGCTTCATGCCTCTCCTTGTATGTCCCAGCTAGTGGCTATTAGGCAGGCCCCCTTCCCCTAAATTCTCCAACACCCGCTGGCAAGGCATCACCAGAGATATCCACCTGCAGTTGGTTGTTGTAGTCGGAATTCATGTTTTCCTTCCAAGTGGTAGCTGGGGTGGACCTGTGCCCTGACCCAACCAGGCCATTTTGAAAGTGGGCAGCATCAGTGGCTTCCCTGGGTCTATGTGATAACAGCGAACACCTAAAGGCAATCACCATTATTGCTCAGTCAGAGTGCTGAAAACATTTTCGGCCTCTGAGGAACCAACACATCAGGACAAGCGGTGCCAGGACAGTTTTACTGTTTTCTGATGGGAGCTGCACCCCCACCCCCCAACTTAAGATTCTCAACTCCAGGGGATGCATGTCGAGGAGGTGAAAGCAATAAAAAATAAAGGTTGGACCAGGCGCAATAAAATCGCACCAGCACCCGGACCCAAACCCAGTACCTCACCCACTCCAACCACTAGCCAACCCCCAATGCCAGGTTGCAGCTTGGCCAGCTACCACAGCACCACCCCCTACAGCCTCTCTGTCCCCTCCCAGTCCACACTCGCTGTGCTCGCTCCCACCCCCCCACGCGTATGCGCATAGCGACATCCTGTCGCCCAGTTCACCCACAGCCTCATCCGGTGGCCCTACCCTCCCATCGCCATGATGGATTGCATCGGGAAGGAGCCACTGTTATGGATGGTGCCCTTCCTCATGCGTCCACCTCATGGGTTACCAGCTTCCCTTGCCCATTACACATGGGTAGAACCTTTGGGAGAGGCTCCCATTTCTCCCATGAGTGAGTTCTGGTTGGTCTACCACTGAGGTCTCTGCCTCCAAGCTGCAGTCTTCAGGTGCCCATTTTGAGGCCCCTAAAGATTCTGATGCTATGGTGCCCCTTCTGCAGTCCCACCTTCTGACTCTCTTCTGACTCCCTTCTGTCCCCCTGTTCCACTATCAGGGGCTCGTTTTTGTGCCTGACAATATAACAAGAGATCACATCAGACAGGAAGTTCCTAGATATTATTTGGGAGAGTCACGCACTAGAATTAATAGTCCCCCTTCCTGTACAGCCTCCCAGCCTTTGTCAGTACTCTTCACAGAAACAGAATTTGTCAACAGAAAAGAACCGCTTGGCCCACCCAGTCTGCTCAGATGTTCCCTGCCTAATCTGTCTCCACAGACCCCTAAGGGTCTCCAACAATCATCCCTTCTCCCTGTCTAGCTTCTGACATACCCCTATGTGTATCCCATGCATGCATGAAGCCCCCACTCTTTTTGCTCTCACCACAAAAACATAGAATTTGTTGGCAGAAAGTGACTGCTTGCCCACCTGGTCTGCTCAAATGGTCCCTGCCTAGTCTGTCTCTCTGCACACCTTAATTGGTCTCCAACAACTCGCCCTCATCCCTGCCTATTTACTAATAGTCATTTATGTCTATCCCACACATGCTTGCAACCCCACTTCTGCTGGCAGTCTATTCCAGGTGTCTACCACTCTTTCAGTAAAGTAATACTTCCTGACATCCCTCTTAGCCCCCCCCAGCTTCAATGCATGCCCTCTGGTCCTGGTGTTCCTCTTCATAGAAACATAGACTTTGATGGCAGTTAAGAACCTCTTGGCCCACTCAGTCTGCCCATTTCCCTACCTATTGGATAAGCTGCAGATCCTAGTTAACCAACAGCCTACTTCTTCCTACCCCCCACCAGAATTGCCTTATGTCTGTCCCATGCATTCTTGAATTCTCCCACTGTTTTTGACCCCACAACCTCCTCAGGAAGGCTGTTCCATGTGTCTACCACCCTCTCTGTGAAAAAATACTTCCTTACGTTGCCCCCTGAGCCGTCTCCCCTCTATCTTCAAATTGTGGCCCCTTGTCCTTGCACACCTTTTTCTGAAAGATGCTACCCTCTTGGACACTGTTGATTCTCTTGAGGTACTTGAAAGTTTCTATCATGTCCCCTCTCTCCCTACATTCCTCAAGGGTATACATATTATGCTCTTTTAGTCTCTCTTCATATAGCTTCTGGTGCAGACCCGTCACAATTTTAAATGCCCTCTGCTGGACTGCCTCCATCCTGTCTATGTCCTTTTGGAGATGGGGTCTCCAGAACTGCACACAGTACTCCAGATGGGGTCTCACCAACTGTCTGTACAGAGGGATAAAAACTTCATGTTTTCTACTGGTGATACCTCTCCCTATGCATCCCAGTATCCCCCAGTCCTCCTTACATCCTTCTCACATTGCTTCCTTACCTTTAGGTCATCTGATATGACTACCCCCAGGTCCTTTCCATTTTTGTTGTTGTTGGTGCCCCCCCCCCCCACACTGTGTATTCTTCCCCTGGGTTTTTGTCTCCCAGGTGCATTACTTTGCACTTCTTTGCATTGAATCTAAGCTGCCATACTTTGACCATTCCTCCAACCTTGCCAAGTCCTTTTTCATCCTTTCCACCCCCCCCCCGTGTATCAACCCTGTTGCAGATCTTTTTGTTGTCTGCAAACAGGCATACTTTCCTTCCAGTCCCTCTGCAATGTCACTTATAAAGACATTAAAATGGATCGGTCCCAGTACTGAACCCTGTGGTACCCCACTAGTAACCCCCTTTTCTTCAGAGTGGGCTCCATTTACTATTAGCCTCTGTGTCCTGTTGTCCAGCCAATTTTTGACCCAGGCTACCACCCTGGGACCCACCCCAGGCTGGCTAACTTGTTTATTAATCTTTTGTGTGAAACTGTGTCAAATGCCTTGCTAAAGTCTAGGTAGGCCATGTCCACAGCCCCTCTCTGGTCTACTACTTTGGTCATCCAATCAAAGAAATCTATTAGATTCTTCTGACATGACCTTCCCACTGTGAATCCATGCTGCCTTGGGTCCTGTGCCCCGCTGGCCTCTAGGTACTCAACAAATCTTCCTTTCAGAAGTTATTCCATAATTTTCCCTACCACTGAGGTTAAACTAACAGGTCTGTAGTTTCCTGTCTCTGCTTTGCTCCCACTTTTGTGAAGGGGAATCACATCCGCCCTCCTTCAGTCCTCAGGTACCACTCCATCCTCCCATGATTTGTTAAAAAAGGTGTCAGTGGTGTCACCAGTTCTCCCCTTAGCTCCTTTAGAATTCTGGGGTGAATCCCATCAGGCCCCATTGCTTTGTTCATCTTCAGTTTTAGGAGTTCTTTCAGGAACCTTTCTTCTGTGAATAGACTAGCATCAACCCCCTATCCAGAATGCTTCTATTGATTGGCTTAGGTACATCCCCACCTCTTCTTTTGTGAATATTGAGCAGAAGTATTTGTTCAGTATCCCTGCTTTTTCACTGTCACCCTCTGCTCACCCACCCTCCTCTTTATTAAGCCTCACTATCCCTCCCTTGGTCTTTCATCACTCCCCAGTATACCTATAAAAGGTTTTATCCCCCTTTCTAACCAAGTTTGCTATCTTTTCCTCGATTTGAGCCTTTGCTATTCTGACTGTCTTCCCTGCTTCCTTCTGCTTTAACTGGTGAAGTTCTCTGTCCTGCTCATTCTGTGTTTCCTTATACTTCCTGAATGCTGTCTTTTTCTCCCTAACCTTCCCCGCCACCTCTTTTGAGAACCATAGTGTTTTTTTTTTCCCTTTGCTTTGATTTATTTGCTTCATACAAAGGCTTGTTGCCTCTGTGATGGCAGTTTTGATTTTTCCCCATTGTTCCTCCACCCCTCCTTCTTGCCCATTTGCTAGTGCTTTTCTGAGGCACTCTCCCATTTTGCCAAAGCTAGCCCTCCTAAAGTCCAGTGCCCTCACTTTTGTATGGCTTGACTCTACTGCTGTGTTTATCATGAACCACACTGTTTGGTGGTCACTTGTTCCCAGATGGCTACCCATTTCTAAATCTGAGATCCTCTCTCTGTCCTCATTTGAGAGTACCAGGTCTACAATTGCTCCATCCTGACTGGGTTCCAACACTAGCTGTCTGAGGCATGCCCCCTGTAGGGCATCGGGAATGATCCTGCTCTTGGATGTGGCAGCAGCAAAGGTGCTCCAGTTAACATCTGGCATATTCAGGTCCCCCATCAACAATATCTCCCCTTTTTCTGCTATCCTAAGAATGCATTCTATTATTTCCTTGTCCATTTCCTTCCCCTGAGATGGGGGTATGTATACAAGCCCCATGTGGATTGTAGTGCTATTTCCTTGTCTCCAGGGTGACACACAGTGCCTTCTCTCCTCCCTATTTACCCATTACTTCCATTGCTTTGATCCCTTCCCTCATCCCTCCAGGTGGACCCCCAGTCCCCAATGCAGGCAAAGCCCTGTGCTTTGCACCAGTTTTTCAACTATTCATTGAATCCTATGGTGCAGAGCACCCTAGTCTCACCCATGCCATAGACAGACAGAACCTCTGAAAAGATTACCGTGCATGCCACTTGTCTAAGACCCCTCCCCAAATCCACAAACTCCTCTTGCACTGCTCTGATCCCATTCCCAGCCAGGTCATTTGTCCCTAGGTGGACAATGATATCCAGCTCCCTCCCCTGTGCAGCTGCAGTCATGATCCTAAGGATTCACTCCCTGTCCCTGCAAGCCATATCACCAGGCAGGCACCTTGCCTCCCTCTCTCCTCCCTCCACCAGTTCTACCCCCCTAAAAACTGAGTCCCTCACTGGAATTGTTTCCTTCCCCTGTGGGGTCCCATGCCACTCTCCTGTGCTTCTCCTTTGAGGAAGTTCCCAGCATCCTGCTTGGTCTCCATTGTGGGTGCATCTATACAGGAATCACACTCTGCCAGAATGGCGTATAAATTGTGGAGAGTTAAAACTGCAGGGACGTGCCTCTGTTCCACCACCCTCACCCTACCTGAGCCCACCGTGGTCCAACCGCTCCTCTTTCTTGGCAACCTCTGAAGCAGCAGTGGCAGCCCTGGTGGTCCCTTGGTGGGAGAGGAGGTCCCTGGAATCCTAGCCAACTCAGCCTAGAAATGAGCAACCTCCTCCCTCAGCCCAGAGAGGTGCCTGCAGATGGGAAAACGCTGCATCCTCTAGAATTTCTCCTAGATGACTGCCACTCCACAGCCACTGCACTGCATCACTCCCATTATGTCTTATTGGTGGCCCCTCAACTGTTGCTTTGTATGCTTACTCTTTTCTCTCTCTGTTTACTTTTTTTTTCTCCCTACTTTTCTACTGCCTCTGTGCCCTTACAGCTCCTGCCCTTCCTGTTCTGGGACATAAAGTTCCCTGTATTCCTCAGTAGTTTCCTTCTTACTTGCTCAGAGTCAGACCACCCACAGCTACGGGGTGAGGGAAAGCTATTCTTTTCCTTCTAGGATGATGAGTCTTAGTGCCTCTGTGATCACTTCCTTCCAGCTCCCAAACAGTAAGTTCCTGTTGTCAGTCAAATCCAGTGCCTATAAAAGTGGAACTGGCTAAGGGTGGAAGGGAGGGCTATATATGTAATCCCTCCTGTTTTGCCCCATCTAGGGGCATACTTTAAAACATTGTAGATGGTCCAGGCAGGAAGAAAAGAGCAGTCCAAAGAACTAACATATAAGACATTGTGATTCTGGACCAAGGCAAATTGGTAGTCCTTACCTGCTGCTGTCTTCAAGATTTCGGGTTTACCTTCTCATTCTCAGAAACAGACTCACTCCCCAAGCCGACCACCATACCGGGACCTCCCCCTTCTCTCTCTGAGGTTCAGCAGAGCCCCTGCAGCCCCCAGAGGCTGGATTCTTTCCCCTGGAATATAACTCGTGACAAATTAATCTGACTGCAAAATTTGAGGGGAGGCAAGGATTTCATTTCATTAAACTCCCTCCTTACAGTCAAATAAAGTTCAAACCAGTTTCTCCTCAACTGGCTTTTATTTTCACCTGCATGGCAAATTATTCCAGCGATACAGAGGTCACCATTCCTTTATAAAAAAATAAATATTCAGCTCCATGGGGCTACAAACTTTTTTTACACTTCAGCTGGACTTAATAGGCAGCAGAACAACTGATTCAGCAGACACCAGAAGGATTCTCATTTCCTACCCTTCCTATCTCAGGTGATCTACCCAAGAACCTGGAACCCAGATCCCTGCAATCTCCTGGCATATAATGATCCGGTAAGCCAAGCCTTCCTTTTACTTCTTTCTCACCGGGTCTCCTTTACTCTAGCACTGGTCATCCCCCTGACACTAGCGTGAAAGAGTGAGCTGCCCTCCCCACCTGGACCCCTGGGCATTGGCCCATGCCCCAAGGGCATGTAGGATTTTGGTGCTATGTGACAAGGATGACTGCAGGAGGCGGCTACCTGGGAAGGTGCAAAATCACAAGGTGACTGAAAACAGTAATGTTATTTAATGTGAGGCTTTACCCCGCATGCCCCCACCCCAATTACTTAGATTCCTACTGTGGGTGCAACTCCAGAAAGAGGGGAAATTCAGGTCGCTCACACTGTCGGTGCCGTTGTGCGTCGTCCTTACGACCAGTCACTGACATACAGTCACCCACATCACAGGCTACCATTTTCTTCCTAATGATCCAGGCCCTGACCCATTTTCCAACAACTGGCATTGATGTACAGACTGAGGCCACTTCTACTGGTCACTTGTCTCCACCTCAGCCTTCCATGGCCCCCCAATTTACTCCGGGGTGTACTGCTGTTACCTTTCTCCTATGGGGAACTCCTGCCAGGCCCTCATCCCTTCCAATGATTCCTGGGCTTGAATTAAGCTCCATCATGGGGACCACCCTCCAAGGCCTGCCATTCTTGGCCTGTGACCCACCCGGACTTTATTGACCAGCGTCCCAGGACCTGTCCCTCCAAACAGGCCCCTTAAATGGGTGAAAGGCTCCTCGGCTCCCCAGGTTGTCCTGCCACATCAGGAATGAGGGGAACCCCTGCCACAGGCTCCCCTACTGAGAGGGCCCTGCCACAGCCCTCTCAGCCCTGGCAACCTGGGAAAAACACCAATGGGCTTCCTAAGGGCTCCTACGTCTATTGGCTGGGCTTTCTAAAGCCTCCCTAATGCCCTAGCCCCAATGACACAGGACCTGGCTACCTGTGTCCCCAACGAAGCTCCATACCCCCACTCCTCATCGGCCACAGCGCATAACCATCCTGATGCACTTTACTTGGGGAGGTTCCCCACTGACCCTCCTGGACTGCCGAACTCCCTCATTCTTCCCGCCTACCCATGTCCTGATTCTACTTTCCAGCCTCCCCTCCTCCAGCCTCTGGCCAAATACCCGGGCTGGAAAGGCCACAATAACTTCCTGTCAGACCCTTTTATACCCTATTTCTGCCCTCTGCTGGCACTTTGAGGCATCCAGAGCAATAACCCCCAGAGCACTAAACCCATTTCCTAGCTCGGGGGGTAGGAGGGGGAAAGGGATGCCTTAAAGTGGGAATATAAGCCCCGTTTTTGCAGGGGGCTTACATACAGTTTCAGTAGTAGAGTAGTAAAGCTCTAGCAGCTGCCTCCTTCCTCTTGCTGCCAAAAGCTAACTAGGGAAGTTTTAAGTGCAGGGACCTGGCTTTCTGATGCCTACGCCACACACCCTAATTTACAGCTCTCCTCTTCACCTAGCTAACTGTACAGATAACAGTTCCCTTCCCCCAACTCAGACAAGCACACTAACTCTTGTTTTTTTTTTTGTTTGTTTTGTACCCTAATTGAAGGTCCCAGTAGTGGAGCTCTAGTTCTTTAGTCCCAGTAGTAGAGCAGTAACATTCTATCAGCTGCCTCCTTCCTTTTGCTGCTCTCTGCCAAAAGCAAGTTAGGAAGTTTTACATGCAGACACCTGGCTTTCTGCTGCCTAAGCCACATGCCCTAATTTACAGCTCTCCTCTTCACCTAGCTAACTGCACAGATAACAATCCCTTTCACCAACTCAGACAAGCACACTAACTCTTGTTTTTGTTTTTGTTTGTTTGTTTGTTTTGTACCCCAATTGAAGGACCCAGTAGTAGAGTTCTAGTTCTTAAAGCCCTGGACACACTGGGGAACTTAAAACGGTTTAAGTGCCTTAAAACCTTTTAAATCCCCCAGTACTGTTTACGGACAGACTACAAGCCCCTTAAAATGTTTTAACGAAAGTGTTTTTAGACCCTGCTAGATACCTAGTCTTAAAACCATTTTTAAAAACGTTTTGGAGCTAGCATGGTTTTACTCACAAGTCTGGACAGGAGTAAAAATGTTTTAAGCTGTAATGGTTTAACTAAAACAGTTTATAGCTACAGTTTGTACAGGTAAGCACAGTTATGTGTGTTGGACTTAAAATAGTTACGAGGAGAACAGGTTTAAAACTAGCAGTGTGGACACACTAAACCATTATAAAAATGGTTACTGAGTAGTGTGGATGCACTGAAATGGTTTTACTTAATTGTTTTATAAAGCAGTTTTCAAAAACAGTTCTGTAGTGTGTCCAGGGCTTTAGTCTCAGTAGTAGAGTAGTAAAGTTCTATCAACTGCCTCCTTTCTCTTGCTGCTCCCTGCCAAAAGCTAACTAGGGAAGTTTTAAATGCAGACACCTGGCTTTCTGCTGCCTAAGCCACACTTCCTAATTTACAGCTCTCCTCTTCACCTAGCTCATTCAAAAGAGACTCCCCTCCTGTACCCTGCTCACCCCATGAGGTACTTGTATGCCTCTATCATGTCTCATCTCACTCTTCTCTCCTCCAAGGCGTGTACATGTTGAGATCTCTCAGTCTCTCCTCATTTTGGTGCAACCCCTGTACCATTTCAGTTGCCCTCCTCTGGACTGCATCCACTCTGTCTATGTCCTCTCTGAGGTGCGGCCTCCAGAACTGGACACAATACTCCAGGTGGGGTCTCAGCAGTGACTGATACAGCAGCAACACCACCTCCCTTCTTCTGCTGCAGATACTTCCCCCAATGCATCCCAGCACTACACTGGCCCTACCCACTACTTTGTCACACTGCCCTGCCACTTTGAGGCTTTCAGATATGATAACCCTAAGGTTTCTTTCCTGCTTAGTGACTGATAGTACCCCCCCCCACATCCTATACTCAGTTCCTGGGTTCCTATTCTCTAAATGCATGATTTTGCACTTTTTGGCATTGAACCCAAACTGGCATAGAAACTAAAACATAGACACACAGAATTTGATGTCAGATAAGGACTACAAGGTCCATCTAGTCTGCCCATTTTCCTTGCTTACTGCAAAAGCCACAGACCCTACTTGATCTCCAACTTTACCTCCTCATTCCTATTGCTAGGGTTCCCCTATGCCTGTCTCATGCATGCTTGAATTTCCCCACCATCTATTCTATGCAATCACCACCCTTTCCATGAAGAAATACTTCCTCACACTACCCCTTAGTCTACCCCCCTTCCAACCTCATGTCATGCCCCCTCATTCCTGGACATCTCCTTTTCTGAAAGTTGCTACCCTCCGGTACTCTATTTATGCCTTTTAGATATTTGTAGGTTTCTGTTGTATCTCCCCTGTCTCTCCTCTCCTCCAGGGTATACATATTGAGGTCTTTCAGTCTCTCTTCATATGACTTTTGGTGTAGGCCCTGCACCATCTTTGTTACCCTTCTTTGAACTGTCTCCACCCTGTCTACATCCTTATTGAGATGCGGTCTCCAGAACTGGACACAGTATTCCAAATGAGGCCTCACCAATGATCTGTATAGTGGCATCACCACCTCCTTCCTTCCTTCTGCTAGTGATATCCCTCCCTATGCACCCCTGCATCCCACTGGCCTCTCCCCACAGCCTTGGCACATTGTTTTGGCCACCTTTAGGTAATCAGATATGATTTCCCCCAAATCCCTTTCCTGTTTGGTGATCATCAATTTCTAACTACTTACACTCTGTATATATGATTTTGCACTTATTCGCATTAAATCTCAGCTGCCACAGTCTAGACCATTCCTTCAGTTTACCTAGGTCCCTCCTTATTTTTTCTACCCTTCCTAGAGTGTCCACCCTGTTGCAGATCTTAGTGTCATCTGCAAAGAGGCACAGCTTCCCCTCCAGCCCCTCCACAATGTCACTTATGAATACATTAAACAGGACTGGCCCCAGAACTGATCCCTGTGGCACCCCACTAGTCACTCTTGTTCCTCAGATTGAGCACCATTCAACACTACCCTCTGTCTTCTATCACTCAACGAGTTCCTAACCCAGTTTACCACCTTGTAACCCACTCCCAAGCTGCCCAGCTTGTTCACAAGTCTTCTATGTGGAACAGTATTGAAGGCCTTAATGAAATCCAGCTAGGCCATATCCACCACTCCCACCTGATCCACCTTAATCATCCATTCAAAGAAAGCAATTAGATTTGTTTGACATGACTTTCCCACTGTGAATCCGTGCTGTCTCTGATCCTTTGCTCAGTTGGCTTCAAGGTGTTCCACAATCCTTTGTTTCAGTAGTGATTTCATAATCTTCCCCACTATTGAGGTAAGACTGACTGGTCTATAGTATTTAGCCTACTCCCTGCTCCCACTTTTGTGAAGATAGACTACATCTACCCTCCTTCAGTCCTCTGGAACCATTCCTGTATCAAGTGATTCATTGAACAGGGCTGCCAGTGGTGCTGCCAGCACCTCCCGCAGTTCCCCTAATATTCTAGGGTGTATCCCATCTGGTTCCACTGCCTTGTCCACTTTCAGTTTTGAGAGTTCTTTTAGGACTTTCTCTTCTGTAAATGGACTGTCTCCACCTCCATCCCATATTTGTTCATGTTGCCTAATAGTGGTCCCTCACAACAATATTTGTTCAGTATTGATGCTTTTTCCATGTCCCCTTCCACACACACTCTTCTTCTTCCCCTGTAAGTCTTATTATCCCACCCCTGACTTTTTTCCTTTCACTAATGTAGTTATAAAAAGTCTTAGATCCTTTTTTTACTTTCTATGCTATTTTCTTCCTCTGTTTGTGCCTTTGCTCGCCTGACTGCTTTCCCTGCCTCCCTCAGTTTATCCAGATACACTATCCTGTCCTCCTACCGTATTTCTTTGTATTTTCTGAAAGTCATCTTTTTTGCCCTTACCTTTCTGGCCACTTCCTTTGAGAACCATAGTGGCTTTCTCTTTCCCTTGTTTTCTTGCCTAATGCAAAGGTTTGTCACTTCCACTATGGCTCCTTTCAGATGGGCCCACTGCTCCTCCACTCACCCCCCTCTTGTCCCTCACTGTCAGTGCATTCTTGATACATATCTCCATCTTAATAAAGTCCACCCTCCTGAAATCCAGGACTCTCACCTTTGTGTGGCTTGATTCTGCCACTGTACTCATGCTGAACCACACCATGCGATGATCACTGGACCCTAGGTGTTCACCCACCCTTACTTCTTCAATTCTGTCCCCATTGGTGAGTACCAGATCCATAATTGCATCCTCCCTGTTGGGCTCTAGCACTAGCTGACTGAGGCCTGCACTGAGTACAGGATGTCCCTGCTCCTGGCTGAGACAGCAGCTGGGATGCTCCAATCCACATCTGGCAGATTGAAATCACCTACCAGCAGCACCTTCCCTTTAGCTGCCATTGTGTGTATGGATTCCACTAAAACTCTGTCCACCACCTCCCCCTTTGCTGGAGGTCTGTATATCACGCCCATGGAAATAACAGTGCCATTGCCCATCTCAAGGGTGATCCACTATACCTCTGTCCCCCCGCATTCCCTGTATCTCACTTACCCTAATACCCTCCCTGATGTAAAGAGCCCCCCCCACCATCTCTTCTAAACGGAGTATAACCTGGTACTCCTATATCCCAGTCATGGTTTCCAGTATACTATGTCTCTGTAATAGCTACAATGTCCTGGTCAGCCTCCATCATCAAGGCCATCAGGTCTTGGATTTTATTCCCTAGGCTGTGGGTATTGGTATGCATGGCCTTCCATGTTTTGCCATTTTTCCTTTTATCATCCCCTCTGTTGTCTTTTTGCCTCCTCTGTTTCTTCTTCCTGTTTTGAACTCCCTTCTTCCTGTCCCCCACTGTTACCCCCTCTATAGGTTTTGTTTCCTCTGGTGATATCATAACTTTATGGTCCTCCATGTTGGCTTCACTATCCTGTGGGGTTGGCAGTTTGGTTCTCCCTTCAGCCTTCCGCCACCCCCCTCGCTAGTTTAAATACTTGCTAATGAAGCATTTAAACTGTTTACTGAGGACAACAATCCCCTCTCTGGACAGGTGTAGGCTGTCCCCCTTATAGAGGGTCACATTTCTCTAGATGGGTCCCCAGTTCCCAATGAAGCTGAAACCCTTTCTCTGCACCAGTTCTCTCAAGCATTGAAGTCCTTGGTGTGGTGATTCCTAGCCTTCCCCTTGCCATGGACATGTTCTTGACTACTCTTTGAGTTTACCAAGATCTCTACATATTCTTTCCATTCTCCCCTGATTGTCCACCCTATTACAAATTTTATCATCTGCAAAAAAGGCATACCTTCCCTCCAGAACACTTATATGTCCTATTGACAGAAGTATGTATTCTCTTGGACAAGAGGCTGAACTAAACTGGGTTTTCTATTAAATTTATTTCCTTGTCATGAAAAAGATTGGTGATCTATACTTTATGTAGGCTCTCAGATGCCTGAATGAATACATTGCATACAAAAAGATTTGCATAGTCTCTCTTCATTCCCTACTCCCTCTGTTCTTGCAGGGGATTTGGCCTTGCACTCTAGGCATGCAGTAAATTCAGCACAGCCATCAACAGTACTTATTCCTTTTGGAGAGCTGACACTATAAATTTGGTGTCCTGCCCTTTGGCTTATCCTCAGTGTCACAGAACTTCACCAAATGTTTCACTGTTGTGGCTGCGGCCTTACGCCATGAGACCATCTGCTTATTCCCTTACTTGAATGACTGTCTCCTCAAGGGAAGTGGCTACACAGACTTTAGAAAAAGGCATAAATAATACTGAATCCTGATTGGCTATTGCATTTATGTTTACACAATGTCCAGTGAAAAAGAACTACGAGCTGGGAGTGCCACATAACCATAAACATATTCATGTGCCACGTTAAATTTTAAAACTCAGTTAGCAGCCATCTTTTCTTGCTCAGTTAGTGAGTGAGCGATCCCCTGCTCAATTCTCTGAACTGAGCAGTTCAAGAGGTGTACAACTAGAAGTGTCATAGCAACCTAAAACACAAACTAATAAGAAAAGTAAGTTTGTTTCCATTTATTTTCCCAGTTGCTTACTGAGCAATCAAATAAGCATGTGAGCCTCCCCCTGTGAAATAGAAAGTCACCTGGCTTATTAGTGGCACAACAGCTGCCATGCTGAAATGCATGTTCTCCCTGCCCGATCAGAATTCATTAAAAAAATGGAGCAAAACAGAGCACTGGCAGCAGAGGTAGAGTGTGTGTGGGGGTGGGGGGTGGGGGAGAGAGACGATGATGACTTAACAACTGAGGGAGGGGAGCCATGGTAAAACACATCTCAAAAACACTGCAGTGCCATCTACTGGCAAGTATATCAGTAGAGGGACTACTTTACACAAAAAAAAAACTATAAAATAACTTCTGCACATTTTTATATACTGTGTGTATGTGTGTGTGTGTGTATATATATATATATTCATTGCAAAGACCTTTGTTCATGCACTAGTTAGGGTTAAAGTGACAAACGTAGGGAAATGTGGCATTAGGGTTTCCAACCCCAACACTCCACCCCCACCCAGCAGGCAGTAACAGGAAAAACCATTACAGTTTCACCTCTCCAGCCTCTTCACAAATCAGGCATGGGGTGCGCCTTGGGGCTGTTAGCCGTAACGCTCACCCCATCCTCATATACAGTACCCATCTCTGCTTATTTACCAATGGAATTGGGTAAGCGTTAGGGTTGACAACCCCAAGGCACACCCCACACCTGATTTGCAAAGAGGCAAGAGAGGTGAAACCATAATGGTTTTTCCTGTTGCTGCTTGCAGGGTGGGGATGGGGTATTAGGGTTGAAAACTCTAAAGCAACATTTTTCTACTTTTGTTGCTTTCACCCTAACTACTGTAGTGCATTAATAACGTTTTTTTGCAATTCATTTCCTTACTTTTTGAGACAGTATAGTATAATCATATCCTTATTTGCCTATGGAGGGCCCTGCACTCCCATCCACACATAATTTTTCAGATACTGTAATCATATCCTTATTTGTCTATGAGAGTGCAAGGCCCTCTGGGAGCTGCGCTCCCATCCCTCCATAGATGTATATATGTATGTCTGGGCCCTGCACTTCCATTTGTAATACAACAGCAACCAAATTGTCAGCATGGTCTTCTTATTACCTCACCTCATGAACCTAGCATTCAAACTTTTCAAGACCCTGCCGAAACATCATTCCACACCACCACAACATCATTCCACATCAGAGGTGAGAAACACATTTTGGCGAAGATTTGAAAATGGACAGCTGTCATGTTCATGAGTTGGTGTAAGGAAATGGCTATGTTGAAAATTTGAGGTGAGAATTACAAAAGTTATGAATGAGCGTGGCTTAGTTTCAATGGATATGCATAACTTCACCATTTTAACATATTTTGACCACACATTTTTAAACATACCTTTCTTATGACTCCACCCCATGAACAAGGGTGATGAAAATTTTCAAATCCTGCCTGAAAGGTGATTTCACCAAGCAATTGCAAAATCACCTTTTGGGCTGGATTTGTGTAATTCCACTGACATTGCTCATGAGGTGGGGTCTCAAAAATGCCATGTTAAAAATGTTGGTGTCAAAATTATCAAAAATAGCAAAGTTATGCACCAACATTGAAAACCCCATTGAAATACATTGACCCATACTTACCTTATTTCTGATATAGCAGTCTTGTCTTTGATCGGAGAGTGGATCTTCATCCTGGACCCTATTTAGGTGATTGAGGGTGTCTGGGGTGTGTGGGGTGGTGGGTGCTCAGTTGTAGGTTGGGGGGGGAGTCACATCACCAATGGGCCATTTTCTTTTTTGCATATTAAAAAAAGACATCAAGGAACCGTTTTCTTCTTTTCAGCCCTGGATTGATATCAGGGGGTAGGAGGTGCCACTAGACACCAGGGATACCACAAGTTTCAGGAGGATGACAATTGAAGGGTGGGGGCTGCCACTAGACACCAGGTACAAATACGATCTTTACAGGGACAGTGACTGGAAGGTGGGAGTGCCACTAGACAACAGGGCCATGGTTTTTAATTACTGGAACAGGAATCTGAATGTGGGGGGTGCCACTAGACACTGAGAAAAAACTCCCATAATTATGGGGACAGTAATCACAGGGGGGGTGCAACGGGACACCAGGGAATAATCTCATAATTGCAAGGATGGTGATCAGATGGAGGAAGGGCATCACTAGACACCAGGGTTAAATAAAAGAAGTATGGGGACGGTGATTGGGAGGCCACTAAACACCAGGGTGAAATCAAACAATGCAGGGGACAGTGATCTCGGGGGATGCCACTAGATACCAGGGAAAACTTAAAAAATACAGAGCATGGCAATCAGATGGTAGGGGCCATCACTAGACACCAGGGTAAAATTAAAAAAATAACAGGAACGGTGATCGGGGGGAGTGCCCCTCGACACCAGGGAAAATTCACAAAATTAAAGGGACAGCCTGCAAAATCCTTGTTTCATTTGATGAAATACTTTTTCATGTCAGGGACAAAGCCCATAAGGCAAAAGCTGAAGCAAATCATGAAAATAGATCTAATTTATTATAATTCAGGGTCACTTACCCAACATTTAACTGCAAAATACACCTAATGGAGTCCTGAATGAACAAGATACATGTCTTGCTCTCTCTGCAGGATGTCATTTTGGGGGGTTTTGAATTTATTTTTTAAGAAAAATGGAAAACAAGATGGCGGCAAACAAAAAAGGATTTTTTGAAATGAAAAAGGATTGACCCCAAACAAAAAGGATCCTTTTTCATTTGGACCAAATTCTTTTTTCGTTCAAGATCTCTTTCCAAAAGACCATACTGAAAATGCTCAGAACCCAAAATTTTAAAATTGAATAACTTGGGAACGGATTATTAGTTTTTCTTCAAACAAATTCAGTTGAAGGGTGGCATGGAATCCACGCAGAAGCAGAGCTGCAAAAAATCTTTAATAGCAAACAAGGTAGAAGGTAGCTACACACTTAGAACACAGAAATCAATTCCACTGTTAGGAAACAACAAAACTCAGCATTTATTGCACATGTTTAAAACAGTAGCACCCCCCCAACACATGAGAAATATCAATATTTCATGTCACTCTGACACGTTATCAAGACATCTTTTGACTAGACTTCTATGTTATAAGCGTGTAGCCGCCTTTTACCTTCTTTGCTATAGAAGATGTTTTCATCAAAGCAGCGAAAGGCACATTTCTCGGGCAAGCCCTTTCCACCCTAAAAACTGCAGACCAAAACTCCAATCCTTCTGTGCACAAGGAAGTGAGGAAAATGTTTTTATTTTTTTTTTATTTTAGTCTTTGGTAACTGGGTAAGGCCCACTAGGCACAAGTGCCTGTTTTCAGGGGCGACCTGGGAGCACTGGGTAGTTAAGTGACTTGCTCAGAGTCACACAATATGCAAGTGGAGGTTGTGAGAATCAAACTCAGGTCTGGTCTGCTGGATGTACCAAGCTCGTTCACACCTCGTTCCTCTAACATCTAAAAACAGCGATGTTTTACATTCTTTCACTATCCACATGTCAGAATACGTACATCCAACTGGAATGAAACTTACAAGATCAAGAGATCTGCCCCACGAGACTGTGCATGCAATATTTTGTGCAAATCCATTTGAACGGTTGCAAATTTATTAAAGTGCAAAATTTGAGGTTTAACATAGAAACCCCTGCTCAACCCTAACTAAAAGATGCCACATGTTGCCCATTTTCTAAATGCAATAATATCCTCCAGGGCATGCAGTATGAGCTATACCATACCTTCCAGAGACTATAAGACCCTCTGCCTGTGAAGTTGGGCCTCATTACACCCCTTGGATGTAGCCTTATGCTGCCACCCAGTCGTGTATTTTTGTTTACTTGTATCAGACTCACAAGTTTAACCAATTGGGTATATTGGTCAATGAACCCAAATCACTTTTGACCCCCTGCCAATGTCTTCAATTTATAGGTGCTCTCTTAGACACAACTCAGGCAAGGCATTCATTCTGAAATTTGGTGCTGACACTCTGATACCTCAGACGACACTGAACGCCTCCAGCACAAGGGTCCCTGTGAGATCCATGCTTCACAGGCGTAATGGTGGCTGTCATTTTAACTGTTCCCATGATCCACTTCCACATGTGAAGTCCCCAGAAGATGTCTTGTACTCAGTGGTCCCATGCCACCCAGTCATTGGATCACTCTATTCTGGTCACTGGCCCCTTATGGAAGGCTCTTTGCTGGTTGAAAGACTGCTCCCAACTGCTTCAGGGGCTCCCATGCCTCCATCTGCCCCAACAGGAGGTCCTCACCATGGATGCCTTCAGAATGTGTTGGGGGGGCTATCTGGGAGCACTCAAGACCCAGGGAGTGTGGTCCCCCGAGACCGCTCACTCCATAGCATTCTAGAGATGAGGGCTGTTCTTCTTTCCTGAGGGCACATCATCCCTCACATTCAGGGCTATCCTCTGATGGTAATGATGGGCAACCTTTGTGTTGTACAGTACCTCAAGAAACAAGAGGTACTCACTACTATTTCCTCTGCAGAGAAGCCATGTGGGTATGGATATGTACCAAAACTCATGATGTATGCATGCATCATCACAACATATCTGCCCAGCACTCTTTCTTGGTGGACTCTCTCAGCAGGTCCTTTGCTCAGTCCAATGAGTGGGAACTCTTGGATTACATGATCGCAGGCATCTCTGCCTTTTGAGTTCTTTCACAGTTGGACCTCTTTGCATCCCCACACTTTGCAAAACTGCCACATTTCTGCTTGCTTGCTTCAGGGACTGGAGTTTTTGACAAGATGTGTTGTCCCTGTACTGGAAGGGGAGGCTTCAGCTTCTTTCTTCCAGCCCATCTGATTAGTGGGTCCAGCATGTGAAGCCATGATGTTTCTGGTAGCCTCCTTCTAGCCCAGACAAATTTATTTTCCCCTGCTCTGTTAGACTGCAGTGGAAACTCCTGTCCTGCTCCCTCTATGAGCAAGACTGCTGTCACAGGACAATAGCAGTCTGCTGCACCCAGATGTTCAATCTTTGCAACTTCAGCCCCCCCCATTCCTGAGGATCTAGAACATTGTGTCTCAGGGTTTCTCAGGCAGTTTCAGATCTTCTACTGATGGCTCATAAGCCTTCTACATGGCACATTTGCTCCCTGAAATGGAAATGATTCAGTATTTGGTGTGCTTCTCACTCCATGGACACTTTTCTGCATTTGGTACAGCACATCTAAGACTACCCCCTCCCTATAGGACTCAGGTTTCCAGTACTGCTTTGTGAACATTAACCTTCCAACCATTTTGGCCTTTCATTTCCTCTCAGGGGACAAGACTGTGGCCCAGTTCAAGGTGTCTCACATGTTCCACAAAGGGGTCCTCCATCTGCATCCCCTAGTCTGTAGGCCTGTTTCAGTGTGGGACCTTAAGCTAATTTTGGAGTCTCTTACACAGGCTCATTTTGAGCTTGTAGTCACTTGTGAGATACATTTCCCTTCCTGGGACTCATTTTCTTTTTCTTGTGGCTATTACCTCAGCTTGCAGAGTTTCTGAACTGGAGGCTGCTATATTTTTTCCTTCTTGTCTGAATTGGGGAGAGGTTATCCAGCATCCTATTAGTGTCCATAGAGCCCTTAACTTCCATTTGGACTGCAATAAGGAGTACAGAAAGCCCTTGCAGCACTTTGTTTTGTTCACCCCCAGGATGAGGTGTACCACTGTTTCAGTGCAGATCTTTCCAAAAGGTTGGCATCCTGCATTTCTTTTTGTCACCAGAATCACAGCAGTCCTGTCTGTGGGCATGTCAGTCATGGCACGGCCACTTCAATGGTTTGTTTTTGTTCAATCTCAGCAACTGGCATATGCTCTGCCAATGGGCTTCTGTCCATACTTTCACTAAACACTACAGTCTGAAAGTGCTGCCCCACGGACAGGCTGGCCCTGCTGTTCTCCAAGGTCTGCTGCCTAAAGGGTCTTATATATCCCTGCCCTATCCTTGCTTCAGCTCTGCAGTTTTTTTACTGCTTGGGAATCACTTCAAAGGTGTGGCTTTATGAAGGGAAATATCCTTAAAGAAGACGATGCAGTTATGTAAATCTGCTAAAGAATGTCCTCCACAGAGCCATAGCTCACCCTCACATGTGTCCCTTCTGTATTTCAGGACATGTACTCTAAAAGATGTACCAGCTACTGCACACGTGGGGCTGGATTTTCAAAGCATGGTGCAGGGTTTGCATCAAGCCCTGCACTATGACACTTAGGTTCTGGCAGTGCTCAAAACCCCTTTGCCGTAGCTGCACCCAATTCTACAATCTTGGGTGCAGTTGCAACAACTTCCATCATGTATGACAGCTTGTGCCAAATATCTGATGCAAGCTCCATAAAAAAAGGCCATCTGGATTGCCACCAGCTAGACCACAAAAGTTGGTCTAATATGGTGCAGGGGATAGAAACTCCGATCCCTGGCCAGGAGAATGCTGCAAGCCCCGTGCACCATATATTCAGCACACCAGGCGGGGCTTGTAGCATTCCCGGAGTTTTGAAAATCTTGCCCTTGGTCTTTTTTGTGCCATTTCAAATGGGCATATAAGCTTTCTGGAACCACTGCCTTTTGTCCTTGTTAAGGTTCTGGTCTTCCACTTCTGTTGGTATGGGTACAACTTCAAGCTTATCCCCGGTGGATAATTGGGGAGGTATGGGGGCTGCCCACGTTGTATAGGTTGCCTTGACATAGGTCAATGTGGGCGGTTCCAGATAGCTAAAAGTTTCATACTAGTCCTGTCACCATCGGCTTACAGTTTCAAAGGTTTGGCTCTGTAAAGGAGATTCCTTTGAAGATCTACTATTACTGGCAAGTAACTACATTTTTTAGTAGAGATAATCATTTGCAGCTTTGCATAATTAAGGAAATTCAGTAGTTTTTTAACAAAAAATTAAGTTACAATTACAAGAAAGCTATTTTACACCCTAACCACACTACTGATACATGTGAAATGGTTTCATAAACACTTTAATTAAACCAGTTTGGGGCATCCACACTATTCAGTAATTGTTCTTGAAAATGGTTCAGTACATCCATGTAAAACTGTCCTCTGTGTGAACAGTTTAGAGATGAAGTCCAGGACTTTTGGTTTATATCCCAGATTTCACCTGAAATATATACCAAGTTCCTGTTGCATTCAACAGGAATAGCAAAGCTAGAACATGGGTAACTTGAATGGAAGCTGGCAGGAGGGAAATTCAGGAGAGATATAAGGAAGTTATATATTTTTTTTTATATAGAGAGAGTGGTTGAGCCATGGAACATCCAGCCAGCTGAGGTGGTGGGTGCAAAGACCATTAATGGTTTCAAACATGACTGGGGCAGAGTTAAGGGTGTAATAGTCACCCAGGCAGTAACGGCATGGCTGGGAACATGGGAGAGGACAGTGTGGACATGAACCCAGTGTAGACACTAGGTCCCATGGTAGGATAGAGTATTTTGGGCAGACTAGATGGACCAATTGTATTTTTCTGTTATTAACGTCTATATTTCTATGTTGCATAATGTCCCATTCCAAATACTACCAGGTGTCTACTGGCAACCCCCTCCATTTTTTATCAAACTCTCCCAGGTGTGCAGCCCAGTCACCTTTGGTTTGTGGTCCTCATACACTAGAAATGCACATAAGACCACTCTTACAACCATAAGAGTGGTTTCAGTGGTGGCATTAATATGTGGGAAGGTCACAAACAGCACAGAAGCATACTGGTGCATCCACATTGCAGGTAGAACAGGTTTAGTTAAATCATTTTTACTTAAATCGTTGTTGAAACTAGCTCTGGTAGTGATCTCAACAGTTGTTTTCAAAAAGCACTGTACCACAGCAACAGTGTGAAAAAAAATCTTTAAACAGCGTTAAACTTGTTTAGCTGTAGTAAAAAAAAACAGTTTGACTAGTGTAATGTGGATAGGGTCTTACATGTTAGCAATAGCACTGTTCATCAATAGTAATTAGAGGTGAGTGAAGTGCCTAAAATTCGCTACGCATAGTAAGTATTTCAAATGGAACCCAAATTTCGGGTAATATATTCTGTAAAGCTAAGTGAATAACTTCACATCTTGAAGTAACACGAAGTTCCCATTGTTCTCCATGGACTTAACGTTAGTTTGCCTTTATTTTTTTGCTCTTTACGGCAACTTTTGCAGTGATTCATGGAAATTAAGGTCACATGAGCTCTATATTGTCTTGTACAGCCTCAGTTCAGCATAGTGTGTGTAATGGAAGGCTGGAGACAGTTTGCTCTCAGAGCTCTGAGAACCAAATCATTGAAAAACCTTTTAAAACACATTTTTGCCACAAATGTTTGTGTCAAAATTTAGTACATCAATTGCAGTAAACCCTTGTGTGTTTATATCATCAAACATTTATTGATTTTATGTGAATATTGAATATTAATTTAGTACATTCAATCTCTATACTGACAGACACTGTAGAAGTGTGCTTCAGAGGAGGGGTGGATCTTTGCTGTAGCAGGGAGATTAGCGAGAAAGGCAGTCTTTCCAACGGTTATTGGCTAATGTTTTATTATTTGTGGGTTCAGGTACACAAAGAACAACTTCACTTAATGTTTTTTTAATTTTTTTTTGTTTGCTGGGCATTTTTCAGTCATTTTAAAAGACTGTCTGTGTTGTAGTTTACTGAAGAGTTTGTTTCTGTGCCTGATCTTTAATCTGTGTGCGTGCTATCAATTGGTATACATTTTACTGAGGCACCGCACTAGCACTACTCTGAATTTCTCAGCCTGTCTGCAATATTTTTCCTGCTTCTGTGAAGCTACTAGCTACTGGTGTACCCCACCCCTCCACCGCAAAACAATGTATTGTTTTTGGACTTTGGGATTTTTAAAGACTGGTTAAGGTATTGTATTGTGCCTGTGTGGCTGCATCTCTTGCATTTTTTGCTTCCCATCACACCAAAACTGCAGAAATATAAAGTTGCTGTTAATTTTCTGTGTAATCTTAAAAAATGCCCTCGAAGAGACAGTCTGGCAAAGCTGTTTCTGGCTGTGGTGCTGCTGTCAAGAAGACTATTATCAGTGGAAGTTGTTGTAATGATGAGGTAGGTTCATTAGGGGCTAGCAAGTCTAGCAGTTTTAAGAGTGGTCGTGGCCATGGCCATGGTAGTACGCAGCAGAAGGGAAAGGTACTAGTTGCTGCAAGTAAAGGGATTTCTCTGACTGTTTTTCGCAGTGAAATCAGTCGCTTCAATGCTGGTTGGAGATGTTGTTGTCCCTGCTGATAGTAAAGTTAGTGATGGCATGGTTGATAACATCATGAGTATTGCTACAAGTTCAACCCAGGCAAAGGTATCAGGTGGGAAAAATGTTGTTGAATCCGCAGACTTGAGTGTAGTTGATGTCCCACTCCCCACAGTAGCTAAACATGATTCTGATCATGCTAATGACTCACAGTCTCATGTTTCCACTGATCTTGAGGTTAGGCCATCCAAACATTCAGATGTTGATGAAAAAGTGTGAATGATAGTATTGAGGCTGTGGTTGGAATATATCCATGGGAAGACAGCATCCAAAGTGAATTTGTGCATGATGATTATGATGATGAAGCTAGCGACCCCATTTGGGAACCGGACAAAAAGAAAGTGAAGGTGGCTGTTTGGAAACAGTCTGTTAGTCAATCCAACCCCCCCTCAAAGTTCTGATGTAGCTGTGTCTATTGATGACTCTGAAGTAATAGTCATAGATTGTGATTTTTCAGTCAAACTCTAAGTGTGCACAACACCAGAAATCATGCAGTACACCCCCCATTTCATCACCACCAAAACTGCAGTTCCATATGCAGCACCAGCAGTGACATGTGAAGAGCAGGGCATCAAAATATCTAGTTTGGGATTTTTTCATATAAGATGGTAGTGATGAAATGGTGGCAATCTGCCAGCTTTGCCAAGCACATGTGAAGCATGGTAAAAAGGGTAGCCATCTGGGCACTGTAGGCCAGCATACTCATCTCAAAAGCAGGCACATGGCACTGTGGACTTGGTACCAGAGGGGAGCTAATGCCATAATGGGGCATTCACCCTCATCCACCTTAGTGAGCATGGTATCCCCTTCCTGCAGTGTAAGTAGCCATGTCGGTAAAAGTGGTGAAATAACACGGGAGGATTACTACAGTCATGAGAAGGAGGAGGATTTGGAATGTTCAAGTAGTGGTCAGAGTAGCAGTGGTGGTCCATGTAGTAATTCTACTACATTAACCCCTGTGCTTAAACAGGGAAAATAACCACATTTATTGGCTTGTCACTTGCGCACCCACCATCACATGTCAAAGGTACCCCATCCATGTCAGCTCATAGAGGAGAGCCGTTAGGCATGCCACGTGCAAAACACCAAACAATGCAGCCCATGTTGCACAGCCTTTTTGTGCAGAACAGTAAATACCCACCAAAGCACATGCTTGCACTTGAACTCAATACTGCCATAGTGGAAATGATGGCAATTGACCTTTTGCCATTCTCCTTTGTGGAGAATGTGGGATTCCAGCATTTTGCGGCATGCTCATGTCTTAAATGGAAGATCCCATCCGGGACATACTTTTCCTTGTTCACTGACATTCTGCCTAATTAACTGCCTGCCTGCAACATGTGACTTGCAGACAGACATGTGATCTGTGGGCTGGTTCTTCCCAACTTCACCTTCTCAAACTGTAACTTGAAGTGAACTTGAAGTGAACACTGCGAAGTCCATTAAAGGTGAATTTCAACCTTTTAATGGAAACTTTACATTGTGCTGCATGAATTTGAAGTTGCCCACTTTGAGTTCACTTCACAGGTGAATTTAAACTTCGCTGCATCTCTAACAGTAATACAAAAAGTTGTACATGTTCAGCATTCAAAAGGATAAACACTTCTATAATAGCTACATTTGTCTTTTGCTCTGTTATAATTTTCTCCTAATCACATAGGCTGTCTCCTTCTCAAAATCCCCACAGTCCTCCACTCTGACAAGGCATTCAGGGTAGGTGGGATAGGGACCCTTCCCAAGTTTTATAGCATGCCCCATTGTATGATGGGTGTATGCCATTCCAAAGTGGTTTGCAATCGTTCTGAGGCTGGGCTGTTTTTTTCTGTCAGCTTTTCCTGTCCACCCCTAAACAGAGTCTTAGAAATCAGTGGCCTCAAGTTTGCACATGCTATGGTATGCTGAAAAGGGACTGGGAAGCATCTCTCTCTCTCTCTCTCTCTCTCTCTCTCTCTCTTTCTCTCTCTCTCTTTCGCTCTCTCTCTCCTCTACTGTTAGGTTTTGTTGCTGTTCTATATCCTGGGACACCAGGAGTGAGCAATGCGTTGAGGCAATGCTTCTCTCCAGCAAAAAACAGAGATCACCCTAGTGTCTGATCCAGGTAACAATTAAAGAATAATGCACCACAGGGTATGTGTTGTGTTGAGATACCATCATGCCTCAGGTGGTTGGGCAGGAGGCCAAGTGCATCCAACACCAGAGAAGTGACATTATCCCTGCATGACACACACCCTGGAGGGCATTCTTCCAAATATACTATGGCTTGTTTGTTTAAACAAAAAGAAAAGTTAAAAATTATTTTAAAATACATTTTTAGTCTCATTTTTTGTAAGGTAGGTATTGCTAATGAAAAAAGTCCACAGTTTATTTGTCCAGTAAGTAATGCTTGTGTTCTGTCCCTGTCTCTTTTACTCTCAGTTTCTGTTACTCCACTCCTCTATCTCTGTCTAATTGCTTCTCACCAGTCAGCCCTGCCCCCCCATTTTATTTTGAAAACTTTTTTTGTCAAGGTGTCCTATCTTTCCAGTGGCTCTGTTCTTGCCTCCATGTCATCTGTTTGGAGGGAATTGAGTGAGTGATGGCATGCATTCGACTCAAGGTGTCGGTGAGTGTGAATAAGTAAACAGGAAGGGGGACAGGTTTGAAGCCAATCACAATGGCAGCTTTCACATTAGTGAGTAGGAGTGTTCCACAAAATCAGGAGGGAGTTCTGTTAAGCCGATCAAACAGCTTTGAATTACTTCAACTTTTTTTATTATAAAGAATAAGGCTCTTGCGGTAAACTTTTCTAGGGGCCGTTTGTGAGCAGGCATTACCAGCAGAGCAGCAACTGCCATGAAGCTGATCACAGAGACATCATTCACTTAGTTCATTTATTTTTCAATAAAAAGGCAAATAGAAATGATAGGACGGATTTGATCTGTGCTATTGTTTGCCTGTCTGTGTGCTGTAGGAGGAAAGGATTTTCATATTTAATGATTTTAAAAAAGAACTGGCAAAATACTGACCTGCCATGCCAAATGTGGGCAACTTGAACATAACGTGGGCAGTTATTTTTTTTTTCCCTTTTTTTTTTAATGTTATGCGGTCTTGTGTGTGCTAGGACTTGATTCATGATGTGCTGGGATAACATCACAGGGTTAACCCTAGACTGACCAAATCAGAGCCCAGAGTTTTTTCTTGCCATTTTATAATTGTAAATGAATCATGTTCTCAAAGTTATTTCTTCTCACCTGGTTAAAGAAATGAACCCGAATTCAATTCTGCATCAGAATTGAAATGTTATTAACAAGTGCTGTGAAACAGCGAATCACAGACAGCCACTAAATGGATCCACTAGTGCCAACAAAGTTAAATGGCTTTCTGAAATATCAGGTTTAAATGTAAAAGATTGGTCATAAAAGAGAGAAATTTAATTCACAGAATACTAAGCAGTCTATTAAAAAAAGAAATTTAATTTACAGAATATTCATTGGTCCATCGTTAAAAAGAGTAATTTAATTCACAGAATACGGATTGTACTTTTTTCCCAGAGCTTCATAATAGTTTATTTCCCAAGCATTTCAATTTGCAAAGCTGTAAAAATGCAATTTTTAGCTTTTAAGTACAGTGCTATATCAAGCAGGAAAAATCACAGAAAATACATCTAAGCAATGAACAAATCATAATTTGTATAGTCATATAAGACATCTGTTAACCATTAGAACTGTTAGGCTATTTTATATTATGCAACAAGCAAGTTTATCTGGCCACAAACATTTTACATGTAGTTAAATCAATGTCAGAGAAAAGTTTGACTTTAAAATGTTTTGATATTTTTAAAGAAAATGCCCCACCACACAATTGGGGCTATTCATTCCACTCATTTACAAAACAAAACATCTGCTCATGGACTTAAGGTTAATACAGTTGAGAGAAAAAACAATGAAAACATTTGCAGGTATCATATAGAAGTAAGGCCACTGTTTTTTGACATGTACAGTACATGTAATGGGAAATAAATTCTATTGCTTGTTTTAGCAAGTTGTTAGGGCTTAAGATCTGATGTCATGTGATGGCACATGGTATGTGATGGAAAGGAAACAGGTCCACCCATTTTTGGGTTACTGTGTAAGCAGATTATAGGTACAGTATGTATAAGAGCTGTCAGGTTAGGGTTTATGAATGGCGTGGGGCACTTAATTGTGTCTTGTCTAACTTGTTCATGTTTGCAACTTGCGCAAAACAGCTGACATTTTTTCTAGCTTGAGTCTTATACAAATGAAATATTTATTTTGTTCATCTCTGTTTTGTTTACACTAGTTTAAAAATACAATAAAATAAATAGCAAAATGATGCAAATGAAAATAAGAGAAATGGTTGCTAATGCTGTGGTCAGTATTTTACTATGCATGTAACTAGTTGGACTGTCTAACAGTTGGGCTCATATTAAGAGCACAAGTAATCTAAGAACCACAGAGGGTACTGTATATGTTTTTTAAAAAATAGACTGCTATGTACTGTAACACTCCACACTGCATGAAGTAACTAAGACACCAGGCTGCCCACGGACTAGAAAGGCAATTAGTTCATGAAAACCATCATAAAACACTTTTCATTTGTACTCTTTTGTTTCTACCACAACACAAGCATCTCTTGAATTATAAATGCCTGTTTGTTCCTTGTCTGCTTCTTTCTCCATGAGCAGTAAACACACTGGAAAGTGTTTATTGTCTGGGAAGTTAGTAACAAAGTCTGCACAGCAACACAGGAAGACTGGAATTTCAACAACAGCAATTATGTAATGGCAAATACTTCCAATTCCTCCAAATGTTTCGTACTCTGTATATAGCTAAAGGTAAAGGCTAAACAGGTAGCTTTCAGGCGGTATAAAGAGACACAGAAGGAAGAGGACAGGGAAGTGTATCAGGAGATGTAGAGGGAGGCAGGGAAAGTGGTAAAGAGTATTAAAGGCATAAACTGAGGAAAGAATAGCCCAAAGGGTAATGAAAGGGGACAAAACATTTTCAGGTACAGTATGTAAGTGAAAAGTGGAAGACTAGGAGAGGGATTATCAGCTTAAGAAGGGGAGGTGGGGACTGTGCAGATGAGGATCATGTAAAAGCAGATACAATGAACAAATACTTTTCTACAGTCTTCCAAGAGGAAGGAGAAGGTGTGGGCCACATAAAAGCAACAGGGTCACTGGAAGTGGATGAGGTAGACACAAGTCCCTTTACAGAAGAAAGAGTCCTGAAGGGACTTGCAAATGTGAAAGTGAATAAAGCTACAGGGCCAAAAGGGGTACTATGACAAGGCTGAATTGGACCCTGCCCCATTTGTTATGCATAAAGAATTTAAATGCAAGGGTCTCTTCTAGCCTATCCTTTTCTGTCTTTTGTCTGTCTGGTTACATAGAAACATAGACTTTGATGGCAGATAAGGGCTGTTTGGCTGACCTAGTCTGCCCATTTCCCTACCTATTGCACAGATTGATAGCTCTTTCTCGATTCTGTGGGTGGTGGTGCATGGTCGTTCTTAGTTAGTGGAGTGATTTGTCTGGTTAATTCTGATAACAAACAAGACTCCACCATGCTAACTAGTTATGCAGCCCCATGCAACTGATCAGGACAAACTCTTGGGGGCCATCTTCAATGACCTGTCTATGGCCTTTGATTTGGTTGATCACACTCTCCTGGGCACTGCCCTCCAGTTCCTTGGCCCTTCCCCCCAGTCCTAGCCTGCTTTCCAACTACCTCATGGGTAGACAACAGTACACGAAGTTCCAGAAAGCCCTCTCTGGGCTGGCACCGGTAACCTGTGGGGTGCCTCAGGGGTCTGTCCTCGGCCCCTTACTGTTCTCTCTTTTTATCAATCAGCTGCCCTCGGTCCCTGCATCTGAACATGTCACCCTTGATGCTGATGACCCTGTGCTTCTAGCTAGCTCCCAGGATATCAGAGACATAAACTCTAGACTAAACTCTGATTTCAACTGCATCAGATCCTGGCTCAAGGCTAATAAGCTTGTCATCAACCTCCAGAAGATGCAGGCTATGTTATTCAGCTCCTCTGCCAAGGTCAGAGTGTGTCAAGCTGATCTTGAAGTCACTAACATTGAAGGCATCCCTGTGTCGGTTGGTGACTCCTTCAAGAACCTGAGGGTTACCCTTGACCCTCAGCCGGACCTCTCCCTGCACATAAGTAACTCCTGCAAGGTCACAAACTGGAAACTGGGGCTGGCATACAGGGCCAAAAGCTGCCTTACCCCAGCTGCCTGACTCGCCCTTGCAAAAGGGGTTTTCTCCCTACGCTCTGCTATGGGCTCACCTCTTTCATGAATGCCCCAAAATCCTGGCTCATGAAATGGGACACTGTGTATAACAATGTGTATCACTTCGCCCTATCAGCCCCCTGGCTCACCCATCACTGCCAGCTCTACTCTAGGCTAGGGTGGTGTAGTGATAGTATAATATGTTGATTATTGTCACTCCATTTTGTATGCTATTTCATGTAATGTATGTCATTTTATACTCCATTTTGTATTGTGTGACTCCATTTTACATGCTGCTTCATTTAATTGGTGTTTTGCTCTTTAGATAGCCTCATTATTATGTTTTGCTTCAGACAGTGTATTTTGCTGACTTGAAGGTCGCATATTATCAGGCAACCTGTTTTTGCAGTTTTGTTTAAATTTCTGCTTAGCTCATAGTGTTCTGAGGCACCCGGCCAGTGTTTGGAGCACAGTGACCTAGCAGGTGTGGGATTCTGAGCATCTTTATCGTGAATTCAAGAATATCCTGGAGCCCGCCAGCTTCTAGAATGGGAAAAACAACACTATAAAGGCTGCACGGTTATTTTAGCATAGAATAAGATATAAATGTAGCTTTCTCAATGCCTGGTTGGAAGCCTCATCTGCAGGGTGGACGCATCGCTGTGGAACTTTTTCCTGGTTCAAGACTCCTGGCCAGGCTGTGAAATGAAAGGGGCTTCCCCAGCTACTGAGAAAAGGCTTGGATGTAGCATAGAATCGGTGATGTATCATGTTTTGCTTAATTGAAGTATATATTAATGCTGATAGTAATATTACTAATGAATGAATGCTAAAGTGTAATCA
Source organism: Neoceratodus forsteri (assembly GCA_016271365.2). Classification (NCBI taxonomy): domain Eukaryota; kingdom Metazoa; phylum Chordata; order Ceratodontiformes; family Ceratodontidae; genus Neoceratodus; species Neoceratodus forsteri. The sequence goes on along the minus strand of CM028132.1, from coordinate 799,863,504 downwards.
TTAATGCTGATAGTGATATTGCTGCTAAATGAAGTGTAATTATCTTTTGCTTGCAATAAATTGTGCTGATGTGTGAATACCAAGTGTGATTATTCCTTTGTGACTCTTCGATTAGGCAAGACAATTTTGGCGTAGTCGGCAGGATTCATAAAGGAAGGTACACACTAAGGTGAAGTAAAAATGTTTAAAAGAAAAGAGTCTAATGTTGCATGTGCACAAGTGGAAATTCCTGGTTGGGAAAACCAACCTTATGCTGATTTATCCACTGAGTGGTCATGTTGTGCAGGGTTGAGTGAACACTGGGAATCCTGTTTAAAGGATTCTGAGCCTGCAGATGTTGTTACATGTATGAAAAGAGTGCCTGTGGCAAAGGAAAGAAAGTGCCTTGAAGTAGGGGTGGATTTTATTGTCTGCCTATAGGAAGATGCATGAAAAGGTAGTGGGACTCTTAGTGAAAAGGCAGAGATGGAACGAAAGGTTTGTGATTTGGAAAGTAAAGCTGTGATGTTACAATGTCAAAATCATTTGCTGAGTGATAAATTGATACCTATCGGACAGTTGCAGAAAATGCAGCTGTCCGAGTGGCTACAGTACAAGTATAAAAGAGGAGGGACAGAGTTAGTAGGAAAAAGGTAAGCCTAGCAATAGCTAGGCAGGAGCCCACTGGGATCCTGAAACATGGATGGAGATATTTGGTTTTCTACAGATGAGAAGTTATCAGCCTCAGATAAAGAAGAAAAGGCTGAGGACGTAAGGTTCCAATACTGCATGCACAGCCAGTGTCTCAGAAGAGCGTACTGAAGTGTTGGATCAGGGAAACTTGGAATCGAGATGTAGTGGAGGATTTTTCAACAGGAGGTATCAGACCTCCTGGAGTGGTACACCCGGGAGAGTTTGTTGAGATGGCTGGTGAGGTTGTATGACACAGGGGTGGATGGAGTAGCTTAGATGAAACTGATGCCCCTAGGTTTCTGTCACTAAGCTTATGACCCTGTGGTGAAGGAGGCATTTCGGACCTCCAAATACAGGGCAGGGCTATGCCACGATTGGACGTGTGGCTATGGCTTGCAAACACAAGTATCCGATGGTGAGTGACTGGTCGGAGGATAGTAAACCATGGTTTACCTTAAAGGACTGTATACAAAACATTAAAATGGAAATGATGAAGTTAGTCTCCACAGAAGACCATGCTGATTTAATGAGTGTTGTTGTGCCAGTGTCTGTATCGTAATAAGATTATCAAAACTGCACCCACCTGCATATAAGGCAGTAATGATGACTTTTGTTGATTAATCAGGCCAGGAAAACAGTAGGTGTAGTGCTAGAGCTATCTGACCAGTTAGGGAACTGGAGATTGGGGCCCAAAGGGTCTAGTTTATATGATTCTTCAGGACAGGATAAACAGCGATCCAATCCTGAGGGTCGAGTTTCTAGGAGAGATATGTTCTGGTTCTTAAAGGATGGGGTGGCAGGAAAACATTGATGGGATCAGTACCCTGATATGTGGGAAATGTACAAAAGAGGGATTGAACACTAAGAAGCAGTAAATAAGCAGACCAATTCAAAGTTAAAGACAGATGTACATGTCTCTTCAGGGAGTCTATAAGTCCAATTGCTCCCCCCGCAGAGTTTGATGATGAAAGTATATCCCGGGGTGGGGGGGGCTCCCACTCAGGGATCCATTGAGTCACCCCGACCGGAGCAGGAATATGCAGATCTGTATCCTAGTGATTTGTACCCAGTTAGGGAGTTGCAGCAACTGAAAAACCTAAAATATGACTGAAATGAAGGCCAAGCCCCAGTAGAAGGGTGGGCTAGGAGGGATATTAGATCTCATGTAGAATTGGAAATTAATTGGAAAAGTGGCTCACCCCAAAAAGTACGAGCTTTAATTGACACTGGGGCGGAGGCCTCATTAATTTATGGGAACCCAGCAAAACACAAAGGTCAGCGAGTGGTAATTACAGGATTAGGAGGTAAACAAATTGAGGCAGTACAGACCATTTTGGAACTGAAAATAGGTCAGCTGCCCTGGAGAAAATATTGTGTAATGATTGTTCCGATTATACTGATTCATGGTCTGTAGCCAATGGTTTAACAACCTGGCTGCCCACTTGAGCTAAGGATGAGTGGAAAATTTATTCAGAAAGAAATATGGGGAAAGAACTGTGGCAGGAAATATGGACTATGGTGCAAAATACTCAGACTACTGTATTTCATGTTGATGCTCATTGTGCTTCAGATACACTAGAACGATGGTATAATTCTGTTGCAGATGAAAGAGCTAAGATTCTTCCAGTGGATATTGAAGAAACTCAAAGTCAGCAGTTATCAGGGCTGGCAAAATGGGCACATCAAAAATGTGGACATTTGGGAGAGAAAGCCACTTACAGGTGGGCTATATGTAGGGTGTACCTCAACATTGGATTTGGTTAAACTGTTATTGCTCAGTGTCCTATATGCCAACATGGGCAACAAAGACTAATCCCTCATATTGTGAAAGGACAATTGGGAAGGGAAAATTACGGACAAATTTGGCAGATTGATTACATTGGACCTCTACCTTAGTGGAGGATGTCGATATGCTTGCACAGTTGTAGATACATATTCAGGGTATTTATTGGCATACCCTTTGTAAACAAGCTACAGAAAACACCATTAAGGCAATTGACTTAATTATGTTGTACTATGGAATACCCTTGCAGATACAAAGTGACAATGGTTCCCATTTTAGGGGAAATGGTACAAGCTTATGCTCAAGCCCATAACATACAGTGGGTATTTCACATCCCTTATTACCCGCAGGGCAGCAGGGTTAATTGAGAGAATGAATGGATTGCTGAAAGAACAGTTTAGGAAATTGGGAGAGCCTACAAAATGGAAAGAGAATTTGCATGAAGCATTACAGATTTTAAATAATAGACCAATTGGAGAATCTGAGACCCCTTAATGCTAATGATAACTCCTAATTTGCAAGTGCAGGCTACTCAACTACAGAAACAGTGTTATATTGGGAATTACACCAGGAGCTCTGTCTCCTTGCAGGGCAACCCAGAAGCTGCTGGACTTGATTTACATGCACTTCAAGAATACAGAATAAACAGCAGAAACATTCAAGTGATAGAAACTGGTATTGGAATACAAATTCCACTGAGACATTTTGGTTGGATAGCACCTAAATCAGAACTAGCCCTCAAGGGAATACAAATTTTGGGAGGGGTGATTGATTGTGATTACCAAGGAGAGTGAAAGTAATTTTGTTGAATAGTGGAGAACAAAATCTGTTAATTCAACAGTATGACAGAGTGGCTCAATTGTTAATTATTCCAGTTAACAAAGTGACCCCTATAGGGACAAGCCTCACACTCTTAACAGCAAGGGGATAAAGGTTTAGATCTACAGGAGGTTTTAACAATGAGTGCCAAAATATGGGTTACAAACCCAAATGGCCCTCCTGAACCAGCTGAGGTGATAGCCACGGACGAGACAACACAGTGTTAATTATCAGGTCAGGGAAAGAGAGATGGGAATATGTACCAGCGAACACATGTTATCTTCGAGAATAATCAGTCTGTGTATTTTCTAGGTTCTTCAATGGATTCTAAAAGGAATAACACTCTCTCACGGTCCATTCGGTAAAGCCTATTACCCCAGGTGGAAGAATATTGAAGCTTGAGACCCCTTGTACAATGGGGTTGGAAATCTTCCACCAGTTTACTTAGTACAAGACAACTTTACTTGCCCTGAAAACCAAGGATGTCCTATAGTGAATATTACTTTTTCACCAGATGTGAACATTTGAAAACCAGTTGAGACAATGGCAGGACTCCAACCTATGCAGGACACAAATTGGATTAAATTACAGAACCAGACTGCTATTAGATGCTGCAACTTACGAATAGTTGCATGGTGACTGTACAACATAGACTTGATTGCTGCATGAATCAAACAGACATTTTCAATGCAAGTATTACTTTGATTGACATAGACACGTTATTCTGCATGAATGCTACTGCAATAACTAATAGAACTACTTGGCAGATCACATTACAGTGTTGAAAATCATCCTGTAATTAGCAATGATAGTATAGTTAAGGTTCCATCCACATGTACATCAGTAGCGCAGCGTATCAGAAAATGTAATCCATTTTAACATAACGTTTATGTTTAGTAGAAAATGCAAATATAAAAGAGCTTGGTATGATACGCTATTAGGTGGAGCAGGGGCAGGCATGGGAATTTTAAATAGTGTTGATATAGAAACACTGACTAACAGGCTTCAGGCAGTAGGAATTCATGTATTTAGCTTAATTAACTTACAAGCTCAATGGATGCCAACTGTTTTCTTACCCCAAAGATTAACTTTGAATTATGATTTTGAGTTCTTGCAGTTATTTAATGCTTCACAGGTATGGAGAATGGGAGTAGCAGAAAATATTTCATGATTTATTGATTGGACAGAATGCACAATGCGACATATGTATTCTATAATGCAAAGAAATAAGGCCCAGAGTGATTTAATGAGTAATAATGAATATGTGTGGAGGACCGTGTTACAGGATGGCCTCCATCAGCTACAAAAGTGTTAAATATTCTGATACATCCTATCATAATCATTGCTGTAGTGACAATTATCTTGCTTATTTGGACTTGTTACCAATATCATACAAATCGTATTCACAATAATCAAAGGACCGAATGTAGTGATAGTATAATATGTTGATTATTGTCACTCCATTTTGTATGCTATTTCATGTAATGTATGTCATTTTATACTCCATTTTGTATTGTGTGACTCCATTTTACATGCTGCTTCATTTAATTGGTGTTTTGCTCTTTAGATAGCCTCATTATTATGTTTTGCTTCAGACAGTGTATTTTGCTGACTTGAAGGTCGCATATTATCAGGCAACCTGTTTTTGCAGTTTTGTTTAAACTTCTGCTTAGCTCATAGTGTTCTAGGCACCGGCCAGTGTTTGGAGCACAGTGACCTAGCAGGTGTGGAAATTCTGAGCAGTCCTTATCGTGTGAATTGTAATATCCTGGGAGCCCGGCCAGCTTCTAGAATGTGGGAAACAACACTATAAAGGCTGCACGGTTATTTTTAGTATAGAATAAGATATAAATGTAGCTTTCAATGCCTGGTTGGAAGCCCTCATCTGCAGGGTGGACGATCGCTGTGGAACTTTTTCCTGGTTCAAGACTCTGGCCAGGCTGTGAAATGAAAGGGGCTTCCCCAGCTACTGAGAAAAGGCTTGGATGTAGCATAGAATCGGTGATGTATCATGTTTTGCTTAATTGAAGTATATATTAATGCTGATAGTAATATTACTAATGAATGAATGCTAAAGTGTAATCATTAATGCTGATGGTGATATTGCTGCTAAATGAAGTGTAATTATCTTTTGCTTGCAATAAATTGTGCTGATGTGTGAATGCCAAGTGTGATTATTCCTTTGTGACTCTTCGATTAGGCAAGACAGGTGGTTCTCCCCTAGTAATCATCGATCCTTTGTCATGAGCAACTTTACTGACAATATCATCAGATCGTCAACTCCTTCGGCACTTGCTGAACTGCTCCAGACCGCCCCCTCTGGCTATCAGCTTAGGTCTAGTGACTCCCAGGCTCTCACAATCCCAAAAACCCATTCCCTCACAGGGGATCACACCTTTGCAGCCTTTGCCCCCAGAGTCTGGAACCTTCTCCCTGCTCATGTAAGAGCTGCCCCTCCCACAACTGTTTCAGGTCCTCCCTCTGGGGCTATCTAAAACAAGCTTCTGTCTGCCTTTGCTCTTTGCTGTCCCACCTTCCACGATATGCCAGTGCCCTTCTATGACTGAGTGTGTACCTATGCCTTCTGCCCGTCTTTGTTCTTAGCTGTCCCACCCTCCATGGTGCACCAAGTGGCCATCTATGACTGAGTGTGTGCACCTTTAGTGCTCTCCTCAAAAATGCCCTGCTGATTCTTTGATTTACTTCCTTGACTGCCTCCTGAGATTGCCATGCCTTAACACTGTACTATATTCATTCTCTGTCAGTACCTGGATGTAGCACTCTGCCCATACCTCCCTGTAACTTGTTGATTGCTGCTGCCTTGTTTCTGTATCTGTATATTGCCTGAATTCTCTGACTGTACCTGACTGTACCTTGTTGATTGCTATTACCCTGTCTCTGAATTGTTATTGCCTGTACCTTTGTAATTCTTCTGGGTCGCACCAAAAAATAGGCACTTGACTGTCTAGTGTGCTTACCTGGTAAGCAAAATCTAAATAAATAAATAAAGCTGCAGATCCCAGTTAACCAACAGTCTACTTCTTCCTACCCCCCACAAGAATTGCCTTTTTTTCTGTCCCATGCATTCTTGAATTCCCCCACTGTTTTTGACCCCACAACCTCCCCAGGAAGGCCTTTTCATGCATTTGCCACCCTCTGTGTGAAAAAATACTTCCTCACATTGCACCTGATCCGTTCCCCCCTCTATCTTCAAATTGTGTTCCCTTGTTCTTGCACATCTCTTTTTCTGAAAGATTCTACCCTCTTGGACTTTGTTGATTCCTATGAGGTACTTTAAAGTTTCTATCATGTCCCTTCCCTTTCCCTCCTTTCCTCAAGGGTATACATATTAAGTTCCTTTAGTCTCTTTTTGTATGGCTTCTGTTGAAGACCCTGCACCATTTCAGTTACCCTCCTCTGGAGTGTCGCCATCCTATGTGCTTGCAGAGATGGGGTCTCCAGAACTGCACACAGTACTCCAGATGGGGTCTCACCAACTGTCTGTACAGAGGGATAACAACTTCCTGTTTTCTACTGGTGATGCCTCTCCCTATACATCCCAGTATCCCCCCAACCATCCGTACTGCCTTCTCACATTGCTTGCTTACCTTTAGATCATCTGATTTGACTACCCCGAGGTCCTTTCCATTTTTGTTGTTGATACTACCTCCCCCCAAATGTGTACTCTTCCCCTGGGTTTTTGTTTCCCAGGTGCATTACTTTGCACTTCTTTGCACTGAATCTAAGCTGACATACTTTTGACCATTCCTCCAACCTTGCCAAGTCCCTTCTCATCCTTTCCACCACCCCCTTGTGTACCAACCCTGTTGCAGATCTTTGTGTCATCTGCAAAGAGGCATACTTTTCCTTCCAGTCCCTCTGCAATGTCACTTATAAAGACATTAAAAAGGACCAGACCCGATACTGAACCCTGTGGTACCCCACTATTAACCCCTCTTTCTTCAGAGTGGAGTCCATTTACTATAACCCTCTGTGACCTCTTGTCCAGCCAATGTTTTACCCAGGCTACCATCCTGGGACCCACTCTCAGGCTGGCTAATTTATTTATTAAGCTTTTGTGTGGGACTGTGTCAAACGCCTTGCTAAAGTCTAGAGAGGCCATGTCCACAGCCCCTCCCTGGTTTACTACTTTGGTCACCCAGTCAAAAAAATCTATTAGATTCATATGACATGACCTTCCTGCTGTGAATCTGTGCTGCCTTGGGTTCTGTGCCCTGCTGGCTTCTAGGTACTCAACAATTCTTTCCTTCAGAAGTTATTCCATAATTTTCCCTACCACTGAGGTCAAACTAATAGGTCTATAGTTTCCTGCCTCTGCTTTGCTCCCACTTTTATGAAGGGGAAATCACATCTGCCCTCCTACAGTCCTTAGGTACTACACCATTCTCCCATGATTTGTTAAAAAAGGTAGTCAGTGGTGTCACTTGCTCTCCCCTTAGTTCTTTTAGAATTCTGGGGTGAATCCCATCAGGCCCCACTGCTTTGTCCACCTTCAGTTTTAGGAGTTCTTTCAGGAACCTTTCTTCTGTGAAAGGACTAGTATCAACCCCCATATCCAGAGTGCTTCTATTGACCGGATTAGGTACCTCCCCCTCCTCTTCTTTTGTGAATACTGAGCAGAAGTATTCATTCAGTATCCCTGCTTTTTCATTGTCCCTCTCTGCCCAACCACTGTCCTTTCTATTCAGCCTCACTATCCCTCCCTTGATCTTACTTTGCTCCCTAATGTACCTATAAAAGGTTTTATTCCCTTTCTTAACCGAGTTGGCTATCTTTTCCTCAGTTTGGGCCTTTGCTATTCTGACTGCCTTCCCAACTTCCTTCTGCTTTAACTGGTACAGTTCTCTGTCCTGCTCCTTTTGTGTTTCCTTATACTTCCTGAATGCTATCTTTTTCTCCCTAATCTACCCCGCCACCTCTTTTGAGAACTATATTGTTCTTTTCTTTAATTTTGATTTGTTTATTTGCTTCACACAAAGGTTTGTTGCCTCTGTGATGGCAGTTTTGAGGTTTCCCCATTGTTTCTACACCCCTCCTTATTGCCTGTTTGCTAGTGCTTTTCTGAGGCACTCTCCCATTTTTCCAAAGTCAGCCCTCCTAAAGTCCAGTACCCTCACTTTTGTATGGCTTGATTCTGCAGCTGTGTTTATCGTAAATCACACTGTTTGGTGGTCACTTGTTCCTAGATGGCTACCCACTTCTAGATCTGAGATCCTGTCTCCATCCCTGTTTGAGAGTACCAGGTCTAAGATTGCTCCCTCCCAAGTGGGTTCCAACACTAGCTGTCTGAGGCATGCCCCCTGTAGGGCATTGAGAATGACCCTGCTCTTGTATGTGGCTATAACAAAGGTGCTGCAGTTAACATCTGGCATATTCAGATCCCCATCGACAATAGCTCATCTTTCTCTGCCATCCTAAGGATGCCTTCTATCATTTCCTTGTCCATTTCCTCCTCCTGAGACGGGGGTCTGTATACAATCACTGTGTGGATTGTGGTGCCATTTCTCTTCTCCAGGATGACCCGCAATGCCTCTTCTCCTCCCTGTTTACCCTTTAGTTCCATTGCTTGGATCCCTTACCTTATGTAAAGAACTCCTCCTCCCCTTCTATGCTCCCTATCCCTTCAGTACATTGTGAACCCTGGTGTGTTGACATCCCAGTCATGGTTTTCTGTGTACCATGTTTCTGTGACTGCCACAATATCCAGGTGTCCCTCTTCCATCAAGGCCACCAGTTAAGGGATCTTGTTACCTAGACTACGGGCATTGGTACTCATTACCCTCCATTTTGTGATGACCTTACCCCTTTTTGCCCTATCCCTGTCCATACTGCCTTTGCCTTTGTCTCCATTCACCCCTGCCCTTCTCCTTATCGACTTCTCTATCCTGGTTTTTACCTCACTATCTCGATTGTTTTTTGTGGGGGCTAGGATTTCCCTGCTCCTTTACAGTGCTTCATCCCTTGGCTAGTTTAAATGTTTGCGTAACTAACTTTTCTTGAGACCTAGGAACTGATCACTCCAATGGTCATACCAGCTCCTATTGTACATATATATATATATATATATATATATATATATATATATACACTATACTATAGGTGAAGTCTCATGAAAATCCTATCTGTTTATTATATGTTTATCTGTAACACAGAAAAGAATAGAACAGATTTCCCCATTTCTGGCTGCCTATTTCTCTCTAACTAGCATAAAATATATTTTTAAATAATGATGTAGGTGGGAGCTGAGGGAGGTTATGATCTCATTTAAATACCTGAGTATACATGTGGGAAAAGATTTGGGAGCTCTGTACCATCTTAACTACACTCTCCTTATCAGAACTACTGAGGAGGAGCTACGTAGATAGTGGACTTTACCAATCTCCTGGCTCGGACATATTAATCTTATAAAAATGAACCCCTTACTTCAGATTCTTTACGTCGTGCAAATGCTGCATGTAGTCCTCATTAGGCAGGACATTATAAGACTAGAGAGGGCCTTCTTGGATTTTATTTGGTACGGTAAGTAGCCCCGTACCAACCATCAGCATTTGAAGATGGATGCCATTAAGGGGGGATTAAACTTCCCAGATCTGCATTGAAAACTTATTTACTCAGCCTGGCCTTTCCAGATTGCTTTTAAGATGGAGAAATATTGTTATAAGTCATGAAGGTTTTTAATTGTATTTATTGATTAGACGTCCGATGTGTGTTTTCATAATGTTAAGTTATTTGTTTATATTTTAAATTGTTGTACAGGCACCTTGAACAGTCTTGGAAAGGTGCCTTGTATAAATAAAGTTGAATTGAATTGAAAAAATCTTTAACATTATTATTTGGTCGTACAATATTGCTTCATACAGGACTGGATCAATAGGCCAGTGGAGGCGGGATGGTTAGACCTAGAAGAACTGGACTGCCCCGGGAAGCTCAGAAGGAGAAAAAGCAGCGCACTACTGCAAGGGGGTTGCTCTTTACGGAGGTTGCAAACCTGTAACTTGACAATAGTCCAAAAAGTAAGAGCACACCATGAATTTTCAGCTTAATAGCTAATTTTTATTGCCAAAGTGTTCACGGCCAGAAACCCAGCGCTTCAGCTATTCAGCTATTCATGTACACAAGCTATTCATGTACACAAGCTAATACACCTAGCCTATGTAATACAGCATATATAATTATCCAGGACAAATTGCACATAAATGCAGAAGTTCAGATCTAAAACTTGCACAACTAATGCTAATCACTGATTAGTCTCTCAAACTTCTTATCAATTTTCACTCTTTCCTCTGCTAAGAGAATCATTATACAATAGCCACTGATTTGTATTACCTATTTAAAACAAAATGCTAGGTCTACAAGATATGTAAATTAACAGATAACATTTACAATAGAGACAAGTACTTCAGCCTCTAAAATGCTTATCTGATTGGTCCATCTGTGTTCCCTAAAATAATTCCAAAAGCTGGGTGCAAAATAATTGCAAGTTGCACAAAATACAAAATTAAATACGCATTTCTAAAATTATAAAAACTTGTCAAGCCAGTTAATAAATGTACATCACACATACAAATGAGAGCAAAAATCTTAGCACCTTCTATCACTGCTGTCCATAATCACTGAACGAGCGTTTTACATTATGATGAAATAAATCACAGCCACTTCTGGCACAAAAGAAAAAGTTGCTTCTATATGGGTCCAGGCAAGTCAGGTCAGATCCCTGTATCTTAAAAAAAGGGCTAACTCGGCAATATCAAACCAGGAGATTCAATAACAATGTCAGTTTCACAAATCCCAATCAGCTGTATTAGTTCATTACAGCGAGTGTTTCTTTTGTAAATTACCTTGTGCATCAATCACTTGCAGGGGAATTCTTGTTTTCAAAATTTCCACTGCACTCTGATATGAATTCTATGTAGAAATTGCTGCAAGGATTGGTTTATATGTAAAACCTTTACGTTACAATGGAGAAAATAAGGTATATGCCTCACAGCAGTCACTACATCCTTGTGGTCCCAGACAAGCTCCTTAAACAAACACTATTTTTTTTTAACATTCCACAAATACTGAATGCTCAAGAGCAAAAACATTTAATTTCCACAACATACAACTTAGAGCTATCATTAACCATGGGCCAAGAATAAAGTGCTTTTCACAGTATTTTTAAATGGGGGAGTCCATGATCTCCATTCAGTTATGATAATATATATATATATATATATATATATATATATAGTAATAACTATATTGCAGGTCAAAGGCCTAGGCAACATCTTAAATAGGTTGCTATGAAGAATTAAAATGTATGTTCAAGTTGGTCTCACCTCTATAGAGAGAGAGACTTTTATCAAACATTGCGTACAAGGATTGTTTTTTAACTTCACACCACAGATTGCATCTGGTGGTTGGTGTCAAAACTTGCTTTGCCAATAATAAAGATTCAGTCGAGTCAGGAAACATATCCCAGTCTCTTTACTCTAGGAGTCTATGACATGCTCCCTTTCTCTGTCCTAAGAGTTCCTCCAGCAGTCTCTGGCAGTCTCCCATGTCCCTTCATCTGCTCCGACAGTATACACACTTGTTAAATCGGAGCAGAAAGGCACTCCACTAGGTGCAGTAAATTCAAAACAGATAAAGTGAACTTTAAAACCCCAGCCCCTAGGCAACACTGGCATACCTTTTAAAAGTCTAAACAAGCCTGTCAATGTTAGAGTATCTCCGTGCTTCCAAGTGTTCACCCTTCTATTCAGGGGCATCCCAGATTCAAACTTTGCCAAAGGGCTCCTCGCAGAGTCCAGTCTGCACTGCCATACACTGTTATGAGCCCAGTCACTACTCCAACAGCACAAACAAGCTGGGCACACACTCCAACAAGAGCTGCAGCCCCGGAACAAAGCTGCAAAAGCTGCAAAACTCGCATCCTGCTCAAAAAAAAGCCTTCCATCCTTGATGCCGAAGCAGTGGGAAAACATCAACAAACTGGAGACTTGAAAAACCAAAACTTCAACGGGACACAGCAGCGCCGAACGAAGCGGGCAGCATGTGGCCATCTTGCCGGCCACCCCCAATAGAGGATAAGGTGATTTCAGGAATGGGAGGTGAAGAGGCTTAAATGTATTGGAGGCCTAATTGCTAAGGAGGGTATATACTTTTTTGAGGAGCTGCGGACAAGCATTGGTCTGCTGCATGCACCCTTATTTCGTTTCCTACCGGCGGTGAGGACATATATTAGGGGATTGAGCAGAGAACCAGTTACCGATTCACCCCTTGCACAGGTGGAACATTTAATATATATGGCCAGGAAAGATGCAAAGGGTCTGATTCGCAAAGCTGTACATCAGGGGAGACGCTTTCTCCCTGATCCCATGCATAAAAACAAGCACTTTTGGTAACGTGATTTAGGGATGCCTATTCAAGATGATAACTGGTTGATAATGCTAACTTTGCATAGGGGCATCCTGATATGCAATAAATACAAGGAATCTTTTTTATAAATTTGTACATAGGCTCTACTGTCCTCCCGTTATGGTGCATAAATGTAATCCTGCTGTGTCTCAGATATGTGGGAGATGTAAAACAGACCTGGGCTCCTACTTTCACTATTTCTGGGCCTGCCATGTTCTGCAGACTTTCTGGGTAAGTATAGCACTGGAGATGGGAACTTGGCTGGGGCAGCAGGTCCTGCTGGACCCTCTTCTTTTTGATATTGAAGACCTGGGGCCCAAGGGATGGTGGCTTTTACTAAGGTGGACCCATGTTCTTTTGATTTTGGTGTGCCACTCTAAATTATATACCTGGGTCACAGGAGTTACACTTATGGTACAACAGTGGTGCATACAGACGTTCCCCCTTGAGCACCTGACTTTTGTGGTCAAAGGTAAAAGTGACAAATTCTTCATTGTATGGGAACCTTTTATAGCTTCTATGTCCCCAGTGGAATCCCAGCCTTTAAGGGACAGGTTGCAATGAACTTGTAGCTTGGGTAATAATGGTTGACAGGTGTATTCCCTGGAACTTGGGCTCTGGTAACTTAATAGGTGGGACCGCATATATCATTTGATGAACAGACTACTGTGCAACAAAACGGTTTTAAGCATAAAATTCAATGTGATGGAATAATGTGCTTGTGTGAACTTGTGATTATATATACTTTTGGGGCTTTACTCGTTCTCACCTCTAGTGACATGAGGCAGGGATTGGGGAAAACAAAGGCCCAGAAAGAGTAGTGTAAAAACTTCCTCCAACTCAGAGAGTGTAAACAACAGCACACAGGAGAGGAAAACCTCCCTGTGAGCGAAACCTCTGAGGAACCATGGCTGCTGTACTTCCCTTCCTCTGGGAGTACAAAGAGGAGGTAATCCTAAAATATATTCAGAGTTCAGAGAACTATAGCCCAGGAAGGATCTGGATCCTTGAAGACTTTGTATCAGGACTTTTCTTTTTTTTTTTTTTACCTCCTTCACCTCTCCCTATCAGCCTCTCCTTTGGGCCACCAATGGACCCCGCCACTCACTCTGACTCCACTTGCTGGCCACCTTCACCACCACCACACATTACAGCCACTCAGGGGAGGTAACTGGGTGTAACCCTTCACCAGGTGGATCCCCCTCCTCTGAGGGGAAAGGCACCAGTGGGGGCGGCCAGCGCACTCTTCATTGGCCCCCTGGGCACTGCTGTGGTGGTCTGCCGGGGCCAACCCCGGGCTTCTGTTGCAGTGGGAGACCGGGCGATCATAATCCAGTCAAGCAGGGAGCTTTTTCTGGCTTTCTCCCCTGGGGGCATAGCTTACGCTGACGTCAAGGCATATGCCAACCTCCACCTTACCCCCCCCCAGTCAGTGGGTTCAACACGTTGCTATTCTCCTGGCCTCAGCTAGGAGCCAGTAGGTGATGGACTGCATCCCCATCCTCCCCCAGGAGAAGTCAAGCAGCCGTCGGACGTTCAAGCCTTCTCCCCCCAGCCAGCCTCCGTCATCCTAGGTCTGTTCCCAAACATGGATCATCAGCGTCGCAAGGGGAAATCCAACCACTGTTGCCGATGGGCCAGGACCCTTCTTTGATGATGAGGATGATTGTGTAATCCAAGCAGCATAACTGGACAGTTAAGAAGCAGTTTGATGGTGGAACAAGTCTTTATCCAGTGATAAAATGATGGAACAGAGAATCCTAGAGAGAGGTGTTTGGGATTTTGGGCTCAAGCTAGGGCAGAGCAGGAATGGTGTGACCTCCATGAATGTGGCCAATAGAGGAATACTGGAGCAGTGGTGCTGTTTGCTAAGTTCTGGGTGAGCCAGATATGAATTGGCTAGGTTCCTTGTAGTGGACTGCTGAGGAAGGCATCCAAGATGTTCGGTATGAGGAACTTTGAGCACCCCAGGACCATGGGACCTAAGAGGGTAGGAGGAGGAGTCAGCAGGGTTGAGAAGCTGCACCAGCCCCAGAGGGGTGCTGATTCTGATTACCTTGCCCACGGAAGCAGCCCAACCCAAAGTTCATGTGATTGGTCAGGGAAAGCCAGCCAAGTTTGTCATATAATTCGCAATGATGGGTGAGGTGAGGGGCAGCCAGGGCAAAGCGACAGATGTTGTTGTAGGATGTGTTCCACCAAGTAAGGTGGGCCTTGAAGGTGCGAGCAAATAGGAGAAGGCCATAGCAGAGCGAAGGAAGAAGCACTCCTCTGGCCAACGCCAAACAAGCAGCAGACGTCAGATTTTTCTTCGCCCTATAGGCAGGTAGGTGGAGTTATCCCCCCCCCTTGAACCACAGACTTAAGTCCTTCAATACTGGTGCTTACATCAATATAGTTACAATCTATGTATTGTCATGCTGGATAAGAGGTAATGAATTGGACCCCTGTGCATAGTTGTAATTAATTACTTTGTTGTTTTGTTGAGTGTTCATTTTCTTGACTTGTCTTGGTTTTATACATGTCTGTATGAAAACTTGAATAAACAGATTATGCAAAAAAAAAATGATGTAAGAGTGACTTGATCTGTACAGCGCATACCACTCAACCCCAGGCTGAACAAAATCAGGGACAAAACCCCTGAAAATCAGGGACAAGTGACCAAAATTAGGGACACTTAATTAGTATAACATTTACATATTTGCAGCACACTGTGGGTGCATTTCTGCAATTAGCAGGCACTTACTGTACTGGGACTCTAGCTGAAGTGCACATTTCAAGAAAGCTGCAGAAAGATGGCAAAGTTAAGTAATAAAAATATATCAGCATATCCTTGTCACATTGTTAAAGTTCACATATGTTTTATTTAGCTTTATGGTTATGCATTGAGTTGAAACAGGTTGGTATTCCATAAGGCACTGAATCCCATTTCCATACATAATAATATTTAATAAACTTCCCTCTCACTAGAATAAGGGCAGACACTGGAACACCTGTGACACTGGCAGCCTGAAAATCTTCCCAGACCATCTGTTGCTGTGCTGCTGACTTGTAACAGGTTGGTTGCAGCTGTGCTGCTGACTTGTAACAGCTTGGTTGCTGCTGTGCTGCTGACTTGTAACAGGTTGGTTGCTGCTGTGCTAGCCCAGTGACAATAATGGTGACTTCAGCTTTTTTTTTTTTTTACAATGAAATGCTGCTGCTGTGCTGTTATTTAACAGATATAGCTAGCCTCTAGTGTTGGTTCTTTTCTTCTAATCTGGACTGAAGTTCTGGTGCAGCAGTGTTCTCTCTGTGAGTTGACACCATCTCTGTTGCTGTCCAATGACAGCAGTTTGTACCATCATTTCCTCTCTGGCATTCTGGAACTCCCTTCAGCTGTATGAGGTCCAAGAGCACCAGAAGGGATGGAGAATAAAAAGCTAGGAAGGAGGGGGTGACAAAATTAGCTGATGGACAGAGCTGTGCAACTCAGTGCACCGATTGGCTAATGGTGTACTCATGTCACACACAAGCATACACTATCTGTGTAGCCCTGAAAGGGAAACATGGGTGAAACAAAGAGGCACATAGCCTGAGGAAAAGTGATGGCAGCTGCTGACGGCCAAAAGCTATATTCTAGCTACAAGTAGCAGTATTGGGACATCAGAATCAGATGAAAAAAAAGGTTAAAAATCATGATAGCCACCTGCCCGGTGGTGCTGAGAGTTGTGGCTCTGGACACCACACCTCGTGCATCGTCGGCGACCTGGGTTCAGGAATAAGCCTGGGCCATTGGGGGAGGGAGAGGATTTTTTTTTTAGTTGTTTAACCAGGAGTAGCACACTAAGCTGAAAGCTTTTTTACAGGAGCGACCTGGGAGCACAGGGAAGTTAAGGGACTTGCTCAGGGTCACACAGTATGCAAGTGGAAGCTGTGGGATTCAAACCCTGGTCTGGTATGCTGGATGTCACCAGATCTGCAGCTCAGAGCCTTAAACCACTGTGCTATACTGCCTCCCTAGACAGGTTTAGAGAGGACAGCTCTCCTCTCCCAGGAGGGGAAGGGTTGCACTCCTGCCAAATGACTGTCCCCAGATGAAGGCCTGTGGAAGTGTGGGTCTGCAGGGTGCACAGAAAGGGAGGGTGCTGCGCGGGACTTCCGTGGAAGTGCGTGCACCTGTATGCACACATGTCTGGCATGTGAACCCCAGCAACGGGGATCAGGGAGAAAAGTGGAGGAAAATGGATCCTCCAGCCGCAGGATAAAGCCTGACTCTCTGTAGGCTCTGCTCCTGGGCCGGACAGAAAGGTAAGCCCCAATAATTCTGGGATGTCGGGGCTGGGGGGGGGTCGGTCTGAAGGGGGCACCAGAGGACAGGAGTAATAACATAATATGGAAAAAAAAAAGCATGATAGTCCACCTAAACTGGGACAGTTGAGAAGTATGGTATAGCAATATAAGAAGATTGGGAGTTAATTACCTTAGATTTCTCTCACAACATTTAATCCTGTACAAGTAGTCATCATTAGACTTTTAGCCTCACTTTATCAGATCCTAGGCAACAGAGATATTCCTTGATACTATAAGTCATTTAATGAACCAGTTAGAAGAGTTATTAGCCAGCATACACAATTAACAGAACACTGGTTTCTGATTTTTGCAAAACATTAGATTTCAATGTTTTGCAGGGGTTATCTGCATTCCCCATTGTAGTAAGCCAACATGTTAGGGTTTTTTTTTGTGCTTTGCTAACCGGGTAAGACCCACTAAGCACAAGTGCCTGTTTTCAGAGGCAACCCAGAAGCACTGCAGTGGTTAAGTGACTTGCTCAGAGTCACACAGTAAGCAGGTGGAGGTTGTGGGATTCAAACCCAGGTCTGCTGGATTTACCAAACTCATTCACAGCTCATTACTTTATCCTCTAGACTATACTGCAGGCCCACATGTGTCTATGATTATCAGGGTTTTATTTAACTCTAAAAATTGATTAGCGTTTTGCTCATAAAAGTTCTAAAACATAGTGAAAATGCATAGCACTTGCCTCACTGTGTTTAATAAACATACCACTTCTAGAAAACCTGTATGAATGCTTTCTGTACAGTTAGTATAATCCCAAGAAAAAAACTGCTAATCAATTATTTCAAACCCTGGATTATGGCTATTTTGGCCAATTTAGTCCCACTGAATTACATTTATTTTACTGGAAAACTCCAGCAAGCCCGTGTGCCTGTCTATTAATAAGACAGAAGCAGAAACTACTGTAGTTACTGTCAGTAGGAAAGGTTAACCAATGGTGGCATACTGACTTGTATGTGCCATTTTGCTCCTGCTACATGTAAGCCTGTTTTTTTCTTCTTGCTTTCTCTCACTTCACACACAGTATTGTATACTTCATTCCATCCCAATCAATGATGATGAGTGTGTCAGCTGTTTGTTACTGCAGCCAGCACCTTGTTACTCAACAGGACTACAGCCAACTTGTTTCTTCTCAGAACAACAGTTTTTAACAACATGAATTAGCACAGACTTGTCAAACTTGTGCCTCATGTCCGCTAGTTGCATGGTGCCCCAGAACATAGAATGTCTTTTTTTTTTATTTCAAAGATGCACTCTCACTGTGCTGGTTTCAAACCTCCTAGTATTCCAACAGCAGATGTCTAGTCTATCCTGAAGAGAGTGGTCACCTGGACAGCGCTCCTGCTATTTTTACTACTGCTCCTACTTCTGCTATCAGGCAATGTGCACCAGAACCCCGGCCCGCCACCCAAATGGTTCAGTCTGTCCCCATAGCCAACAGGGCTTACTCTTGCCTCTATAAATATCTACAGTTTATTTCCAAAGATGGATAACCTGAAAGTATGGATTACTCGGCACAACCCTTACATTCTCTAAGTAGTTGAGTCATGGCTTTCTCCCAAGATACCTGACTCTGCCATCATACTGCCAGGATACACCCTGTTCAGACAGGACCGTCTCACAAAAATAGGTGGGGGCTGTGTCTTGTACATCAGGGATTCCTTACAGGGACGTATCTCACCCATACTTAGTTGTAGTGACAACCTGCAGGTCCTGACCATAAAACTACTACTGGGATCACATAGCAGGGCTCTTAACGGTACTCCCGATTTACATCCCGCCTAAACTAACTGAGGCTGGCACCAGTGACCTGATGGAATATAATTGTGAGCACCCTGAGACTAAATTCTGAAATCTTGATGCTGAGAGATTTCAACATCAACTGGCTCTCCCCTGCTGCTGCCCCAGTCAAGGATACCTTATCAGCCATCCACTTTTCCTAAATGGTCGAGACACCAGCCGGAGTCAATTACAAAACTGGGACCAGCATTCTACTTGACTGGATACTCTCTAACTGGCCTGCTCACATCTCCAATACTACTATTCTCCCTGATTCATTGAGCAACCACTCCCTGTTACATGTACTTGGACCTACAATTTCTGCAAACCACCTCCCAGAACTATAACAAACTGTGTACTGCTAAAAGGTCACCCTGTGCTGCTAAAAGCAGATCTCCAGTGCATAGACTGGTCAGACCTGTATGAAGCCAGTGATGTGGATACAGCCCTGGACCACTTCACTAATAAATTTAACACCATCTGTGACAAGCATGTGTGGATAAAGACTAGAAAAATAAAAGGACATTGCAACCCCTGGATCACCCTGGACCTCTTGGATCAGCTCCATGCCAGAGATCACCTGACAGAAAGTGAGAGCACATGGTGCCACCGATAACATCCAGAGGTACAAAAAAGCTCGTAAGGAGTGCATGAAAACCATCTGACTTGCCAAAAGCAAATTCTACAAAGAAGCCCTCTCCAGCTCCTGGAATAACAGCAAGTTGTTCTGGGACAACCTCAACGACATAACCATCAAGGATCCCAAAACTGCCCCATCAATGCTCATGGTTGATGTTGTACCATCCTTGGACCATCTTGACATAGCCAATGCACTTGACAACATGTTCACAGACTTAAGCAGTGTACTACCAGTGGACCACTTCAATCCTCCAACCCCGGCTGATCATAATGCGACCCAGCAACCATCTTCAAACTGACCGCCCTTTTACTTTAAAGAAGTCTCAGAAGCTGAAGCCAGAAAGTACCTGGAGAAGTTTCTGGAGAAATCATGATACAGCAGGGACACCCTGGACCTTAAATTTGTCAACCTGGTCCTGGCTCACTCACTAAAATAATCAACCTCTCCCTTTGCGTCCCACAGTTCTCCCAGCGATGGAAATCAGCAACAGTAACTCCAGTGCACAAAGGTGCGGACCATGCTCTGCACAACAACTACAGACCTATCTCCATACTCCCTTCCCCTCTCCAAAGCTCTAGAGTGGATTGTGGCAGATTAGCTTGCACCTGAGCCAGTACCAACTCCTCTGTCCTGAGCAACAAGGCTTCTGATCCGGACACAGTACCATAACGGCGTTACTTGAATTTACTGGTTTCATCCACCACTCACTAGACCAAGGTCTTCTGGTAGGGGCAACTTTCATTGACCTATCAAAAGCATTTGATACAGTGTACCATGAGCTCCTTCTGGAGCAGTTGTCTGCCGCTGGTCTCTCTCTAGAATCTGTACACTGGTTCAACAGTTACCTTCACAACCGCTTCCAAAAGGTCAGGATTGGTAATATCATCTCCAATAGCAGACCAGTCCATTCCGGGGTCACACTGGGGTTAATTCTGGGATTCCTGCTATTCAGCTTATTCCTAAGCGAACTGCTGGCCACCTGCCTGAACTGAATGCTCATATACATGGATGACGTGGTCATATTCACCAGCAACCCTCATTCCGAACATCTGACAGTAGGTCTCCAAAGGGGGTTTTCATCCACTGAAAAATGGTTTAAGGAGCGCAGGCTAGTCATGAATTGCAAAAAAACAAAGACAGTGATGTACTCCAGCTCCCAAAGTAAGTTCAAGGCCTTCTCCCTTGCAATCATGAATGACAGCAGAGACAGTCTGGAGCACATCCAGCGGTTCAGGTACCTGAGCATCAGAATCGACTCCATACTGTCATATGTCCAATACATAGACAGTACAGCTAGGGTGATCAACACAAGAATAGAGATTCTTTACTGTCACAAGCACTGTTTAACATATGAAGCACTGAATCTGGCCATCAACAGTTCAATAGTCTCCCCCATCGACTATGGCCTGGCTATTATGGGTCAGCGACTGAAACGGCCCTGCACCGCATCTCCATTACACTAAACAAGGTGTGCCACCTTATCACAGGTGCTGCAAGACTCACGCATACCTGTGATCTTTACACTTGGGCAGGTTGGCTCCAACCAAAGGATAGAATAAAATACCAATCCTGCCTCCTCGCCAAGAAAGGCTCTCTTGATCAACTACCTGCAGGGGTCCAGAACCTCCTAACCCTGCACTCGAGCACGCGAGTCACAAGAAACTCCACCACTCAGATCTACAAAGTACCTAGATGCCGCACTGCCTTGGCATAACCTGCTTTCTGCTATAGTGCTCCTCTCGGGACCAATGCCTTACCAGCTGACATTACCGGAGCTGTAACTATTGGCTCATTCAAATGCAAACTTCAGCAGCATCTTATTACAACCAGCAACTGTGGCTGCTACCATTAGCACCCTCTTTTAACTCCAACCACCTACTTGCACTTTGCTTCACATCAACACTATACATTGATGCATCCCAACCTCAGCACTTCAGGTCACCACCCTACCTCGCACCCAGTGCCTCCTCTACTCCTCCCAAACATGACACCAACTCTCACTCCCACTTCCCCAGTCATCCCCCTAATCCTGCTCCTCCTACTTTCCTCTGTGTGTTTGCAACTCAGTAGGGTGTCTAACTTCAGACACTGGTAAACTATTATACTGCCTAAGCTGCTCAATTTTGTTTGTACCTTACTGTAACTCTGTCTGTACCAAATGTAATCCTGTAATGCTGTACCTTATTGTCTTTGTAAACTGACGTGGAACCTATAAATGAGCTTCTGCTCATTGGTGTAATCCAAGATCTCAATAAAATAAAAAAAAATAAAAAAATGGCAGCCAAGTCCTAAAGATTTTATTTTACTGCAATCACATGTTGTATTAGTCTATTTACTGTTGCTGTTAGTCTGAACTGAGTTTTAGAGCAACATTTTAATCCTTTTGGAGTTTTGCATGGTTCCCAAATGGTTTTGAAAACCATGGCCTAAATTGCAAGTTTCACTCTTTTCACAATAACTAGAGTGGAGTCTGCAGTTAAGATTTATTAGCCTAGCGGTTCCATTTTAATGGCACTACTTTACAGAAAACTTCAAAGAGTGCTTCTGCCTACTTTTTATAGCACTTCAGGCTGTTTCATTCGACTCACAATGGCAGTAATCAAGTAAACTGAAATACTGGTTGACTTGCATTGACAGAGGCAATGGGTAAAACCGTCTCTCCTGAGGTCTGTGTTTTACTTTGGTGTCTATTTCTGGTTTCATGCCTGAGTCAGAATTGAAACAAAAGCCTACAAAGGAAACTGGGCCCCTACAATTTCAAAAAGTGCCAAAATGGTGGTCACTGTTTGCATAAGGCAGATTGCCGTACAGAGTGCTACAAGTGATAGGGCCCAGGTCACGACTGGGCAAACTGTGTTATGTGTAAATTGTTTTGTCTTAAAGCAGTAGTACTGAATAATCAGGAAGTGATTATCAACATTCTGCTTTTTGACCAGAATGATGCAGCCATAGTTCTGGTTTCCATATCTATAAATATTTTTTTCTAGTGAGCTTTAGTTTTTTAGACATTTAAAATTTATTTCCATTGTTGTGGATCCACAGAAAATATGGCTTGTGTCTAATTTGCAGCCGAGCTCTCACCTCATGTCACATCAGATCTTTTGTTTACTTCCGTGGGACCCTGTGCTGTGCATCCCCGCTCTCCCTGCGAGTCAAGAGCATGCACGTTGGCAGAAGAGGGTTCCAATTCAACATGGCAGGTGGGAGAAAGGTAAACAAAAGCAAACAAAAACTGAGCAAATTATTAAGTGATAGCACAGAGAAACCAAGAAAGATTACCAGGTAAGTGCTCAACAAAGCACAGGCAACAAAATGTTACAAAAGATTCAATTTTTTTTGTCTAGTACTGCAGTTTTAAGACACAAAAAATGAGACAAGCAAAATGGCAGTCCTTATCAGCTCAAGCCTCTCTTTATGGCTCAAAAGAGTGGCCCCCTAGCTAACTGGTTGAGAACATCATAGTGTTTGCAAAAGCAGCTTCCCCTAAAGTTCAGTCTAAAGCAGAGTCTGCAAAGAGGCATGCTAAAGAGCACAGATCCTTGGCTGAAGATCTCGGAAAGAACATGCATCTACAGCTCCTTTCTTCAGCTGCCCCTAGTGCCACAGAGGAGGAATATTATAGAAACATAGAAACATAGACTTTAACGGCAGATAAGGACCTCTTGCCCATTTCGCTATCTACAGGATAAGCTGCAGACCATATTTAACCAACAGCCTATTTCTTCCTACCCCCCACAAAAATTGCCTTATGTCTGTCCCATGCATTCTGGAATTATCCCACAGTTTTAGACCCCACAACCTCCTCAGGAAGGCTGTTCCATGCATCCACCACCCTCTCTGTGAAAAGATACTTTCTCACATTGCCCCTGAGCCGTCCCCCATCTATCTTCAAATTGTGTCCCCTTGTTCTTGCAAATCTCTTTTTCTGAAAGATGCTATCCTCTTGGACTTTGTTGATTCCCTTGAGGTACTTGAAAGTTTCTATCATGTCCCCCCTCTCCCTCCTTTCCTCAAGGGTATACATATTAAGCTCCTTTAGTCTCTGCTCATATGGCTTCTCTTGCAGACCCTGCCCATTTTAGTTGCCCTCCTCTGGACTGCCTCCATCCTGTCTATGTCCTTGCGGAGATGGGGTCTCTAGAAATGGATGCATTACTCCAGTTGGGGTCTCACCAACTGCCTCTACAGAAGGATAGCAAACTTCCTGTTTTCTACTGGTGATGCCTCTCCCTATACATCCCAGTATCCCCCCAGCCCTCCTAACTGCCTTCTACATTACTTGCTAACCTTAAGGTCATCAGATATGATTACCCCCAGGTCCCTTTCCATTTTGTTGTTGTTACTACCCACCCCCCCCACCCATTGTGTAATCTTCCCCTGGGTTTTTGTTTCCCAGGTGCATTATTTTGCACTTCTTTGCACTGAATCCAAGCTGCCATACTTCTGACCATTCCTCCAACCTTGCCAAGTCCCCACTCATCCTTTCCATGCCTCCTTGTGTATCAACCCTGTTGCAGATCTTTGTGTCATCTGCAAAGAGGCATACTTTTCCTTCCAGTACCTCTGCAATGTCATTTATAAAGACAATAAAAAGGACTGGACCCAGTACTGAACCCTGCGGTACCCCACTAGTAGCCCCTCTTTCTTCAGAGTGGACTCCATTTACAATTACCTTCTGTGTCCTGTTGTCCAGCCAATGTTTTACCCAGGCCACCACCCTGGGACCCACTCCCAGGCTGGTTTATTTAACTGTTAATCTTTTGTGTGGGACTGTGTCAAATGCCTTGCTAAAGTCTAGGTAGGCCATGTCCACAGCCCCCCCTGGTCTACTACTTTGGTCACCCAGTCAAAGAAATCAATTAGATTTGTCTGACAGGACCTTCCCGCCGTGAACTCATGCTGCCTTGGGTCCTGTGTCCCACTGGCCTCTAGGTACTCAACAGTTCTTTCCTTCAGAAGTGATTCTATCACTTTCCCTACCACAGAGGTCAGACTGACAGGTCTGTAGTTTCCTGCCTCTGTCTTGCTCCCACTTTTGCGAAGGGGAATCACAACCACCTTCCTCCAGTCCTCGGGTACCACACCATCCTCCCATGATTTGTTAAAAAGGGTAGTCAGTGGTGTCACTAGTTCTCTCCTTAATTCCTTTAGAATTCTGGGGTGAATTCCATCAGGCCCCATTGCTTTGTCCACCTTCAGTTTTAGGAGTTCTTTCAGAATCCTTTCTTCTGTGAAAGGACTGGGATCGATCCCCCTATCCAGAGTGCTTCTGTAAATTGGATTAGGCATCTCCGCCTCCTCCTTTTTTGTGAATACTGAGCAGAGGTATTCATTCAGTATCCCTGCTTTTTCACTGTCCCTCTCTGCCCATCCACGATCCATTCTATTCAGCCTCACTATCCCTCCCTTTGTCTTTCTACGCTCCCTGTTATACCTACAAAAGGTTTTATCCACCTTCTTAACCGAGTTGGCTATCTTTTCCTCAGTTTGGGCCTTTGCTATTCTGACTACCCTATCTGCTTCCTTCTGCCTTAGCTGGTACAGTTCTCTGTCCTGCTCATTCTGTGTTTCCTTATACTTCCTAAATGCTATGTTTTTCTCCCTAACCTTCACCGCTGCCTCTTTTGAGAACCATAGTGACTTTTTCTTTCATTTTGATTTATTTGCTTCACACAAAGGCTTGTTGCCTCTGTGATGGCAGTTTTGATGTTTCCCCATTGTTACTCCACCCCTCCTGCTAGCCTGTTTGCTAGTGCTTTTCTAAGACACTCTCCCATCTTGCCAAAGTCAGCCCTCCTGAAGTCTAGAACCCTCACTTTTGTATGGCTTGACTCTGTAGCTGTGTTTATCGTGAACCACACTGTTTGGTGGTCACTTGTTCCCAGATGGCTACCCACTTCTAGATCTGAGATCCTCTCACTGTCCCCAGTTGAGAGTACGAGGTCTAAGATTGCTCCCTCATGAGTGGGTTCCAAAACTAGCTGTCTGAGGCATGCCACCTGAAGGGCATCGAGAATGGCCCTGCTTTTGGATATGGCTGCAGCTAAGGTGCTCCAGTTAACATCTGGCATATTCAGGTCCCCCATCAACAGTATCTCCCCTTTCTCTGCCATCCTAAGGATGCCTTTTATCATATCCTTGTCCATTCCTTCCCCCTGACATGTGGGTCTGTATACAACCCCTGTGCGGATTGTGGTGCCATTTCCAGTCTCTAAGGTGACCCACAGTACTCCTCTCCCCTGTTTACTCTTTTGTTCAGTTGCTTTTATCCCTTCCCTTACATAGAGAGCTACTCTGCCCCCTCTTCTCCCCTCCCTGTCTCTCCTGTAGGCTGTGTGCCCTGGTATGTTAACATCCCAGTCATGGTTCTCTGTGTACAATGTTTCTGTGACTGCTACAATATCCAGACATCCCTCTTCCATCAAGGCCACCAGTTCAGGGAGCTTGTTGCCCAGACTATGAGCATTGGTACTCATTACCTTCCATTTCTTGATGGCCTTACCCCTTTTTGCCCCATCCCTGTCCATACTGCATTTGTCATTTTTTCCATTTACCCCTGCACTTCTCCCTATCGACATCTCTATCTTGGTGTTTACCTCACTTACTACACTGATTTTTTTTGGGAGGGGCTAGGATTTCCCTGCTCCTTTCCAGTGCCTCCCCCCCTGGCTAGTTTAAATGCTTGCCAATGAAGCATTTAAACCTATCACCTAAGATCCTGGTTCCCCTCCTGGACAGATGCAGACCATCATGGCCAGTATAGGCCTGCATCCCTCCAGGTGGACCCCCAGTCCCCAATGAAGCCAAATCCCTGAGCTCTGCACCAGTTTTTCAACCACTGATTGAATCTCATGGTGTGGAGCACCCTAGGCTCACCTGTGCCATAGACAGGCAGCACTTCCGAGAAGGTTACCATGCGTGCTACTTGTCTAAGGCCCATCCCCAACTCCACAAACTCTTCCTGCACTGCTCTGATCCCTTTCTTAGCCAGGTCATTTGTCCCTAGGTGGACAATGACATCCAGCTCCCTCCCCTATTACTCCAGATGTCACAGGTGATGACAAAATAGGTTTTCACAAAACCTTCAAGGACTATTTCTCATAATATGCCTTCCTTAAAGGCGTGGATGCTATGATTAGTATCCCCACTATGGAAACAGAGTCTGACACTACGGAGTCAGAGTTTTTAAAAATGTTTTGACTGACATCATCTAAAAAAGTCAGAATTTGTATTCATGATACATTTGGAAGGATGAGTAAGAAAATCTTATAGTTGGCAGCATCTGCAACAGCAACTGGTAAGAAGATTAAGAAGATATACTATATACTGTATATAGTAACCAGGAATGGTTCAGAATATACTTGTGTACACTATATCTCAGGGGGTCTAATACAAGCTGCTACATGAAAAAGGTAAAACAGCCTTTTCATCAGCACCACCTGATAAAGACTCCTGGAAAATTGGTACACTGTGCAATAAAAATCATACTCTTTAGCCAGTCCAATGGTGTGGAGGGCTGAGCGCTGAGTGCTTCATCTGCACACCAGCGACCCAGGTTCAGAAATGGACCAAGGTCATTCAGAGGATCACCATGGGAAGGAGGACTGAGTGTCCAGGGATGGCTCTCCTTTGGAGAAAGGGAGAGAGGGAGAGAGGGACAGAGTGGGCCACTGCTTGGTCATCACCTAGCACAGGGTCAGCCAAGAGCAGGTGCAGTGATGTTACTTGTCTTCACATAGTGTGTCAGTGCGACAGGACATCTTGTGGCCTGGGTATAGGGAAAAATGGAGGGAAAACATTCTTGGCTGTTGATGATGGCAACACCTCACAGGATCTGCTCCATCTCCCAAGACACCCACCAACCCATGGTGGTTCAAGAGGTACAGGTAGGTCTTGGATGGGTGGCTGATGAAGCTAAGGGTATTCACCTGAGTGGGGAACCACCTAAATACTAGATGAAAAAAAATTGTACTCTTCTTTCCACACTCATTATGAGGGAGACAGCATTTGTAACTTACTCATCATGCTACCAGAAAGCTCTGGGGAAAGCTGTGATGCCTTTCTGTGACAGTTTGCCATATGATGAGAGGGTACAGATGCTGCATCATGTAAAAACTGTCTAGACAGTCAAAATCCAATTGCAGATGACTGTGAATATTAATGATACAGCAACCAGAGCCCTGGCATATGCAGTATCTACTAGAAGCTAAAGGGGCAAATGACCAACATTTTTGTTATTAACAAAGGAGTTAGATGGTGTGTTTTAGCCCCTATCCTCCTTTGCAATGGTGTGTTTTAGCCCCATCCTCCTTTGCCAATATATTAATTGACTGCTTTGAGATTTTGAAAATCTGGACTCAGATTCTCCTAGACTAGGCACCTGCATATGCCCAGTGTTAGCATTTGCAGATGGCCTGATTCTTATAGCACTATCAAAACAGGGACTACAAAAAACAACTGATTTCTTAGAGACTAAATCAAAAGAACTTAGATTATCCATTAATCCTAGTAAAATTCAACTAATGATTTTTGGTTCCAAAAAAGAGAAAGGAAATTGACTTTTGGGTAAACAAATACTAACTGCGACTACTAGTTATGTCTATCTTGGACTTGTATTTGCTGCCAATGGGCTTTGGACAAAACATGGCAAGTCCCCGACACCCAGGACACCTCCCAGGAAAAGACTGTTAGAAAAGTGTGACCTTCAGGTGACCTCTACAGAGCGACATGGACACGCGCACACTTACGGATGGTGGCAAAATAAGAAAAGGGCATGCACAACATTAACTGTGGTCCCTCACGCTTCAGCCAGTTTGGCTCCTAAGCTGACTCACTACTGGATACCTCACTAACAACTCTCTACCACTTACCATCACAGGACTAATGCTGGAACACTTGTGGCAGAAATTCAAAGTAGGCTGACATCACTGGAGGTGGTTCTGCTACAGGTGGCGGATAGGCTGGGGACCTCCCAGGGCCAGTGTCAGGCTCTGAAGAAGCTGGTCTGGGCAACAAGGGTGAAGCTGGATGTTAAGTACACAAGGATGTAGTTCGATAACCAGTTTAAAAGCAAGTAAACGGTTTGGTTTCTGGCAAACAACTCAGTCATTAAGCAGACAGTTCAGTTCTTGCAGGAAATACAGTCTCTAGGAGGTGCCAGGCAGGCAACAGCACAGTTCGGTTGGAGTGTGCTTAGAAGACCAGCACAGAACACTGTGGGCTACCCAGGGCTCCTAGACCACTCCCTCCCCTCATTAATGTGTATAACTACCCATATGCCTGGGTCTACAGGGCTCTCGGCCTGGTCCCACTTCCCTCATGAATACCAATGCAGGCCTGCCAGGTGGAAACTGTGGGACTCAAACCCAGGCTCACTGGATGCACCAAGCCAATCCACCACCAACCACTCCAACCCATAGGCTATACTGTTACCCCTGGACCCTCACAGCATGCCCCTCCCACCTCTTGGGGCCTCTAAGTTGCGGCATCCCTTTTAACTGCAAATAACAATACTAATACACCAACAACAACAAAAAATCCTATGGGGCTCTTCCCAGCCCTTGAGCCTTTCTTTATATTGTTTTGGGCATTTGGCCCACTGCTCCTGGGTCCCTTACCTCCTCGGGGCTGTTAGCCCAACCAAGGAGCCCACAAGACCCCCATTTGTACCTTTGGGCTCCAGCCCTTTAATTTTTCCCTTTTACCTTCCCCCTGCCTGGCACCAGTAATGCAAGTGTAACAAGAGATCAGGCACTCAGCCCACTCACCACCACAGCCCAGGAAACTAGCACTGCTGGGAGGCTCAGAGAAAATGACCGTGGAGCTGTGCTCCCACCCAGCTTTACTGTACCACTGTGGCTGCTGGTGGAATGCACAGGTCTGGGGTGGGGTTTCTGACTGGACCTATTTTTCAAAGGCACCACTTGGTCCATCCAGCAGAGGCTTCCCCCCACACCACTTGGAGCTCTGAGAGAAGAAAACCGATTGTGTCAGGGAGCCATGCTCCCACCCAATGGATCCTGCTGCTGCTGCTACCACCATGCACCCCCAGACTGGAGAAGGAGGGAACAATGCTGGGGTAGCCATGGACCAACCCAAGGTATGCACTTTACGTACGTGCTCCCCGTGTCCTCCACCCTCCATATCTATCTGCTTACTCCCCCAAAGCCACTCCCTGGCCCTCTTATAGGGCAGGGGAGGTTTTTGTTCAGGAGGGAGGACCTTCTGCCCATGGCCCCCCTCCTCAGCACCAAACGGCACAAAATTAAACAAAGGGACAGGGGAGGGGATGTGTGGGGTTTCAGGGAAGGGGGCAAGGAGGAGGACACAGAGAGATGGCTAAAAAAAGAAAATTCCCACATCAGGGAGAGAGTTCCTGTTTTGTTGTTGTGCCCCCTAACTTTGGGGCACTACATGTAGTTAATATAAATGTGCTTTGAACTCATACTCATAACTTGGTCATTTTTCATTCATATTTTCAACATAGTCTTGTCATAGGGGCATAGATCAGGTAGTATAGGCAGACTAGAAGAAGTTATAAAATTCAAAGTAGTGTTTTATTATTATCAATAACAACAGAACAGAAAAATTATATTGTACAAAATAGCTCTTCCTAAAGCCAGCACAAACAAAAATCCTTCAGCCGAGTCTCTCTCTCAATTTAAATATAAATCTCTCTATATTTCTCTAAACAAAACATTTCTGTCTTTATATGACTTTTCCTGGCAATTTAAATTCTGCATCCTGGTTTTGGAAGTTACAGATCCTGTTTTCCACAAAATGTCTCAACACTTTGTCACTTGCCTTCCTGTGACCAGCCTGAAGAGTACATCTAGTCTTAACAGGTGCAACAAAATAGAACATTCTGCCCCAGAGATGGTCTCCTGTTGACAATTTTGTAAACAAGCTTGTGGAGGTCAAAACACATCTCAAGGTCACCCCCCCATTAAGATTGTTACCTTTTAAGAAACCCAAATAGCCAAGGGATCTCAGTTTCACATAAATATTCACATATATTTTTTAACCACAGAGAAGCAAGAGGAGAAAGAAAGAATAGAAACAGCAAGTGAAGGAAGGGAGATAATGGGGAACCGTGGGACCATCGAAGTGGCCAATTCCTAGGTACACAAGAAAAATTTGATTGCACAGAGAGGCAAAAGACAGACTAGTGGCAGAATAGGAGAAGACAACATAGATCATTGCTTTTAAAGCAGCAATGCAACGAAAATGGGTTAATTTTTGACTCCACCTTTTTTTCTTCCTAACTGATGCTTGATGTCTTCCAGTTTATTTTGGTGGTGAAATTTTCAGTTTTCTTTATCATTTAAGAATTTTGTTAACGTTTTAAAGTAATTATTTCTCAAGAAATAAAGATGGCCTCCTCATTTTTGCATAGAAATAATACTGAGGAGTCAAGGAAGATAAGAGTCCAGACAAAAATGCAAATGTACAGTACACAGCATAGGAACCATCCAGAAAACCAAAATCAACAGTTCTGCCAATATTTTTTATAACCATAGCAGAAAATTAGATTTTTGGAATAACTTTTTTTGTTGTACTGCTGCTTCAACTCTCTTTACATAACAAATGGGATAGGGTCTTACCCAATCCTCACACACACACACCCCTCTTTAAGAGGGAATCTGTTTTTTTCCCTTAAAATACAGGTTTCCAAAACATTTCTTTTTTAATGTTACCTTATAACAGTTACAGTTCTTTGCATATGCAATATCCCTTTTTTCATAACACCTTTTGCAGTAAACATTTCACTTAAGGATGCACATTTTTTTCAGCCTTCTGAAATCTCAATTCCTGAACCATATCTTGACTGAAAATCAGCACCGACATTCTCTTTTCTGGATTTATGCATCACTTCAAATTTAAATGGTTGTAGAACCAAGTACCACCTTGTGATTCTGGGATTTTTATCCATTTCATTAAGCCTGCACACCTGCCTGGCACCTGCCTGGTCTCTGCAGAGGTGACTTCCCTGATCAGGGTGACCCTTGCCTCTAAGTGGGCAGTGGCTCGGTGTGCTCCTGCTGGCCATGCCTCCCCTGCCACCCAGTGACCAGCAGAATTTTCAAGGTGACGTCCCTGATCAGGGAAACCCTCGCCTCCAAGTGAGCAGTGGTTTGACATGCTCCTGCTGGCCGTATCTCTCCTTCTACCTGGCAGCCAGCAGAATTTTCAAGGTATGATAAGCTCTACTAGCAGGGAATCCAAACCATGGATTTAGATTGGTCCAGCCATGTTACTCCTTGTGTGTGATTGGTGATCAACGTTCTTAGTGTTCTGGCCTAGCAGCCACCAGGAACTGCTTCAGCTTCAGCTCGGAGATATTATTATTTGAATCCTAGAGATATTAGCTGAATCCTATGTTTACTCTGACGGCTCTCTACACCATAATTGTATTCTGCTAGCGCTGTCCAATTATATTCTAAATTTATCTGCCAGTATTGGTTGTGCAAAGCTGTGTATTTAATGCTTGTTGCTCGAGCTGTACATCTATGTCATAATCTGAATCAACTAGTACTGTTTGAGCAGAGTTGTGTAATGCATGTGCTGAATTTTGCCTTGCTTGCACTGTGCATTCATGCTGTTACTGTTTGTTTTTTATCAAATATTTTTCTGCTACTCTTTAAAGTTTATATTCCTTGATCTGCTATTTTACAGCCTACTTTCTCTCTCACTCCTATATATTATAGCTCCCCTTCTGCTTCCTATTTTCTTTTATTTTTCACCCCTTGCACTGTCTCGGGACCTTACTTTATTCCCCTGGAACTCTGTCCCTACTAGAAGCACTCCTTAAACACTGCATCTCCAAGCTGTCTCTCCCCACCTCACTGAACTCTTTGTCTCTCTCACTCTCTATGGTGCTGAGACTAGCCACCCCCTGCCAGGCAAGTGATTGATTCCTCCCCCTCTCTTCCTGCTCTACTTCATTTACATCCTACTAATTTTTCTTTTGTCCAGTGCTGCACCACCTACCACCTCTCTGTCTTATCTGTAATCCCATTTCTCTCTCTCTCTCTCTGCACAGGTTATCAGAGTGACCCTCGCCTCCAAGCGGGCAGCAGCTCAGATGCTCCTGCTGGTCATGCCTCCCCTTCCACCCGGTGGCCAGCAGAATTTTCAAGGTACAATAAGCTCCACCAGCAGGGAATCCTAACCATGGATTTAGATTGGTCCAGTCTCGCTACTTCTTGCATGTGATTGGTGATCAGCACTCTTAGTGCTCTGGCCTAGCAGCCACTGGGAACTGCTTCAGCTTCCGCTTAGAGATATTATTATTTGAACCCTAGAGATATTAGTTGAATCCTATATTTTCTCTCACCGACCAGCCCCAACCGCAACCTCCATTAAATACATGGATTCTCCTCCCCTTACCCCCATCTTTCATTGGCTGTAGCTCTCTTGATAAGCCTCGCTACCTCCCACCTGCTCTGTAAGTGCTTTTACTCTGTTCCACAACATGCTTACTCATTAAGTTGCTGTGCCTCTGCAGGGATTATTTTGTCTCCACTAGGGCTGTTTCTCTGTCTCTATCCATATCTCACACTCCCTTAGCTACACTGCATCCAGCGTTTGTGTTAGTCTTCTCCTCCACAATTTCTGAATCACTCTAAGTACAGGTGGACTAATTCATTCCTTGTATACTATGCTAAGTTTGAGACCTGGTGTCCCCTCTGCACCTTGCTAGGTGCCACTTCACCATACCATGCAGTGGCACATCCCCCTCCAACCCATTTTCTTGCTCTCCACCCTACTTTTCTTTTGCTCCCTTTTATCTCTCACCCACACACCACCCCATCCTGCCTCGACCATGTCTTCTGAGTACCCTCCCTTTAACTACTCTATTCCAGACTCTCATTCAACGTTAACCCCCCTGGGACCCTCCTACAACATTTCTGGCATTAGTCCTTACAGCCTCACACCCACCCCTCCAAGTCTCAGTGGCTCTCTATGCCTTATACCCCCCTCTCTCTGCTATATTGGCACTCGTGTACCCCATAACTACTCCTCTACTAAGCACCAACTCCCGAGCAAAACTAAACTACATGGTAGGTGGATCAAATACCTAACCTTCCTGCTGCTAATCTGTGCAGGCCACGTCGAATTAAATCCTGGTCCTCCTCAATCACTAGCCACACCTGCTGATCTTGCAATCACCAAAAGCCTGAAATGCCTGCATCTTAATGTATGCAGTTTCCTGAAAAAACTAGACCTTATCCAGGCATGGATCTCCCACATGGACCCAGATATTATAGTGCTAACAGAAACTTTGCTGAAAAAATCCATCCCCGACACCACTATATCTTTCTCACCCTACAACCTTTTCTGTTGTAACAGAGAAACCAGGGGAGGGGCATGGCAATATACATTAAGGATAAGTTTACTGTCTCTGACTATGCTCCTGCCAGTACACTGAAGGAGTCTAAAGCTCTGACATTAAACTTCTCTCTATCACCCATTGAAACTGTGACAATAATAGGTTGTTACAGGCCACCCTCTGGGGGCCTTCAGCTCCTAAGTTACTTACCAGATGTGGCCAACAAAAGACAGAATGAGACTATCATATTCAGTGACTTAAACCTTAACTGGTTAAAAACTTGCAACAAAAGCTCTCAGCTTAAAGATTTCTGTGATGACGCTGGCTTCACCCAACTGGTATCTGATATTACCCGATCTTATCATAAACTCTCCTTGGACAGGTCTTTGATTAATCTAATCCTAACTAACAGACTCCATAAAATCATCCATACTGCTGTTTTTCATAATGATGCTAGTGATCATCATGCCATGACCTGTGTTAGAGGATGCCCTACGCTCAAGTCAGCCATTAAGTTTTCTTGGAAAAGAAGTCTCCATAAGTTCAATCTCTCTAACTACCTGTCAGACCTCAGGTTCATAAATTGGATTGATTTCTACCTGGCTTCCAACATCAGTGATACAGTTTCATTCTTCAACAATGTCCTAACTGCCATCCTCAACAGACATGCCCCTTTGGTTAAACACAGAGCACTGAAGATCTCCTGCCTCTGGTTCATGGCTGAACTAAGGGCATTGCTAAATGCAAGGGACTGCCTCTGAACTACAACCAAACAGACCAACCTCCATTCTGATTGGGCAGCTTTTAAGGCTTGTCATAACAATTGTACCAAAGGATAAGAGACACAAAGGCAAACTTTTACCTTTCAGCCTTTGGTACTGCTAAGGGTAACTCCAGCATGTTCTGGTGTATCATCAAGTCAGTGGAAGGCAATAAACCACAATCCTTATTACTCGGGTTGATCTTCTATAAGGGCACTACCTTCTCTGATAAATCTGATGTTCTACTCTGTTATAACGAGCACTTCTCGACCGTGGGTCTCGCGTTCAACTCCTTCAAAGCTGCCTCCCTTGGCACGAGTGTTCCCACACATTTGCCAATACCTCCCAGCACAGCGTTCGCCTTCATCCCATTCCAGTACAAAGAGGTGTAAGACCGTCTACTCCACCTAAATGTTAGCAAAGGTGCGGGCTCTGATGGATTAGAACCATACTTCCTCAAAGTCGCTTTCACTACCTTACGGACTCCATCTTACACTTATTTAACCTCTCCATTAACTCCAGTACTGCTCCTGGGGCTTGGAAAATAGCTTAGGTTCTTCCGCTATCTAAGTCAGGTGACCCTACTGACCTGAACAACTACTGACCTATTTCCATTCTGCCTCTGCTCTCTAAACTCCTTGAGAAGTTAGTAAACACACAAATTAGAAACTACCTCAACAAAGCAAACCTAATAGAGCCAGCCCAATCTGGCTTTTGTCCTTCCCAAAGCATCACTTCAGCTCTAGCCTCAGTCACTAGTGACTGGCTCCTTGCATGGACAGGAAACAAGTAACGGGGCTGTCTTCCTGGACCTCAGCAAAGCATTTGACACAGTCGATCATGCTTTACTCCTTGACTCATTGAGCTGGCACAGCATCACTGGCACTGCGCTGGCATGGTTCAACAGTTACCTGTCAGCTAGACCCCAACAGGTGAAGACTAATGGCTCCTGTTCACTGCTCCTTCCACTCAGGAGAGGGGTACCCCAAGGCTCAATCCTTGGACTACTGCTATTTATGATATACATCTGCATCACTGGCAATAGCATCAACAAAGCAAAACTACACCTATTTGTGAATGATACAGCAATATACATAGCCAGTCCTCACTAGACGAAGCCCACATGGAGCTATAGGCTGAATTTGATCTCCTCCAGAACAACCTCATATGTTCTAAACTTCTGCTAAAGGCTAAAATGACAAAAGTGATGTTCTTGTACTCCAACTACTTGCCCTCTGTCCCTATCACGCTTGCTTCCTTACCCCCCATCAGGACTCTCCTTGGCTATAATCTCGAGTTAGTCCATAAATTCAAATACCTGGGCTGTGAACTAGATCAACACCTAACTTTTTCAGCTCACATTGACTCCCTTGCAAAAAATTACATCAAGGAATTGGCTTTTTCTATAGGACTAAATCTCTGTTCAATACTGAAGCCAGACTGTGCTTGGTTCAAACAACCTTCACACCTCTTATCAACTATGCCAAAATTCTATATAGCAGATGCTCTGATGCCCTGTTATGTCAACTGGACACACTCTATCACAGGGCAATACATTTCCTTTCCAACGCTCACCATCGGACACACTGTTGCAACCTTTATGCCTCCCTTGGGTGGACCTCTTTGGCAACTAGGCTTCTCCTCCACTCCATCACTTGGCTCTATAAAGCCCTGCTGGCAAAACTCCCCCCCCCACATCTCCAACCCCTTTCAATGAACTGCCTGCCCTTACCCCCTGCACAGCAACTCCTTCATCATGCTAGATGTTCCTACCTTCCGCTCCCGGTTTGGAGCCATGGTTATAAGCTGTGCCCTTCTGGCTGCCAAGAATAAAGCCCAATCCAGGCTCAAAACTGCAAAGCCTAATCCTCCTGAATAGTTTCAAAAGGCTTCTTATGACAACCTATGGGACTTCTGCAACTGTGGCTGTTTAAGGGCCTACTCCATACCCGGTCTGTTGCAATGACCATTCCATCCTCCTGCCCACCCCCTCTCTCACACACTAGCTGACCTCCCATTATTTCTTCTTTCCCTCATTTTCCTCTCCCCCTCCCTTCCTCCATGTTATATTATCATTGCCACCCTACCTACCCCTATTCTGTATCTCCCACTACCCTCACTCCTCAGACACTTCCCTTCCCTTATCTACTGCTATCCTTTTCCTATACATTCTATCTATTTCTCTCTCTGTCTCTCCTTGCCCCGCCCCTCTTATAGTGCCCTTGCTCCAGCCATCTTAGCCATCTTTGCCATCCTATCACACTCAATTCTCCCACCTCCCCTGCTTCTTGTTGTCTACCCCCTCCTACCCTCTGTGCCACTGTCCTCAGTCCCCCTTCCCTCTGGCCTTATCCCAACAATGCCTACACCCCTTCTATGCCCACTATCTTTGCTTTCCTTGCTGGCCTTGAAGTCTCTACTTCTCTCACGAGTTGTTATCATGTTACTCAGAGCTAACCAAGTATATATCTTCAAGTTTTAGTGCACCTATGTATATATGATGTAAATATTATTGTACTATTTTATCCTGGATATTCATTGTATACGGTGTATTGTTTTGTATATGTCTGTATATTGTCCCTATTACTAATCAGGACCTCCTTGTAAATGAGCCTGCTTAATGGAGCCTTCCTGCCAATAAACTTGAACTTGAACTTGAAGCCAACAGAGATGACTGTGATCTGTTATAAGTACAAAGTCAGCTCCTAGCAAATACAATTTAAGGGACTCCATTGCCCATTAAGCAGAAAGACATTCTTTTTCTATAGTGGAGTACTTTTCTCTCTGTCATGCAATTTTCTACTGATATACAGAATGGGATGTTCTTTCCCATCTATATTTTGACTCAAGACTGCACCTAGGCCTACTTCTGATGCATCTGTCTGTAACAGAATTTTTTGTCAAAGTCTGGACTTTTTAAAACAGGGGCAGAACATAATGCAGCCTTGATGGCCCCAAAAGCCTCATAACATTCTAGGAATTATTTCACATTATTCAGGTATCATTTTTTTATTGAGTTCAGTGACGGGGTAGCTAACTGGGTAAAGTTGGGAACACATCTCTAGTAGTAACCATCCCTTGAGCCAGTTTTGGGTGAAACTTGGTCGAGAGTTTTTAAAAATGTCTGTATGCACAGTTTTTATGTACTGAGCTACGATCTATAATTAAATGATTTTTGCAAGCTGATTACCTGGTGCCAGTTCATTTCTGCATAAGTTTGTTGAGTTTGTTTTGAACTTGGCACTGGTAACTATGAGGTTTGGAGTGGATTTTTTGGCTAATCTACAGTAACCAGCCAGACCTAAAAATGACCCGACATGTTTCTTTGTTTTAGGGCCAGTACTGTTAGCTACAGCTTCAATCTTGGAAATCTCTGATTTTACCTCTCCATTTGACAAACTATAACCCAAATATTTTGTTTCTTGCATGCCTAATGTGCACTTGATGGGATTAATGGTCAGATCTGCATTTTTGATAGATTGGATAGCTGCTTGTAGGCATTCCAGGTAGCTTTTCCAGTCTGGACTGTACACCATGACATCATCCAGATAAGTAGCACAATACTGAATGTAAGGGGGGGGTGGAGCAGAGCAGCAAGATGGCCACTGTGCTGCTCCTATTCATAAGACGCCACTCTGAATGAGCATCTTTTATTTAAATTTTCATTAGCATTACTTAACTTTTGGTGGGAGTTTATGAATTAAACCCCCACTATCTTGATGTGGAATCTGTAGTACTGAACACAACATTTGTATTTTTGTCTGATGAATATTTGCTAGCGTTGGAAATTGAGTGGTGCATACAGGTGGTTTGACTCTTAATTATAAGCAATATTTTTAGAGTCAAGATGGATAATGAATGAAACTTAGTTTGAATTTGCCAACTGTGTCTGATGCAGCTCTGCTCTTTTGCTTGCCAACGATACAGTGTGAAAATTTATTGTTGGCAACTGACGATTTAATGGCATACTGAAGGCTAGGAATTTAAAGTAAGAGCTGGTATGTTTTCTTGCTTATTGCACAATTGCTTGTGTTAGACTTGTTATCTGAGCAGGCCTTGAACCTAGAGATGAATTAAAGGTTTTGCTGGAGACCCACAAGAAAAGATTTCCAGCTGCTGAGAAGGTTCAGGAATGGGAGTAGCACAGGATGTGTTGAAAGGCCTTAATTAATCTTGAAAAGGTATGCTACCCTTGCCTAGGGCTTTGGGGGATCTTGCCTTATATTTGAAGTTTTAAGCATATTACGCCCAGAGAAGCAATTTTCTTTTTCTTTCTTCTAGCTGCTCACAACTAATTATGTTGGGAGGACAGGCAGTCAGAGCCCACCAGAGAGACCATCTTTTTGTGGAGATTACATGCTGTAAAGGTCATTCTGAGCAACAGGCACACCCCATGATGCTGTCTTAAGGATTTGTGATTTTTAGCTGAAGGGACTCGTGGATAAGAAGAAGCCCTGGAACTCATGCTGATTCAAAGCATCCCCTTCTTTAGGCCTCTACAGATGCTGTTTCAGTGAAAGGTAGTTGTCAGATAAAAAACTATCTTATATGAGGTATGCCCAGCTGCTTATATATTTTTAATGTGTCTGGCCAGCGTTGTCCAAGCATTGTCCCAGTGAAGGTCATGACTAGGGTCTGTTCTTGATCATGCTGGCAATTAATACTGTTGGGTAGCAGCCATCATGGCTGGAGACTGACTGGCTAATAAAATACATTGGAATTGGGACTCCTGGATAAAGAGCCAAACTGCTGAGTGAAATAATCAATTGGGATATAAACTGGCATTTTGCCACAAGAATGGGGATTAATTAATAGCATTTATGTAATTATTCACAGAAGTTGCAAGACCTGGCAAAGAGGCTTCATGCCTGGACAAATGAGGATTAAGTGCATTTTAAAATGTTATAGGTTTAACCCTATTTAAATTTTTAATTTTCTGAACACTCCCAAGCAGGTTAAAAGAGTGTCAGTTTAATATGAATCAAACGTGAAGACAATTGATGAATGCTTTGGCCCCTGGAGAGCAGCAGAAGTTACTTATTTTTTCTTAATTGTTTAGAATCCAAGGCAAGGAGCCTTTTAAAAATATCATTTTATTTTTCAAGTTTTTATATACATAATTTTTTTATTTAAGTCTTTGGTAACTGGGAAAGGCCAACTAGGCACAAGTGCCTGTTTTCAGGGGCCTGGGAGCACTGGGCGGTTAAGTGATTTGCTCAGAGTCACACAGTATGCAAGTGAAGATTGTGAGAATCAAACTCAGGTCTGATCTGCTGGATGTATCAAGCTCATTCACACCTCATTCCTCTAACCTCTAGGCTATACTGCCAGCCCAAATTAACCAGATGGTTTTCTTTTTTAGGACGTATACACAGAATATACCATGGATATCCTTACATTTTGGATTGTTAGGCAGACTAACATGTCTCATAAACTAATGAGGGATGGTACTTATTGGGAAAGTTAGAAAAGCTATTTATAACTATATTATGACCAATCCGGTCCTTGAACTATGCTCCACTCCTATGTATGATGACCTGTATATATCTGTCAGTTGAACTAGCTAGTCTAGAGTGTATCATCTGAAATGTGCTTACTACTGTATGTTTCCCTAGCGTCAAATGATGTATTTCCCACATGTTTGTTTACTGTGACAAAAAACTGTACTCCCTTTGCCAAGTCTCCTTGACTGTTGTTCCTCATGTTGTACTCTCCCGGGTCATTCCTGAAAATAGGCATAATACTTGTCTAGTGTACTTACCCAGTAAACAAAAGCTAAATAAATAAATAAATAAATAAAAGTGCCAGAGTCCTTTCTATAAGGATTTGCTATTTAAGTCATTGGTAAAATGGTATACCTGGAGAAATGCTTATTCAAAAGTTTATTAAGTATATGGTACTGTCCCAGGAGACTGATTGGAATTCTGTATGTATACTGTACACTTTTATTACTTTGTATATGCTGTTTTTATGTGTCCTTGTATGTTTTGTAATGACATTGTGTCAAACGAGTAAACTTTGTACTGTGCTGTTCACTCAATATTAGCTGAGTATAAGGGGCTACAATTACATCCATGTACCACTGGAATATAGCGGGTGTACCATGTAAACCAAACGGCATGGTGGTGAACTGATAGACTCCAACTGGAGTGAAAAAAGCAGTTTTGTCTCTGGATTCTTTAGCTAGAAGAATTTGCCAGTAATCCTTGGTGAGATCAAGGGTACAAATATATGTGGCACTTCCCAATCTGTCCACCAAATCATCTATCCTGGACATAGGACAACTATCAAATACTGATACTTGATTAAGTTTCCTAAAATCAAGGCAGATTCTTACGCCCTCTTCTTTTTTATTTACAGTCATTGGTGATGACCAAGCACTTCTCAATTCTTCAATGATATCCTTCTCTTTCATTTTCTGTATTTTTTTAACCATGTCTGCTCTTAACTGCTGTGGTAATTTGTATGTCTTTTGTCTGATAGGACGAGCATTCTCTGTCACTATTATGCTCTATTATTTTGCTTGGCCTGGCTCTGTGGTAAAAGTATTTGTAATGTCTTTACTAAGTTATGAATTTCTGCTGCCCTTTCTGAGAGTAACAAAACATTCACCTTTACAGCATCAGAAGTTACAGTTCATTCCAGTCTGCCATAAGCTATGTCAATATCTTCTGTAGCAGTTTATGGTAATACTAACAAAGCAACCTTTGGTGTTCTTTCAACTCATTTCTTCATTAGGTTAGCATAGTATATCTTGGTAGGATTTTTTCTATAAGAGGTCTCAGTCTCATAGTTAACTGTACCAGTATGTCTAATCACTTTATAAGGCCCTTGCCACTTCATTAACAGTTTGTTTTCTACAGTGGATAACAGCAACAAGACCTGTTTACTTTCTTTTACCTCATGGTCATAATATACATTCTGCTGTTTTGGAGCTTCTTCCTGATTACTGTGGGCAGTTTCAACATATTTTGCCAGTTTCTTTCTCAGGGCACACATATAAGATGTAATGGATTCTTTTTGAGCAGAGTTATCTTCCCATGTTTCTTTTATTACATCTAATGGCCCTCTAGGTTGTCTACCATTCAACATTTCAAAGGATGAAAAACATGTTGATGATTATGGCAGTTCTCTGTAAACAAAAAGCAGGTAAGGTAAGTATTGTCTTACCCGTCACCTTTCACAAACCTTTTTAACATACATTTTAGGGTTTGATTGAAATGCTCAACAAGATCATCTGTCTGAGGGTGATAAAGGGAGAATCTTATGGTAATGTTACTTACTGTCGGTACAGCTCCTTCAACAATGCATCACCAAAATTATTACCCTGACCAGTAATAATCTCTAAAGATATGCCCACCCTGCTGAAATATTTGGCAAGCTCTGCTGCCACTTTTAGGGCTCTGACAGTATGCATGGGAATTGCCTCTAGGTATCAAGTGGCAAAGTCACATACTACCAAAATTAATCGATTATCCTTTTTATTTTTGTCTAAGGGACAACCACATCCATTGCAATTCTCCAAAAAGGGTAGGGGCACCTGGACACCTTGCCTTCTTTGTCACTGGGGCTGCTTTCTGGCATTCAACACAAGAACTGCAATAGGTAGCAAAATCCTCATGAATCCTAGGCCAGTAAAATCTGTACAACAATCTGGCAAGGGTGCGGTCCCTTCCAGAGTGACCAGTCATAAAACTATAATGCGCTATCTGTAACAACTCAGTTCTATAATTCTTTGGTATGAGCAATTGTTCTATCTATTCCTGTATCTGCAGATTACAAAAACTCTGTACAGTAGTCCATTATATTTTTTAATCATTGAGTCACCCTGTGTTTGTTTCACCCCAGCTGTTTAAAATAACCTTGGAGAAAAACACTGTTACTGTAGTTTGCTTAGAAACAAAATCACAATCAGTTAACAGTTTAGTTTCAGCATTATTATATATCAACCTCTTATGTCCCTCAGTCTTTTGTTGCCACTGTGTTTTTAGGTGTCTTCTTTCTTTCCTGGACTTCCAGATCTTGGAGCTGGGCTCAAACAAGTCTGAATCAAAGTCACCAAAAGGAAAAGAATCCCCAGAATCTGAGATTTTCTTTGCCTGTGTTCTTGTTATCACAAATGCTAAAACAGCAGGGTTTAATCCCTCTGTGATTAACTTACCAAATCCTGGAAAGTAATTTCCAGTAATCACAAGCACAGGTAACTTTGGTACTACCCCCACTTCCATTTAGTGTGACACCTCATTAATGTTCAGAGTCACTTGGGTGGTGGGACAGTATCACATGTCCCCAAGGAGGCAGATGACCCTAGTACCTGGTCCTTTTGCACAGTCCTTTCTCAGAACTGTCTGCTTCCCAAATCTATAAGAACCTTCATAGTCTTATCTCCAACCCTGACATCTGTTAAATACTTGCCCCAATTTTCTAAGGCCATATTTTCTCCAGTGTTACCCTCCTTATTTTTATGGCAGTTTCTTGCAATATGGCCTGACTTTTTTTTTTTTTTTGCATTATTTATTCATTGATTTTGTAAGCAAAACATACAGACATTCTCCCCTTGAAGGATAATAACATTGCAGTAACCAAGAAATACAGATCTCTTACAAAGGATAAATAATGAGACACCCTCACTTGTGTTACAACATTGGGAGGCATACCACATAACTAAAATATAGCAGTTGCCCAAACTGCATACAGCCAGACGAAAATTACGGGGAATCAAGAAAAGGTCAGAAACCCACTGATTGCAAGTCATCAAGGTGACTAAACAGTCAAAAGACTCCCCCAATGCATGCAAACATGTATAAAAAATATTAACCCCAAACTCTCAGTGCCAAAACCTTAGCCAACTAGACCAGATATAAGAAAAAGAACTGTAGGTAAGAAACTATTCCAATTTTTCTACAATAAAGAGATGACTTAGGCATAGTAAAGTACAAATTGGAATCGTGCAATACAAACCTACAACAAGACAGCATTAGCCCTACAGATACAGGACATTTGGTATGTTTTACAAGGTAGCCTGTGCAATAATAAAACCAAAACCCCACCATAAGTGCAGTTTGAATACAAAATGGATACTGTGGAACCAAACCTGGCAGGTATTAAACAAGTGAGCAGTATGAGGACCCCAGTTTTAAAACATCATGAGGGGAAAGGCACTTTGCCCAAAATGGAAAAATCAAATGTCTTATTTTCAGCAGCCCAACCACACTCGCTCGAGCTGCAACAAGCCTTCCGCCAGAGTCAGCTTGTACACAAACCTAAATGTAGCCCCTAGTCTATATTGCTCCAAGATATTTGCCCCATTAAACCAACCAGGCATATAAAAAAAAAGAAAGAGAAGGGCATTTTGAACAAAATAAGTCCCCA
Source organism: Neoceratodus forsteri (assembly GCA_016271365.2). NCBI lineage: Eukaryota > Metazoa > Chordata > Ceratodontiformes > Ceratodontidae > Neoceratodus > Neoceratodus forsteri. The sequence continues at coordinate 799,819,588 of CM028132.1, read as the reverse complement.
TTTTAGCTCACTTCTCAAAGCCCAAAGTCCCAGAAAATCCTTCATAGCTGCATGGCTCAATCATTGTCTGATAAATCTTCTCCCTCTGCACCTCCACTATGTCAGCCTCAATCCTGTGAACAAGTTTCTATGCCTCTTTAGGGTCTGAAAATAAATACTGGTGGCCATTCCACATCAGTCAGAGTTTAGCTGGCAATAATAATTAATGCTGAAAGTGAGATTGCGCAGTCAACTCTGAACCCCATCAAAAGCTTTGCGCCACTGGCAAGTACTATAAGAGAGGTCAGGAAATATTTGCAGTGTGTCTTCACCATATTTCAGAATTCCTCTGCACCCAGCCATTCTGTTGGCACTATCTCTGTCTCCCACACCAGTACAGACAATCAAAAATGTCCTGTGGTTAGATGAGTCTGCCATCACTCATAGAAGAGTCACCCAGTAAGCCTTTTCCAAAGATAGAGGGTGGTCAGAGTCTGAAACCCCCAAAATAGCAGGCAACTGAGTCCAGGCAAAGGAAAGAAGATCACCCCCTTATGATAATTCAGGGAGACCCACCACTCTCAAATGTTTCTCCCAAAGCTGATTCTCAATGTTTTCCAGGTGGTGTTTCAACAAAGTATTGTCCTTAATTAGTTGGGTGGTCACATCTACTGTTTTAAGGACCAAACGTTTGATCTTTGTACCGATTGTTCACAAGTATCCATTCAGTTCTCTAAAGCAGAAACCTGAGGTGTTAAAGCATCAAATTTTCAGTCCAAATCCTGAACAGTCTTAAGCAACTGATGCAACATTTCCTGTATCATGATTAGAGTGGCTTCCCCGGGTGGTAACCCTGCAGAGCCCATGGCTTTATCTTGCTGTGTAGGCAGAGCTTCACAGGGCTATCCTCTGGGAGAAGAAAAGTCAGAAGCAGAAGCTTTAGCTCCTAGAGACTTGCCCATCTTGGGAGGCTCACACAGACAACCAAATACTTCATCAAATAGAGTGATTTTAAAACCAAATCTCAAAGTTTTTTTTTTTTATTTTGATTGGTTTGGCTTAGGAGCTCAAGAATACTGCTGCTTCCTCACTAGCTGCTCAGCAGCACCCTGGCCTGGCATTTTAAAGTTATAGCAAATAAAGTCTTTGGGTGCAGATTTGTTATCCCTCATTAGTGTATTACCTATTACCAATCTTGTACCACCAATGAATTCCTGTAACACTGGTTGCTTTTTCAATCTAAGCGTTATGTACTGTACTATTTTGTTTACTGTGATGTATTGCTCTCTTGATGAGGTGCCTTTGTAAATGAGTCTTTGAAGAAGGTAGACATACTTTCAGGTCCTATCCTTACCTGCTCTTCTTTCATCACTGGTACCAGCTGTACAGTCTCAGTTTGGAATTTTGTTTCTGCTTCTAGTTTGGCTGTCATTCTTCTTGTAATCATTGCTGGGCTTGCTGTTGCAGGATCCATACCTTTCTTCTATGCTTCCCTGGTACCAGCTCTAGTACCCACACTAAAAAACTCCTGTCATAGAGTATGCATGGCATAAGTTCCACTTTGTCTGATGCCATCTGTTACAGGGACATAGGTCAGGAACCATAGGCAGACCAGGAGAGGTTATAACATTCACAAGTGGTGTTTCATTATTATCAATAACAATATAATAGAAAAATAAAATTGTACAGGTTAACACTTCCTAAAGGCAGTACAAACACAAATTCTTTAGCTGAGTCTCTCTCAGTTTAAATCTCAATCTCTCTATACCTCCGTAAACAAAATGTTGCTCTCTTTATATAGTATGTATTTTCATAGCAGTTTAAATCTGCATTCTGCTCTTGTAAGTTACAGCTCCTGTTTTCCACAAAATGTCTCAAAACATTGTCACTTGCCCTCCTGTGACCAGCCTGAAGAGTACATCTAGTCTTAAGAGGTGCAACAAAATAGAACATTCTGTCCCAGAGCTATTTTCCAGTTGACAGTTCTGTAAATAAGCTTGTGGAGGTCAAAATACATCTCAAGGTCAACTCTTTATGTTAAGATTGCTATCTTTTTAAGAAACCCAAATAGCTTTCTGCAACAATTTCAACAGTATAAGTATATACATTTTCAAACAAAGGGATCTCAGTTTCACATAAAGATTACTAAGGCTTTTCAATTGGGCCCTTACAGCATTGAACTTTTTCCATTGGGATCTAGTGGCAAAGGACAAATCTGGAAATAGATGAAGAGTAGTCCTATTGTAATTCAAGTTTTGAGAATCCTGAGAAGCCTGCAGCAACACATCATGGATCACAACAGAAGCGGTGACCAGTAACACTGTCAATGGCAAAGCCTCTTGCTGTTCCACCAATTGAGGAGAAATCTGGTAAGCTTTGACAAAGTTAGGAGCTAGGGCTTCTGAATCTAGTCCCAGGGCTCCTGGCAGCCAAGTTTTCAAAAACTGAAGAAGCTGTTCATCTTTGCTCCCTTCTGGGAGCCCAACCAGTCTAACATTAGAAGCCCTGTGGGAGTTTTCCAGGGCCTCCAAGTGGTAGTGTACTGTAGCTGTGTGTTCTCATGTGCCATTTTTCTAGTCGATGCCAGGGTCTGAGTTGCCGACTGATCTGCTGATGTCGCCACTTTAGTGGCAACCTCAATTTTAATATCCTGCTCTCAAATCTTTTAAGAATCATTTTGACTTTACAGTCAATAGCTTGCATGACAGTCATCATGGATTTCCATGGTGGTTCACTTCTGGAACAAGTGACAGGCTGTGTGGAAGACATCCCAGCCTGGGGCTCAGATAGTAGTGGCTGATTATTTGGTCCTCCTCCGGTTCCCTTGGGACAACCCATCCCAAGTCCAGTACCAAATTATGCCCCTGGACTCAAGGATTTCAATGCTGTATGTTGAAATAAAGTTCAAGCAATGTTTATGCCGATTTAGTTAAGTTAAAGGGACACTGTCAACCTGTTTTGCATCATGTTATTTCTAGTTAAAACCCCACATTTTATATTTGCTTACCTTCTCTAAAATTCATTAATGTTGCTGTTTGTTTTGCCTGTCTCCTTGTTTAGTAAAACTGGAATACATCATAATGTTTAATAATAATTGAGACGTCCTTTTTCCCATAGGGAAACAGTGGTGTAATTTGCTGTTATAAAGGAGCGTTTATAATGGTGAACACGCACCTAGTTTCCCTCGCACTGCTCAGGCACCCCCACCTCTGAAGGTCTTCCTCCTAGCCACTGTCCACCTCGTCCTTCCCCCTCTGGACCCCTACTCTAACTGCGGTAAGTGCTGGCAGGCAGAAATGAATCAAAATGAGGGAAATACCCTCAAGATGTTGGCTTCACACACAATGAAATTAAAAAAAAAAGTAAAAAGCAAGCGACCAACAGACTGTAGAGAGTGCGCTCATACCTAAGCAGACCACCGTGGTTGCACAAAAATGTCTTTTTTATTTTATACACTTGCTGAGGGGAAAAAGGACGTCCCAGCAATTATATAAAATAAAGTATGGAGTCTGGGTGTGTAATGAGATACACACACCAAAACTTTCGCTCTCGGGGTTTATGTAGCATCGAATTCCTCCGGTGTGTGTAAATTCTCATTACACACCCAGACCCATACTTTATTCTCTATGCTATAAACAACTTTGTTTTGATTCAAATCCTGAATCTATTCTTCTTGAATGCTTCCTAAACACTAGAAGCACCCTTAAACAGTGCAGTCACTCATGAGGACATAGCCACCTATACTCCCATTGCATTATGAGTGGCTATACTGTGTTGGAGGTGCTTCCAAGTCCAGGAAAGATACAGTGGGAGTTGATCAAGGAATGTAAACAAACCTGTTTTGGCATAGTAACACCAGTATGGTGGGCAGTCTGGTTTTCACTTTTTAAAAGAAGAAAGAATTAGAATCAAACTACTAGCTACATCAACAGTCGTTGCAGAATGTTAGCAATCATAAAATGTGTTTTTTAAACATGGGACACTTTGAGGCCTAAGGGGGTTGACAGTGTCCCTTTCAAGTCCAGAAAGACACAGAGCTGTGCTGAGGTGCGTCTTCTCAGAAATTATGCTCAACAGCACCCCCGATGCATTCTCCTTCAATATCTACTGTAAATAAAAGCAGCTCCAGAAAGTACCTATACTTCAGAGTAGGTCTGAATCAATCAGTACCAGTGCAGAGCAATTTCCTTTCATGTTGACTTCTGCCCCAAGAGTATTCACAAAATGACTAGTAGTATTAGCAGCAGCACTCCAAAGAAATGAACTGACAGTCTACCGATACTAAGATGATTGGTTAGTGTGTAGAAGTACTAAAGAACAGATCCAATCATCAATGAAATAAACTATCTCCTTCATAAGAAAAAGTTTGGGGACCAGCTCATTAGCACAGCAATAGTGCTATGACTTACAATGCCAGAGACTCAGACTTGCAAATAGATTTAATTTTCTCCTTAAAGGACGTGTCACCAAATTAGATTCCTGCATGAGAAACACCATGCCCTTACTGGAAAAATTGAAACACAGAAATGGGAACTGGGCTATTTACTATAAAGAACTGACATTGCTCTGAGTAATGAATTTTCTGATGATTTCATCTTAAAGGTGCTTAAATTGGTGTTAACCCACAACTACTCTGAGTTTGATGGAGATCCCTGACCATAGTATATCCTAGTGTCCCCTCCAGGCAAGGAACAGTGTCTGGCACAGATCCACTGCTGACCGCCACATCAGGCAGTTGTATGCCACCCACAAGTACTATATAGAAACACAGACAGTTGTATTACCATCATACCTACAGGGCAACTATAACACAGCATGGCAATGATAGAGTGGTGTCCCATATTCCGTAGTCCTGGACTTACACATGTGGATGCCTGGCTGCACTGCTGATGTGGCATTATACAGTGTAGGTCAAGGTAGAAGTGTGCAGCACCCAGTATAGGTTCCATGTGAAATGAGCGAAGTAATAAGTGCAAACCTCAAAAGATGACTCAATAACAGCGATGGTCAAGTAGATGACTCCACACTACAGTGTGGCATGGAACGGCTACTTTCCATCCTCACTGCCTGCCTACCAACATGTAAATGTGCTTAATCCACACCATTTAAATACTGCTGCACCTGTAGGTGTCTCCCATCTGAGGTAGTCTCCTTGTTTAATGCCGGATGCTATGCCCCCCTGCCCCCACCACCCCCTATATTTTATATTCTAACTCCATGCCACACTTGGATAGTAGGGATCACAGTGTCAGTGTGGTCACTCATGTTGTTCATCCGCCGTTAATGGTCAGTCACCATAATTACCGTCACTGGTTTCAACTCACCCAAATGTGTTCTCCCAAATAATTTCACCCATTTCACATGATACCCCCAGGGTTCAGACATCACCTGTGGTCATCCCATTTGTGTGGTATGTGGTCTGCAGCGTGTTGTGCCAGTGGTAGCCCCAGTGGTCTGAGTCAGTGCACTGCTGTACAAGTGCACAGTCTGCTCCACTTCTATTTCCCAGGGCACAGCCTGATGCTGGACCGCTACTGGTACATAATAAGACTGCAGTGGTTGGTATTAAAACTTTTTGTTATAGTAGAGAGTTGCTCTTTAAGGCATCAAGGTACAATACAAGTTAAAAAGTCCCATTAGGTATGCCACCTGATGCGTTTCACACTTCTGTGCTTTCTCAAATGCTTTGGCACATGAGCACTGAGTCCAGTTATATCATGATTTTTAAAGGGAAATTTTGGATTATAAAAATCATACAGTTGATAAAAAGCTATTGCAGCAGTGAAAAAGAACGGCAACCAAAAAGCAATGCTTAAACTATATTTTACCCCACAGAAAGTGGAATATCTTGTTCTCTGATAGAGATAATTGTCACATTGCAAAACTGTTCAATCAATATTGCTTGTCGCCTGTGAAAACAGGCAGTTTGCTCATCAGGCTCACAAGGGTAAAAATTAAAAAATGAAAATGAAAATATTGCATTATATTCTTTCTTATCTGCAACTGGCAAAACTGAAACAGTCACTTACAACCACATTTTCCAGTGTCCATTAGCCCTGAAATCGAGAGTCCATGGAATTCTTTTGGTTCATTCTAACCCAGTCCATATTGTTTGACTCCTGCAATAGACCATAAAATACACAGCACAACATTTCACGGCACTTATGCATCAGAAAAGTAAACTTTCAGTCATTGATGGGCAAACCAGTCAACCCCAGATGGAATCTGGGAAGGGAAGGCTCCGGGGTGAGTGAAGCATGAGAGATGCAATTTTTTAATGTGAACAACTATTTTTACAGTTTTCAAAACTTTATTTAAACAGAGCTGACCTTGGATAATCCATAGGCATTTTCCTGACTCCTAGCCTCAACCCTGCCAACCCAAAATCTCTCCCCCTACTGTTCTTCATACGTTTAGTTTTCCACTGAATCTGGATCCTCCTCTCTTGCAGCAAACTCCTTTCAGATTTTAAGCACAAATTTTCCTGTACCCTGTGGAATAGCTGAGAGATAGGTTTTGACCCCATAGAAAACTTTCAGCCAGCCTGGAAGTCTTAGTACAGCACATGTTGGATGCTGTGTTCCCCTCAGCAGGCCCTGCTCAGTGTCATAACCTTTTCTCCACATCTTGGTTGTATACTGTAGCTGAGGTCTGGAGTCAACCTCACTTTCTGCCCATGCCATTCTAAGGACTATGCTAATCACTGCCTGTAGTGCCTCGTTCCTCTCCTTTGAGTTGGCCAAAACGACCAGCAAAGTGCAAGATGGGGGATCCATACCCATGGCATGGCGAAGTGTGACTCTAGAAGTCTTTCTCATCATAAGAGTTTCCACTTGAAGGTGTGCACCAACCACTGATCAATAAAGGCGTTCAGGACACCTCCTCCTCACCCCCCAACATCCCAACTATTCAGAGATTAGCAGCCCTGGCTGAGTTCTTCAAGTTGTTCTAAATAAAGTCACAGCACTGTATTCTTGTTTGTGAGCCCAGTCATTGTCATTAGAGCTCAAGTAGCTGAATCTGTAGCTGCCTTCATTTCCTCCTACACTCTGGTCACCTTGTATCAAGCATTGTAACCCTAATGGCAAAATTCTGTAGTTTGCTATCAATTGCTTGAATTGCCTTAACTAAGCCCTCTTTTGTGGGCTGTGCTGTGTCCTAAATTTGTAGTAGGTTGCAGAATGTCTCTGCTGGTGTCTGCCTTCTCAGGCCTCAGGCTGTTAGCTCCTTCTCCAGTGGTAGTACCTCTCATGTTTCAGACCATGACACCCAGATTTTAGATAAAAATGTTCCTTTGAGCTTTAACAATTGAACTATGTTCAGAAAAATCTCACTGAAAGGAGTTTAAAAGTACTTTTAACTGATTTGCGAATTTCCCTTTCAGGAGTGCTTTACACATGTGTTCTTCTACTTTGGCTGCTGGCTCTGCCACACAAGCTCCCAACTTTAAGTATCTAGTGTGATGGATGGGTGCATGGATGGATGGATACATGGATCATTCCCTCTCCTTCACCAAACATGTTGAACACATTCAGACCAACGCAGGACAGAAGCATGGTGTCCTTTGCAGTTCAACAGTGCCTAACGGTGCTCTCCAGGAAACAGGTGATCTCACACCTCTTCCTACCATTCTGGGCTGAAGAGTTGTGTCTTATTCCCTGCTTTGAAGACCATGCTACAACCACTAGTTGACCCATTTAAACAAATGATTCAGATTTTTACTATCTTGTAACACTTGCACCCACCACTATACAACCTCTACTGTCAACTGTGCTGGCTCATCCCTCTCCATAGAGTAGGGGCCACACTAGTATTCTTGTCTATATGTGTACCTTCTTCACCCAGTAAAGTACTGATATGAACTATGCTCCTCCATCTCTTCAAAGTTTGCAGTTCCTAAGAAAAATCTATGTATACAGATATTGTTTCCCACCAGAAGGCATTGTACCCTCTGCATAATATGTCTATAATCAATGTACTCAAGTCTTTTACTCCTATCGTATTGTATATATTTTTTAAATCTTTTTTTACATTTTGCATTCTATTCTACATGTGTTTCTGCCCTATGTACTTATCTGTTTTACATGATTAATCCTATAGAATGGCTCTTCGAGCACTTGCTATGGTGTATCCTCTGGTGAATTGTCATGCTTCAAGTTGATTCCTAGTTGCTGTCAGTTCCCAAGTGTATGCTATTGACTTTTGTATCTCATAAGTTGTCTACTGTATTGTTCTTTTTATTGTTCTTCTCTCCCGGGTCGCTCCTGAAAAAGGGACTGTAAGTGTCTCAGTGGACTTACCCGGTTACCAAAATTCAAATAAATAAATAAATAAAATCATAAGAACATAAGAACTTGCCAGCAGAAAGAGACTGTGTGGTACAACTAGTCTGCCTTAGTTGTCTAACTCCCCCCCCCCCAAATTATGTACTGCTCTTTCTGAAGGTACTACACTGATTGTCCCATGCCTGTTTTAATTCCACGACTGTCTTTGCTACCACTTCCTCTGGTGGCAGGCTGTTGTGGCGGGTCCAAGACCTTTCAGAAAAGTACTCTAACATTTGTTCTTACCAACTACTAGGTGTACATTGTGCCCTCTTGCATGTGTGGTCACCTTGTCCTTCAATTGTGCTCTGGTTTATGCTGTATTTATCCCTTTGACAAACTTAAATGTTTCTATCCTATCCTCCCTGTTTCTTCTCTGCTCCAGGGAGAACAAATTCAACTGGCTGAGCCTATTTTCATAAGGTTTGTGGTGCAGACTCTGCACCATCTTGGTGGCTTTCCTCTGCACCATTTCCAGATGGTCTATATCCTTTTTTAGGTGAGGCCCCCCAGAAATGTACACAGTATTCAAAGTGTGGCTCCACCAAGGATCTATAGAGTGGGATGATTACCTCATGCTTTCTGCTAGTAATACCCCTACCTATGCATCCAAGGATGCTGCTTGCCTTTAGTGCTGCCTTTTCACATTGTCTACTTACCTTCAGATTGTCTGATATCATAACTCCTAGATCCCATTCCAGTTTTATCTCTTCCAATTGCTGTCCTTCCAAGATACATTTATTTCTAGGGTTCTTCCTACCCAAGTGCATTATCTTACACTTTTTGGTGTTGAATTTTAACTGCCAGTTCCTGGATCATTTCTCTAGGCTCCTGAAATTTGCCTCCATTCCTGAGACACTTTCTTTAGTGTCCACCATGTTGCAGAGCTTTGTATCATCTGCTAGCAGACAGACCTTCCCCTGCAGACCCTCAGCAATGTCGCTGATTGTTATGCCTGGATTATATACCACCAGCTGACTCACATGTAACCATAACATTATACGCCTACAAGTATTAGTGTTCTTACTGTTTTATTCATTATTTTTGCTATGCTCATTTTTATCTGGAATGCTTTTACCTATCTGATATATTTCTGCTATATACACTGTTTCAAGTTTCCGCATATATTCTGCTATAATTATAATCATTCACATTCTGTATTTTTCCACCACTGTAGCATGCTGTACGCTTTTCCGATTACTCATCAAGTATTGCTAGACTCACTGTCGCCAGTGAGAACTGATAACAATTTTTCCATTTATTGTTGACCATGATTTTCTCTTTGTCCTAAGATTTCTTACTGACATTGCAACGTCATTTCCTATGTAATTGCCCAAGGGAGCTGCCTTATTTACATGCCTTATCCAATGCTGTATGTTTATCATATCTGTAACTGCACTGTTATCTATCACATATAATTGTATGCACACCAGCTGCTGGGAGAGAACGAGACCATACTCAAGGAATGGTGGGAAATTGGCTCCCTTGTGATTTCTTTGTCACCTGGCTGATTTAAGTATTTGTAATAAAACTGCCCTTTATTACATACTGCTTGCAGTATATTCTTTGGATAGCCAATCCAACATACAAGAATCTAATGGTAAGTTGGACTTACCGCAACAATAGCGACCACAGGAAATGTTGCTCTTTGGCTAACCAAGGTACACTCATTTCCTATGGGGAAATGAGTTCTGGGAATTAATTTTCTCCTACAAGTAACTGTGAGCTACAGCTTGGGACTCCGATTTAAAATCATGGACTGTAGTTCTCCATTTGCTAGAGCACTGGTACTAGGAAGTCTGATGTACAGCATGCTGTCACTCCCCTACTGAGTGAGTCATAGGCAGCTTTTCACCTCTGTACAGACAGACTGACACTCTGCATTTGACTAAACCTTAGGCAGCTTTCGGACTCCGTGTAGCTGGGCTACTTGCTTGTAGGTTGTGGGGTCCTTTCACAGGCACCAACATACATCAGAGTCATCTGTGTGTCTTCAACTACTGTGGTTAAAAACAGTTGCTGAGCCACAAATGGTTAAAGATTTCCCTGCTTATTAACATGTCTAAAATATGCACGGAGTTGAGAGACGACATCTCAGCTTACCTCACTGTACACGGTGGGTGGGAAGTGCTTTAAAGTTGAGTTAACTAAAGATGATTTGGATCCTATTAAGTTGATCTGTGTGCAGTATATTGAATTGAAACCATGAACTATGATGCAGTCCACAAAAGGGCTGCTTTAGAGGCTTTATGCCAAAACGGTTAATAGCTACTGATTAATCAGTGGCTGAACCATCTAATAAGTTTACTATAGACTTCCACTGGGAATCCTTCTCGCTAATAGAATTCACAGACCAAACATTTGTCTGTTATGATCCTGGAGGAACTGTTTTTTTTTTTAAATGGAAAGACCATTTGGCTGGGTGTTGACCCTGTCCTTGTGCTTTGGATTTGTGGTGAGTACACATTAATTATATCTGTTGGTTGATCAGCCTTCCATAGCAATCTAAAATGAATCTAAGTGTAAACACTTTTGTCTATACAACTATTCCTTGCTACTCACTTTAGGAAAAGCCCTACATTTAATAGTAGTCTGCCATATTTTGTTTTGTGTTCCCTGTATGCTTGGTTTACTCTCTACCAGTCTGAGAACAGTCTAGTCAAGGACGCACTGTATTTTGCAGTTGAGATAATAACTAATTGGAGAATGTTCAAAATGGCTGAGACATTACTGTATTCTGTAACAAATCTTAAGGTTTAATGGTATCTGCTTCATTAACTATTATGGTGTATTTGATTTTTAAAACTGTTTTGAAATCAGTAATTAGAGTTGGCTGGGACACAAAAGTTAAGTCTGTCTTTTAGACTGATTGCTTCACTTGGCTTTGTTCACTTGAGTTACTTATTTTTGAATTAGAGGAATTTTCTTTTGCTTGATAAAGGTCAGCCTTCATCAGTGAAGTAGGGATGCAGATTATTCTTTTAAACACGTAGGAGTGTGCTGTCCTGGATTTTAATGTGTGGACATATTTGTTGTTGGGGAACAATGTGCCTAATTAAGCATATGCTATATCAACTTGTCACTGTTACCAGTTATCAAAGTCTCTAACTTTGTTTTCTGAAGCTACACTAGTTTTTTTTTCTGTCATTTGTAATGAGGAAAATCTCATAAAATGGCCAACACCTTTGGCTTGTGGCCAAGGGCTAATTCCGGTCGGCTGTGTTGGCCCATTGTCTGCAAACTGTCTATCATTCTGATGTGTGGTTGGTTTAATGTTGAAGTAACTGGACTGGTGTCATTAGTCTTAAATCAAGTTGGTCATAGTTTGTTGAGAAAAAGACAGCATGAAACAAAAGCTTGCAAAGGTTTTCTATTTTTTTTCTTTTCCTTTCAAATATGGCTTCTCCATCTGCCGTCATGTCAGTCATGTTGGTTAAGCAATTTTTTTTTGCTGCCTCAGTGGTTCTATGTGATAAAGGTGAATCTGAAAGACCGCCTATCACATAGACTGAATAAACTTCAGCCCATGGTCAAAAGGGTGACAGATATTGTACCGACCATACCAGAAATAGTGGCGTTCGTTACAATACTTAACCAAAGCACAAAGAAATCTTTTTTATGGGGCAAGCCCTTAGACCCCCACACCCCCAAACTTAAATAATCAACTCTAAGGGGGTGCAGATCATGGGAAAATTTATTTGATTTTGAAAATGAAAAAAGTGATTCTGCCTCTAGCCGGACCCGAACCCAGGGCTGCTTGCATTGCAAGCAGTAGTGTACACCACTATGCTATACAAGAAGCTCGGCAGGAATTGGCCTCAAATGATATTATATCTTGCAATAGCGAGTACAGCTCCTTGCTGTACTAATTATACAGGATATAGTGCCATATTGTACCACTCGTTCTCTTGTAGAGCGCTATTACTGAGTCACTCAAAAGTGCAGTGCTCAATAATCAGTGCTGTACATGGGTGCTACCACCTCAGCTGGTGGCTAGGAATTGTTCTTTTATCTGTAAGAACTCTAATTCAGCCTGGTGTTCAAGGACACTGAAGTTACAGCTGGATTTGGTCCCAGAAAACATTGTTTGCACAGTGTGTGACCTTTGGCAAGTCACTTGACCTCCTTGTGCTTTTGAGCTATACCTGTTTTTCCAGCTCACAACTGATGTGCCTCCCTAATTAAATCAGTATTTCTTATCCAAATATAACTTTAATGGGGTGTGCACTTCAAAAGTACTTTTGTTAAAAGTTACTTTTTTCCCCCAGTCCTCATTATCTGTATGTGACGTTAGGACTGCAATTTGTTTTCTCGTTAGGCTTGCAGCCATAAAGCTGCTTCTATCCACAAACCTGCCCATTCGTACGTATGCCTTCCTTTACAGAAGTTATCATGGCTTCTTTCTCCTTGTCCTGTATCACTTATTCCCATGCATTGCAAAGTGATCAAGGGTGGTGCTGATCACCCCCTGCATTTGTTATACACAGTTTACTTTAAATTCTAAAAGCAAACCACAAAATTTACACTGCCATGAAAAGTATTATAAATGATTTGGGAGATTTAACCATTTATGTTACGGGCCTAAATTTAACACCCTTTTAACAATTTTGTACATACAAAATACCAGTGTTATAGCTTTCGTTATTTATCAGAATGATGTGTGTGTTAATGACCCAGTTCTAATGTCAAATTCAGATAATTAGGGATGCCTAATTGTCTGACTTTAAATCTAATTAAATTTCATTTTCAGGAATCCAGTGGAGTGTAATCATGGCTACAATAAAAAATCCTGCCCCCATGGGTCGTCTAAGGCATACTTCTGTATAATGTTAATATAAGTCTCAGTATTTTGAAAACCAACGCTAACCTTTCACAAGGTGAACACTCTGAGGAAAAGGATTGTTCCCTTTCGTGGCTTGTGTTTTTTTTTTCTCTTTTACAGGCATAAGACAATTCTTCACAAGCAACCACCGGTAATGTATGACGATACTTTAACCAATGGCCCTCTTTCATTATAATGTTATTATAGTTTAAATCTTAGTAGGATACTATATTGCCCTTATTATTATTTTTCTTTTACAAGTTGGGTCAAACTCATCTGTATTTATTCAATGTACAACTTTACAGGTGATGACTGATTGGCAAAGAAAGATTGCCACAATATTTGTGGATAAATATCCACAACTCTGTCGGGAATAAAGTATTCTCTAACATTTATGCAAACACCTGTTACAAGTCAATTTAATAGGATTTACTGTTGTATGGTCAGGCGTCTGCTCCAGCATCGGTCATACAGTATGCTATTATCTCTGAGCTGCCTCTTTCACAAAAGAAGGCGCTTGGGGGGGGCAATGGCATAAATTGTATATATGTCCACCCCCATTAACTGATCACGTACATTAACAACTGGTGTGCCTGTAAGGGGAAGATAATTGTTGGGACTGTTACTGACATAGTTAACTACTAATAAATCATTGCATGCCTATGTGTTTAACATATAACAGTCTAGGAATGGTGTCAGCTGTATGTGTATTATTCATCACAGGCTGCACCCACTGACAGAAGGCTTTTATGGTTCATCAGTGATGGGTATGTATAATGCTGCAGCTGTTACCATTCTTAGTGTGATTCACCATGTCTATGACATTTCCATAGATATGATATACTATAAGCCAAGCCTTCTGAACTATACAAGGAGCTCAAAGGGGGATTGAACCATGCCACCTTGCAGTGCAACACCTACAGTAGTTGCAAATAAATATAAGTCCTTCTGGACCTGACTGAGCTACCGCTAGCAGGTCCAGAAATGAGGGAGGTAAACCCACTGTCCCTCCAGTAAGAGAACACAAATTACTACTAACCCATTTGTTTGTTACAAGTTAAAAATAATATATATACATATATATATATATATATATACACATATATATATATATATATATATATATATATATATATATATATATTAGAGGCAAAAACTCCATTTAATGCATCAGTTAGGGTTGTTCCACAGCGACAAAAGTGAGGAAATTTGGTGTTAGGGTTGAAAACCCTATCTCCGAATTCACCCCCCCAGCACCACACACACACAGACACACACACACACTTGCAAGTATGGGAGAGGACCAAGGCAACACGACCAATGACACACAACCAACAGCAGGTGACAGAAATAACAAACAATTGTCTAAATGTACTACAAGACATCCCCACCCACCTGACCAGGTACTGCATGCTCAGTGGAGATCAACAGCAAAACTGAGGCCATGTACACCAAACGTACACATTCCTGATTGCAGCTGCACACAACGTACCACACTTAGTAGTTGCATGGCCTTACCTACCGATGCCTCACACCACACCACATGTGGTGGGCTACCTGAGCAATAGAGTTGAGCAAAACCAAGGAGTTGTACAGGTATAATATCTCTGATTATAACAAGGGTTTGAGAAATGCAGCTTTCTGATTGGCTTTAAACATTCTAACAGCCTTATGTTTAGCTTTTATTAACATACATGTAGAGCCTAACCATATGATGAACATGGTTTAATGTTGTTTAAAAAAACTGTTTTATTATGATAGCAATAAGCCACTCCCAGGTATTATGTTAATGGTCAGTTTATCACTGTCTAGCGACATGTGGCACTCGGCTACGCCTCATTCAACATTAAACCCCTAGAGGGTGATTAACAGACCATTTAACATAACTGTCGGTTATGCCTTATTGCTTAATTACCTTCATGTGTAGATACTCTCCCTCTGCTAGGCACTGTAGGAGCTTTGCAAAACAGTGTCCCACCCAGTAACACCATCCACTGTCTAGTTACTGGAGAATGGCTGCGAATATGAACCCATGAAGATGAACAGTGTAACTTGATCATTACAGTCATCGAAGCCTTAGTGTGATTATAACTGACAGAGTCAGTGATAGAGAATAACCCCTGTCATCCTACTACACTTATCCCTTTGTGAGTTAAATCAATACTAAAAGACATTCTATTTATATCTACACTATACCTACTTGATTCCTCTTGTACCACAATTAACATAGTTATCACTTTGATTGCATCAGTAACAGAATTGTGGCAAACCCAAACACTAGGCATACAGCCTGAGTATGAAACAACTTTTAAAAAAATTAGGCTGTGTCCATAAGTGGCATAGATCACTCATTGCAACAATAGTAAATGTATCACTATTTCAATAAGTTAGTTATCACAGATGCAATGACATCGTCTTTATAAGGTACAACAAACTCAGTAAGTGCCTACAGGAAAATCTGTCCTATAGACATCTCCAATACAGCTACGTCATTGTTGGCTCAGTAGTGCTATGATATTTAGAAGTTGCTTGGCCTGATCCACGCAATTATACTGTTTCTTACAAAGAATACTTACTGCATCTTTAGTATTTAAACACACTGAAGGTGTATGTATGTACATCAGCAGTACACCTTCATCGGTAAGAATGCATCTGATTCTGGCAGTACGAATTTCACAGCGTTGAACAGGCAGTCCTTTTCCATACATTTACATCAGCCTCTCTATCTTGAGTAAACAGTTGCAGTAAATGTACTACTATGTAAATCACATACTAAATGCAACACTACTTTTATCTTGAGCATGGCTGTGTCTTGTAGTTCATGTAATTTATGTAGTTCTCTTAATTAATGTATACTCACTAGTGTTAATACCTTTGTACAACTGTGATCATGCACCTTCAGCATTTATATTGACTAATGGCACAGTACCAGTTGTGGTGTGGTGTGGGGCATCGGTAGGTAAGACCATGCAACTACTAAGTGTGGTACGTTGTGTGCAGCTGCAATCAGGGATGTGTACATTTGGTGTACATGGCCTCAGTTTTGCTGTTGATCTCCACTGAGCATGCAGTACCTGGTCAGGGGTGGGGATGTCTTGTAGTACATTTAGACAATTGTTTGTTATTTCTGTCACCTGCTGCTGGTTGTCTGTCATTGGTCGTTGTTGCCTTGGTCCTCCCTTACTTGCATGTGTGTCTGTGTGTGTGTGGTGCTGGGGTGGATTCGGAGTTAGGGTTTTCAACCCTAACACCGAATTTCCTCACTTTTGTCGCTGTGGAACAACCCTAACTGATGCATTAAACTGAGTTTTGTTGCCTCTAATTTCCTTTCTTTTTGAGAATGAGAATGAGAAATAGTGAATGTAATGCGGCGGTGGGGGCCCCACGCTCCCGCCACGTGATGTCTTGTCACATAGTAACATTGTGCCTGCAAACGCAAATCGTAATGCACATGGCGACACAAAGCAAAACAGAAAGAGAAACAGTACTGTAGACAGAAATGTTACAAACAACGCAAACGCAACCACAAATGAAAACACAAAGGGTAACGCACATGGTGGCGTAAATGTGAACGGTAAGTGAACCGGGTATGGAACCGCAAGTGGAAATGGTAATGGTAACAGTAATGTAAGCGCACAGGCTGGTTTTCCCCAAAAGCTGTACAGAGAAAGACAGTGAGTACAAAGAATGTATGCAAAATAATGACTCTCGGAACACAAAAATGAGGACTTGGAATAGTAAATTGCTTATATCTCAGTAACCGTACGACATAGAAAAAAATGTAAAAGTCATATGAATTATCAGTTTCCTGGCTAGTTTCATAATTAGCCCCTATGAGGGGGCTAAGAATTTTTTCAACGAAAAGTCCGTATCTCGCACTGTTTTCGAGATACGGGCCCTGAAAGGCACGGCGAACGCTGTAATGTTATCCTATGGGAAAAAAACAGAAGTTCAGAGTGTCATAACTTTGCCTCCCTGTAATATTTTTTCACCAAACCACTGAAAGGCACATCTGTGTGATGTTGGCTGTGTTTCCTGCAAATTTCAGCCCAAAAGACCAAACCGTTATTTTGCAGCAGGGCGCCAAACGATTGCTGCAATGCGTCATATGCCGTAATGTTATCCTATGGGAAAAAGCGTCAAATTTAGAGTACTGTAACTTTGCCGCTGTGTAATATTGTTTCAACAAAACACTGAAAGGCACAGCTTTGAGATGTCGGCTCCGTTCCCTCCAAATTTCAGCCCAAAACTCCAAACCGTTCTTTTGCAGCAGTATGCCAAAGAATTACTGTTATTTTGGGCATAGTGTCGCAAAGTAGTGTCGTGATTTGTGAAAGCTTTCGCAAAACTTTGCGACACTTTCATGAGTGCGACACTACTTTGCGAAAGTACTTTTTTCAGAAATCTGAAAAACATATTTCTGGGGTGTTTTACCCCAAAATAAAGACATGGCTAGCATCCTCAGGGCCCGACTAGGTGAATACAAAAAGAATTAGGTTGCTAGAGAGTCTCAACTTTAAATGCCAAGCATTTTTCTGATCAGTAACTGAAAACAAAATGGCAGATTTGCGACAGTAAAAGGGCCATTTGTGATAGTAAAAATGCATTTGTGAAAGTGTTGAACTTTTTGTTAACTTTTCCCATTGACTTATAATGGGAACTTGTTTTTTGAATAACTTTTGAACTGTTTAATATTATTTCATGAAGTCTTCAAAAGGCACATCGGGAACCCTGGCCACATGTTCCCTGAAGATTTTGGGCTGGTCACACAAACCATGCGACCTGTAGGCATGACTGTAGAATTCCAGAAAAAGCGTAAACGCACGCGCAAATCACGCTTAATAACTCTGCAGCCGTGTTTCTGAACAGTACGAAACTTGGCAGATCCCAAGGCGTATGGGTCTTGATTATGTATTCCAAATTTCAGGCAAATCCATCAAACTGTTGCAAAGTTGTTAAGGTGCAAAATTTGGGGTTTAACATGTAAATGGCTCCTCAACCCTAACGATGGTAGCACTACCGTACTACCATAATATATAGATATATATATCTGGAATGTACTCCAACATTATAAACCAGCTCAGCCTCTTTGCCTTCCCATTGCAGTCTGGCACAACCATAAACAATCTAGTTGCAAATGACTTTATGCCAGCTTGCACCAGCCAGGTGCAAGGGCCTTGACCCTCAACAAATAATCAGCTGAGCTGGGGGTGGGGGAGAAACTGTGTACGTTCCCATATTCTTTCATATATACTTTTTACAATATTATTTTAACAGTCATTTCTGGACTGTGATGACCAACTTCATTTTAAATGTGATCAATGCTTAAAATGTATTTTATGCAATGTGCTTAATATGACTATTGTATCACTGTGACAATGTGTGTGTCTTACGCCAATATGTTTTCACATATTGTGGCAGCTTATCAAGTAGGAGCTCAGTAAACTGCTCAACATCTGTGGATATTTTGGGGGTATTAAGCCCATTTGAGTGACATCTGTCAGACCCACATGGGGGGTATCAAGTACCAACCACTTACACAACAAATTAGTTGTTTTCACAAGCTGAAATGTCCCAACACCCCCATGAATGCTTATTTCTTTCTTATAGGTTATGTGCCACCATTCTCACTCCCATACAAAAGGAATCAGCATTGCTGTCCCGTACAGATTAATTACAGCATGATAACCATGCACACCTAACACCATAGTGGTGGCCCCTAATCAGTCTCACAGAATAAATGGCAGACTGCTAGCAATCAACAACAAATCCCTAAGGCCCACCTAGCTAATGGCATGCTCCAAAGTAGACCCTATACCAGAAGGTCACCAGCTGGCATCCAGTCTATATGCCAGGCCCAAGCACAACACCAGGTTTCTACACCTGTACTGTATTGTACAGTACTCATACATCCACAGTATTGTACACCTCATTCCATTGCTCAATCCTCATCACTAAAAATACCACCAACAGATTAATCTGGTCCAATTTCAGTTGGTTGCCATCTGTATTCCTCCCCCCAGTCACCCCTGAAAAAGGGACATCTAGTCTCAGTGGGCCTACCAGGTCAACAAAATTCAATAAACTGCTAGCACTGCCATGTTTCCAACTGTTGCTACCCCAACAGAGAAAAAGCCTACCCAGTGTTCCAAGCATAAACCCAGACCAACTAGTGCTCTGATTGCTTCATCACTCCCAAGTACCCTTATAAATAATGTGTATATATATGCACATAATATGACAGAATGTAAATTCTGCTTCAATACAAACACTTCTAGGTTTCATAGCGTCATGTTACCAGACCCCTTTGCAATAGAACGAATACATACTCAAGACCCAGTATCAGAGCACCACACTACTGACTACCTAGGAGTATTAAGCCCTAGACAACAGACCTAACAAAAGGGACCTTTTCAGATCCCATGGGCACAGCAGACACTAGTGTATACCCCTGTGTTACATGGTGTAAATGGCACACTTCCATAAGATAAAGGTTCAAAGTGCATACTATATCACACTTTCATTTCATGAGATAGGACTAAACTAGGCCAAACAGCAACACATATGCAGGGAAACTATGTTTCTTTCCCCCCTACTGTCACAACCTCTTCTGAGACTTGGTAACAGGGTGTATTCACAGATGAATAAATGGTATATTCTTATTGTTTGACCTTGACCTGCACCTCTGAGTGCATGGCCGACACCATCACTTGTCTATGTCGCACCACATCATAAGCAAAGTCACTGCTAATAAGCATACCATTTTCCTTTTCCCCTTCAAAACAACTATATGTGTGTTTTAAAACTATGTTTTTAATGAAGTTTTACAAGTTTTTAGGTTTCCACAGAGAGTTACTGGTAAGATCTTCAAATAACACATGCAACTTTTCTTCATGGACTGTTTTCCATATTTGGCTAGCACCTCATATGAACTGATTGTTCTTATCTGGACTGTGCTCATGGTTGCTCTTTCATGAATTATGTTGTATATGAACTGTCAATATTTGTGCAAAATGTGCTCTTTTTACAAAACAGATATGTCTGTGTGGGTGTGGCTGTTCCATTGAAACATTCAATGGTCAATCTCATGCAACCCCTGCCAAGGCCTTTGCCAATCCAGCCAACCAGCAGCCAGATACATGAACATTATCTTTCTTACCATGCTGGTACAAGTCTGCACAGCCCCATGTGCCATGTATGCCTCATGGGTTACAAACTTTCAATGAATGACATTTCCAGTGTAACTGCACTGTTTTGTGGTTACCAACTCAAACCTTATGGACTGGTTCCTTTTTAAGGACATTGTTATTAGATTCTTCAATCAATAACATACGCTGCCATCCCATACATCGCCATTATTTGCCTTTGCAACTCTTATAATGGACTGTTCTTTACGAATGGACAATGATGTTAACACTGTTTTTACAAACAATGTTCTGTGATAATACACATCAACAATTTTTCATATACACATATCCACTGTGGTGTTGACATACCTAGTTTCTGTTTTGTGTTTTATGATCTGACCCTCTGTGATTACCCGTGTCAACTCTTGAATAGGACTACTTTCACAGTCACCCTGACTATAGGTATGCTATAGACATGTAATTCATTTACATTACAAGTGTTTATGTGTTTGAAAAGCAGATATTCAAATCAGTGTTTTAAAGTTTGATAGTAGTTTATATCTTGTTTTAACTCATCCACTACTAACCCTTTGCAGTCTGAGGCATACTTTTAACCAGCATCTTGCAAGGCTGCAGTTCTTTTACAAGGCTCACCCCTCAGGCTTGTTGGCACAATTAGACATACCATTGCTACACCTAACCATCTTCTTTTTGTTGTGTTGCCCTTTGAGCAAGGCAACAAGGAGGGGACTGTTATGCCAGGGTTATATACCACTAGCTGACCCACATGTAACTGTAACCTTATACACCTACAAGTATTAGTGTTCTTAGTGTTTTATTCATTATTTTTGTTATGCTCATATTTGTCTGGAACATAGCTATATGATATTTATCTGCTATATACACTGCTTCTAGTTTGCATATATGTTCTGCTATAATTATAATCATTCACATTCTGTATTTTTCCACCACTGTAGCACGCTGTACGCTTTTCTGATTACTTGGCAAATATTCCCAGACTCACTGTCTCCAGTGAGAACTGATAACATTTTTTTCATTTATTGCTGACTATGACTTTCTCTTTGTCCTAAGATTTCTTAATGACATTGCAACTTCATTTCCTATGTAATTGCCCAAGGGAGCCCCCTTATTTACATGCCTTTTCCAATGCTGTATACTTATCATATCTGTAACTGCATGGTTATCTGTTATATATAACTGTATGCACACCAGCTCCTTGGAGAGAAAGAGACCATACTTGAGGAATGGTGGGACATCGGCTCCTTTGTGATTTCTTTGTCACATGTCTGATGTGAAGTAATAAAACTGCTCTTTATTACATACTGCTTGTGATATATTCTTTGGATAACCAATCCAGCATACAAGAATCTGATGGTAAGCTGGACTTACCATGACATGATGAATATGTTGAAAAGAATTGGGCCAAGAACACCACTGCTCACTCTCCCCTCCTGTGACAAGGTACCATTTACCATACCCCTCTGAGTCCTGTCCTAGAGCCAGCTTTTAATCCAGTTGACCACTGTCTGGAGTATGCCTGACTGCTCCAATTTATTTGCTAGCCTTCTGTGTGGAACCATGTCAAAGGCTTTACTAAAATCCAGATATACCATGTACTCAGCAGCTCCTTGGTCAAAGTACCAGTAGTACTAAAGGTGCCAGATAAAGTCTGTGAAGTGTGAAACAATGATGTATTAAAGATACAATATACTATACATGGATTCAAACCACTGATCTTTTGCCTGCTTAGCTAACAAACATTCCATCTGCCACTGAGCTGCAATTAAGTGAGTTGCAGTTCCTATGATGTAGAGGCTATGTCACATCAGCAAAACAGGTGACTGGGGATCTAATGGACTTACCATGACATGATGAATATGTTGAAAAGAATTGGGCCAAGAACACCACTGCTCACTCTCCCCTCCTGTGACAAGGTACCATTTGCCATACCCCTCTGAGTCCTGTCCTAGAGCCAGCTTTTA
This sequence comes from Neoceratodus forsteri, assembly GCA_016271365.2. NCBI lineage: Eukaryota > Metazoa > Chordata > Ceratodontiformes > Ceratodontidae > Neoceratodus > Neoceratodus forsteri. The sequence continues at coordinate 799,797,333 of CM028132.1, read as the reverse complement.
ATCCAGTTGACCACTGTCTGGAGTATGCCTGACTGCTCCAATTTATTTGCTAGCCTTCTGTGTGGAACCATGTCAAAGGCTTTACTAAAATCCAGATATACCATGTACTCAGCAGCATCTTGGTCAAAGTACCAGTAGTACTAAAGGTGCCAGATAAAGTCTGTGAAGTGTGAAACAATGATGTATTAAAGATACAATATACTATATATGGATTCAAACCACTGATCTTTTGCCTGCTTAGCTAACAAACATTCCATCTGCCACTGAGCTGCAATTAAGTGAGTTGCAGTTCCTATGATGTAGAGGTTATGTCACATCAGCAAAACAGGTGACTGGGGATCTAATCCCAGCAGGCAATTTACCTTCACAAATTGATCTTAGCTAAATTTACTTCTCATATAATTTACTACTCCATTCCACACCACCATGAATTGCTTGTCAACTGAGTTTCCATCTTACAAAAAAGTTGAAATAAGTGTTTAAGTTCCTGCTAGGATTCAGACTATGTCTACCTGAATTTAAACCACTGATTCTTTGCCTGATAAGTGAGCACACATTCAGTGTGCCTCTGAGCTGCAGGTAAGTGAGTCGCATTTTCAATCATGTTGCGGTTATGTCACAACCTGCAAAATTGACAAATAGGGATCTAAACCCAGCAGTCAATTTACCTTCACAAATTGTTCTTAGCTAAATTTGCTTCTCCTATATTTTCCTATTCTACTCCACATCACCATGAATTGGTACTCAAGTGAGTTTCCATCTTTAAAACAATTTGAAAAAAAAGTGCGTAAGTCCCTGTTCAGATCTGAGCCACTGATCCTTTGCCTGCTAAGAAAATGCACATTCAGTGTTCCACTGAACTGTAAGTAAAAGAGCTGCAGTTCCGATGATGTAAGGGTTATGACACACTGAAAAACATGGAACTTGGTATCTAACCTCAGCAGACAGTTTACTTTCTCAAATTCTTGATCTTAGTTAAATTTAACTTTTACATAATGTACTATTCCTCTCCACACCACCATGAATTACTCACTACTCAACTGAGTTTCCATCTTACAAAAAAAATTGAAAAAAGGGTTTAAGTCCCTACCAGGATTCTAACTATATCTACCTGAATTTAAACCATGAGTGATTTGCCTGTTAAGGACACACATTCAGAGTGTCACTGAGCTGTAGGTCAGTGAATTGCATTTCCTATGGCATAGAAGTTATGTCACAACCTGCAAATCAAGCGACTGGAGATATAATCCCAGCAGACAATTTTCCTTCACAAACTGTTGTTCTTGGCTAAATTTATGTCTCATATAACAATTTACTATTCCAACTCCATACCACCATGAGTCGTCAGTCAAGTGGGTTTCTATCTTACAGAAACTTTTTATATTCCTGGCAGGATTTGAACTGCTGATCCCTTGCCTACTAAGCAAACATACATTCAGTATGCCACTGAGCTGCTGGATAGGGAGTTGCAGTTCCTATGATGTAGAGGTTATGTCATAACCTGCAAAACAGGCAACTGGGGATCTAAACCCAGCAGGTGATTTATCTTCACAAACTGTTGTTCTTAACTAAATGTACATCTCATATAATTTACTATTCCAACTCCACACCACCATGAATCACCACTTAAGTGAGTTTCCATTTTACAAAAAAAAATACTTAAGTTCCTACTCAGATGTTATCCACTAATCATTTGCCTGCTAAGCAAACACATATTCAGTGTGCCACTGAACTGCAGGTCAGTAAGTTGCAGTACCTATGATGTAAAGGTTATGTCACACCTCAAAACATGCCACTGAGGATCTAATACCAGCAAGTGATTTAACTTCTCAGATTGTTGTTCTTAGCTAAATTGGCTTCTCATATAATTTGCTATTCTACTACACACCACTTATGCATGTTTCCATCTTACAAAAAAAAGTTGAACAATGTGTTTAAGTCCCTGCCAAGATTCAGCCTATGTCTACTTGAATTTAAACCACTGATCCTGTGCCTACTAAGTGAACACACATACAGTTTGCCACTGAACTGCAGGTAAGGAAGTTGCATTCCCTGTGATGTAGAGATTATGTCACAACCTGCAAAACAGGTGACTGGGTATTTAATCACAGCAGGTGATTTACCTTCACAAATTGTTGTTTTTAGTTAAATTTACTTCTCATATAATTCATCATTCCAACTTCACACCACCATGAATCACCAGTCAAGTAAATTCCCATCTTATAAAAAAAATGCTTCAGTACCTGCTGGGATTTGAACCACTGATCCTTTGCCTGTTAAACAAACACACATTCAGTGTGTGCTTCTGAGCTACAGTTAAATGAGTTGCAGATGCTATGGTGGAGAGTTTATGTCACAACCTGCAAAACAGCTGATTCATATTGTATTCACACCTAGACAAGCATCAGCCAAGACTAACTGAATTAACTAAAACACTGAACATCTGATATTTAGCTCTATGAAATGCTTCACTACATCAGCAAATACATTTAATATTTTTTGAAGAAAAAAGGGGGATGGAGGGGCTCACTCTGAAAAATCCAAAGTGTGCACTACCTTAGCATAAATACTTTAAGCAGGGACAAAAACTCACCAAAGGTGAGTAGGTAAGCACCACTTGGAAAAACCAGTGGACCTCAGTCTCACTAAATTATATATTCTTTTTTATTATAATTCAAGTATCCACAAATAGAAGTCAAATGACATACAGGTAAATGTAAAGTGTAATAAGATACTGACAAGTGCAAAAATGCTATTAAAGTGCGAAAATATGAAACCACAGTTCAAACAAAGTGCATTCTGTAATGTTGCTATATCTTGAAAGGAACCATGTCTCATGATAATCCTATTACAGTGCTAGAATTATAGTCACAGTTTTTTGAAATTGGCAGTCTAAGCAAGGAATTTAGAGAAAACTCTGGACTTACTGGTACCTTTACTTCAGCCCCGGAAAACTCTTTCCCTAGGTGTAGGGTAGTCAAGCACTCGATCCAAGATGGGTAAAAACTTTCATCTCCATGAGATAGGTGCACCAAAACAACCCATGTTTCCATGTCCCAAGGAAATAAAGAGAGGAATTTGTAAACTACTTTGTGAAAAAACGCATTCAAAGGCCGAATGGGGTGCAGAAACACCAAGCATTAAATACAGAGTTTCCACTTGTTTTTGAAAGTGGTGCTTACCTACTCACCATTGGTGAGTTTTTGTCCCTATCTAACAATTTTTCTCATACAACAGAAGCTGTAGTAACAAACAAAAATGTGTAATACGGGGGGGGGAATCAAACCAAGGCTTGGGTAGGTCTGAAATTCTATGCCTAGATCTAAAAGCCATATCACTTACATCAGCATTTTTTTCCAGTGACATCATGCAGCTGAATCACTAACACTGAATATTGCTTTAAACTTGACTAAATGCGCAAAAGTGGACACATGACCACAACAGGTACTGTGAATGAGTAATCCCCACATTTTTTTTGTTCTCTCATTCTGGGAAGACTGTGGATTCTGGAATTAATCCCTGTTATATGTTCTGTTTGTAATGTCTTGTTTGTTGGGCTGGCCACCCACTTTGTTTATATTCTTTTATTGTTTATTATTAATTGTCTGTCGTGTTATTTCCTTCTATTATGTTGTTTCCTGTCTCTATCTAGAATCCATATCTTGTCCATGTAACCAAAGAGAGAGCTGAAATAATAATAAAGGGACATCTGGACTGTTGTCCTTAATTGCTATAATGCCATGCATCCATTTGTGTATGTATTTGGAGTCTTTGACTCCTGTTTCTTTTGTTAAATCATGAATAAATATGTAAAGGGAGCTGTTTATGCTCCGCTGGACTTCATTTGGTTGGTCTTTATCTAATTCTGCCCTGATTAAAGGTCTGTACATTATTGTATCCTTTCATATTGCTAACCCCTGTAAAATAGTTTTCAGGGCTCTGTTTGCCTGAGCCAAGCCTCGGTTTATTTATTATACCATTTGGGTATAACAAACTCACATATTGAAACATTAGTCAAGTATTCTCCTGATTTTTGTACTTTGCCAAAAGTCCCTAGAGATATGAAGTGGGCTTCGTTTATCCCCTACCCTAGCGTTTCAATGTTTACATGACTGTGCAAACGTGATCGCCAGAATGGCAATTCCCTCTCGAACATGGGCACAGTCATGAAGCAGTTTGTTTTGCAAACCAAGCGCAGAGAAAGATTTTCATGAAACAAATGCCTTGGTGGCATGCTACTTACTTCCAAGAGCTGAAATAGAGCCCTTTCTGGGCTGTTATGAGACTTTTGTGGAGCGAGGACATTCCTGGTGCCAGTCAGCTTGTTGGAGCTCTATGTATCTTCCCCTTCAATGCAGTATCTCCTAAGAGCCAGCCGGCCTCTTTCAAAACACTTTTATGCTGCCATTGAAAGGGGAGGTGCCTTCTGAGACAGAACTAATGTTCAAAGGAGCTAGAAAAGACTGTAATTCACTTCATACGCTGTCTATAAGTTAATAAAGTGTTTTAAAGGGACTTGGTTATTGTAAATATGATATTTGTAAACTAAATAAAGAATACTTATATAAAATAAAGAATAGAGGTGGAGCTAGGTGATCACATGTCAATTATTTTTGTATTTAAGGAGCACATCTAGGTTATGTAATCAGACAGAATGGGGATGTGATGCTGCAAACATCCCTGAAGCTAGCTACTTCTAGCCTTCCTTTGTTAACCTGATTTTTATTTTGTTTATTGTGTTCTTTGTTTTGCCATATTCAGTCCATTTTGTATAGAATAAATACTTTATTCTGTTTGCTGCAATTTGTCTCTGTGGTCCATCTATCCATCAACATACAACAGATGGTGTTAGAAGCGGGATTCTTGTATTGAATTTGCGCAATTCTGAATGGTCCCAAATGCAAGAAGAGGAAGCAGATGTGACCAGTGCTACTACAAGGTCCATTGCAAAGAAGCTACAGTTGCCATTACTGACTGGATTGGACCCTATGGTACGGAGGAAAACAGACAGAAGACCTATGATGGAGAATTTACCGATGGAGGATAAGAAACCTGTGGAAGGAGCCCAGGCAACTTTACCAGAGGTGGAAGTGCCACCTGAAGAACCTCAGGACTTACTCCGCTGGCTCTGTATCTGACAGATGGAACTGGATAGAGAGAGGGAAAGAGAGAGGAGAGAGAATCAAGCCTGCTGGGAAGAAAATCAGGCCAGATGGGCAGATATTCTCAGAGCCATCCAATCTATAGGTACCAGTAGACCCCTCTCACTGATGAATATACAGAAAGACATTTAATTGGTAAAACTTGCTGCATCAGATGATATAGAAGCATTTCTATTAAGTTTTGAGAGGGTGGCAACCGCTTGTGCCTGGCCAAAAGATCAATGGGTGATTCAGTTGGCCCCATACTTGACTGATAAAGCTCAGCTGGCATATAGCCATGTGGACATTATACATGCCAGTGACTATGACCATGTAAAACAGGTGATTCTGAAAAGGTATGATATCAGCACTGAGACCTACAGACAATGATTTCGATCCTTCAAGTTTCATCATACTGATACTCCACAAGATGCCTATACCCAGTTGAAGGATTTATGTAACAAATGGCTACAACCCACAACACGGACAGTTACACAGATACTGGAAAGTATTATTCTAGAACAATTTATTAAGATTTTGCCTCAGGATGTCCAACTATGGGTCAAAGAATACCATCCTGAATCAGCAGAGGTGGCCATTAGGTTGGCTGAGGACTATGTAGCAGCACGACCCCATAGACACCAACCTTTGGGAGGTTCTATCACACAGCCACCTATGGTAAGACACCCTTCATTGATACCTCATCCCCAGCCTAGTAATACCCCTGGAACCAAACAAAACATTAGATCTGGAAAGGGGTATAGTACAGACATTGTTTATCATCATTGCAGTGGGAAGAGACATATAGAAAGGTTTTGCCCCAAAAGGAATATTGATGACACACACTTAGCTTTAGCTAACTGGGGACATTATGTAGTACCTGTTCAAGTCGGACAGAAGGTTGTAACTGGACTGATAGACTCAGGAAGTAAACAAACCTTGATTCATGCTTCCTTACTTCACACTCATAAAAATAAAAAAGGTTCAACTACTGGGGTCATCTGTGTTCATGGAGATGTACATCAATATCCATTAAATGACATTGCAATAAAGGTAGAGGGACACACCCAGAAGATGAAGGTGGGTGTGGTTCCTCACCTTCCTGTACCAATAGTCATTGGGCATGATTTTCCCCATTTTGAAACTGTACTAATGTCCAACATCAGTGCTGTTACTACTAGAGCCCAAACCAAACAGGAAGAGAATTTAGGGCAAACTTTTCCTTTACAAGAAGATCTTTATGAGACTGGTGGTAAAGAGAGGAAACCAAAAAGCCAGAAGAGAATGGAGAAAAAACTATGGACTTGTAAATACAAGACAAATGATGTATCGGACATTAAAACTGATTCTGTTCCTGATCATATGTACACTAATAATAGTTCTGACTTTAAAAAGGCACAGAAAGGTGATGAATCATTAACACCATTCTTTTCACAGGTTGGAAAGGTCAATGGGTCAAAAGGTCATGTTTTTGAACTTAAAGATGAATTATTGTATAGGGTATGCACCAATACAAAAACAGGGGAGACAGTAGAGCAACTGATGGTACCTCAAATATATCGAACCCAGTTACTTAACATAGCGCATGATATTCCTATGGCTGGGCATTTGGGTAGGGACCAAACACTGAGTCACCTTCTACATCACTTTTTCTGGCTTGGCATTCATGAACAAGTAACAGAGTACTGCAGGAGTTGTGAGGAATGCCAGAAGGTGGCTAAGACTAGTCATAGAGATATAGTACCCTTGTTACCATTGCCAGTAGTGTCTACCAAATTTGAATGAGTAGCAATGGATATTGTTAGTCCACTGCCAAAAAGCTCAAAAGGGAAGAGGTTTATTTTAGTGTTGGTGGATTACGCTACAAAGTGTCCAGAAGCTATACCTTTGAGGACCATTACAGCCCCTAAAATAGCTGAGTAACTGGTTAAAATTTTCAGTTGAGTAGGTATACTCAGGGAAATTTTAACAGATAGGGGAACAAATTTCTGTTCGGCATTGCTTAAACGGTTATATCAAGCTTTGGATATCGAAGCACTCTTTACTACACCTTATCATCCCCAAACAGATGAGTTAGTAGAGTGCTTTAACCAAACAATGAAGCAGATGCTGAAGAAATGTGCGGTGGATGAAGGTAGGAATTGGGACATCTTTGTCTTTTGGATGAGATGTTAAACCGAGGTCCCATCTACCTGGATTGGTGGTAGTTCAGGTGGATGTTAAAGATCCCATGGCACTTATCGAAAAGAGTAAGGGAATTTCCCTGGTGTCCTGGCCAAATTTCCCTATTCACTATAAATACCACCAACAGCTTAATCTGGTTCAAAGTCGGTTGCCATTCATCTGTATCCCCCTCCCCCGGGTCATGCCTGAAAATAGGCAGAATTTGTCTAGTGCACTTACCCAGTCAACAAAAACAAAATAAATAAATAAATATTTACCGTACCTCATGTTTGCATATAGAGAGGTTCCGCAAGCATCCACAGGTTTTTCCTCATTTGAATTATTGTATGGCAAAACCCAAGGGGACCACTTGACATAGTTAAAGAGGAGTGTGAGGACCACAAACAGACTAAAACAGTTTTACCCTTACAATACTGGCAGCAATTATGGCAGCACTTAATGACATATATACAGAAAGCCCATAGCACTAACTTACAACACCAGGTAAAGCAGAAAGAATATTATGATAAAGGGACTGGGTACAAGGAATTTAGTGAAGGAAATAAGGTACTATTGTTGCTACCATCCTCTGAACAAAAGCTTCTGATGTAGTGGCAAGGGCCTTATGTAGTTACCCAAAGGACTGGTCCAGTGACTTAGGAAATTGAGATGCCAGATAAAAAAAGAACAAAGCGCATCTATCATGTGAATCTGTTAAAGGCTTGGGTAGAAAGACCAACGCCTCTCTCAAGTTACATAATGCCTGAATCTGACAATAAACTAGAAACAGTTTATGATCGTTTGAAAACCATGGACCAGATCACTGATTTACAGATTAATCATAGTCTAACTGAAGACCAGAGAAATGAGCTAGATAATATTATTGACAGATTTAAAACTACATTTACAGGTACACCAGGGAAGATCAAGCATGCCACTCTTCATACAAGAGTAATGGACACCCAACCCCTGAGACAAAAACCTTACAGGCTTCCTGAAAGGGTGTGAACAGATGTAATTCGGAAAGTAAGGAAAATGCAGGAAATGGGTATCATTGAACCATCACATAGTGAATGGTGTTTTCCCATGGTAGTGGTAGCCAAAAAGGAAGGAGGCATATGTATATGCCTAGACTTTAGGAGACTAAATGCAGTGTCCCAATTTGACAGCCATCAGATGCCCCGCATCAATGATATTCTTGACCATCTAGGGAGTGCCAAGTACATTAGTACCTTAGACTTAACAAAAGGTTATTGGCAAATACCTTTGGACCCGATGGATAAAGAGAAAACTGCATTTAGTACTCCTTTAAGTATATTTCACTTTACTGTTATGCCATTTGACCTTCATGGGGCCCCTGCCACCTTCCAAAGGGTAATGGACACCTTATTAACCCCTCACACCGCATACAGTGCTGCTTACCTAGACAATGTTATTGTATTCAGTACTTCCTGAGAAGAGCATATAAAACATCTGACGGATGTATTGACTACAATAACTGAAGCCGGGCTAACCATAAATCCTAAAAAGTGTGCCATAGCAATGCAGGAGACAAAATATCATGGATTCCAGATCAGTAATGGAATAATAAAGCCAGAAATAAATAAGGTAGCAGCAGTAGCAAGCAGCCCTAGACCCCTTACAACAAAAGATGTGCATTCTTTCCTAGGAGTTCCTGGCTACTACCAAAGATTCATACCCATTTTTTCTACTTTAGCTGGACTATTAACTGATTTAACCAAGAAAAGGAATCCAGAAAAGGTCAAATGGAGAGATGAGTGTGAGGATGCTTTTCAGACCATCAAAGCTAAACTTTACTCTTCTCCGATTTTAAGAACACCTGATTTCACACAGCCTTTTATTCTTCAAATTGATGCATCCAGTTATGGAATAGGGGCTGTGCTAACTCAGATTAGAGATGGAGAAAAACATCCTATCATTTATATAAGTTATAAGATTCATGAAAGAGAAACACACTATTCAGTCACAGAAAAGGAATGTTTGGCTATCAAATGGGCCATAGACACTCTTCGATTCTACTTATGGGGTACAGAATTTGAGCTATGGACTGATCACAATCCATGATGCTGGTTACATGTCATGAAGGATAAGAACCCTCGCATTATGTGATGGTATCTTTCTTTACAGCCATATAGATTTACTATAAAACACCGGACAGGTACAGCACATGGTAATGCTGACTTCATGTCCCGTTATGGGATGAAGAATATAGATACTTGTCGTCAGGCCTCAGGGTAATGCTTGTATTTGATCATGAAGGGATATGACTTTCATGACAATTTTTGTTTAGTATTAATAGGGACCCTGAGGTGGAGCCCTAGGTGAGCGTGGGCTATGGCTCCATCTCTCCTAGTGAGAGATCTGATGATAGGTATTCGCTTAGGAATTATTTTTTTAAAACCAAAGCTGCTAGTTTGGTTTTGAGTGGCGAGGAATGTGAAAGAGTAATTCCCCCCCCCCAATTTATTTTTGTTCTCTCATTCTGGGAAGACTGTGGATTCTGGAATTATTCCCTGTTATATGTTCTGTTTGTAATGTCTTGTTTGTTGGGCTGGCCACCCACTTTGTTTATATTCTTTTATTGTTTATTATTAATTGTCTGTCATGTTATTTCCTTCTATTATGTTGTTTCCTGTCTCTATCTAGAATCCATATCTTGTCCATGTAAACAAAAGAGAGAGCCGAAATAATAATAAAGGGACATCTGGATTGTTGTCCTTAATTGCTATAATGCCATGCGTCCATTTGTGTATGTATTTGGAGTCTTTGACTCCTGTTTCTTTTATTAAATCATGAATAAATATGTAAAGGGAGCTGTTTATGCTCTGCCGGACTTCATTTGGTTGGTCTTTCTCTAATTCTGCCCTGATTAGAGGTCCGTACGTTATTGTATCCTTTCATATCGCTAACCCCTGTAAAATAGTTTGCAGGGCTCTGTTTGCCTGAGTCAAGCCTCGGTTTATTTATTAAACTGTTCGGGTATAACAAACCCCCGTATTGAAACATTAGTTAAGTATTCTCCTGATTTTTGTACTTTGCCAAAAGCCCCTAGAGCTATGAAGCGGGCTTTGTTTATCCCCTACCCTACCCTAGTGTTTCAACGTTTACACGACTGTGCGAAAGTGAGCACTGGAACGGCAATTCCCACTCGAACATGCGCACAGTCGTGAAGCATTTTTTTTCGGAAACCAAGTGCAGAGAAAGATATTCATGAAACAAACGGCTTGGTGGCATGCTGGCATGCTACTTACTTCCAAGAGTTGAAATAAAGCCCTTTCTGGGCTGTTATGAGACTTTTGTGGAGCGAGGATATTCCTGGTGCCAGTCAGCTTGTTGGAGCTCTGTGTACCTTCCATTTCAATGCAGCATCTCCGAAGAGCCAGCTGGCCTCTTTCAAAACACTTTTATGCTGCCATTGAAAGGGGAGGTGCCTTCTGAGACAGAACTAATGTTCAAAGGAGCTAAAAAGACTGTAATTCACTTTATACACTGTCTATAAGTTAATAAAGTGTTTTAAAGGGACTTGGTTATTGTAAATATGATATTTGTAAACTAAATAAAGAATACTTATATAAAATAAAGAATAGAGGTGGAGCTAGGTGATAACATGTCAGTTATTTTTATATTTAAGGAGCACATCTAGGTTAGGTAATCAGACAGAATGGGGATGTGATGCTGTAAACATCCTTGAAGCTAGTTACTTCTAGCCTTCCTTTGTTAACCTGATTTTTATTTTGTTTATTGTTTTTCTTGTTTTGCTGTATTCAGTCCGTTTTGTATAGAATAAATACTTTATTCTGTTTGCTGCAATTTGCCTCTGTGGTCCATCTATTCATCAACCTATGACAGGTACAAACAGCTATGCTGCTGGCATTTAAAAAGGACAATAGCTGTCAAGCCATTGCTTTGCTAACCCTGATGACTGGAATAAGAAATCCTGACCCATCATCTCTCCCCCTCTCTAAGAAGTTATAAAAAATAAATGTCTTTGTACTTCAGAGTTCCATGCCAGTGTTTTTGAGTTACCATGCAGTATGCAGTACGTATATTATGCATGAATCATAACCACTTGTCTGATTGTTTAGCCACCTTTAAACTTTATAACTCTTTATTATTGTATTCTCTCATTGTATCTAGAGCTATTTGTGCCTTCTCTGTTTACTGTCTCCATGGGACCACCATAACAATGAGACACTGCATCTTATTGTGCTATACCAAACATTAAATAAATTACTAAATAAACCCCATGTTCTTCTTCATCCTCTCCCAGAAAGCACGGCAAGACATTTATTTTTATATAGTGCCTCATCTAAAGAAGGCTCTGAGCACTTCACACAATGCCACAGATCATATAAAATACATAAAAACAGGAAGCAATTCAATTCATGTTTATTGTTCGACTTATAAAAAGTCATTACAAATAGTGCAAAAACAAACCATCAAATTTCCACAATATACGATATATCTGTACACTATAAAAACAGACACATACATTAAAACAATAATACATAGAAATTAATTAATATGAGATTCAACCAAAGCTGTATAGCTCTAGTATGCACTTTAGTCTTATTGTAGGTCCTCTAAAATCTAATATAGATTGACTAACTTAGGCATTATAGCCATTGCCTGTTGTGGCCAGCTCCTAGTTATACTATAATCACAATCCCGTGTTTCTGTAATAATCTATGCTTTCTAATCCTTACAGAACTGATATCTGTTTTATCAATCTAAATAGCGTAAATCATTTTAGTATACCTTAATTCACTTTTGTAATATGATATTTCTTTCCTTCTATCATTTTAAGGAGGGAGGCTACATAGTATAATACCTGTTCATCTTTTGATTTAAAAAATATGTAACCCGATGGTAGGGTTTATATTGTAGGGATTTTAGGTATCCGCCAAGCAATTTTTTATGTCCTTTTTATATAAAGGGCATAAAATTATTAGATGAATCAAATTGTCTTCCCCCAACCCACATTTACATTGTCTTTCCTTCCTTTCTATTTTGTATTTATTTTTATATAGTTCGTTCCACCAGTTATTGCTATTGCATTCAAACCTAAATCTAGTTATTACCTTCCTATAACTAGGATTTTAAATTATCAGTAAGTAGGGTTCTATTTGATGATCTCTTTTATTTTTTGCCATCCATTTACATACTTTATATTGGTGACACCATTCCATATATTTTTGATAGTGAATATCTGTAACCCTATCAGTAACCTCACTTACCACTTGTTCATATGGTACTCTATAAATATTAGTAATGCAATTTAATAACCCATATGGCTTAATAATATTCTCCAAGATTGTAACACTGGGGAAGATCATGTTCTGACTGATATAGTTTATCGACTCACTTGTGCACATCCTGGGTAACCTTGACTCACTCATATTGTATGTTTTAAGCCAATATGTAACTATTTATTGTTTTATTTGCATTATTTGGGCAGTTGCCCTAATTCATCTCTCACAAGCGCTGATAGTGTTCACTTTGGTAAACCCAGTTTTTATAAAACTTGTTTAGGTGTAATTCAACATTTATTTTAGATTGTATCCCCACATCTCTGATCCAAGCAACAGTTGGCTTTTTATTTTGGCATTAATTGCCATCAGATTGCCTTTTACTGATTTTCCACCATATGTATGTGAAAATGGCTTAATATTTGGTGCAAAATATTTAACCTTTTTTCCATTTCTGCTATGTTTATTCAATGATCCATCTTGAGGAACTATTATATCTAGGTAGCAAAAGTCTTTAACTACTTCTAATTTTTTGTCTCTTACATAAAAACTATAATTTTTATTATTCTCTCCAAAGACCAATACTTTTGTTTTATCATAATTAATCTGAAGGTCAGCCCTATCACATTCTAACTGGAACTTGTTCAACATTCTTCTCAAACTTAGTGCATTTGTAGAGAATAAAGCCACGTTGTCTGCATACACAAGATATGAGCAGTGTCTTTCTCTTAATTTTGGTAAATGGAAGTCATCTTCATATAATGTTCTAAGTACAGAGTTGAAAAATAGATTAAACATGGGCAAAATAGTGCAACCTTGCTTTACTCCTACATGTATGCTAAATTTTTCACTTAGATCCCCCACATTATTGTATCTTACACATGTATAATTATTGGTATATAATCTTTGTAAAAGTTTAATTATTGCTTGATCTAATCTTAATTTTTCTAACCTATCCCATAGTATTACCCTATTAACCATGTCAAAGGCTGCTTTCAGATCAATGAAAGCACAATATAACTTCTGTTTTTTTACAATCTTATATTTATGTACCAAATGAGCAAGTACAAAACATTAATATAAAGTAAAGTAATGTGCCCAAAAGCCTGCTTGAGCTTCATCTAGTATTTTATTTTCATTAACACGTTTTGATATTCTATTATTTAAAATATGAGTGAACACTTTTGCTGTACAGTCTATAAGGCTTATTGGATGGTAACAACTCACGTCTTTTTTACCACCTTTTTTATAAATTGGTATTATTATATTATTTCTCCAACTACTAGGAATAATTCCTGTTTCCTTTATATAATTAAATAATCTATAAAGAAAAGGGATCCAGCTCTCTTTAATCCTACACATAACATCCTGGGGAACTCCATCTGGGCCAGGAGTTTTATGGGCTGTGAATGAGTCTAAAGCTATAATTATTTATTTTTCTAGGATCCTTTCTATTATATGCTCCCCTATTGGTTTATCCTCCAATTCTTTGAGTTTTGTAATATACTCTATACAGCTTTTATAAAACAGATTTTGATAATGTTCTACCCAAGTAGTAGCTTCTATAATATAACCTAGATCTTCTTGATAATGTTTTGTACCTTTTCCAATAATATTCAAAAATGCTGTATTATCTTTTTTTAACACAGCCTGTTCAACTCTGTCCATAAATCAATAATAACGTTGCCCTTATTATTGTGCACTATGTTCCTATATTCTTCTCTAAGATTATTCATAATCTTATTATTATTATTAAGGTTAGGGTTCTGATTTAAAACTCTTAGCTGTTTATTAATTTTTTTTTTGCCATCCTACATTCCTTATTAAACCATTTTTTCTCTTTTTTTTGTTATTAATGTTAACTTCTTTTAATATAATATTGGCAAGTCTCCTCAATATATGTTCAAACCTTTCTATAAGCATTTCATCAGATTCTCTATTAAGGACCAGTGTTATATCCACTATCACACCATGACTGTCTATTTGGGTAGCAAAATCTTCTTTATCAATTAACTCCCAAAAAATACAATTTTTCTTAATAACCTTCAAGGGTACAGGTATATTAATATCTTGCTTTTCATTATTGCTTCCTTCCCTAATGATTTCCAGTTCTTCTGCAGTGTGAGGGGAGTCTGCTTTTAGTACCATCTCTAGGCTTCTGCTGAGTCTAAGCACTTCTCTATTTACCTTTACTAAATCTATAACTGAAACACAGGGACACTGGTTTACTGGGATTGAGAAAGGGCATATTCCATTTTGCGCATTGTAAAAAACGATATTGTCACCAGTGTCTGCTAAGCCAAAATCCAGTTTTACCAGTATTTGATTCTGTGTACTTTATTTAACAATTTTTAACTCTGCTAACATACATTTTAGCAATTTTGACCTCCACTATTGCACATCCTTGTATCAATTTAAAGTTATTTTTGGTACAATATGTGATGGCAGCAGCAGTAGTACAGCCCCCATCCCTAAGGTGTGATTGAAGGAGCACTACGGCCCCATCCCTCAGGTGTGATGGCAGCACCAACAGCACTATGGCCCCCATCCCTCTGTTGTGATGGTGATGGCAGCAGCAACAGCACTATGACCTCCCTCCCTCAGGTGTGACAGAAGCAGCAGCACTGCAGCCCCCATCCCTTAGGTGTGATGGCAGCAATACTACATTCCCCATCCACCAGTGATGATGGCAGAAGCATTTTGGTCCCCACCCCTCTGGTGTGATGGCAATAGCACTAATGCAGTCCACATCCCTCAGGGATGATGGCAGTAGTGACAGCACTATGATCCCCTTTCTTCAACACCCACACCCCACATACACAAGTTACAAATGTCTTGGTCTCTTTGCTTGTTAGAACTCAGATGTAAATTAATCTGAACCATCACCACTAAGGTGGACTGCCTTGGTTTTTTCCTATCTATCATTTAACTTCCTGAATTGGATTTCTGCCTGTGACACCGCTGACCAGGGTTAGGGAACAGACTAAGGTGTTGGAGGGCCAGCTGGCAGGTGAAGGCTTCAGTGTCCAATGACCACTCACCTTCTCCTGGGAGGAGGGTGGGTTAATGGCTCAGCATTTGCTGGCCCCTGGTGGAGGCCAGAGGCATGACAACACGTTGGCCCTCACTGCGGGAGGGAGCGTGATGGACATCGGCTTGTGCCTTGATATCATGTGGCCTGTTACGCTCCCAAGAAAATGGGAAAACACCCGCTGGCCAACAGAAGGACAGCTGCTGGTCCCTCAATAAGCTGGAAGCCCCAGACATGTGTCTGTTCTGACCCCTGCCATGCCCAGGATACACAGGAAGCTCTTTGGGGCAGTTCTGCTCCCCTGGTAGCCTCTCACAGGGGTAGGGGCCTACTCAATGAAGGGTTACTTTGGGTTATCTGGTAGCACAGCAGTAAGGGGCAGTGGATGGTGGTCAGGACTCGGCAGTGGTAGTAGGGGGCCTTGGCAGACCTGAAGGAGTGGATGGCCAGGGCGTAGGAGGAGTAAAAAAAAACCTGCTTGAATTTGCTTCTTTGAAATAAAGTGTCTTCACCTAAAAAATGTACAAGTGATTAGTGGAGGACCTTCAAATGGATGCATACATCTCCCAGACATATGGATGCTTTTTTTTTTACTTGGTGTCCTTAAAAAGGGTGCCACCCAGTTTTCATGTCTTTGTTCGGATGTGAATTGAGCAACCACTCTGCCCACCAGCATCATACAGCCCTTGGGGTCTTACCTTCTGTGTGTCATTGAATGTGCTTTCAAAATCCACTGGCTAAACATAAGTACACTTAAATACTTAATATTTGTGTTTTGCTGAAGCAGTCTATCAGAAAACTTTGTATTGTCTCAGACACAGCCACAGGAGGTTGTAGTGCTGTTGCTGCTGCCATCACCATCACAACAGCAGGTGGGAGAAAAGGTGCAAATTATCTAATTCACCTAAATGGGGTGCTGACTGTGAAGTCTTTTCAGAAGTAGTAATGTAGTTTTTTCCTTGTGAACATACTTTCATTCAGACTAGTTTTCATTCAAACAACTGAGGATTTTGGATTGCCCTGTTGATTATAAACTTGAATAAGTTAGTTGCTAACAGTGATCCTGCATTTAGCAATGTACAACCTAGATGCTAATATGCAAAGAATACAATAAAAACCTCACTAAACTCTAAAATCAAGCTTATAAAACACATAAAATCTATCTGAACATTTATCTTTACCTATACAAAATCATTGCAGCCCAAGTAAAACTCAGGTAAATTACATGGTGCCCTGACTACTATTCTAAGATGTACAGTAGTAAACATATATTGGTATTTTTTATATATATTCTTTGTAAACAAAGTAAGGCCCACTAGGCAGAACTGCCTGTTTTCAGGAGTGACCTAGAAGCACTGGAGAGGTTAAGTGACTTGCTTGGAGTCACACAGTATGCAAGTGGATGTTGTTGGAATCAAACCCAAGTCTGCTGGATGTATCCAGTTCAATCACTGTTCATTACTCTAACCACTAGGCTATACTGTCAGCCATAATAACACCCATATATAATGTCTTACTATATGATTTTAATAATAGTGCATAGTACCTACAGTACAAATTATGAACATGAAACACTTTACATTTTATTAAAACTGAACTATCTGCCACTCCATCCGCTTATTTTTTCTTACACCAAAGTGGGTGAATAGTTGACAGAGCACTATAAATATCTTTTGATCAGGCTTCTTCTACTTCTAGAAACTGATACAATTTGTTTATTCTGGATTTATTTAATATTGATTTTTGTGGCTCACTAAATAGATTCTCACACTGTATGAGGCAGATGTTTTTACATTTTGGAAGAGGCAACACATCTTATCTGTTTAGGATTCATGTTAGAAACAGAAGTTTTTCTTCATATTTAAAACATATTCAACTGTTACTGTACTCATTTAGTAGTTTATGCTGTCTACTATATGCTGTAGAAAACAGTAAAGGATTTATTGTGAAGCACTCAGAATCTATAGTAGAACTCCTGCAATTTCCTAGCAAGTTTTGCAAAAAATCTCTGCAATTTCAGGTTACTTTTCCTGCAATTTTCCAGTGTGCTGATACTTTTTTTTTGTATCATACAGTGTAATATAAATAGTAAAAGATTCTTAGGCACATACTACATGGAAGCTGAGGTTTAGGAAGGAAAGCGGTCCTCAGGTGATGGAGATGTTGGTGGGAAGCATGGGTGGTTAAACTGAATGGCTGATTACAACAAAGCAGTGTGGGTGATTTCCTTACTGATTCCGTAAGCAGAAAAGCAGAAAGAATGTGAAGCACAACAGCACTCATTTTAAGATGCTGAAATCTGGGTTGGCCTGCTGGCACTGCGGTAGCATTACTGCTTGCACTGCCAGTGACCCAGGGTCAGAAGTGAACTTGGGCTGCTGGAGGTCTGGCCAGGGTAGTAGGATTGAGCACCTGGGAGACTGCTCTCCTCCTTTGGGGAGGATGGGCTGCAGGTCCTGCTGTTTTACAACCACCTGTATGACCATGGGTGGTGGTGCAATGGTGCTGCAGAGTGATCAGGAGGGGGAAATGCTAGCCAGGATCTGGAGCAGTGGCATGTCTCTATGTGACCTACCTCCTTGGATCTCCTCTAGTGCTGGTACCCTCAGGGACAGAGACCAGAAAACCAGGAACAAGCACCCCATATCGGCCACTGGCAGAAGGGACCCAGGTGCCCCAGACTTCATGACTAGGCTCCATGAGGGACCCACTGGGCTGCCCAACACACACTAAGGGAGTGTGGAGGGGTGACCTGGGGTCCCTTCCCTTCCTACCTGGGAGGGTACAACCCAGGCAGGATAGGGGCAGGCCCACAGGAGCTCCTGAGCATTACCTGGGAGTGAAGCTAGGGGATACCCAGCCTAGGGATCTCTGAAAAGTGGAGACTGATGCTGTGAGAAGGAGACATAGAAAGAGAAAATAAAAAAAAATTCAAAAAGATGCTGAAATGTTAGATATTCTGTGCAGTGACATGACATTTCCGTGAGGCACCGGTACAAGAATTCAAAATCTGCAAATCAAGCAGGATTCCTTGATTGTTACCGGTTACCAGTAAAAATGGAAAACCAGGGTCCCTGCTGAAACACCATTTCCACCCATAAATGTATAATTTCCTATAGTGTCTTTGTGCAATCTCCCATTTAATGATAATAGATCCTTACTTTGTAGACATTCAATCATCTCTTTACCCCATTTATTGACATTTTTTACCCCTAGATTCTCTCTCTCTATATATTTATTCCATGAACTGGGTTCACTAACAAAACGTTTTCTATCTCATCCAATACCCCTTGCATCAGACCCGCCCTTGCATTAAAGTCTTCTAATATAATTAAGTGTGCATTAGGGTATTTGTCAAGTAGATTATCTATAGCCTTACAAAGATCCCTTAACCATAATTCACTCGATTGTACACTCTGTACTGGTCAAATATAACTGTTTACCAAAATCAATTCTTGATATTTTTATCCAATTTACAAAAAGTCTCTAATCCCCCTACACACCTCCCCTGTTTTTCATACTTCTTTGCATTCTTACTTTATGTTCTTTTAGCCTGTCAAGTAAACCTCACCACTACTCCATGTTTCTTGAATACATACAGTATAAAATCAAAAGAGTGTAAATATTCTTCTAATTCAGGGTCTGCAAATTTGTCTCCAATACCTGAGATGTTCCATGTCAAGGACCTTGTTGTCTTACAGTATTACCATGTGGTCTCCCTCCTTGTACAGTTTGTTTTATTTGCCACAGTTCTTCCTCTGCCAGAATTTCAAACCTGTTAGCTGTTTCAATCAGACTTTCCCAGTTTCTGGCGTTATCCTTATTTTCATTTGTTCTAAATATCCCTTTGTTTTGCTCTTTTTTCTCTCTATATATATAAATACCTAACACATCCAGCTCAGTCTATGTTTTCTTTATTTGTTCATAAAGTGATCCTTCAGACAACCATACAGATAGTTGTCCATCATTTTCCCATCTGACTGCGTTTTTGATCTCATGGTTACAGACATGCGTATTCAACAGTGCACTTAATGTGTTTGTTAATCTGTCCTTTAGATTACCTTTATCTTCACCACTTAGTTGTTTTAGTCCAAAAATTGTCAGCAGTATTTTATCTTCTTCTTTACTGCTTGATTTGTTTATACAATATTCTGGGAAAATATTTTCCATTGCATAGACCTCTCCCATGTCCATTCCTAATCTCCTTATTTCTTCTGTTTTGGCTCTTATTGCTCTTACTAGGTAGTACTGGTCTGTCACCAGTAATACCAGTTCTAAATCTGCTATTGGTCTTATTGCACTTATATGATCCTTAGTATGTATGTAACCATCAAGCAAGTCAGATACTATATTATGTATAATTTTATTTAACATCATCTCAGATTCCCCAGGAATACAAACCACTCTGTACAGAGAGATAGCAAAGTTTGAATTCAAAGTTTTATTTAAGAAGTTACCAAAGTTGTTATTATAGTCCTCTTTTTTTGTGCTTTTCCTCTTCATCTGGCCTGTAGTTATTTTTTTCTATGTTCTCCACCTTTTCATGCTGTTCTTAGACTTGATCATCTTTTATTTTCCTACCTTCTTTTTTTGTTTTAGGGCCTGCTTCTTCCTTTTAACTTCTGTAATTTTATGTTTTGCCTTTACATATTTATCTGTATTCACTTTTCTATTCTCATTCTTTCTTTGCTTAGTGAGCGATTTAAGTTTCCCACTGTCTTCCTTTTTGGAATCTTTTTTTCCTCCTTTCTTATCTTTTCCCTTTTTTAGCATTTGCATTTGGTGAATTCATGTTACTTTCTATACAGTAAACTTTCTCCTCTTCTGTTCTCGTCTTATCATCTATTACAGCCATCTCAGTATCCATATCTAATACTATCTTATCACTTTCTTATGTTCTGGATGCAGCATTGCTCTTCATTTTCCTTTTAGCCCTTTGTTCCTGAACTTTCTTGTCTAACTTTTACCTTTTCAGACTTTTCTTGTTCCTCTCCCTTATTCCATAATTCCTGATATTTAATTTTCCAGTCCCTGCATATACTATCATCTTACTTTTCTCCATCAGGTAGCATAATATGTTCCACTTCTTCCTCTGCTGATTCTTCTGTCCTAACAATTGTATCACACCCTGCCTCTCCTATTTTCCTAACTCCTTTATTATAAATCGGTTCCCTTGTTACTGTATCAGTTTCCTCTTTCTCCCCTTCACTCTCCCCTTCACTATTCTTTTGCCCCTTTTTTCCATATATGTGTTGAACTTTCATATCTCTGCCACATTTCATCATAACTTTCATTTGTTTTCTTATTCTTTTTATCAATATTTTCTAGCTTGATTGAGGGGGTACACTATGCTTAGGAAGGATAGAAAAGAGGGCAGAGGGGGTGGAGTGGCTATGTTCATTAGAGATGACATAGAAATTGCTAGGGTAGAAGAGGCAGAGTGAAAAATGGAGGGATTATGGGTCACCTTATGAAACCCAGCAGGAGGTAAGGTCAAGCTGGGTGTAGTATATAGGCCCCCTGGGAAGGGTGATGTTCTGGAGGATGGTTTGCTGGACAACATCATTGCCCAGTGTGGACCAAAAGGTGAAGGAGTGGTGTTGATGGGGGACCTTAATATGCTAGGTATGAACTGGGGAACCATGTCCTCTAAGGTGGTCAAGGAGCAGAGGCTGTTGGAAGGCTTCCAGGATGTGTTCTTAACACAGCATGTGATGGAGCCCACAAGGGAGAGGCATATCCTGGATGTGGTTCTGGCAGATGGGGATCTGGTAAGGGACCTGGTTGTAGAGGATCCCCTGACTGGGAGTGACCACAATACTGTCTGGTTTCAAATAAGCATGGGGGAGGGAGGTCTAGGACAGTGGCAGTGGACTTGGGGGCAGACTTTGTGGGCATGGGAAATATTCTCAGGATCACTTGAAGGTGATTACATCAATGACAAATGTGGAAAAGAGATGGGAGGTCATAAAGCAGGGACTTCATGAGGGCAGTCAGGACCTGCGTTAGGTGAAACGTAGGGAGCGAGGTCACATAAACCATGCTGGTGGTCCAGTGAGGTTCAGATAGTGGTCAGAGAAAAGAAGGTGGCCTACAAAAAATTAGAAAACAACAAGAGAGGATAGGGATAAGGAAATGTACCATCTTGCATCTAGAAAAGCAACCTGGATGGTGAGGAGGGCAAAGTCCAGTAAAGAGCAATGGCTGGCACAGGGGATACATGGAGGGAAAAAGGGGTTCTTCCAGTACATTGGGGAGTGGAGAAAACTAAGGGCCATCTCAGCAGATTGGGCTCAGATGGAGGGTGGGTGGAAGAGGCAAGGGACCAGGCAGAAGTATTAAACGAGTACTTCACCTCTGTGTTCACTAGGAAGGGGGATGGGATATCTACAAAGCAAGGCACAATGGGGATAGAAGCGGCAGTGAGTAGGATCAGGGGAGCAACATAAATGGAGCAAGAGGGAGGGAGAGGTACCCCAGGGGTGTCACATCAGGATAAGGATAAAAAGGCCAGTAAGGTAGAGGGGACGGATGATGCTATCTCCACCGAAAGGGTGTGGTTAGCCCTCAAGGCCCTAAAGAAAGACAATATCCTGGGCCAGATGGCATTCATCCAAGAGTACTATGGGAATTGGCAGACATACTGGCTGCACCCCTGGCAGAGCTCTTCAACAGGTCGCTTGAGACAGGGAGGGTACCTAGGGATTGGCAAGAGGTACATGTGGAGCCAATCCAAAAAAGGGGGGTAGAGGGAAGTACCAAGTTACTATAGACCCATCAGTTTGACCTTGGTGGTGGGAAAATTAATGGAGAGTATACTAAAGGAATGATTGGGGGCGTACTTGGAGGAGGTGGGAGGTCTGGATAGTCGGCAACATGGGTTTGTACCAGGTAGATCATGTCAAACCAGTCTTGTGGAGTTCTACAAATGGGTAGCATCAGAACTGGACAGGGGAAAGCATGTGGATGTATTATTCTTGGACTTCAGCAAGGTGTTTGACTCTGTCCCCCATAATGGTCTGATGGAGAAACTGGTGGGGTTGGGAGTAGGCCCTTTGATGGTCAGATGGATTGAAAAACTGGCTAGCTGGATGCACCCAGAGAGTAGTGGTCGGTGGAGAGCTCTTGAACCCTAGAGAGGTCAGTAATGGGGTACCGTAGGGCTCGGTCCTGGGTCCAGTCCTGTTTAATGCATACATATCGGAGATCAGGGAGGGTATAGGGTGTGAAATGAGTCTCTTCGCTGATGATGCCAAGATGGGAGCAGTAGTTGAGGGGTAAGAGGGGAGGTTGGCCCTGCAAGGGGACCTGGACACCCTGGAAAGCTGGGCTCACACATGGAAATTAAATTTCAATATCACCAAGTGCAAGGTGTCACATCTTAGGTGGGGAAACCCTAAACACAGGTACACCCTGGGAGGGGAGGCGCTGAAGGCCTCAATAGGGGAAAAAGACCTAGGGATCATGGTGGATGCATGTATGAATAACTCTGAGCAGTGCAGGAGAGCGGCTAGCAAGGCAAACAGGATGTTGGGATGCATCGTAAAGGGGGTCACCTCTAGGAGCAGGGAAGTGATTCGGACGCTGTACAATGGACTGGTTAGACCACACCTTGAGTACTGTGTACAGTACTGGAGACCACACTTGAAGAGGGACATACAGCTCCTGGAGGTGGTACAGAGGAGGGCAACTAAGATGATATAAGGACTAGGGGATTTGACGTATGAGGACAGACTTGAGGAGCTCTGCCTGTTTTCATTGGAGGATAGGAGAGACAGGGGGACATGATTGAGGTCTTCAAGTACCTCAAGGGAATAAATAGGGTAAACATGGAGGGGATCTTTAGACTAAAGCAGGTAGGTATCACCAGGGGGTATAGTTTGAAGTTGGAAGGTGGAAGGGTGAGGGGGGAAAAGAGGAGGAGGTTTTTCACTGAGAGGGTAGTGGACCCTTGGAATGCACTGCCTGACAAGCTGGTTCAGAGATCCACAGTGGAGGGCTTCAAGAGAGGGTGGAACAGACACAGAAAGTGGATGTATCAGATGATGGCCTGGCCCAGGGGGGTGAGGATGGATGATAGGGGTTTCTGGAACACAAGGGGGGGGGGGGCCTCGGCACCCAACTAGGGATCTGAAGTTCGAGCAGACTCGATAGACCATAAGGCCTAATCTGCTGGCAATTAATATGTTAGGATGTTAATATTTTCCAAACATATACCTTTAACAAAGGTGAGATCTTGCTTATTTTCTATTGATGTTCTATATAGCAAAATATTAGCATTGAACTGATCTTTCAGAGTCAGAGCTACCTCCCTGGCAACCCCCTCTGTTTCAAAGGATCTGATACTTTCTTGGCTCATTGTCCAGGAATCCTCACTAACATTTGATATTCCCTCAGACTCAGCCTTATTAGGGCCATGTGGTGTCTTCTGGTTTGTAATCAGTGTAATTTCCATTCTTAATGAATCTCTCATATTTTTAACATCTTTATCAGTTTCTGTTAAACCTCTAAATATATCAGAAAAGTCTATTTTTAAACTGGTGTAACCTTGGATTCTAATATCCATTTTTTCGGGGGGGGGGGCAATCGCTGAGTCTTGCTATTTTCCCCCAGACTCAGCTATTCCCTCTGATGTCTTCTTTGGCTTCAGTTCACTTGTTTTCTTTTTTAAAACTCAGTAATTGGAGTAGATGTTTCATCCATTATATTATTCCTGATAACTTTTTTGGTCTTAACCTCAGTTTTCATTCTTCTCACTGAGTTTTGCATTTTATTTCAGGCTTTCAATGATAGTTGTCTAAGTGAGAGTGGGTTTTTATTTTGTATTTCCTTGCTCCCAGCTCAGATCCACGTCTAGTAACAGCAGGCATCTCCATTATTCAATTTCAGTTTCACAGTAATTAACCCAGTTGGAGCCAAATCTATACTAAATAGATATTATGTAATCACCGTGTGGCAATAGACACCGATTAATATCTATTAAAGCTGAAGTAGGTATTAAAACTATAAAGCTGAAAGATATCAGTTTAGTTATAATTAAAGAGCAATAATTAGTAGAATTAAATAAGTCTTATTATTACTATTGATCTCCTTCATCCTCTCCCAGAAAGCATGACAAAACATTTATTTTCATTTAGTGCCTCATTCAAAATAGGCTCTGAGCACTTCACACAATACCACAGATAATATAAAATAATACATAAAAACAAGAAACAAAAGAATATAAAATAATACATAAAAACAAGAAACAAAAGAAACTCAGTATTTTCATCAGTTATGGTGAACCTCCCATCCCATTCTTCCTTCCTATACCAAGTCCTGAAGACCACTCACCATAACCCCAATTAGCAGCTCAAATATTTAGTTCCCTTTGGAGTCTTGTGGCATGTCCCTTTAAGAAAACACAAGCAGGATAAATACTTAATCAAGCCTCTGGGGTGCTTCAGTTGAGTAGGCAGAAAAGGAAGTGTTGTATGGGGTAAAAGACTAAGGTGGCATCCTCAGAGATGGTTGACAAATGATAAGATCCTCCCTGCCTGGTCTCTATCCTAAGTGAGCCCAAAATACCTTTTGTGGTGGTAGCTTGTCAATTGTGTAGTCAGGCTCCTCTTGTCTGGGCAGTGCTTTGTAATGCCAGATCACTACACAATACAATGGTGGTAGTCTCTGATTCTTTTGAATTTACATTTTACTTCTTTGCCAGGAAACAGTTCATTATAATTTCATGTTGTATAATGAATATGTTTGTTATGTTACAAACAGTGCACATAGACCTATAAACATGTTAAATAGCATTTGGGATGTTTAACAGTGGATGCTATGAGAACATATCCAACAGACTTACTTTGCTTTTGCATGGATGTGGTGTTTATAACCAAATGAGTAGGTTAGGCTATGCAGCTAAAGAAGCTGCTTAAATCAACTAACTTACTTAGGTTATGAATTCATGGTAAAGATTTTTAATAACGCAAGGTATGAAAGGCATATTTACTTTGTTTATTTTTGCTCCATCTCAACCTGGCCAGCCCCCATCACTGGTGACCCCCCCCCCCGACCCATCACCCACCATCTCTGGCACTTTACTCCTTACCTCCAGTACCCCACAGTTTAACTCCTGTGGTGGTGTATTCAGGATTCCCCAAGCCTCTCAGGATGTGCAACCCAGATGGAAACTCATTCCCTGTAGTAGTGTGGGCATGTGGGGTTGCCAAATCATCCTGCTCAGTCTGGGCACTGTTTTCCATCTTTTCATGAAAAGGGATGGCAAGTGACTCAAGCATGCAAGCATGTTTATCTCGTTGTCAAGAGGTGCTCACCAACACATTGTGGCTCCAGTTTGAACTGCCACTTATAGTCACCCAGGGGGCAGTAGCACAGCACAGCTCACATCACAATATTCCCTCCCTGGAGGACAGCAATCTATGGGATTTTCAGTCCTTCTCCCCAAGCTGCCACCCCCACCCCCAAAAAAAAAATCAGGCTCACTTCTGAACCCAGGTTGCCGGCATCACTAGTGGCAGTGCTACAACTGTGCTGATGGGCTGGCCAAAAGGCAAGATCTTAATCTAAAACAGTGCAAACCAGAACTTGCAACATCAGATAATCAATTTAGAATTGAGTCTACATTTTAAATATAGACTTCAAAGCTGTGACATGAACTCTAGTGCCCTGTGTACAATGTTTCAGATGTTAGTAATGTATAAAACATGAAGCAACCATTTTGCCTGGGAAAACTTATAAAAGAAAATCTAACTCCACCAGCTTGTCTGAGTCTACAATTTTTATGTGGGGACTCCAAAGTAAATATTTTCCAAACTCCGAGCTAAAACAAAATATGTTACATGCAACACACATGTATGCAGTCCCCATTATTCTTATAACATCGAACTACATAGAGTCCCCACCACCAGAAGAAAAGGAAACAGTTAATCAGTCTGAAGTTTTTTTTAACCTTCTGCATTATTGGAATCAGAACAAGGACCCAGGTGAAATTCCATACAGTTCTTGGACACCCACTAATTGGCATCTTGGGGATCTAAAAAATGAAAGATCTTACCACTATAATACATCCTGAGACAGGCAGAGGCAAGGAGCGAGTGTATGATACCAAGGCTTCAGAGAGTGTTTCAGATCCCATTGAATTGTTTCCTCCTGCACCATGTCATGTAGGAGAAAGCAGAGAATAAATGCACTGATTGGTATCCAAAGTGAAGTGGCTGCTTATCTTTTGCTGCTCTAAACACCATATCTCTCACCTCAGATCCACTGGTGACAACTAGGAGGGTACAGGGGTTGTTACCTATTATGAGTTCGAACCTGGTTCACCAGGTATGCTCATTTTACAAAAAGGGCCTCCTCTTCTTCCAACAGTTGCAAACATTCCAGAATCCATTGAAGCACAAATTCCTTAGCACTGGACCCTTCCAATACTTCAGGTAGCCCTTCACTTTCAATATCTGTGAACTGCTATGGGTTCTCCACTGCTTCCAGGCAATATTTTAAATGTTCACCCCATGCAAAAGAGAGGTGCTGCTTATTGGATTCAACTCTCAGCAATGATAGGGGCTTAGGCTTTATATCATCCTTGGAAGGTACTCCCCTTTGTGCTGTGGTTGTGACTAAAATCCTGGGAGTTATTTTCAACTGTGTGCTGACATCTGAACATCAGGTCAGCAGCAACGCAGAGTGGCTTTTTCCACTTCAAGAATATTGCCAGGTTGTAACCCTAGCTTGTGGGTGAGGACCTTAGTACTTTAGTCCGTGCATTCATAACATCATGCTTCAACTACTAAAACACTCTACAAACATAATAAAATTGGGCACTCACCACCCATAAACAGATGCAAAGATACCAAAGTTGAGTGCTGGTTACAATTTATTAAGTGCTCACAGAGTTAAAAACAGGCCGAGGAGAGTTGAGTACTAGAGGGGCAGAAGACACTAAGGGTGGACAAGGCACCTGGTCCTGATGGCATTCATCCCAGGGTGCTGAGCGAGATGGTGGAGGTGCTGGCCAGGCAACTGGCAGACTTGTTTAGCACCTCCCTGGACACAGGATGCATGCCACAGGACTGGAAGTTAGTCCATGTGGTGACTATACACAAGAGCAATCCACAAGATGAACCAGGCAACTACAGACCAGTCAGCCTCACTTCATTAGTGGGAAAACTCATGGAAGCAATACTTAAAGAGAGGCTGGTGGCTTTTTTCAAGGTGAATGACCTCCAGGAAAAGCAGCAGCATGGATTCATGTCAAGGAAATCCTGTCAGACCAGTCTAATAGAGTATTATGATTGGGTGATGAGGGAGGTGGACAAGGACCATGCAGTAGATGTCCTATATTTGGACTTCAGCAAGGTGTTTGATTCAGTCCCTGATGGGTAGCTAGGGGGGGAACTAAAATCTGTGGGGGTAGGAGGGAAGCTGGTTAACTGGATTATGAACTGACTGGTGGGGAGGCAGCAGAGTGTGGTGGTGGTGGGGGGGGACTCTCAGCACCGAGTCCAGTGACGAGTGGAGTGCCACAAGGCTTGGTGCTGGGCCCGGTGCTGTTTGGGCTGCTCATTTCAGATGTCTCACACGGGGTTGAGAGGAGGATCAGTCTCTTTGCAGACAATACTAAAATAAGGGCGGTAGTGAACAGAGATGATGGGTGGAAACAACTACAGGGGTATCTCATCAAACTGGAAGAGAGGTCGAAGAGGTGGCAGCTGGGATTTAATGTGAAGAAGTGCAAGGTTATGCACTTCAGGGCCAAGAACCAGAGGAAGGAATATTGGTTGGGGGGTTAGGCTGGTGGGTCTCTGAGAAGGAAAAGGATTTGGGGGTGCTGGTAATGGAAAACATGAACAACTCTGTTCAATGCAGGAAAGCTGCAGCAAAGGCTAACAGGATGTTGGGATGTATCACAAGGGGATTCTCATCCAGGCATAGGGAAGTGATCATGCCCCTCTACAGGTCATTGGTCAGGCTGCACCTGGAGTACTACGTGGAGTACTGATGTTCGTATCTGAAAAGAGATGTTAGACTGTTAGGGTGCAACGTAAAGTGACAAAAATGATACGTGGGATGGAAGGCAAATCCCATGAGGACAGGCTAGGGGATCTGAGTTTGTATTCCCTGGAGCAGAGGAGGGATGGGGGGACATGACTGAAATGTTCAGGTACTTGAGGGGGATCAACAAAGCCAGCTCTGATGGGATATGTAAGTTGAGGAAAGGAAGG
This sequence comes from Neoceratodus forsteri, assembly GCA_016271365.2. NCBI lineage: Eukaryota > Metazoa > Chordata > Ceratodontiformes > Ceratodontidae > Neoceratodus > Neoceratodus forsteri. The sequence continues at coordinate 799,768,505 of CM028132.1, read as the reverse complement.
GACATGAGAGGGCGTTGGCTAAGATTGGTGGGGGACAGATTTACGAGACAGATGAGGAGACACTACTACACAGAAAGAGTGGTGTCGAAATGGAGTTCCCTTCCTGAGGGGATAATTTCATGTATGACAGTGAGTGGTTTTAAGAGGGCATGGGACAGGGCAAAGGGCAGGGCTGGGGAGATAGGGCCAAGAATGACCTGGAGGTGGGGGGGGTGGAGGGCAGGGCAGCTGCAACCTAGGAGTGCTAGCTGCACACTTGAGCAGATTCAGTAGTCCATGAGGCCTGTCTCTGCTGGCAGATTTGTATGTTCGTATGTTCAAAGACCCTGCTGGCAACACATCACCTGACACCTTCCAGGCACATGACTCCTTGTCAAACACCACTCTATAGCTAGGGTTATGGGGGGATGTGAATCCTTGTCAAACACCACTCTACTGCTATGGCAACGGAGGGACAGGGGACATTGCACTGCCTGCAGCTTGTGCAGAATGCAGAAGCCAGGCTAATAACATCCTTGAGCACAACATCCCATATTACTCCTATGCTGTGCTAGCTGTACAGCTGCCAGTGAAATGGTATATCACCTTCAATGTTTGTTTACTGACATACAAAGCCCTTTATTGACTGATTCCCAGCTAACTCAAGGACATCATGGTGCCTTGCATCACTACCTGCCATCTTCCTTCTGCAAAACAGAATATGTTAGCTGTGCTCAGGTCCCATCTGAAACCTTCTGGTGGCAGGACATTTGCTATAGAAGAAACTATGCTGAGGAACTTTTTTACCTCTCCAGATTCCATGGTGAACATTTCTAAAACTGAATAAAACTTATTTGCACATGTTTTCCTCGTGTTACTGTTATAGTAAGGTTCTGTTGGGATTCTGCAATTACTCTGACTTTTATCTGTTAAGCATAACACTCTAAGCCCTAGGGATGGAATATTATATAAAATAAAATGACCTTTCCTTACCTTGACATGTTATGCCTGCAGCATATCCTTCAGAATGCAGTTAAACCTCTCAACAAACCCATTTCTTTGTGGGAGGCAGAGCAATGGCCTGAACTGTCTTACTCTACATTTCTCCCTTAAGGAGCAGACTGTGGACATGAAGTTAGTGCCCCTGCCTGAAAAAAAATCAGCCACCGAAAACTATACTCAGTGCTATACTGCTTGACAGGATCCATAATAACTTGACATGTTACTGCTGTTTTTTTTTCCTGCACTGTTCACAGTTCCTTATCATATATTAGATCTGGCATTGCGCTGTTCTGCTGCAGTTCCAATATACATCTCATAAAAGTGATGTGTCATACTGATGTCTCAACTATGTATGCCATTGTATCCTGATGGTCCACTGACCTTTTTTTTCCAAGAAATGTAATGTAATAGTGTAACAAAATTGGGGAAAATGTACCTACTATTTTCACTATAAAAGATTCTATGCATCTTCCAGCGTTCTTTGGTGGTAGCACTTTCTAGTTTCAACAAATGCTGAATATTTTATACATTTCTTGTAATAGTTTTTTTTTCTCAAGAAAAAGATGACCCCCATATTTGGCATAGAAGTAGCACTGTAGACCTGGCAAGGGTCAGGATTGCAAAAAAAAAAGACCGAGGTAGAAAGGTCAGTGGGGGATGCTGCAACAGAAGGTAAAGCCATCAAAAAATGGAGAGCAATGAGTACCAATGCCCATAGTCTGGGTAACAAGCTTCCTGAATTAGTGGCTTTGATGGAGGAGGAACATCTGGATATTGTGGCAGTCACAGAAACATGGTACACAAAACCATGACTGGGGCGAAACATACCAGGATACACTATCTACAGGAGGGACAGGAGGGTAAAGAGGAGGAGGAGTAGCTCTTTACATAAGGAAGGAATAAAGCAACAGAACAAAAGGGTAAACAGGAGGAGGAGAAGAAGCACTGTGGGTAAATTTGGAGACAGGCAATGGCACCACAATCCGACAGGGTTAGAGATAGACCTTCTTCTAGGGGAGGAAATGGACAAGGAAATGATAGAAAGTATACTTAGAATGGCAGAAGGAGATATTGCTGATGGGTGATCTGAATATGCCAGATGTTAACTGGAGTGCAGTTGCAGCAGCCACTTGAAGAGTGGAGTTATTCTAGATGCCCTAGGGGCATGCCTTAGACAACTAGTATTGGAGCCCACTGAGAGGGAGAAATCTTAGACCTGATTCTCTCAAATGAAGATGGAGAGGATCACAGATGTGAAGTGGGTAGCCATCTGGGAACTAGCAACCATCGAACAGTATGGTTCACAATAAACACAGCAATAGAGTCAAGCCATACAAAGGCAAAAGTACTGGACTTTGGGAGGGCTGACTTTTCAAAATGGGTGCGCTCAAGGAATGCACTAGCAAATGAGCAGGAAGGAGGGTGGAAGAACAATGGGGAATAATAAAACTGCCATCACAGAGGTAACGAGCCTTGTGTGAAGCAAATAAACAAAACAAGATTTATGTAAGAAACCACTATGGTTCTCAAAGGAAGTGGCAATGAAGGTTCAAGAGAAAAGAAAGCATTCAGGAAGTACAAGGAATAGCAGAAGGAACAGGACAGAGAACTGTATCAGTTCAAGCAAAAGGAGGCTGGGAAGGCAGTCAGAACAGCAAAGGCCCAAACCGAGGAAAAGATAGCCAACTCAGTTAAGAAGGGGGATAAACCTTTATAGGTACATCAGGGAGTGAAGGAAGACCAAGGGAGGGACAGTGAGGCTTAATAAAGGGAGGGAGGTGCAGAGGAGACTGTGAATAGGCAGAGATACTAAAATATTTTTGCTCAGTATTTACAAATGAAGAGGGGAGGTACAAAACAAACAGTAGAAACACTCTGGATACAGAAGTTGATACCAGCCCATTTACAGAAGAAAGGGTTCTGAAAGAACTCTAAAACTGAAGGTGGACAAAGCAATGGGGCCTGATGGGATTCATCCCAGAATTCTAAAAGAACTAAGGGTAGAACTAGTGACACCACTGACTACCTTTTTAACAAATCATGGGAGGATGGGGTGGTAGCCGAGGACTGGAGGAGGGCAGAGTGATTCCCTTCACAAAAGTGGGAACAAGGCAGAAGCAGGAAACTACAGACCTGTTAGTTTAACCTCAGTGATAGGGAAAATGATGGAATCACTTCTGAAGGAAAGAATTGTCGAGTATCTAGAGGCCAGAGGGGCACAGGACCCTAGGCAGCATGGATTCACAGCGGGAAGGTCATGCCAGGTGAATCTGATGGATTTCTTTGACCGGGTGACCAAAGTAGTAGATCAGGGAGGGGCTGTGGACATGGCCTACCTAGACTTTAGCAAGGCATTTGACACAGTCCCACACAAACGATTAATATACAAGTTAGCCAGCCTGGGAGTGGGTCCCAAGATGACAGTCTGGGTAAAGAATTGGCTGGAGAATAGGACACAGAGAGTAATAGTAAATAGAGTCCACTCTGAAGAAAGGAGGGTTACTAGTGGGGTACCGCAGGGTTCAGTATTAGGACCAGTCCTCTTCAATGTCTTTATAAGCGACATTGCAGAGGGACTGGAAGGAAAAGTATGTCTCTTTGCAGATGACACAAAGAACTGCAACAGAGTTGATGCACAGGGTGGGGTGGAAAGGATGAGAAGGGACTTGGCAAGGTTAGAGGAATGGTCAAATGTATGGCAGCTTAGATTCAATGCTAAGAAGTGCAAGGTAATGCACCTGGGAAACAAAGACCCAGGGGAAGAGTACACAATGAGGGGTGAGATACTAACAACAACAAAAATGGAAAGGGACCTGGGGGTAGTCATATCAGATGACCTAAAGGTGGGCAAGCAATGTGAGAGGCAGCAAGGAGGGTTGAGGGATACTGGGATGCATAGGGAGAGGCATCACCAGTAGAAAACAGGAAGTTATTATCCCTCTGTACAGACAGCTGGTGAGACCCCATCTGGAGTACTTGTGTGCAGTTCTGGAGACCCAGTCTCCACAAAGACATAGACAGGATGGAAGCTGTCCAGAGGAGGGAACTAAATGGTGCAGGGTCTGCACGGAAGACATATGAAGAGAGACGAAAGGAGCTTAATATGTATAGCCTCGAGGAAAGGAGGGAGAGGGGGGACATGATAGAAACGTTCAAGTACCTCAAGGGAATCAACAAAGTCCAAGAGGGTAGCATCTTTCAAAAAAAGAGGTGTGCAAGAACAAGAGGGCACAATTTGAAGATAGAGGGGCGGCTCAGAGGTAATTTAAGGAAGTATTTTTTCACAGAGAGGGTTGTGGATGCATGGAACGGCCTTCCGGAGGAGGTTGTGGAGTCAAAATCAGTAGTGGAATTCAAGCATGCATGGGACAGTCATAAGGCCATTCTAGGGGGTGGGGGTAGGAAGAAATAGGCTGCTGGTTAACTAGGATCTGCAGCTTATCCAGTAGGTAGGGAAATGGGCAGACTGGGTGGGCCAAGCGGTCCTTATCTGCCGTCAAATTCTATGTTTCTATGTTTCTATGCCTATGGTGTACAGCATAGGAGATACCTAGAAAAGTAGATTCAACAGGTGTGCTAATATTTGTAATAATTGTATATGAAACTAGCTTTTTAGAAAAATCATTTTTCATTGCACTGCTGCTTTAAGTTACAAAAAAAAGAAAACAATACTCAAGAGAGACCTTTTAGCAAAATATATGCTATTCTCTGCAGAAAATATGTCAACTGCTTCAGCATATCTGGTGACAAAATCTACTACCACCAAGATGAACCTTCTCCCTGCTTGGTGTGAACTATTTTGAGGCCCCAAAATATCCACTGTGGCCCATCTAGAGTCGCATCAGTGCTGCTTTGTCCTGTTTCTAGAATCCCATATCTCTGACTGTGCAAGTTCTGCAGTAAAATGGCCTTATCTTGAAAGACAAGTTGGGTGAGTAAAAATTCTGCAACAGCCCCATGAGGGCACAGCAAGCGTACCCTTCCCCCCGGAGGAAGTACTGAAGGCATGTTGCGGAGAGCTACCCCATATCCAGAAATTGTGAATGCCACATGATGGGTATAGTGGTGGTAGCATCCTACATCCAGGGTCCCTCAAAAGGACTCTACACCTCTCCTAGAGAGATGCAGCTGTGACAGACAAAATGTATAAATACAGCATGAAACCAACTGTTAGAAATTTAGTTATTGTTCCATGTATATATTTAGGTTCATTTACAAGCATAAAGTCATATATGGGTTCTGATTAGTTTTGCTTTTACACAGTAGTCTAAGTATTGTTTTCATATTTCACCTATGTTGGAGTGAGATTTTGACTGACTGATTCCTTGGGACAGGAGGCAGGTAATGGCCATGAGGAGAGTACTGGCAACATGGCAGAGAAGTGGAGGTAGGAGATATGAAGGCAGGTTAACACAGAAACATGGAAACTGTTGACAGAAAGACTACAGTCCATCCAGGCTGTCCATATACCCTACCCTATCCCTGATAACTTATAATAATAGAGGAATATTCTCCTTATGATGCATTCATGTCTTCTACCCTATTTGGTCTCACACTACAGCTAACCAATTCAGCCTCACTGTACTTCTTTTTACCATTACCAGCCAAATGTATCTATCCTACACATTTTTTTCATAAAGCTGTTTCATCTGTTCAGGGTGCTGGCTAGTTCTTCAGCCCCTATCCCCCTCCCACCGCCACCCAGAACCCACCATCTCCTCACAGGTCTTACCTGCCTAGTTCCCCACAGTTTACCCCCATTGTGGGCCAGGGGAGGGAGGGCCTTTCTCCCCATTCCCAGAGTTCAGAAATGGTCAGCATGTCCTGGGGCTATAGTGTGTGTTGATGCAGGTGAACTGGGCTTCCTTGGTGCACAGCCTCTGCTTTTCCTTTGTTTGTGATTCTCCATTGCAAAAGCCAGTGCACATCAATGACATAGGCATGCGATATAAAGATGCATCATGTACTCAAATGCCTGTGGTTGCACATTAGAGAGGCTACTACCTGTTGTGTTACCCAGCCATTGCTGAGTGTCAGCCAAGCAGTGGCTCGAGCTGCTCCCCTTCCCCAAAGAAGGAGAGCCATGTATGGTCACTCAATCCTTGTTCCACTAGCCAGCCCTATCTATACCTGAATCTGGGTCACCAGAGTGGCAGAAAGTAAGGCACCCAGTGCCTCAGCTCTCCATGCCACCGGGATGGCCCTATCCCACACATTCTTGAAACCAGACTCAACCTCCACAACTTCATTGGGCAATCTATTCCATGGTTTCACCACTCTCTCTGTGAAAAAAGTATTTCCTGATATCCTTCCTAAATCTCTCACCAACCAGTTTCCAGTAATGCCCTGTTGTCTTTGTATTTTCACTCCTGGTAAACAGGTCTTCAATGCCCACCCTGTTAATCCCATTCATAAAAATAAATGGCTGCTGGCCCTCCTGGAGGCCAAAGGGCTACAGGACACCAGACAGCATGGCTTCATAAGTGGCAGATCCTGCTAAACCAACCTGGTGGAGTTCTATGACTGGGTAACTAGGCAATTGGACAGGGGCCATGCAGTGCATGTCCTGTACCTAGACTTCAGTAAGGCATGCAACTCAGTGCCACATGGGAGGCTGGGAAGTAAGTTAGAAGGCATGGGGTGGGTGCAAAGTTGGTGAGATGGGTAGGGAACTGGCTTCAGGGAAGGCAACAGAGGGTGGTGGTGGGTGAGGAGCTCTCATCCCCAAGAGTAGTGATGAGTGGTGTTCCACAGGGCTTGGTGTTGGGACCAGTGTTGTTTGGGATATTCATTACAAACATATCATTGGGCATCAAGAGCAAGACCAGTCTGTTTGCTGATGACACCAAGATGGGAGCACTGGTGGATGACCTAGGGGGATGGCAGGGGTTGCAGGATGATCTGGCAAAGCTTGAAACCTGGTCAGACATCTGATAACTGGGGTTCAAGCCAAAAAGTGCAAGGTGCTGCATTTTGCAGTGAAAAACCCAAGGAGGAGTTACCAGCGAGTTATCAGCTGGGGTGCAGCTAGCCAAGACAGAGGAGGAGGAGAAGGATTTGGGGGTGCACATTACGGGGTCAATAAACAACTCAACACAATGTAGGAAGGAAGTTGCAAAGGACAACAAAATGCTGGGTTGCATTGCAAGGGTTATATCCTTGAGGAGGGGGGAGGGGATTCTGCCACTGTATAGGTCATTAGTTAGATCACACCTGGAGTACTGCGTGCAGTACTGTCATCCATATCTTAAGAGGGGCATTAAGTTACCGGAGGGGGTGCAGCACAGGGCGACAAAGATAATCCAAGAGCTGGTGAACTTACCATATGAGAGGAGGCTGAGGGAGTTGAACATGCACTCGCTGGAAGAGAGGAGGGACAGAGGGGATATGACTGAAACTTTCAAGTATATGAAAAGAATAAACAAGACAGGTATGGAGGGGCTGTTCAAAGTAAGGGAGGGGAGGGACACCTGGGACCATGATATGAGACTGGAGGGAGGAAGGTTGAGGAGGGAGATGAGGAAACACTTTTTTACAGAGAGGGTTGTAGCTGGGTGGAATGTGTAACCGGTAGAAGTGGTATCCAGTAGAACAGTGGGCTGCTTCAAAAGGGTCTGGGACAGGGCAAGGGAGAGGGTCAAGGGAGGGGAAGGGGGAGGGTGGAAGGGAGGAGCAGCTGCAGAATAAGGGGTGCTAGCTGCACATTCAAGCAGACTTGATAGACCACTAGGCCTTTATATGCTGGCAACTTTTGTATGTTCATAAATGTTTCTATCATGTCACCTCTCATCCTCCTTTTTAGTTATTTAGTTATTTATTTATTTCAAAAGTTTTACCAGGAAATGCATATTAAGCTGATAACAGCTCATTTTCAGATGCATCCTCTGGGTGAGGGGTATGAAAGATAGTTCAAGAGGAGAAAAAAAAGAAATAGTAATCAACAACATTACAAAAATAGTAGTCATATACAGTAATACAGTACATCAAAGCATAATTATGCAGTAAGGCATGACAGGTGGTGCTTTATGATGGGATAATGGCCCGTCTCAGTTGCATCGAAGCACGGGGTGAAGCTGAGTGCTTCCACCATCTGACTAGGGCCATTAACCTACCATAATGCACTCCCTGGAGTGCTTTATTGTGCTTAGGAAAAGGGTCCTTTTTAGTAAATTGGATGTACTTTTTAAACATATTTTTTGTAGAGCTAATTTCAGCTGAGCAGTTGTTTTGAGATAATGGCTCAGCTGATAGTGCCCCTTGGCCAGTCAAGAGCCAACATTCTTTCTACCCATTTTGTAATCATAAACATTGCATGGCAAATCAATACAACAGGTCCTTACAGCAGATAAAATTGAGCTTTGACAAGCAAAGGGAAGAATACTCATACAGGCATAGAAGGAGAGGGGAAGGGCAAAATGTTTCTGGCTTTCTTTGCTGTGGGATCTGTTATGTTTGCAAATTTGCCAAACAGAGCAATTGGTTTAATAGCCCCACTAATGGTCAAACATACAGTACATCAGTAGATCACATGCAAGACAGCTTTTGTGATTTATGCACCCTGGTGGAACTGTCCCTCTGTTTACATCAGACAGACTATCCTGCCGATGAAAGACTGAATACAGGAACACTTCCGATTCATCAATAACCCTGAAAATGTTACCCAAGGGAGTATCCACTGGTGCACTGTACACAAGACCTGCCTTGATGGGTTTCAGTTCACGGGTTTGGGTCATCATGTCACCTTCCACACCCGTGGCAGTGAGTGATTTAAAGTGCTGCTGCAGCGCAAATGGCTGCCCTGAGTCCAATTGGACTGAATGATGATTAGGACATTGTCCCATTCCTTTAAACTGTACAGTCCGTTGTTTATCTCATTGGTTCTCCATTACAATTTCCACATATGAATTTGTCAATAATCATGTATTTTTGTTCATGACGTCTATTTATGTCAGATTTAATTTTCCTTTCTCTTATTTTTCTTTAGAATCTCACTGCTTGGCTGAAGAGCCTCAGTTTGACCCCACCCATGTTTCAATAATATTTACTACCTACTATATTTGTTTAAATTAAAATGTGAAATTTTCCACAGTGTACTTGGATTTTCCATAGGTGGTCCCTTTTCCTTTGCCCTTTTTCCATGCCCCCTTTCCTCTCTAACCCCCTCCCATTTCCTTTATCCACTTCCCATTCCTGGTTTGTTCGGTCCCCTCTCCCTCTTCCATTTCCAACCTTTTCCACCCTCTCCTCACTTTATCTCCTGCTTTTCATATTTTTACTAATTTTAGTTATTTTACTCAAACTATCCCTTCATGTTAAGATCTTGGGTGTCTGTATAGTGCTTTGCCTCAGACATAATGGGCTGCATATGACCAGTACCAACTTATTTATAGAACTGTTCCAGTTTATTTTTAAAACTGGCTATATAGCTTTAACTCCACCATATAAATTATTGCTGTCTGTGCCAGTCCCTGCCCCCTGAGGAAGAACTCAGAGGAGTTTGAAAGTGCGTGGGTTGTCTGTGCTAGTCCGTTTTCTGGTGTCACTAATAAATACATCACTTTTGCATTTACTCAGTGTTACACACTTCTGTTTGTTGCTTTTTTCCTCATATGATTTGCCCTGCTGACCCTGTATGACCCTGGGTAGCACAGTCCACAACCTCTCCCTGTCCTTCTTTAGGTGTGGGCTCCAAAACTCTGCACAGTACTCCAAGTGAAGCCTCAGCAGGGACTTTTATACAATGCCAATATTACCTTACTTCTCTTATAATCAAATCCTCTCCATATACATCCGAACATTTGTGTTGGTTACTATATACTTTGCTACACTGACTTGGGGAGTTCAGCATGTCACTAATGATAACCCCAGGTCCCTTTCCTTTGTTGTTATTTTTAACCAAACCCCTCCTATCCAGTATTCTGTCCTGGGGTTCCTTTTTTCTAATATGCATAAACTTGTACATTTTGGCATTAAACTAAAACTGCCAAACTTTGATTTAACTCTCCAGCCTCTTTTGTTCAATTCCCTCACTCCTTCCTCACAATCTCTTACACCATAGAGTTTTGTGTCATCCACAAAGAGACACATTTTTCCTTGAATACCTTTCCCTATATCACATATTAAACAGGACTGGTCCTGGGACAGATCCCATATGGCACCCCATTTGTAAAATCCCTTTCTACTGATGTAACTCCATTTATTATCCTCTTTCCTTTTATATACTAGCAAATTCCTTATCAATTTTACTAGTCCCTCCCATACTCCCAGATCCTCCAATTTGTTTAAAAGCCTTCTGTGAGAAAATAGAATCAGTTCCCTTTCTGAAATCAAAATATAGTAAGTCTACCAAATGACCCCATCTGCTGTTTCTGTGACCCAATCAAAGAAAGCTGTAAGATTTATCTGACACAATCTATCCTTCATGAATCTGACCTATTTGCTGTCTTGTAGCCCACTATTTTCTAAACATTCCACTAGTCTCTGCTTCCCAAAGTTTCTATCAGCTTATAGAAAAGGGGTGTAAGACTGACTGACCTGTAGTTATCTAGTTCCTCCCATTCCCCACCCACCCCACCCCCATCTTGTGCGGTAAAGTCACATCTGCAGATCTCCAGTCCTGTGGCACTTCCCCATCTCCATTGAACACTTAACAATGTCAGCAAGTCATTTTGCCAGCTCTAGTTCCAATTCCTTGAGCACCCTTGGGTACAGACCATCAGGTACCGGCACCTTATCCACCCTAAGAGCAGCAAGTCCCTTTTTAACACAGTCCACCACATACTCTGTCTTCTCTATTCTGTTCATCCCCTTCTGAGATGCCTTTATAAAAATTTTGTCAGTGGCCTTACCAACCTTTACCACAAGCATATAGCAGAATAAATTATTTAATATATTGGACTGCTGCCAATTGTCCTCTACTGTCCTCCCTCTGTCAGATATCCTAATAATTCCCCCTCTTGTTTTTCTTTTCTCCCTTAGGTATGTAAAAAAAAATCTCTTCATTCCCCTCCTTTACGTCATCTGCTATGCATACATTACTTCTGTGTTTGATTTGGCTTTCCTAACTCTCCTCTTTGTTTCTCTTAGTGTTCCTTTATAATTATTCCACTCCTCCTCTCCTAACTTTCTCTTGTATTCCTTGACAGTCTTTCACTTGATCCTTACTGCCTCCCCTAATTCTTTATATTGATTTCTTATATTTGTTACGCAGTACTGTAAGACTGCAACTCAAAGGTGCTTGATTTTGTAACCCGATATATACACTACTTAAAATGCATGACATTTTGTATGTCTAAGTGCTTGTTTGTTAGTTGAAAAATATTAATAAACTTGTAATTCAAAAAACAGTTCTGCAGCAGCCTTCTCCTGGACTTAACAGCAGTATCTTCAGATGTCCAGCAAATAGGATGTCATGATGAGCTAAGGCCAGCAACTGTCTCCTGCAGTATATTCCTGTGGGACAATAATCTAGTACGGGACCTCGTCTAACAAATTTGTCCTGATGTTGCATTATTACAGATATCAGGAAGTTATGACTGCAGCAATAAGAAATTTCTTCTTGGACAAGACATCAGTGGAGAGAAATTAACCAGTATTTTTCAGCATATTTGATAAACACTGTACATCCACAAAGTCTCACCTAAGTAAGTGGAGAGGCCACTGTGAAGAGATATGAAATTTTTGGTAATTTCTTCTCTGCCAAGATTGGGGACATTAAGACAGGGATATACACATCTCCAAAAGGACATTGCCAGGGAGGAGGCAGTCCAGAGAAGGGCAACAAAATGGTGCAGGAGCTACACCAGAAACCATACAAAGAGAGATTGAGAGAACTCAATATGTATACTCTGGAGGACAGGAGGGCAAGGAGGGATATGATAGAGACATTCAAATACTTAAATGGGATCAACAGAGTTCAAGAGGTCAGTATTTTTCAGAAAAGGAGATGGGCAAGAACAAGGGGTCACAATATGCGGCTGGAGGGGTGAAGACACAGGGACAATGTAAGGAAATATTTTTTCACAAAAAGGGTAGTGGATGCATGGAACAGCCTCCCAGAGGAAGTTGTGGGTGCAAAATGGTTGGTGAATTCAAGAATACATGGGACAGACATAAGGCAACACTAGAGGTAGAAAGGAGGAGGTAGGCTGCAGATCAATAGGATCTGGAGTTTATACAGTAGGTAGGGAAATGGGCAGACTAGATAGGATAGGCGGTCCTTATCTGCTGACAAATTCTATGTTAGGTTTATGTTTATCCTTATCTATTGACGGGCAGTATTACAGTGATCTGGACACTGGGGTGATAGAACTCTGGTGCTCTGGACAAGTTTTTGACTAACCGATTGTGTCTTAGACCCAGATCCTTCTCTCTTTTTATTTTATTACTCTTGAGACCAAAAACACATACATTGCTTTCCCAGCTAGTGAAGGCTGGTACTTGTGTAATGGTGCTGGACTGGCAGACCTTGGGATTCTTCACTCTGAGAGGTGGATGTAACTGTCTCACTACCAGCAGCACCAGTGGCACCCTCAGCAGGTGGGATGGCGAGGGACCGCTGAAGGTTTTAATGGGGGTGGGTGGATAGAATCACCCAATAAGGAGAGGCAGGAGTCATACACAGAGGTCAGATGAAGCAAAGATGTTTATTTGACAGGAAGGGAAGGAGGACATGGTCATACAGGAAAATACTAACAGCAAAAATGACAAGGAGTATGGACAACATTGTTATCTAAATAGTAATAAGTAACATATAACTATCTAACATAAACTCTAAAATGTACTGTAGTTCTAAAACTACACAAATAGCTCTGCCAGCTATATAACCATTATCCAGGCTGTATGAGCACTTTACAAGCTCCCTACCCCAACCCTGAGGTGTACCTCTGCCCTCTTGGGGCTACCTTTGGAGTAGTCCAGACATAAGGACTTCTGTAATAAGCTATCATCAGACTATACTATGCATATACTAAGCAGTTTGGGGATCAATTCTGGAACAGCTATTACTCTAGAACAAAGGTCTGCAACGTGAGGCTCGGGAGCCGCATGCGGCTCTTTGCCTGTGTTCATGCGGCTCTGCATCTCCTTAACTCTCAAAAGTCCAACTTTATGCTTTTCAGTATTTCTGCTACTTTGCTCCACAATAAAGTATTTTGGAATAGTTTGTGGAGGTCACGCACTGAGTATGCAATATCACATACACACTGATATCCTTGATAGAAACATAGAAATGTGTAGGCAGAAAAGGACCGCCAGGCCCACCCAGTCTGTCCAGTGTGCCCAATGCTGCTGGAACTTTGCAATTTCCTACATCCCCCAGATCCAAGAGACTCTCGGTTCATCCCATGCTCCTTTGAATCCCCCCACCAGTCCTTGCTCCCACCACCTCCTCTAGGAGTTTGTTCCAGTTATCCACCACCCTCTTCGTGAAGTAGAATTTTCTTGATGCTGGGACAATATGAGGAAGTCAAGCATAATTACTTATGAGAGGCTATTGGCACTGCAGTGTCCACTATATTACAGGCCAGTACTGATACTATCATTTGCATTACTGACATCAGCCAGTGGGATGTGGGGGAGAAAGCTTTTAAGGGTTAATGGAAGGGCTGCCTGATGACATCATGGTTAGTGTAACTGCTTACTAAGGTGCTGAACAAGGTTGGTGTCAAAGCCCAGAGTATTGCACATCAAGTGGCAAACCCACTGACAATCAGCTCTGGATGCCACACGACTACACAAATGCTCTCTGGTAACCAAAGGGGAGGGATCATGTTGGCAGAGATTTGCAGTTTAGGAAATGTTGCCAGATGTTAGCAGGGCTTGCAGTACTTGACACTGAATGCAGAGGCAGCAGACATGCCATTTGTTTTTAAGTATAGCAGGCTGGGCCTGGTAGATGTCCATGCCTGGCCACCCATGCCCGACTAAGACATCAGTGCCCCAAGTGGGAGGGACAGATGGACTTCTACCCTCAGATACACAGGATGGTCCAGTCAGTTATTTTGTCATCCTTCTCCATCTCTTAACAGGTGCTGAGCACTTTATGTACTGTATTGTGATAGGCTCACATCAGTTGGGATCCATTACGCATACAGTTACATCAGAATGCTATGCAGCATTCCGATCATTAGAAAGGCAGTTGTTCCTCAGGCAGGATACAAAGCTGTGGGGATGGAAGGAGGACTGAGTCAAGTCATGCAAGGATATACAACTGCAAGAAATATTAAAGGGACATTGTCAACCTTTTTTGTATTATTTTAGGTAAAAATACACATTTTATGATTGCTTACTTTCTCTAAAATTCATTTATGTTGCTGATTGTTTTATCTACCTCATTGCTTGTTAGAACTGAAATGCGTGGTAAAGTATAGCTATGCCCAGCTTTGTTTTGTTTCATATCACTGAGCTGCTCTTAGTGCACACTTCCTGAACATTAGAAACACCCTCAAACAGTGCAGCCACTCATGATACAGTAGTCTCCTCTACTCCCACTGCATATTCAGTGGCTAGATTGTCTTGGGGGTATTCCAGAGTCCAGGAAAGATGCAGTGTGATGTGGTCAAGAAATGTAAACAAACATGTTTTGGTGTGGTAACACTAGTATGGTGGGCTGTTAGTTTTTCACTTTTTAAAGGAAAAAAGGGATGTGAATCAAACTACCAGCTGCATAAACAGTCTGAATATAATGTGAACAATCATAAATTGTGCATTTTAAACTTGGGACACTTTGAGGCTTAAGTAAGTTGGCAGTGTTCTTTTAAGCGTGTTAAACAAAGCTTTGCCAATACAGTATTAAGGTGGCACTGATGCTGTGAATCAGCCATACATTTTATGATAAACTGGCACACCCAACAAAGAAAAAAATCATAGATGAGAACATAGCCTTTCTAGAAGACTGGGGTGCTTTCGGTTTCGTCAGCAGGGGTGGATGAATGTTTCAAGTGATTTGCAGCAAAAGTTTCCAAAAAATATTAATTCCAGGGCATGTCCCAACAAACATTCTATATATGCCAATAATAAGTGTGGTTGGGGTGGCTAATCTCACCCCTACCTATGCCAAGACATAGGAAGGTTGCACCAGAGAACAGAGGCCCACAGAGTGGGACTCTTTCAGTGGCTCCAAGAGATTTACCTGAAGCTCATATTAGGAATTATGTTTCAGTTACTATTTGCTTTTTCAACTACAAAATCATGACTAAAACTCATTTGATTCTCTTAGGGAGGATCTGGAGAGGAAGCTATCCAGCATAGCTTTTTTGTGCAGTGTTCCAATTGATTAACATATGTTTTATTCAAGTAGCATTGTTTGATGAGTTTAAGCTAAATTATGCGCTACAAAGGACCTCTGCTATGCATACACTCATATGGCTCTCTGGTGATCAGACTGGTCATGCCAGGAGGACATGCGGCTCCCAATCCTGAAAAGGTTGCAGACTCCTGCTCTAGAATGATAGTAAAACAATCACTGAAATAAATGACTATTATTGTATTAGAAGAATGAAAACAGTTGCAGACCCAGAGAGGCTGAGTGAATACCACCTCTAAAAGTCTGTTGGTGCAAAGGAAGCCCAACTTTCCTGATGTCTTCGAGTCACAGCTGATGAACGAAGAAAGCAACAGGGCAAAGGAGAATGGGGTTCCTACTTAGTGCTAAGCTAACACCTTTGTAAGAACCTAGAAGAGCATGTGATAGATTCTTAAACAGACTCTGATTCTTTGGCCAACCCACTCTCTAAGGTTGCCGGAATAATTTCGCACAAGAGAACTGAAATTTGTTGAACTCTTCCCCAGCACAAACCCTAGACCAGGGCTGCCAAGAATGAAGGAACAAGGACTTGGTGTTGAATCCACTTAAAGGCATTGCCAAGGATGAAGATCCGCTGCAATTTCCCTGGCACAAACCCTTGAACAGGGATGCCAAAGACAAAGAAACAAGGACTTGCTGAAGTTTTCCTGGCACAAACCCTCAACCAAGGCTGCCAAGGATGAAGAAACAAGAACTTGGCATTGAATCCACTTGCAAGGATTGCCAAGGATAAAGATCTGCTGCAACTTCTCCAACACCAGCCCTTGACCAGGGCTGCCAAGGACGAAGACACGTTGAAGTTTCTTTGGTGGAGGATCCATGAGAGGATTGACAAGAACAAGCTGGATCCAAGAAGACAGGATGGTGCAAGCAGAATGAGACAAGCAGGAAGAGTAGAAAGCAGGACGAAGATCAGAGTCCTGAAATGTCCAGAACTGGAAAACAACAAACCGGCGGACGTGGATACACACTGGCCACATTGGACTTGACTATTGGTGAATGACTGGGAGTGACAGAGAAGGCTTCTTTCAGGACGTTCCACTTCCAGGCTGACAGGACCACAAGAAGACCAGAACCCAGCAGTTGAGAGTCACACGGGGTTACATCAGTTTTGACCAACAGCGACCAGCAGGGAGGGGTGTTGCTGTGAGGTTCTTCACTGGCTAGAGACTGTTTCAGTGAAGAATTGGCTGTGAACAACCTCACCAAAGATGTTACGGCAGAAGATTGAGTCCACACACATAAGATGGCAGTAATAAATCTGGCAGATACACTTTTCCACTGCACCAAGAACATTGCTTGTGACTGGGGCTATTTGCCAGGAACAGGGGCAAATAACCACATTTCTGGGGCAATTGTTCATTGCATGGGCAATTTGCCAGGAACAAGGGCAAATCACCAGAATCTGGGGCAATTGTTCATTGCAGGGACAAATAAACAGAATCCCAGTAACAATATAGTCTTGGTACTTTGCAATAACACAACAGTCCAAACATCAGCAAACAATGTACATTTTCATCAAATGACAGTCACTAGATGGCAGTTGTGTACAAAGCACCTCTCTATCACTGACCCTTGTCAGAAGTAATGAACTAGTGAGGCCCCCCCCAAGCTCTGGGCTCTCCTTATACAAGGATCTGGCTACCCCTGAAAACCCTGGGTTTGATGCCCTTCTTCTTCCCCCTGGGTATTCCTTGCTCTTTTAACTGCTGGGTCCCTTAATCTGTAGGGCCTGATTTGCCCCTTTAACTTATGGGCCTACTCTGGCTGTGTCACTGCCTTGCTGAGCTCTTTTAACACCTAAAACACAGGGCTTGTCTTGCCCTTTTACTTCTCCCCAGGGTGTTGCCCCTTTAAATAATTTCTTAGGCTTCAGCAGGGCCTGTTTGTCACTTCCCTTTGACTCCATCTTTGCTCTGCCCCCTTGTGAATATTTATAATCGTACTATGGGCTTCTATGCCCTGGCCCCTCCTCTGGGTGTAACCACATCCAGAATAATTTATTTATTTATATTAGCCCCTGACTCGCCCCATGGCTCTCAGACAATTTCTCCTCGCACCCTGAGCGCTTTAAAACAATTAAAAACATTTTTTTTCAATCTTCTAGTGGTCAGCACTTTGCCTTCAGTGCTGCTGCCAACTCACTGCCCTGGCCTGGAGTGAAGAAATGGCATTCAGGAGGCTGGGAGATGCTGTAGGCAGAGGGAGAGCTTCAGACAGGCAAGCAGGGAGGTGGACGACTGGGGACCTCGCGGGTCTTCAGGACATCTGACGGTCTCTTCTCTGAAGATGCAGCTCTTCTACACGCCGCCTCCATGGACTGAAGAACTTTTATTTAAAATAAATAAACAGGGCTGAACTGAGCCCACACCATGGCACCAGAAGATGAAATGGACCAGGACCACTGCACCACAACACTGGACCTGAAGCATGCAAGGAGGGATGAGAGGCAGAACATAGGTTAGCCCTTACTCTATGCTTATGGACCTGTGCCCCCTCTCTCCCTTACGCTGTGGCTGATGGATGTCTCTCTGCACTCTTCAGTGTGCCCGGGCAGCACTCACTTCGTGCTCTTCAATGCCCACTCCTCGACGGTGAACACCTATCCGCCTCACTGGCCCCACTCCAACTCCTGAGCAGCCAGCACTCAGGATACCATGTCCCTGGCAATGCTGGTGGCCCTCTAACAGCCCAGCATGAGCTTGACTTGAAAAATTCTCCCCTGGCTCGTGCTGCTTCCCCGGGGGGTGGGGGGATGGCGCAGGCAGCCAGGGGACAGCACAAGAAAAAAAATGTTTATTTGCTGCAGCTTCTTGGCAAGAGGAGGGAAACACTGGCAGGGGCCCCTAACACACTACATCCGATGCCCACACTCGGGGTTTCTGGGCACCTTTACTTTTAACTTAATTTCTGTTGTGCCCCCAACTTTGGGGCACTACACTTGTAAGGTGCTAGTACTGGTATTCATGGGGATCATAAATGCTTCTTAAAGAGTGGGGTAGTTACTTGCAGGAGCCTTAATGAAGGCTATGGTGAGTCTTGTCCTGAAGAAGCCTTCGATAGATCCTGACAATCATGCTATCTCTATCCTATTTCTAATTTTAAATGTCTCCTATTAGAAACAGTGTTTTGCAGAATTTAAATGCACACATTATAGTTTCATAGATCGCAATGTTAATTTTTCATGTGGTGTACATGAACCACCTTGCACTGTTTGTTATCTGTATTATTTGTATATCTGTTAGGTGTGACTGAAAAAGGACTGGGCCCAGGTCACCAACTAGTTAAAAATAAAAAATGAAAATGAAATAAAATAAAATACTGATTGTACAGTAGGTAGTTATTAAGAAGGTAGTGGAGAGCCCTCACAGCACCCGCCATATGTATTCTACTGTTACCTATTTATTTTTCCAGCTGAGAGAGTTCTTTCTTGTTATCCTGCCATGTTGAACTGTTCTGACATCAAGCCAGATTGCCACCAAGCACATGGGTACTGGCAACTCAAGACACAGGACATTGTGCCTCGGAAGTACAAAGAACTGAAATGTCATAACCTTCATGCATTTAACAGTTGCTGGACCCATTTTATCAATTTTGCATTCTGTAGCAACTGCCTTATTTTAACAATTGGAGGGCTTTAAGCCTGAGGTTCGATGGGCAGAGCAACTACATCACTCCCCCATCGGGCTTAAAATTCCTCTCATCCTGGGCCCCTCCAGGATTCATTTTTTCATTGCGTCCAGAGGCGCCACTTTGATTTCTGTTTGTTCTGTGGTCGCCTCCAGCTGCCTGCCTTTTCCCCCCTATCTTTGCTATCCAGCTGCTTTCACCACCTTGCCCGCCGCTAGCCCTCTAATCTGCCACTTTGGTAGCCGGCTCTTCCCCTTCTGTTGGCTGTCTGTGTTTTTCTCTTCCTAATGCTATTGCTCGTTCCTGGACCTTCACTCGTCAGCCTGGCCGGGCCTTCTCCCTTTTCCCTGGCTGGACTCGAATCAGTAGCCCCCGCCTCTACATTGACCAAGGTCCACCTCTTCATGCCAGGTTAGTGCCTCTGGAGCTGTGTTGCTTCTATTTCAGACAACTGCTTCTTTGTTGGTCTCCTCGGAAATGCTTCACTGCAATGCTCCTTTAGGCATTTCCCACAACAAACTGCATCTCATTACTCTGACATAAAACTAGCTAAGGGTTGCATCATTATTCAGTGTCTGTTCTGCCTTCCTCCTCACTATTTCCAGAGTGTTGGAATGGTGATAAGTATAGTGGTCCCTACTCTAGTGTATCTGACGTCCTGGTGCCTATGTCTGGTCTCCCAGTGTTCCCAACTCCAATCACGGACCTAGCCTTCCCATCCCATGGTGCTTGGCCTGTGTCTTTGGCACTATCTTCATTCCAGCGCTGCCTTGTGTACTGCATCCTCGCTTCTCTGACCTCTACAAGGGTCTATTCCATTGCATCGCCTATGATACTCATCAGTCTTCTTCATCCTCAGTCTTCTCATGGGCGTTCCCATCTCCATTTCTTCGCATTCCATTTTACCCATCAACGATTCCCTCCAGTCGAAGCCTGCAGTCACTCATTCTCATCTCTTTAGTTACTACTGCGGCACTCATCACCATCCCGCCATCGACTACTTGATCTGTGTCCTTCCCATCGCCACCTCTGCTCCCCCGGTTCATTCTTTGGGGTTCCCCTATCCTACTATGCCTCGACTGATTCAGTCTGGCATGCATACCAGCCTCATGACTTCAATCCATCATCTAATCCATTCCTATGTTACCTTCCTCTGCCTAGTGCCTATTCTCGCCCCAGCCATCATGGATTCTCTGCTCACATGGCTTCTCTCCTCCCTACCTGGATGTTCTCTCTCCCAGTCTGGTACAATGCAATTAATCCTCAATCTGGCAGATTCTTACTCTATTTTAGGCAGGTTCTCCTACTGTCCAGAAGGTGGCGCAGTTTGACCATCCAAGGTCAGCTTCTGGCAATTCCTGCCTGGTTTTCAGTCTGTTATTATACCCTTTACTCATTCTGGCATTCTGAGCTTCCTTCTATCATCGTACCTCATCTGTTCCTATTTTACCTTACTCGTGCCAGCCATTAGGACTTCATTCCATTGCTGCTATTGCCTGCTTGTTCTGCTGTTCACTTCATTTGGCTGCCTCTAACTGACTCCATCTAGCTGTACTCGATATTTCTTTCAGGCATACCTCGCACGACTCATATGACACCTCGTCTACCTTGCCCTCCTGCAGTTCTCCTCCCGTCACTCCTCATCATATTTCTTCCAGTTTCGCTCCTTGATCGGTCAACCTAAGTTGCCTTTGGTTCCAAGCATGCCTTCTTAGCCTCGGAGACTATCTCCTTTTGAGGAGCCTACTTCCTTATACTTCCTTCATACAAGTTCATTTTCAAGTTCATTCTTGTCTCCTCCTGTTCTGAGTCCATACCAGCCATCCAGGATTCATTCCACTCGTGGCATGCTATCGATATTTCTTTTTGGGCGTACCTATCATAACTCCTATGCCACCTTATCAACCCGCAGCCATCCTGCTGCATGTATCTATCCTCCCACATGTAACAAGTTCATTACTCCAGTCATCATTCACTCATCCTTGCCTCAAGGTTTATTTATTTGCATCGCTTACTCGAGCATTCCTCTCATTAAATCCTATGCTACCTCACTTACTACAACATCAGGGTCTCATCATTCAAATCACATAATCATGACTTATCGGCCTCTGTGTATACACACTCACCTCACTCAATCAAGCATACCTCTTATTGGATCTTATGCTACCTTATCGACCTGCCGCCCTCCTGCAGTGATCCCCATCAGTATTCATCGTTGCCTCATGTTCCTTCTTCGATCTGCACACAGCCTCATGTTCCCTGTTCGATCTGTGCTTTCTTTTGGGGAATTTCCCTATTCCATCATCATCCTCCCTACTCATATCCCTCTCCTTACCGAACTCTTCTCTTTAACAACGTTAATGAACTGTTCTCTTTACCGACATACGTCCTCAAATCAAACATCATCAGCCTGGAGGGAAGGCGAGCTAGGCCTTGGATCACCAGAGGTTTCCTTCTCAAAGGGGGGTTTTCCTCTCCTTCATGCCAATGGTCGTAATATTAGTTAGAGTTACTGTTTTCTTCAATTAGTTAGTTAGATTCTGCTGTTGGATGGAGGTGGATGGTGACCCTGGCTTTCCCCTCTTTCCTTAGGACGTCAGCCCTTATCTTCTCAGAATTCATACATCATCCTCACCTCTTTGAAGCTTGACACCTTTGGGTATTCTTTTTGGGCTTCTCCCTAACCTACTTTTAGCTGACACAATCATTCCAGCAGCACATGAAAGGGGGGAAGCCCTCCTCTAGGGTTCCTTGTGTCACTGAATGGGAGGGCTTTAAGCCTGAGGTTCGATGGGCAGAGCAACTACGTCACTCCCCCATCAGGCTTAAAACACCTCTCATCCTGGGCCCCTCCAGGATTCTTTTTTTCATTGCCCACCATCCACCCCTCCTCCTTCAGTGGCTTGTCTCTCTCTTCCCCATGGGCTTCTTCCTAACCTACCTTTACCCGATGCAATCTTTCCCATGGCTTCTGTAAGGGGGGAACCCTCCTCCAGGGTTCCTTGTGTCATACCCCACAGATAGGCAGAAAGCCACAAAGCAAATCAAGTTACACAAGCATCATCTCATCTCATCTCATCTCATCTCAACTCATCCAGTTGCGTAAGCACATTGAACCATATATAATTTTCAGCTATTGCCTACAAGAAAGCTGAGTTTCAAAAAAAAAAGAAGGTGGTGGTAACTGGTTTGGTGGTGCGGATGGCTGAGGCACTTTGCACCTTACCTGCTGTCGTGCCAGTGACCCATGTTTAGGTAAGAGCCCAGACCATCGGGGGTCAGCTAGGAAAAGGAGGACTGAGCATCCCACAGGATGCTCTCCTCCTCTAGGGAAGGAAGGAGCTTTGTTCCACCATGCAACTGCCACCTAGAAGATTGCAGTGGCAGTGCAGACTGAAACAAGTTCAGGGTAGGAGAGAGTTGCCACCTGGCTGGAGTGAATGCTGACACTCTGTGCCACACCACTCAGCTGGCATCTCTCAGGGGCGGGATGAAAAAGTGTGAAAATCCCCAACTGCAGCAGTATGGCTGCCATTACTCTGCCTGCAGACCCCATACCCATTAATCCAGGAAGCCTCTTGGCACTCAAGCAGAACCAAAGCTTATGGCAGGGACCTTGTCCAACCCTGCCATCCTCCACCGTGGGAAGGAGATACCACATGTGACTGCCAGGAGGGTAAGAAGCCCTGGGAGAAGGCAGGGTGGCAAGGTTGTGGCAGAAGTAGCAGACTTAAATGTGGGGCCTGGTGCTGGCTGGTAACCAGGAGGGAAAAGTTTTAACAAAAAAAAAAAAAATTGGTAGTGATATCGTGACTAAGGAAATTCCTGGATGGCAATAACAGCAATGAACTATTTCAGTCTAGTTGTCAGGCCCAAGACAGTCCCGAAGTGGCATTGATGAGGGTCATGAATGATCTCCTTGCAAAGGACCAGGGGAACTATCAGTGGTAGTTCTCCTTGATTTGTGCTGAGTATTTTATACTGTTGATAACCAGAATCTTTCTAGTTGCTTGCCTGAGAAAATATTGAAATTGTTCTGGGTTTTTCTATCAGAATGCCAGAAGTCAGTGGTCATGGGGCATTTTAGATCTTCTCCTTGTGATATTGACTCATTGATTGCCACAGGGATCAATTATGTATCCATTGTTCTTCCCAGTATATATGCTTCCGCTGCAAGCAGTGATTCAAAAGTACAATTCGGGGGAACATTTCTAGGCTGATAATACTCAGGTGTATTGAAAGGCCTTTGCCCACAGTTCGATGGGGCAGTGGGTGATACTTTATCCACACATGCCCAAATGTTTCTTGGATGCTTGTTTTGTTGTAGCAGCCATATGGCTGCCATTTTGCTGCCTGACCACCTCGTTCTCTCTCTCCTATCTGTCCTCCTACCTTCATCCTTGTCTTCCTCCTACTTGCTGGATGGTTCTCAGCTCTCTCCTGATAGCTGCTGCTTGGGTGTCCTACCCTGAGTTCTGCACTTTTGCTGTTCCCCAGTACTGCACCAGTCTTCTGCTGCTGCTGCTGGTAAGTTCATGGAACCAGCCCTTCCTCGCTGGCATTCCATTCTTACTGTGTTTTTTTTACCTTCTTTCATTCCTTCCTTTAGTTGTCTATAGCATCGGTTGTGTTGCCGTGCTCTTCCTGGTGCCATGCTCAGTCCATGAGCAGCACTTCCATATATATAGTTAGGGCTTATTGTGCATGGAATTCAGACAGCTCAAAAACCTTGTTGTGCACATTCTAAAGCTGTTGTGCATGTTCTAAAATTTTATGTGCATGTTTTATCATTAACTGCATCTGCGATTCCCTCACGCTAACGTCCACTGCCTGGTTCCACTTTTCTGCTCACTGTACCTCAGTGTTATGGTAACCGCGGTTTAAAAAAGGACATGTCAGCTGCATTTTTTCTTTAAAGCCATACACCATATCAAATAAAATATGGGTGCCCATACACAACTCGCCTGGTGTCTCCATCTCAGAGTTGAGATACCAGCATGGACCTCTTAAGCTTCACTCTCAAGGTCTATATGCTGGTATCTTAACCCCTCGATGGAAACGCAGGCTTGTGCATGGGTGTCCATACGGTATTTCTTCTTTGTTCTTGCTTCCCTATGTGTTCCACTTCCTGACTTCCCTTGCTTCTTGTTTCTCCTGTTTTTTCCCTGCATACTGGTCACCATGAACTCCAGACCATCTTCAATTCCTGGACCTGGCTTCTGCTGTTTTGCTGTGCCCCTTTTGCTGCTTCTCCCCCACCCATCAGCCTTCCTCTTCTGGCGTTCTTTGCCCATCTCCCAGGCATCCCTGCTTGTTCTTTCTACTGCCTACCCCCTCCTTCTACATCTATCTACCTCACTTCAACCCATGTCTGCCTCACCTGTACCCTTGACCAGCCATGTTGCTGTGGCTGTGCTCCACCTTTATGATATTTTGGGCCCTTCCGCTTGAATTAGGTCCTCAATATGCTACTTTGCCCTTACCACCATCTCCAGCAGCCTGCCAAGGCAGTCATGTAGGCCTTCTCCTTGGGACACAACACTCACAGAATGCAACCCCCATACCTGGCTAACACCCTTCTTCATACTACATTCTTTTCTTCACCCTATTTATCATACTGCTAACCCAGGCTGTGCCATTCCTTATATCCTACCCTACCCTACCCTTTGGCATCACCCTCTACCTTCTGCTTCTGGCATTCATTCTAGCTCCTACCTTCCCTTTACAACTCATTATCCCTACAAACTACTGGGCTCTCACCCCAACATTCTTCTGACCTTCAACTGATTCCTCCCATGCCCCTCAAGATCTTCAGCTTCTTGAGGCTCTGCACTCAAGAGTTTGGCTCCAGTGTCATCCCATTGGGCCTTGCCTCTCATGGACCTGGTTTCAACTCTTCCACCTATAAGCCTTGTTCTGGGTGGGGTGGGATTGTTTAACCAGGAAAGGCAAACTAAGCCAGAGCTGGTTTCCAGGTGCGACCTGGGAGCACAAGGAAGTTAAGTGGCTTGCTCAGGGTCACACAGTATGCAAGTGGAATCTGTGGGATTCAAACCCAGGTCTGGTCTGCTGGATGTCACCAGATTTGCAGCTCAGAGCCTTAGACCACTGCACTATACTGCCGTTCTGAGAGTCGAGTATCTAGGCAGCCAAGCCAGATGCAGCTACTTTAGTCTCTGCTTCTCCTCAGGGTTCCTTCAGCAATCCCATTGTTCCTTTGACATCAGGTTCCAGCATTCAGGCACCTCTGCAGGGATGAAGGCCTTCCATGGGGGTATTCCTTGGTTATACAAGCAACCCTGCTACAACTTCAAGAGGGTGAAAGACAGTCTTTGACAGAATGTGATTACTAAAGAATCCATAATTGAAAGCAGTATGACTGAGGTCCTTAATCTAGCTATTAGTAATAGTTGAAATCTGGAGGGATAGCAACCTAGGCTTTGTTTCCTTGGAGGTTTCCTCCATGGAGTTTACTTCCTCTTAATGCTGATGGTCATAATAATAACTGATATTATTTAATAAGCTAAATGATAACACCAAGGGTTGGAGATGAATGGTTGTCTTCATTATTTAGGCAGCTGTGCTCTTCCTGTATTGATCAACAAGATTTGTGTTTTCTTTCCAGACTGCATCGCTTTTCCCCTTATGGGAAGTACTAGTAAGTGTTCCTATATGTTCTATTCATTTGCTCTTTTAGCCTTCTTCTCTAAGGTGTCTTTGGTCTGAGGGGACACTGTCCCTTCAACAACCTCTAGAGGTGAAACCACCCTGATGAGGGTTCCTGTGTCTTCATGGTACCTTGAAAGGGTGCCAGTTTCTGTAGCAGGGAAATAGACAGCATAAGCCAAATCTACATTGCACAAGCACTCAGTCATACAGTGGAGTCAGCCAGGATTAGAGATATTGTGAACTTTTAATAAGCTGCAAAGTTGGTGAGAATTTGTGAAAAAGTTGCAAATTTCGCAGCTGAACCAGTCAACTTCACTGGCGGATTTTTTCTTTTTTTTACAAAACTGAAAAAAACTATCCCCCACCACTCACTGTGCTGTGAAGCTGCCCACACCCCCAACCAAGAATATAGAAACGATTAAAATAACACTAGCACCCTCCCCCCCATTTATAACATTACAGACACATATGTGGTGAGTTACACAGCACTGGCCCCACATTTCATTAGAACCTTACAGACACATACATGGTGAGCTACACCACATTGGCCCCACGTTGGGCACCACACTATATAACCGATACAGACTCCACCACATTCACAGGGTCACCTAGATGTAATGAGGTAGACGTGCCTGCAGTTATTTGCTAGGTAGCTGCAGCACCTTTACATTGGTTAACAGGGTTGCACCACCAGCAGGTTCTTTGCCTCTCTTCCCACCTACAATCACTGATTGCGTACACACAGGAACCTTTACAATTATCACCCAAATACAGCAGCTGCAGAACCTGTATGTAGAGAGAGGGGCTGTACTGGACTGACTTGTAGGAGACCACAGGAAAAACGTGAGACTTGGACAACCTGAAGCACGACACGGTTTCAAACTGAAAAGAAGGCCAGTATTTACTGACTTCTCTGCTACATATAGAGACAGTTGTATTTAAAAAAAAATAAAACTTTTTCAGCATTCAAACAAATCACAAAATGACTTTAAAATGATTGCATCAAACAATAATACTTCTCTTACTGTATCACAGTACCCACAGGTCTATACCTGCTGACCTCTGGAAACTATAGGCTATGCACTACCCACCAGCCCTCCAATAATATTCCATAACACACCCAGCACTAGGCCACACCCTGGACCTTAGTCACTGCACAAAAATTTTTACCTTCCTTAAGGGTGTGCAGTGGCTCCTAGGTTATACCCACTTCACTCAGCTCACTCACCCCTTAAAAACCCAGATATCCTTCCCTGGTATCTGTTACCGTACCTTATACTTTACAATACTTATCACTCTATATTCTTATACTCTAAACATTCACATTTACTAGGCTGGTATTGCATAACATCACACATGTGCCATTTCACAATACATTTCCCCCCATAGTCTCTCAGAAATAACACAATCCTTCAATTCTGGATGGTAGTCCTTGTAGTTAAGAAGGATATCCACACACTAAAAACACAGATGCATGTCCCTCTTGTACTAATCTCCAATTGCAAATTAAATTGTACTGTACCACATCCCTTTGGCTTTGACAAAAATGATGTTTTCCAGACCCACGGAGCTTGACAGACAATTGCTGTTGTAATCGAGAGGGACCTGGCAGTGCAGTCATTGCAAATCTTACTTTGCTCTCACTGACCGCCCTGCTATCCCCAGCACTGGGATACAGATGACCCCTATATCTACCATATTAACTTGTGGGTTGGTCCCCCAAGCACTGTCCAACAGATAGGCCTCTGTAGGCTGGACTTCCACTGGTCTCTTTTGGTCCCTTCAGGTCACTGTCCATGCTCAAATTCCCTTCGACTGAGCTGTGCAGCTCCTTTTACACTCTCTGAGCATTTCAACTGCCCCAAACCCTGGTTTCTGAGTGGACACAACCCTGTTCCAACTCTCAGCATGAATCACAAGCATCTCCTGTTTGGAATCCTTCGGCACCATAAGCCACAATGGAATCTAACTTTTGAATCCTGACTGCTCTCTCTGAATATTCTGAGGCTGCCTTGTCCTGTCAGCCTGGACTGCACATTTTACATAACATTCTTTGTACATAAATAAATCCTTTCTTCCCAATGTTTAAGCATTTCCACACTTATCTGGTAAAAAAAAAAACTCACTTTCTCAGCTTTCTCCTGAATTTTTCTTTTAGAAATTCACCCATGGGAACCCAGAGTCACTAAAGCTTGAAGTTCACTTACTATGAAAAAGAACACATTTTGCAGTGGCACTCACCCACTGTCTAGAACTGAATTTCTTTGAAATTTACCCATTTCTCCTTTAAAAACAGCTCCTGTATTAGTCTACAGCTTGGTCTGTTTACATATTCATTTTGTTCTCTCAGACTCCTCCTTGGCGTTGTCCCACAGAGTCCCATAGCATCTCCTGCCTGAAATCTTAACACCTTTCTCTGGCTCCTCCTGCACTCTGCCTCCCTACAGCATGGAACCTGATTTCTAGCCACTCCACCTTCCCAAGTCAGTGACTCCCCTTTCCTGACTCTATATTTACAAAATAACATTTTCCCCATGTGTTACCCCTAGGTGGTGCCATAATGAAATGGGTGCCTCCACCCGGAGGTCAGGGTTGTTAGTGGTCAAGCTAACCTGGGCACAGCCCTCCGGGACATTATAACCCCCCTCTTTCCCTTCTAGTGGCCTGAACAATATACAGTAATCACTTTCACAATGACCCTTATTCACCATGCAATTACCCACACTGTTTGCACTTACCACCAGGGCTGGTTCCTTAGCTCGATCCTGGGGTCCCCCTGTAAAACAAGGTTATGCACAGCAAATAGCAACAGTACAGTACTCTTGGCACAAACTGAAACCGCAGTCAGGTTAAATGCAAAAAGAGTTAGATCTGATTTATTCAAGGGACTTGAACAAGGGAGGGGCATAATCAGGTTGATTAGCTTAAAAGCTAAATTAATCAGACAGTTATACATGCACTTCAGAGTCCCTACACAGTCACATACTCTGGGTACCCAGGCAGGAAAAAGGTGGGCTAGCCAGGACCATTGCCCTGGGTAGGCCAGCGTCACAACTGGTTGGGGCCCTGTGATGGAAGAAAGCAACATGTACAACACACACTATTTGTAATCCAGAGCCAGAGGGCTCAGTTCGTGAAGGAAAAGACAACAAAGCAATCAGATGACAACACTTTAGATTTAGCTGTTGTTGCAGGGAGGTACCCCGATGTTTACTGATGACACCCAATACAGGACAGAGGCAGAACAAAATTGAGACTGCAGGTTGTTGAGCTGGAGTGCCAGGAGAAGCAGGGCCCACATAAATCACCGAGACATCGTTCCTGTTCAAGGCATTGAGCAGGGGTCTCTCGTCGATGGCTTTCTTTGTGTAGCGGGTAGTCTGGCTGGGCCAGTGTGGCAAGGCCCAGGCCAAATGGAGATGCAAATGGATTTAGTCCGTTGGAGCTGGATACAGCCTCCAGCAAGCAGAACACAGTTCAGCACACAGTGGGGAACCAAATCATGACCCACTAACAGCACACAGCACATTTACACATAAGAAATCCTACTGTACCAGGCAGATTGCTATCTGGTCACAATTACAGAGTCTCTGCACAAACTGGGAGTTCAAAGGTGGCTGGAAATCCTGACAGGCCAATCGCATTCAGCAAATCTTCAGTCTTCTTCAGGTTAATGCCTGATCACAGTTCCGTGGCTTAAATCATCCTCACAATTCAGAGTCAGTCCGAATAAACCTAAATTTCCCTCTCAGGGGCAGCAGGCAGACAGGCAGGCCAAAACTCAGCCCTTTCACAGTTCTCCCACGCAAATCTATGGAGGATTACTGCTCGACTATCTCGAGCTGTTACTTCTTTTACTCCCCAACTCAAACTGAAAGTAGCTGAAAAACAGCCTGGGACTTTCCCCAGGATCCAAAAGGTTCAGTTGACTGATTTCTCTGTCATTCACAACAAGAGCTTCCCTCCAGGTTCATTTAGGTGCAAAAAAACCCAAACTACAATTCCTACAGAATTTTAGTCCCACAAGACCCCTGGAGTCAGGCTCCATTTTAAAGTCCCCACAGGTACTGATTGGCCCATTTCAGCAGTCCAGGACTAAGATGGTCGAAATAAACAGAACTGTCCATGCTTCAAAAAAGGCAGGTTAGAAAAATTACAATATCTTTACCATTCTAATAGATAACCAGCAAACAAGCACATCTTCTGACAGAGCTCCCTCTGCGCTAATAACGATGGCAGAAACAGAGCGAGTATCTGGCAGCCCTGGAGGGACTCAAGCATGGAAACACTTGGCCCCCTCCCAGATTAATTATAACTGCAATCTAGGCAGCTCTGAAAGAGACAGTACATGGAGGCTATACAGGCACTCTCTGGCAATAACGTTTAAACTGCTAAAACGCAGGACACCAGCCTGGCAGTGAGCATTTAGGCAAGCTCAAGAAAGACTTGTTGGGAACCCCCATTTGTGGTGGGGTTACACATGTGTAACCCCCCTACAAATGGGGTTCCCTAAGAGTCTTCCTTGAGCTTGCCTAAATGCTCACTGCCAGGCTGGTGTCCTGCATTTTAGCAGTTTAAATGTGATTGCCAGAGCCTGTGTAGCCTCTGTGCATTGTTTCTTTAAGAGCTACTTGATTGCAGCATACTGCAAGTAATCTGAGATGGAGCTCTGTTGAAAAATGTAACTATTTGCTGAAAACCATTTAGAATGATAATGACAATGTAGTTTGTCTTACCTGCTTTCTTTGTAGCAAGGACTGTTTTGTTTGTCTCCACTATCTTGGTCCTGAACTGCAAATTGGACCAATCAGTTCTGGTGGGACCGAAAATGTAGTCGGACTACAGGAGCTGTCTGAATTCCAAATCTATAGGAAATGTGGTTTGAGTTTTTGCACCTTTTTTGCAACTGAAGGGGCAGCTCTTGCTTTGACTGACAGCCAAATCAGCCAACCAAAGCTTTTGGATCTTGGGGAAGTCCCAGACTGCTTGCAGTTTTCAGTTAGAACTAAGCTGGAAGCTGAGCAAGAAGGAGCTGAAGTGATTCTGAGAGCAGTCCTGAGTGGATTCGCATGGGAGAACTATGAAAAGGCTGAGAGTTTGGACTCCATGTCTGCCTGCTGCTCCTGAGAGGGAGAGAAGAGAATTATTTTGGACCAAATCCAAGTTTGTGTGACTAAAGTAAGCTACTGAAGTGGGCCAGGCTCAACCTGAAGAAGACCAAATATTTTTGCTGAATGCGATCGGCCTGTCAGGAGTTCCAGCTACCCATAAGCTCCCGTGTGTGCAGAGACTTTGCGATTGTGCCCAGGGAGCGCTTTGCCTGGTACAGTAGAATTCCCATACATGTAAATGTGCTATGAGCTGCTAGTGGGTTGTGAGTTAGTTCCCCACTGTGCAGACTGTTCAGCTTGCTGGAAGCTGTATCCAGCCCAAAACGGACTGCTTCCAAACTTGTTTTCATGAGGTCTGGGCTTTGCCAGACTGGCCCAGCCAGACTACCCACTGCACAGAGAAGCCATCAACGAGAAACCAGCCTGGGGATCAGCCCCCTGCTCCATGCTTGAACAGGAATGATGCCTCTGTGACTTGTGTGGGCCCTGCATCTCCTAACATTCCAGATCAACCACCTGCAGTTTCAATTTTCGTCCAGCCTGTGTTCAGTCTTGGGTATCGTGAGTAAATACCAGGGTAGCTCCCTACAACAACAGCTTAATCTGAGTGTGTCATCTGATTGTCTTGTTGTTTTGTTTCCTTTACAAACTAAGCCCTCTGGCTCCAGATTACAAATATTGTGTACTGCGCATGTTGTGTTTTCTATCACAGGGCCCCAACCAGCTGCAAACCTGGGCAACTGTCCTAGCTAGCCCATCTCTTCTCTGTCTGGGTACCCAGAAGTGGACTGTGTGGCGGAACTCAAAGCGCATGCATAACTGCTTGAGTGATATAACCTTTAAGCTAATTAACCTGATTTTGCCCCTCCCTTGTTCAAGTCACCTGAATAAATCAGATCTAACTTTTTCTGCATGTAATCTGACTGTGGTTCCAGTTTGTGCTCAAAGTACCGTACTATTGCTGTTTGCTGGGCTTAACCTTGTTTTACAGGGGTTCCCAAGGGTCAAGCCAGAGGAATCAGCCCTGGTGGTAAGTGCAAACAGTGTGGTTACTTGTGTGGTGTACTAGGGGTATTGTGAAAGTGATTATTGTACAGTATACAGGCCACTAGAGGAGAAAGAGGGGGGTCACAGTGTCCCGGAGGGCTGTACCCAGGTTAGCTTGACTACTACCAACCCTGACCTCCGGGATAAGGAACCCGTTTCAGAACTCAGGCCCCTTAACCTGCTACTAGCCAAGCAGGAGGGGCAGTAGCCCATGGGATAGCACCACCTAGGGTTTACAGTTTGGAGGCTCACTGCTGGGATTTTGTGTCTTCTAGTGGCCAAATTTGTGAATTGCTGTTAAAAATAAATGTCTACCCCAACAGAAGTGGTTGTACACCAGTTGGTGCGGTGGTGTACTGGGCAGGAGATTGACCCCCAAAATGCTATACTTATCCTGGATATTCCCCTGGGTACCAACAAAGACACTGTAGAGGGAGTACTTTCCAAGGTTGAATGTTTACAAAACCCTGTGGTGGTGGGTCGACAGGCTAATCTGCTCACCCAAAATTTCATGGCGTTAGTAGAGTGTAAGGACCCAGTAGACAGTTCCAAAGTGCCATGGACTATCACCCCCAAAGGAGCCCTCACTTCCTGGAGAGTGATAACTAAAGACAGTAAAGACCCCGGGGAGAATGAGCCCCCACTGTCTGAGACTTTCGAGGAGAAATTTGCTAAGTTGTTGCTGGAGGAAGGGAAAACTGTGGAGGACTTAAAGAAACTATTCCTGCCACCTGGGGGTGTTCCTCCCCCAACACCCCCTCCCGCTCCAGCACCCATTATTTCCCCTTCTTCTGTGCCCATGCTAATGCAGGCTCCAATGTCTGTACCTGCCATTAGTCACGACTCTTACCAAAGGTTGAGAATCTTCTCTGGCACCCTCCCCACCCTCCAAGGGGAGGATGATTGGGAGACCTGGATAGATTGTGTTGCCCCTTTGGTACCTGAATGGCAGTGCGCGGAGGCTGAGAAATGGAAAAGGATTACAGAAAGTTTGAGGGATCCCGCCCTAGAGGCCATTACATTTCTGAGGTCCACAAACCCTGATGCATCTGCCCAGAAGTACCTATCTGCACTTGAAGACAATTTTGGGAGCAGTGAGTCAGGGGAGAACTTGATGTGGAAATTTCAAGGTACAAAACAACGGCCAGGGGAAAGTTTGTCTGCATATGTTACTCGTCTGGAAAGAGCGCTGCAGAAGGCTTACCAAAAAGGTACGGTAGCCACCAGTGACTTAAACCATGTGAGGTTGGGGCACATACTGCAATATGCAAAGCATTCTAAATTGCAGCTCCTTCAATTAAGGCTCCCAGATAGAAGGGGTAACCCACCAGACTATTGTGACTTGATAAAAGAACTCTGGGAGGTTGAAGATGAAGAGGGGGATTGTAATTCTAGGGTGAGTGCAGCCCAAGTGATCACAGCATCAGAAGGCTCTTCTGAAGCGGGGACCAATGAGGGTGTACCACCATGGGATGCACTGCTAAGGGAGTTCAGGGAAACAAAAAAACAGTCTTTTTGTGAAGGCCGCTCCTGCAAGTACAGGCACCGACCCTTATCCAACTGCACCTGCTATGGGGGTGGGGGTGTCCACCCAGGCATCTCCTGCTGACAGCAGCTCGAAACTAGATGTCTTGACTATGA
Source organism: Neoceratodus forsteri (assembly GCA_016271365.2). NCBI lineage: Eukaryota > Metazoa > Chordata > Ceratodontiformes > Ceratodontidae > Neoceratodus > Neoceratodus forsteri. Next base: position 799,735,121 of record CM028132.1, on the reverse strand, counting down.
CAGTAAAAGAACTGAAGAGATGTCTCCAAATGCTCACCACACAGCAGATAGAGATGGCACCAAGATTCTCAGTTGGTAGTACCACCGCTCCAGCTCCCAGTGTGATGTCTCAGCGACCCCAAATCCCAGAAAACATATTTTGCCATAATTGTGGGAAGGACGGGCACTTGAAGAGGGAATGCAGGTCCACAAAAGACCTAGATAAAGTTGGATATAGACTTCAAGGCGAACTTCGGAGAACGAATCAGCGGTCAAGGAGTGCTCAAAATGACCGCAGTGAGGGTTCAAGAAGTAGTAACTCAAATCCCTATGTGGCTAAATCATCTGTCCAGGCCCCTGCTTCTGTCCCTCCAGACTGTTCCAAAATAGTGGGCCCTTCAATGGAGACTACCATGGCTGTGAATGGTATTCCTACTCAGGCTGTGCTGGACAGTGGGTCGCAAGTGACCATTGTATTTAAGGACTGGTATGACAAACACTTATCCGCTGTGCCCTTACAATCCCTGGAAGGCCTACACGTGGGGGCTGAGCAACAAGTCTTATCCCTACCTAGGATATGTCCACCTCTGGTTGTCATTTCCTGCAGCTGTAACTGATGTACAGCAGCAAGTCGAGACACTGGCCTTAGTGTGTCCCCCTTCTGGACTACATGATGGGGTTCCCCTGTTAATTGGGACCAACGCCCATATGTTTGGGAAACTGGCCACATCTCTGTTGTGAGAAACAAGGGTGATGGACTGGGAGGGCCCTAAGCATTCCTGCTCTGATCAAGAGGGCCTATGATTTGCAACAGAACCCTAAGGGAGTGGACCAGGATGAACCGGTAGGGGTCGTGTGAAAGAAGTATCCTGATTCAATGGTACTGGCCCCTGATGCCCAGAGTACCATTCAAGGGGGAGGTCCACCTCCGCAGAGATGTCAAGAACAAAATACTGATGTTGGATGCACCAGGCGATGGAAAATTGCTGGAAGGATTATTGGTTAAGCCCAGCATCTTGCCAGCTCATGCTCATGCAAATGCACGATGAGTGATGGTCCAGATTCATAATGTGTCAGATCGGGAGATCCAGGTGAACAGAGGATGCACCCTAGCTACGGTACACTGCGCAGACACTGCAGTGTTGCCCAGCAACAAGCACCCTGGCAAGACAGATAGAGTGACTCCTGACTTGTTTGATTTTGGTGACTCCCCATTGCCAGCTGAATGGAAGACTAGAATTAGCCAGAAACTTGCCCAGAGAGATCAAGTGTTTTCATTGAAGGAATGGGATGTGGGATGTGTCCAGGGTGTGAAGCATCACATACACCTGCGTGATGGATGGCCATTTCGACAGAGGTCTCGACGCCTAGCCCCTGCAGACATAGACTATGTGAGAAGACACTTGCAGGAAATGCTCACAGCTGGTGTGATACAAGAGTCCAGTAGCCCATATGCTTCTCCCATTGTGGTTGTGCGTAAGAAGAATGGAACAATATGAATGTGTGTAGATTATCGGACCCTCAACAAGCGAATCATCCCTGATCAATACACCATTCCCTGTATACAAGATGCTCTGGATTGTTTGAATGGGAGCAAATGGTTCTCGGTGTTGGATCTTCACAGTGGATATTACCAGATTCCGATGGCTCCGGAGGACCGTGAGAAGACAGCCTTCATCTGTCCTTTGGGGTTCTACGAATTCCTGAGAATGTCACAGGGGGGATATCGGGTGCCCCAGCCACCTTCCAGTGACTGATGGAACGTGCAGTGGGAGACATGAATTTGCTGGAATGCCTGGTGTACTTGGATGATGTCATTGTGTTTGGGAGCTCCCAAGAGGAATATGAGCATCGACTGTTCAAGGTACTAGACCAACTGGAAGATTTCAGCCTCAAGCTGTCCATTGACAAGTGTCAGTTTTTCCAAACCTCTGTGAAGTATGTGGGGCACATAGTGTCTACAGAGGGGGGATAGAGACTGATCCTAGTAAAGTTGAAGCCTTGACTACTTGGCCCCAGCCCCACAATTTGAAAGAACTACAACGTTTCCTGGGATTCTGTGGCTACTACTGCCGGTTCATAAAGGACTATTCCAAACTGATTTGGCCACTCTTGAATCTTACTCAGGGTTACCCTCCTACCAATCGAAAATACAAAAAAGGGTCCATCAAAGAACCAGACAAAGCATATTTCGGCCCAGGTGAACTTTTCAGGTCCCGTTGGACACCTGACTGTGAAGCAGCTTTCCACGAAGACATATGCCAGCTCGCCCATGCCCCCATCCTTGCTTATGCTGATCCCACCAAACCCTATATGCTGCATGCTGATGCCAGTCTGCAGGGTCTAGGAGCTGTACTGTATCAAGACCATGACGATGGTTTGAGACCAGTGGCATTCGCCAGTAGGAGCTTGACCCTGTCAGAGTGAAACTACCCTGTGCATAAGTTGGAGTTCCTTGCTTTAAAATGGGCCATTGTCAACCAGTTTCATGATTACCTCTATGGGGCGAAAATATTGGTGAGGACTGACAATAACCCGTTGACCTATGTACAGACTTCAGCTAAGTTAGACACCACTAGGGACCGATGGCTTTCTGCATTGTCAACATATGATTATGCTGTCGAATACAGACCAGGCCTGAATCATATTGATGCTGATGCCCTATCCTGGAGGCCCATTTCCAAGAGCGACTGGGTCAGGCTGTCTGAACCTGACATCTGAGCATTGTGCCAAAAGTTTGATAGAAATGAACAGATGTCTACGGACACAATGGACTGCTTAGCAGATTGCTTGGGTCCCTCCAACACCTGCATACTGGCTGCGTATTGCCACTTTTCTGCTCTAGATATTAGTGCACTACCTCAGTTTGACAATGACAACATTCAATGGGCTCAATCCCGAGATCCTATGATTCAGCCAGTACTTGACGCTTTTCATGCAAGAAAGGATGTGTCCAAGTTGTGTTTCTCTGATCTGTGAACCGCTTTGTTGTTTAAAGAAGGCCCCAGATTGAAGCTGCTTAATCAATTGTTGTATAGAGAGACTGTAGACCGAGGTGCCCAAATAGACAAGCAACAATTGGTCCTGCCAACAGCCTTCAAAGATTTGGTACTGAGGTCCCTCCACAATCATATGGGCCACCTTGGTATCGACCGGACCTTTGACCTAGTACGATCTCAATTCTACTGGCAAAAGATGGGGGCCGATGTTGAGCACCATGTAAGGACTTGTAGTCGCTGCCTGCAGAGAAAAGCCCTGCCTCAGAGGGCTGCCCCACTTGTCAACATTACTACCAGCACCCCAATGGAACTAGACTGCATAGACTTCTTGAGTTCAGAACCTGATCAGCGAAACACTGGCAATGTGTTAGTGGTTACAGATCATTTCACATGGTATGCACAAGATTTTCCCAACAAAGATCAAAAAGCATCTACCATGGCCAAGGTGCTAGTGGAAAATTTCTTCGTCTACTATGGTGCCTCCCAGCGAATTCACTCTGATCAGGGCTGGGACTTTAAGAGTTGGCTAATCAAAGAAATGCTCTCTCTATGGGGGGTGCAAAAGTCAAGAACCACCCCTTATCACCTGCAGGGGGATCCTCAACCAGAACACTTTAACTGCACCCTGCTAGACATGCTAGGGACCCTCCACCCTAAAAATAAGCATAAATGGAGCCAGCAGATTAGCACCTTGGTACACGCAAACAAGTGCACAAATAATGGTGCTACTGGGTTCTCTCCCTACCGCCTCATGTTTGGGAGAGAGGCCTGGCTGCCTGTTCATGTCTGTTTTGGGGTTTCTCCCGATGGGGTCCGAGCAGAAGATTATCTGCAATATGTAAAAAAACTGAAAGCTCAATTGAACCATGCCTATCAACTGGCCAGACAATGGCCTCCAAAAGAAATCTAGCCAACAAAGAGAGACATGATAGAAAAGTAAAGGCTCAAGAGCTTAGGCCTGGAGACCTTGTGTTGTTGTGAAATTTAGGATTGCATGGTAAACACAAAATTGATGATTGATGGCATAATCTTCCCCATGTCATAGTTGGAAAGCTGGATGATTTGCCAGTGTACAAAGTGCACCCAGAGAATAACTCCAAAGCCGTCAAGACCAAGCACTGTAACCACTTGCTACCTATTGGTCAAGTTATAATTGAGGCTGAACCCACCAAGATTGATTCCCCTGGACCAGTGACTCATGCTACTGCAAGAAAGAAACAGAGTCAGCTTGCCCCTGTGGTTGCCGATTTAAGACTTCCCCCGCAGCAGGCCCAAAATGATAGTGAGTGCCAGTCTAACTCGGATGACAGTGAGTGTGATAATGCCTATTGCCCCTCATATGAACTGAGTCTGTTGTTTCGTGGAAATCCTATGTTGAATTATGGGGATGAAGCTGAGCCTTCTGGACTGCCTAACGCCCCGGCATCATCCTTGGAGCCAGTGCTCCCTGAAGGTGAAGTGCAAAGTATCACGTCTGAGGATGCTGAGTCTTTGCGTATAGTGGAACTGTATGATTTGCCTGAAGGAAAGGCTGATGGTATGCGTCTTTCTGGTGACATGCCAGAACTTGAGGAACACTATGAGAGTGCTGACAATCCCCCTTCAATGCCAGAGTGTCTTCAAAATGAGCCAAGTGTTGTAGAAACAGAGACTACAGAGCAAGGGGATAACAGTGCTCCCAGCTTGGACATTCGCCTTCATGCAGAGGCACCCCTCACGAGTGATGAAAGCTCCAAGACCATTGCTGAAAGTACAGAGATTGTGGTTGTTCATCCCAGAAAGACTGGCCAAGTTGTCAAGCCAGTGGTGTGTTTCAGTTACTATTCCCCCGGGAGGCCAGTGGATTTGCCTCTCAATGTAGTCCACAAAGATGTTTATGTCTCTCAGAGCTCACTGCCCAAATTGAGCTTGATGGCCCATTCCAGGTTACTTGTTCTGCCCTCTCACCATGGTGCCCATGCCCTATCCAGACCCAAGTTAGCTGATAGGGAAGGGCCCCCTCTTGCATTGTTTAGAGTACAAGAAGTTATTACATTATTCTGTATAGTAATGTTCAATTTACCTGTGTGGAATATGCATAATGTATTGTCAGAATGGAAATGATATAGTGGAGTATGTTGAAATGTATAGTAAAGTGACAAGTTATGCCAAGTGATGAATCAGATAGTAATGTAGAGCATGCTAATGGTATAAATGTCTTGTATATGTTGCATTTTCAATGTTATGATGGTACAGACTTGACACGGGACGCCAAGTTTGCCCAGGCAGGGAAGGGTGTAACCCCCCCCCTACAAATCGGAGTTCCCAAAAAGTCTTCCCTGAGCTTGCCTAAATGCTCACTGCTAGGCTGGTGTCCTGCATTTTAGCACTTCAAATGTGATTGCCAGAGCCTGTGTAGCCTCTGTGCACTGTCTATTTAAGAGCTGCTTGATTGCAGCATAAGTAATCTGAGATGGAGCGCTGTTGAAAGATGTAACTATTTGCTGAAAACCATTTAGAATGATAATGATAATGTAATTTGTCTAACCTGCTTTCTTTGTAGCAAGGACTGTTTTGTTTGTCTCCACTATCTTGGTCCTGGACTGCAAATTGGACCAATCAGTTCTGGTGGGACCTAAAATGTAGCTGGACTACAGAAGCTGTCTGAATTCAAAATCTATAGGAACTGTGATTTGAGTTTTTGCACCTTTTTTGCAACTGAAAGGGGAGCTCTTGCTTTGACTGACAGCCAAATCAGCCAACCAAAGCTTTTGGATCTTGGGAAAGTCCCGGGCTGCTTGCAGATTTCAGTTAGAATTAAAATGGAAGCTGAGCAAGAAGGAGCTGAAGTGATTCTGAGAGCAATCCTGAGTGGATTCGCATGGGAGAACTATGAAAAGGCTGAGAGTTTGGCCTCCATGTCTGCCTGCTGCTCCTGAGAGGGAGAGAAGAGAATTATTTTGGACTAAATCCAAGTTTGTGTGACTAAAGTAAGCTACTGAAGTGGGCCAGGCTCAACTTAAAGAAGACCGAATATTTTTGCTGAATGCCCTCAGTCTGTCAGGAGTTCCAGCTATCCCTAAGCTCCTGGTGTGTGCAGAGACTTTGCGATTGTGCCCAGGGAGCGCTTTGCCTGGTTCAGTAGAATTCCCATACATGTAAATGTGCTATGAGCTGCTAGTGGGTTGTGAGTTAGTTCCCCAGTGTGTGAACTGTGTTTAGCTTGCTGGAAGCTGTATCCAGCCCAAAATGGACTGCTTCCAAACTTGTCTCCATGCGATCTGGGCTTTGCCAGACTGGCCCAGCCAGACTACCCGCTGCACAGAGAAGCCATCGACGAGAGACCTGCCTGGGGATCAGCCCCCTGCTCCACCCTTGAACAGGAACGATGCCTGTGTGACTTGTGCGGGCCCTGCTTCTCCTGGTATTCCAGATCACCCACCACCTGCAGTCTCAATTTTCGTCCAGCCTGTGTCCAGTTTGGGTATCGTGAGTGAATACCAGGATAGCTCCCTACAACAACAGCTTAATCTGAGTGTGTCATCTGATTTTCTTGTTGTTTCATTTCCTTTACGAACTGAGCCCTCTGGCTCCGGATTACAAATATTGTGTACTACGCATGCTGTGTTTTCCATCACAGGGCCCCAACCAGCTGCAAACCCGGGCAACTGTCCTGGCTAGCCCATTTCTTCTCTACCTGGGTACCCAGAGGTGGACTGTGTGGGGGGACTCAAAGCACATGCATAACTGCTTGACTGATATAACCTTTAAGTTAATTAACCTGATTTTGCCCTTCCCTTGTTCAAGTCACCTGAATAAATCAGATCTAACTTTTTCTGCATGTAATCTGACTGTGGTTCCAGTTTGTGCTCAAAGTACCGAATACTGTTGCTATTTGCTGTGCTTAACCTTGTTTTGCAGGGGTCCCAGGATTGAGCCAGAGGAACCAGCCCTGGTGGTAAGTGTAAACAGTGTGGGTACTTGTGGTGTACTGCATGGGAAGTAATTACTGTACAGTGTTCAGGCCACTAGAGGGGAAAGAGGGGGGTTACAGTGTCCCGGAGGGCTGTGCCCAGGTTAACTTGACCACTACCAACCCTGACCTCCGGGTGGAGGCACCCGTTTCAGAACTCAGGCCCCTTAACCTGCTACTAGCCAAGCAGGCAGGGGTAGTAGCCCTTGGGAGAGCACCACCTAGGAATTACACATGTAGAGCACATTTAACTGTATAACAGTGCCAAGTTTGGTGAAAATCGGACAGGTAATGGATTGGCAGCACTCTTTAGTAAAAATGTTAGCACATTCTTCTGTTTAAAATGGTTCCTCTATTTTATATATGCTAGCAGTTTCAGTTAGCTCTGTTTTTAAAATGCTGTATTTTGCGAGTGAATCATGCACAAAGTCATGTCCCTCGGACCCAGCACTAGCCCCCTGTGGCTTTATTTTATAAAAGCAATTGATTTACGTGTGTATTTTCATTATGTGTATGCTGTGGTGCATTTACAATACTGGATCAGCCTCCTGCCACTCTAAAATGGCACCTAGCTTGTGCTGAAACTCCGTCAATGGGACTCTCCCACCCTTACTTCTGTGCCCCTTTTATTTTCAATTTAATATTCAAACAATTGCAGCCAGTCCCTAAAATATTTTTCTGGCACTTGTTGCCTGCCACTTGATGTATTTTTAATGTTAACTATCTGGCCTCCTTGTCAGTGAGAGGAGTGCTCACTGTGACACGCTCTCTGACAAAACTCTGCTCTGGCAGGACTTAGCCTGCTCCACGACTGCTGCTGCAGTTCTCTACAACCACACAGAGCTGCTGTGAGGGGATTCCTCTCCAAATCCAATAGCACTTCTTCAATGGAGCCAATGCTCGGCTCTCAGTCTCACTCCACTGCCTCACTGCTGCCTCTCTGCATTAATCTCTGCAGCTGGTGAAAAATTTAATACAGGCACATATTATATTGTGACATTATATTATAAGCAGTGTCAGTGGCTCAGTAGGTAGCACACTCGCCTCTGAAGCCAGGAGATCAGAGGGCTGTGGGTTCAGTTCCCACATCTGGCACTTGGGTTAATATCCCTGGTACTGACACTGTAGTGCAGCATGAGAGGGGTGCTGCACTGCTGAGGTGCCGTCTTTCAGATGAGACGTTAAACTGAGGTCCCATCTGCCTGGATTGGTGGTAGTTCAGGTGGATGTTAAAGATCCCATGGCACTTCTCGAAAAGAGTAGGGAAATTTCCCCGGTGTCCTGGCCAAATTTCCCTCATTCACTAAAAATACCACAAACAGCTTAATCTGGTTCAAGGTCAGTTGGCATTCATTTATATCCCCCTCCCCCGGGTTGTGCCTGAAAATAGGCAGGATTCTCCTTGACTGAATATACAGATGCTTGGTCCTGTTTTACCACTGGAATACCAGGGATAATATTTACTAGCCAGGACAACTTATTCACTAGCTCACGGCTACTACTTGTAAAGATAGTTAAATGTATGTGCAAGTGTGTATTTTATTAAGGCGGCAGAACCTTATACCTCCCCCTTTTTGCTTACTGATTTATTTTTATTTTTTTTATTTATTTATTAGCTTTTGTTGACTTGGTAGGTGCGTTAAGCAATAACCCTGCCTATTTTCAAGCATGACCCGGGAGAGTACAATATACAGTCGACAAAGAAAACAAAAGGAGAAGTACAAAAGCAACAGATATCCTCACAGGGATGGTCAGGGAAATAAAAACACATGTTGTAGTAGTCATCCTCGCAGGGATGGGACAGGTTTCAGAACAAGGCAAATGTATTCAAAATTTCAGAGACCATGAAGTGCTGGATTAGGAAGAAACTGGAGAAGATGCAGGGGGGGTGGGGTTTAGGTACAAACACAAGAATCAAGTGCATGCAGGTAGGAGAAAAGTGCAGTCTTGAAGGAGGAGTGAGACAGGAAGCACTTTATTTATTTATATTTTATTTAGCTTTTGTTGACCGGGTAAGTGCACTAGACAAATCCTGCCTATTTTCAGGCACGACCCGGGGGGAGGGGGATACAGATGAATGGCAACTGACCTTGAACCAGATTAAGCTGTTTGTGGTATTTTTAGTGAATGAGGGAAATTTGGCCAGGACACCGGGGAAATTCCCCTACTCTTTTCGATAAGTGCCATGGGATCTTTAACATCCACCTGAACTACCACCAATCTAGGCAGATGGAACCTCGGTTTAACGTCTCATCCAAAACGGCACCTCAGAAATGCAGCACCCCTCTCATGCTGCATTACAGTGTCAGTACTGGGATATTAACCCAAGTGTCAGATGTGGGAACTGAACCCACAGCCCTCTGATTTCCCAGCCTCAGAGGCGAGTGTGCTACCTACTGAGCCACTGACACTGACACTTAAGGCTGGGAGGCAGAGAGTTCCAGAATTTGAGTGCAAAGTGAGAGAAAGCTTGTCCCCCTATTTTTGTTGAACAGTACAGGACGGACAGCAGCGAGGCTTTTGAGGATCTCAGTAGGTGGGAGTGAGGCACCGGGGTGAGCATAGCCCCGATGCTATCAGGATGGAGGTGTCTAGTCATGGAGTCAGTGACACAGCCCAAGGCATATGAGCGCAGTGTTACAGGGGACAGCCAGTGTAGGGTGGAGTACAGAAGACAGTGGTGAATTAGGTGAGGGGGCGATAGGGCAAATCTGCAGATATTGTTGTAAGTGGTATCCCATTTGTTAAGAATATCAATGTTTGCGTGGGAAAAGATGGGGATGGCATACTGTAGCCTAGGGAGCAAGACACCTCTAGCCACCAAGATTCTGGCAGCAGGGGTAAGGGAGTGACGCATACGGTAAGTGGCACCAATCATTATGTTAACGGATCTTGATACCTCATTTATATGAGAAGAGAAATCAAGAACGGGGTCCAGTGTCACTCAGATGTATTTAAAGGAATCAGTGGACAAGACTGCAGACCCATCATGGCAACGCACGCAGAGCTTAGGGGTCCCGGCATGGACTTTTCTAGCCGACCCGAAGAGCATAGCCTGAATCTTTGGTAGATTGAGGATTAGGGTGTTAGACAGGAACCAGGACTGAATGTTTTGGAATGCAGATGATTACCCTTGCATTACTTGCTACTAGCTCGTTGCCGCCTGCCTCACCCCATCCAACTATCACCGCTGCCAGCATAGTAAGGTAGTCTTCCTACAAGCATCTGAGATCTGAGTTTGGTGCTTGCAAGCTTTTCCAGGATTGGCTGTTTTCTGTCTATGTTTTATCCCAGACTGGCTACTGATGCTACCACCAGACTGCATCTTCCAGCACTATTCTTTTGCTTGAGCCATTTTCTCTTGTTATTATTATTAATGTACAAATGTGTTCTAAACTGCTTAGCTGATTGTACTGAGCTTATATAATTTTACTGTTGTGCTTAGTTGGTTACTGTGCCTAATCAATATATAAATTTATTAATGTGCCAAGTTAATAATTAATTTAAATTCTTCTCTCTGTGTTCTTTCAGTTTCTCTAATAACTCCGCCTTGAACCTGGCACTGACCAGCACTATACCTTGCTTTGTCTCTACATTGCCCTTCTTTGTAAATTCTCAGAAATTAATAATTTAACCCTCCTGTCTCTGTTCTCTCACTCTCACTCTCTCTAAACTCCCTTACAGAACTGGCATTGCCCTACCCCACCCCCTGTTTTTCTTACGATCCCACTCTTCCTCTGGTGCTAATTCCTGTCCTCTGTCCAAACTGTTTTTACTGCCTCCTCTGGCACCCTGCTGTGCCCCTGTCTTCTCCACTGGCTACCATCTTTGATATACCTATTGCTAAACCTCTTTCTTCCCCTACGGGTCAGAGACCCTCTGACAAAGGTTCTCTGCTTCCAGGGGTTGCAGCAATTTCACCAGCTCACCGCTGCCCACCTCACCCTGTCCAGCTATCACCGCTGCCAGCATAGGTTTTTTTTTTCCCATTAGCAAGTTATACTGTACTTCCAGCAGAGGGACACAGTCTTTATCTAAAGCAATCCCTGCCTGTTGTTCATATAGATACCTTCCTAAACTACAGCGACCCCCTCCATCTGACCAGCACTCCCTGCTTACAAATTCCTCCTGTTCCTAAATCAGTTGTTCACCACTTTCTCTGCCTTTATGAGCAATGCATCCCCTAATCTCCTCTCTCCCCCCTGTTCTACTCATATCCCTCTCTTTACCACCTGCACTTGCTCACTACTCATCTATTGCTAATAACTCTCCCAACCCCATCAGTTACTATCTCCAATCCCCCACCCACATCCATGCTATCACCCCCCCATTTGAAATATGGTCTCACTCTACCACCATTCCTCATGCGGCTTTGATAATGGTGTCCACTTTCACTGCGGTTCGCTACCTTCTTCTTCATCACTCATCCACTCCTTACCTCCTCGCCAGCCCCTTCAAACTCCCCTAAGCTCCACTTTCTCATACTCACTCTCCTCTTGTTCTCCACCAGGGATATCCACCCTAACCCAGACCCTATTGCCCCTAGCTCCTCTGGTGCTTCCTTCTCTACTACCTCCCCCTGCTCTCTTCTCTCAGCCCTCCCAAAGAGCTTAAAGATCCTACATCTAAACACCCACAGCTTGTTGCAAAAAATAGAACAGATTCAGATCATGGTGTGCACTCTAAAACCAGACATTCTAATCATCTCAGAAACTTGGCTAAGGAGCACTATCCCTGACCACTTGGTCTCCATTCCTGGCTACTCACTGCTAAGGCAAGACTGTGCTGGCAGGGGTGGTGGTGTGGCCATTTATGTCCTAACCTCCATCCAATATTCCATCATCTACTCATCCTCAAATCCTGAGACCTATGATGGCCTAGCTATCCATGTGACAATCCCCTTCACTCTCTCAATCTTTGTAGCCAGCATTTACTGCTGCCCAAATGTCCATCCTTCAGTCGCGCTAGACCTCCTAACCTCCACCACTTCCCTTGCTCGCTCTGGGAAATTATTCATCCTCGGTGACTTCAATATAAATTGGTTGTCACCTAAAACTACCAAATTTAAAAATGAAATCAGACACTTAACCTCTCCCAACTGATCTCTGAACCCACCCGCCCAAACCACAAGACATAACAACACTCCCTACTCGACTGGGACCTTACCTTCCACCCACAACGCATCATCAGCTCTGGTGTCCTCCCCAATGCTCTCAGAGACCATAACCCAATAGTCATAGTTAGGAAAGTTCACAGAACTAAATCACCACACAAAACCATACAATTACGCTGTTTCAAGTCTCTTGACCTAGAAAACCTCTCCTGAGTAACCTTGCCACTTCTGACTGGGCCCCCTAACCTCCTTCCCCTCAGTTGATAAGGCCCTTGCCTACTTCAAAGAAATATTTCTTGTAAGCTGGAATGCCTTTGTCCCACTCAAACAAACCAGAGTCAGAGTTAACCACTTACCATGGATAACCCTTGAACTTCTGACCTGCCTCAGGGCTAGAGATCAAGCCTGGAAGTGTCATAAAGCTACCCAGCATCCTAGTGACCTCGCGAACTACCACATGCTCTGAAATACTTGCACCACGGCTATAAGGTTAGCTAAGTCCGAATATTTCAAATCTGCCTTCATCACCAACATAAATTCTCCTTCAAAGTTCTGGAAGGTGGTCCACACCCTATTTACCTCCTCTTCTCGCCCTCCACCAGTGCTTAAAGTAAATAGCTGGCTAGTGTCTGACCCACCAGCCATAGCTGCAGAATTTAACTCCTACTATACCTCCTGTGCCACTGAGCTAATGAAATCCCCCCTCCTACCCATCACCCCCCCCTCTACCTGTGTGCCCCTCTACCACCCTCCCACCTCCCTTCTTTTTTGCTACTGTAACACCAAATGATGCCATAAGTGCCCTCCTCACCATCAACCCCTCTAAAGATGCCTCCCCTGATGGCCTTGACCCAAAACTCCTCTCCCTCTCTGCTTAGGCCATTGTCTACCCTCTCTCAATAATCCTAACTCTCTCATTCTGTACGGCCTCAGTCCCCTCTTCATGGAAACATGCAGTGGTTCCCCCGTTACCCAAAGGGGGTGACCCCTCATCCCCTAGCAACTATTGCCCCATTTCTCCTCCCCACACTTGCCAAGCTTCAAGAACACATCGTCCTCTCCCAACTCACTTCTTTTCTATTTGACATCTCCTTTTTCACCCCTTTCCTGTCTTTTTTCAGGAAAAACCACTCAACCATCACCTCTCTCCTATGGCTCACAGACTCCATCCTAACCAGGATGGACAATGGCCAAATTACCTCTGCCATTTCTGTCAACCTGGCCAAGGCCTTCAAAACCATCTCTCACTCCCTTCTCCTCAACTCACTCCTGGCAGCTGGCCCATCTCCCTCCGCCACAAACTGGTTCAAGGCCTACCTTATTGGCAGAACCCAATCAGTTAAGATCTTGGATGCCACTTCCCCTCCCCTCCCGATTAGCACTGGTGTCTCCCAGGGCTCTGTATTAGGGCCCTTCCTATTCTCCATCTTCTTAAATTAAACTTCCCTCTGTTTGCTCCCTGTCCTCTGCTATACATATGTATGCTGATGATACAGTCCTGCATGCATCTGGCTCCTGTCCTGCTGAGGTTACAACCAGCTTACAGCAAGACTTCGACAAGGTTCAGCTCTGGTTTGCTAACCATCAACTTTTCCTCAATGCCAAGAAAACTGTCTCCTTGACCTTTATCACTAGTCGGAGACTTTCTAGGCTTCCCTCCCTACCCATTTTCCACACCCTTTATGGGACTTTACTTGAGGACACATCCTCCTTCAAGTACTTAGGTGTTTGATTGGACCAACACCTAAACTTCTCTGGACATATTGATGCCATCCAGAAAAAAGTGTGCCCCAAGCTCAGTGCCCTGTTCAGGAACCGTAGTTGCATCCATCCTATGATGGCTAGGCGTGAACTTGTTCAGAAGATGATACTGCCCATTTTTGATTACTGTGATGTAGTCTATGGTGCTGCCCCCAAGTCCTCCCTGGCAAGACTGGACACCCTCTTCAATTCCTTCTGTCGCTTTGCCCTAGATGCCCCCCCCCCGTACCCACCATTGCGATCTTTGTCATGCCCTATCCTTCCCCTCTCTTACAAATTGGTAACTCTCACACTGTGCTAAATTTACCTCCAAGCACTGGTTGGGTGAGCTCCCTCCTACCCTCACCTCCCCTTTATAACAACCCCATCCTCCTATTCCCTTAGATCAACCAACTCCTGCACCCTGGTAGTCCCCACAGATCCATCCTAATTGGCCAATCCGCTTACTCTCACCACCTCCCAAAAATGTGGAATTCCCACCCCCTCAAATCCAGCACTCATCCTCTACCTACTCCATTAGCTCTGCCATCAATAATTATCTTGCATCTAGCTGCTCCTGCCATGTCCCTCCCTAATTCCCTCCTTTGAGCCCAGGATAAACCCTACCCCTCTACCATCACCTTCATTTTACCCTGTGCACCCACCCACCCCAAATTTCTAGCTCTCCTCCCCTTCCCCCAAAATGCTCCCTCTTACTGTCCTCCCTTGATCACTCACAGAATGTAAGGGGACCCCGAATGCTCCTCATGGGTCCATGTATCCTGATAGACTATTGATTAGGCCCCATTCTCTCCAAAGATATGAATTATCTCCACCTCAAGGGTTCAATTTGCACTGTCTCCCACTCCTATCACTCTTTTAATCCCTATCTACTGACCTTCCCCAATCCCCTGACAGGGTACCCTGCATTCTGAAGGGTCCTCTCTTGGGTTAGGCCCTATTTCCCTTCTAGCATTTAAGTCACACCTCCTCCTTCTCTTTCTCCTCCCTCTTTAATCCCTACAGCCTTATCCCCCTTTCTATCTAGCCCCATAGCCCCCTTGCAGGGTTCCCCACATCCTGATGGGGTCTCTCAGGGACACTGCCGATCCCCTCCTCTCTGGTCCCCTCTAGTCCCCTTGCAGGTTTCCTAGCATCCTGAAGGGGTCTCCAGGGACACGACTCTTCCCCTTACCCCACCTCGCCCTTTCCTCTCCTTTTCACTCTTCTCTTTCACGTAAGTATTTGTTTACTTATTAACCTGGCACTTTTATTGTCCACTCTTTCTGCATATTATGCACAACACTGTTTTAACACTGATTGTAACACCTGCCTTACAACTGTATGTTAATGTTGATCTTGTAACTTGAATGTAACTTGAACTTGACTCTTCCCCCTCCCCCCACCTCACCCCTCCCTCTCCTTTCCCCACTTTTCCTTCACGTAAGCACTTATTTACTTATTAACCTGGCACTTATTATTGTCCACTCTTCTACCTGTTATGTGCAACACTGTTGTAACAATGTTTGTAACTCTTGCCTTACAACTGTATGTTAATGTTGATCTTGTAACTTGAATGCTGAATGTCTCACTCCTATTGAACCCCTTCCCCCTAGGTCGCACCGGGAGACGAGCGACTTGTCGCTCAGTGTGCCTTCCTGGTGAAACATTTCAATAAATAAAGAAATAAAATGAAACTGATATGCTCACAGTCACCCTTTTGATTTATTCTGCAGAATCCACCCACTCTCTCTGTACTGGCGGAACCTAGTCTCGAACCCACTTCTAAATGACCTAACCTTTCTGAGGTGCCCATTGTAATACTTCCAGTGGCACAGTCATTCCACAGCTGTTACACCTTGCGCCAATGATCATCATGCTGCTGTGGCTGTAATAAAAAGGGCAATCCCTTCCCCAACCCACGCATCAAATATAGTCCCCCCCACTGTACTCATGCTGAGGTGATATTAACTGAGGTGAGGGATACATGTGTAATAAAATAATACATTTGCAGAGAAGGTAGTTTTTCCTTTTTCTTTTAATGGGACGGCAATCATCATTCTGCTACAGTATTAAAAGAACAGGTGATCTCTTCCCCCACATGCACGCCAAATACACTCCCCACCACCTTCCCCACCCAAGTCCCACTGTCTTAAATTTTCACTCCCTGTCCCCCACCAAACCTCCCTGTGGTCAGCACAACCTTCCTCCTCCACCAGCACCCACAAAATATTAACTGGCTATGAAAAAAGAAATGTTCCCCCAGAGCAAAGCATCTGCTCTGTTCAATGCCAACTCCCTGTCCCATTTCATAATGGCTTTAACGAATGAATGGTGATGTATTAGCTCCTAGTAAGAACTGACTGGTTGAATTTTCAACCAATCAGGTTTTACTAGGAGCTAAGACATCACCATTCATTTACTAAAGCCATTATTACAAGACAGAAGTCGGGACTCGACACTGAACAGAGCAGACACCGTACTGGGGGACCTTTTTCTTTATTTTGCAGAATAATATTTTATGGGTGCTGGAGGGGAAGGTGATGGGGACCGGAAGGTTGGATGGGGGTCTAGGAGTAAGAATTAGTGACGGTGAGACTCGGGTGGGAGGTGGGAGAGTGTATTTGCAGTATGAGGGTGGGGGAAGGATTACCTGTTCTTTACATCTACAGCAGTAGGCATGATGTTTGCCAAGGCAGCGAGGGGGTGGTGGGTGGGAGGAGGGTGCCATTGGGGAAGGGTCATTGGGGGGTAATAGTTTTCAACACTAAATTTGCCTTGTTATTCACCAGCAAAGTGGCCATTCACCAGATGAATTTTGGCCGATCCACCTGGCGAATAATAAGGTGAATTGCAGTCCCCAGCTCTGCGAATTTGCCAAAATTCATGATTTTTTCACAGAGTGAATTTCAGCAGCTTCACACATCTCTAGCCAGAACACAGTCCAGTACCTTAAAGTAGTTCCGCAGAGTGCTGCAGTATGCTGGAGGGAGCAGAACAACTAATTGGCATTTAAGCACTTTTGTCATATGATATGTTGTGACATGTCATTTACTATGTTGCATCCTGGCTGCCTCTGTTGTACTACCCTACAGCAACTGTGCAGATCTTCTGAACTGCTTCAGTTCAAATGTATTCAGTACCGGCATCCTAACCTGTCCCAGCACCTACCATTCTATTTGCAATCATTCAGCCTCCTACCAACCTTTCCTATCTTACTAGTCCAACCAATTATTCCCATTATATTGCCTAAGCATTTCTAACAAAAGGAGCCTTATGGTCCATTGAATAAAAGGGCTTTACCCCTGGGTCAATGGGTCTGTGGGTAACACATGCCATGCCATGTCCTCACTGAGCAATATTTAAACCATGCATGCCCAAGCAGACATGCATTTCTTTGCTACCACCATCCCTGTCTCCTCCTCCAGCGGCACCTCTCTCTCCTTCTGGAATTTCTTGCCTTTCTTCCTTAAGGTACCTTTGTTCCAAGAAGACTTTGAAGATGCAGAGTAAATTAAGTAAGGCATCAGGGCAGGCATGACAGACTCATAATCTTTTTTTGTTCTTATTCATATACTGTATGCATCTGTGTACCTTGTCCCTGTGGTATCTCAAGAAGTGGAACCTTCCGTAAGAGGGTTTCTGTATCCTGAGAGCACTGTGACAGGGTTGAATAAGGCTTTGCCCCATTTGTTATGCAGAAAGAGTTTAAATGCAAGGTTCTGTTCTATCCTCTCCTTTTCCACCTCTTCTCTGTCTGGTTGTGCAACTAAATTTTCTTGTGAGACCTAGGAACTGATCACTCTGATGGTCACAATTCTGCACCTTTTGTTATCTCTCTGCCTTCCCTTGCTATTTCTGTCTTTTCTTTCCCCTTGAATATCTCCAGTTATAAAAAAATATATCTGCAACTCTGTGTAAAACTGTATGTGAAACTGGGATCCCTTTGTTTAAAAAACGTATATAGTTATGTTGTACTGTTGAAATGACTGCAAAAAAAAGCTATTTGGAACTCAAGTGGTTAACCCGAGGTGCAGTTTTTAAGCCTTTTGCAGAACTGTAAAAAAGAGGTCAGTTCTGGGTCACTACGTTCTTTTTGCTGCACCTACATCAAAACTTACAAGAACATTCTGTGAGAAGCAGGTTCTCTTAATGAGTTCCCAAAGACTTATAAGAGCAGCAATGCTTTTGCTAGAAACAAAAGGAGAGTGAGAGACTGAAACTTGGAATTAAAAGATACTCTCAGAAGAAGGACTTAGTATTCTTTGTACTGCCTTTGTAAATAGTTATACAGAATAATTTTTAATGTTTTATTTTGCTGTTATTGAGAAAAATAAAATGCCTTATTGTGAATTTTGAAACTGCTTCTGGTCGTCCTATGCTTCCTGACCTGTGCCTCGACAACAGGCACCACAGAAGGATGGTAGTCCCTGTAGCAGGGACAGAGAAACTACTACCCTGGAACAACTGTACTTCTCCCCTGAGCTACTTCAGTAAAAACATACTCAGTTCCTGCCATCCTAACCTGCTCAAAACCTACCACTCTACTTTCAGTCATTGTAGTGTCTTGCCAATTATTCCAATCCTATATTTCCTACCAATCATTCCTCTTACGTTTCCAAAGCATTTCTACATAAGGAGTTCACTGGACTTCTGTTTAGCTCCGGACAAGGTAAATCAGAAAACTGTTACCTTGCAGATATCAGAAGCTGGATAGTCTTTAATTAATTGAAGCTAAATTCAGAGAAAACAGAGTTGCTTCTTGTGGGCCCTGATCACCTTAACTCATTCATTATAGATAACCTAGGGCTGGCCATCACTGATAGGGTATACCTTAAGGGTTTTTTATTGTGTCTTGTGTGCTGGAAACAGGTATTTTTTTTTATAGTTAAGAGTGTACACATTTTAAATTTCAGAGAACATGAAAGAACAAAACCCAGGCTGCTTGCTCCACAGTTGCCATCTTTGTATTCCTTGACTTGTTCCGATGCCCCCATTTAAACTGGGCCCTGTTGCTACTCATTCTCTAAGTACACCTGACCATCAGGTATCATCAGAGTCTGTCCATTTACCATATGTATACCAACTCTGTGTCCAGACA
Organism: Neoceratodus forsteri; assembly: GCA_016271365.2. NCBI lineage: Eukaryota > Metazoa > Chordata > Ceratodontiformes > Ceratodontidae > Neoceratodus > Neoceratodus forsteri. Next base: position 799,716,237 of record CM028132.1, on the reverse strand, counting down.
GAAATTGATTTGAGGACACCAAGGTCCTGTTTACTGAAGACAGACTGCACCCTGTGTCCTGGAATTCAGTGATCTTTTTTCCATTCTATTCAACCTTATGCATGGACTGTGCAAAGCTGGCTAGAACTGTTCCCACAGCACAGTTAGATATATTGTACACTATATATGAAAAAAAGCAAAAAGCAGTCAGTGCCAAGCAGCACTGCACTATATTACTAAGTTAGTCCATGTGACCTCCTGGCAAAGGGATGGTCAAGGACAAGAAAGGTTCATGAACCATAGTTAACTCTAGACAGGCAATCAGACAGACTAGACAGACCCCTAGGCATTCTTCTGACATCAGTTTTACTATTTCTACATTTACTGTACCTTAACTATTTTTTCACCAGCCCCGTTGGTATGCCGACCGCATGGCAAAACTGCAACAGCAAAGACCATCACAGTGACAGGACTTCGGCAAATACCTCGGGTCGCTGTGATGATCTCTGCTGGCACCAGGATGGCATCGTCTGGTATTTTTCCCCCTCCCCCGAGACAACTCTTACTTGGAGTTGTATCTTTAGAGACCGGGGAAGGGGGGGTCGAAGTCCCCCACATGGGGAGTTCAGGGGGCATAGCCCCCTGATAGAAATACTGAGACATCCCCAACAGTGCAATGCTGACACTTGGAATTGTGGCTGTCACTGTCGGGGATGTCGGTGAGACAGATATCACCTCGCTAAAGTAAAACCAGCTTTTTTTAGCGTACAGTAGTTAGCCCTCTCTTGCCTACTGTAGTATTTATAGTTTCATGCATTGTTGTAAATTAGTTATGTAACCTCTCCCCAGCAGCCTTCCCTAGTTTCTATCAGCAGGGCTGCTCCTCTCACATCTAGGTGCCACTGAGAGGGGAGGGGTAGTCATTACAAATAGTTTACAGTTACTCTGTGTACCCATTACTTCTACTACAGAGCCTGCCATTCTTAGACAGGCAAACCAAGTGTGGTAACTACCTGGCTCACACCTGGGGGGACCATTTAGCATGGCCATCAACCTGGGTCCCTGGGAAAAAACATTTGCTCAGCATTATGCTAGGTTTGTACTTCTGGTCAGTGGCACCCAAGTAAATCCAGAACTGGAAGCAATAACTGTAATGTCCAAACCAGGTTGGGATTCTAGAGTGTGGCTTTTATTCACATAACACAGAAAATAACAAAGCAAAGATGGACCCCCACAGGGCTACTCTCACTGGTAATGCAGATTACTGAGGTACAGAGCACACTTCCTCACTACAAACCCTCAGGTTCTGAACGGATCTGGGCACACACAGCCCAAACTGGTACACTTCCCTTCTTTTCCTTGACTTGGCACCCCAGCCAGTACTAGAACACTTTTCCATATTGCATGGAGGTTGATGGTGGCTCCCTAAACCACCCACGAGTACATTCCGGCTTTAAGGGAAAATCTAAATCCTATGTCTGGGTGCTTTCCTCAGGCATTGGCCAAATGCGCCTAGAGAAAACATAGGTGCCCAAACTGAACCCGGAGAGATAAACCTGGTTACTCCAGATGGGGGGGGGTCTCCCACCTTTTGCTCCCAAATCTGTACTCGGCCATTCATTTGGTTACAACACCTTTCTCTGAAACACTGTTTGTAGATGCTCTCTCAAAATGTTTTTCACATTTAGCATTCTACTTTTCACTGGAGGTGTCCTGACTTTAAAAGTTCTGTATGTAGCTATGTCTTTACCCTAGACCCTCACTGTTGCAGATGCTTCTAAGTCATGCACAGTTTAAAAAATAGGCATACTACTTGTCTAGTGTACCTACCCGGTAAACAAATAAAAGTTCTGTACTTGGCAAGTCTCTTTTTGACCCCACAGTAGGCAGATACATTTACTTAAAACACTGTCTCAGTGAACAAAGTCTCTTTATCAGAGAAGACCTCACCATGGTATGCAGGTGCCCCAGGGCTTTTTCCCACAACAGAATCTCTGGTACTCACAGAACAACACGACTCTCAGGCAGCTTCTCCCTCTCCAGGCTGAACCAGGGGATTGCCCCTGAATTCCTGGAATTCCCCCCATCCCTCTGGGGATGGGACACTGGAACAACTTCTAGGAACACTCTCTACCACTTCCTTCTACAGGTCTTCTGTGTTCCTCTCTAGGGTGAGAACACACAACCCCTTCTTCTGAGGTAGCTCTATATCAGAGATAGGCTCTGAGGAGCTGCGCTCTGCAGCACTCCTCACTCTCCCGAGTCTCCAACCAGACTGCTCCCTGAAGACTGACTTGAATTCCTCAACGTTCTACTGCTAACCTCTGCAGCTAGCATTCCATTGTGGCTTATGCTGCTGTGAGAATTCTAAGGTGGCATCATCACTCCAGCTCAGCAGAAACTGAAGACAGAGTGTGACAGTGTGAAACTCATTTAACTGGCATCTCACAAGCTGTCTCTCCCTGCCTGTCACTGATTCTAAGTGGGATTCTAGTAACCCCTGGGAACAAGGGGGTTACACCCCCCCTGCTGCTGTGAGAATCTAAATTTTTACTTTCCATCACTCTCATCCCTGCTTCTAACCTCAGTGCCCTCTCATCTTTCTTTTGGTGTGTCTCCTTCACTTCCTTTTTGTTTTTCTATTTTACCTCTCAGCCAAAGTTATTTTTTATGACTAGTTGCTCTTAGGCCTTCCCCCCTTTTCAGTCTCTGTCTTCCCTTCTTTCTCCTCCAGTCTCTTCCTACCCTGCACCACTGCTTTCCTCTTCTCCTAGCTTCTTCTGTCCCATTATTTGTTCACCTTTCTATCCTCCCCTATTGCTCTTTTCCTCCTTCACCACTAACTCCCCTTACCTCAACCCTCTACCCTACCATGTTCCTCCTCTTTTTAGTAGTCTCCATTCCTCAGACCCTTCACCCACGTTTCCTGCTCTGCAACCCTCTCCTCTTCAGCATATCCCCACTATTACCTCCTCTCATACCTCTTCCCTTTATCCACTGCTGTCTTTTCTTCATTCTTTCACTTAACCTAGAAGCACTCTGGAGGTCTATCTCCCACTCTCCTACCCCATCTCTACTCTGTTCATCTTCCCCACTTCCAAGGAAAGTCTAATTCTCTCTCTCTTTCTGGGTTATCATCACCATGCTGTTTCTGCTGTCAGGAGATGTTCAGTTTAACTCTGGGCCCTCCACTCTAGTCACCCCTCTCCCCTCAGGGTGAAATGTCTTCTATCTTAATGCATAAAGCTTAGTTCCTAGTTGGATCTACTTAGGCTATGGATCCTGCAGTACCTAACCAATGTCTTAGTTATCACCAGGTTCTGGCTGTCTGCCTGGCTCAGTGATGCAAACAGTAGAACCACCCCAAACTAGGACAGTGCTTAGGGTAAACAAGGTCAGACAATACAACCAGGTGAGACTTTGCACTTTTCATCCACCACAGGCATTAAACTTCCTCATGCCTGCAGTGGATGACAAAAGCAAGGTCTAGCCTGGTTGTGTTGCCAGCTTAGTGATGTGGATGTTGTGATTCCAAGGTATGCAGTTCAAAGACAGTATCATGAGAAGTGAGGGGTGGTGTGGCTGTATATTGATCAGAGCATTGTGATGTCATACTCCAGTCCTGTACCTCCCATAAGCTTCACCTATATAAGCTCTTTTTCCCTTCCACCTTACCTGTTGTCATCTGCAGCATCTACACCTACCCCAGGCTAAGATGATTCCCTCTCCAATCTACTCCCCTTCCTTTCCAGTTTTGTAAGTTCCTGATCCTTAAGGGCCTTAATGTAAATAAGTTTTCCCCCTCCTATAAACCTGCAAAAAATGAAATCCCTTATCAACACTAAGCTAATCACTGAACCTACTCACAAAAAATCCTCATGCATTCAACCATTTTCTCACCGACTGGGTCCTCTACTGTCACCCTCCTGTGTAGTCTCAAACCTGGTACTCTTACCTAATGCCCTCTATGACCACAGGATTATCAATGGGTCTGCGGGATCCACCACCCTAAGCCCCTCTCAAAGTACTTCTGGTACAGGTCATTCAGGTCACTTGACCTGTTCTCCCTTCTGGATGATCTTTATCAAAATGAGTGATACCCTTTTTAATGTCCTCTGACATTGATGAAATTATTTTCGTTTTCCTGTTCAAATTCATGGCACAAACAAGCCGGCTTCAGGAGGTCTCATTTCTGGACCCACCTTTTCTGGATTACAGTGGAGCTTAGTACACAGTTAATAGCCAGAGGCTTTGCCATCTCCATAAGGCCTCTACCTCCCCTGAGCACTTACTGCAGTCCAAGCAAATCTGCAACACCAGCGCTATGGCTGCCATGGATGCCAAGGCAACTTACTTTAGAGCTAACCTTCAGAACCTCCAAATATAATCAGCCAGGTTTTGGATGGTTTTCCATTTCATTGTTTACCCCTTCCCTGTTGACTACCGTCATCCTTAAACATGTCAGCATAGGGTCATTTCCACGAGCCTGAAAACAAATCAAAGACCTCCCTATCATCAAAGGGGTTAATAGTTTGCTAGATTACCAGGTAGGTTAGATGTAAGAAGGCCAAAGCCCATCGAGAATATCTCCCACAGCAGTGTGGGTGTACTAGCTGCATCTTGTGCCCCAGTTTAGATGGTTGTCAATTCTACTTTTGAAGGGTTACTTCTCATCTCTGGAGTATTACCATCCAATCTGTCTTCTCCTTGCACTTCCCAAGGTGCAGTACAAACTTGTTGTTTCAAAGTTCACCTCCTTCCTCTCTTTCTGTTACAGTCTGGCTTCCATAAATCCCACTCCACCATTTCCTCTTTTCTTCAGGTCACAGACTCCAACCTGAAGTTGTTTTATTTAGAATGCCTTGTTAGGAAAGGCACACTAAGCAGAAGTTCATTTTTAGGTGCAACCCAACAGAAAATACACAGTGTGGTTAACTGACTTGCTCAAGGTCACAGTGTGCTAGTGGCAGCTGTGGGGTACAAACCAGGATTTTCTCTGTCTCCAGGTTCACAACTCTGTGCTCTTGACATTAGGCTATACTGCCTTCCATCCCTGAAAGATAAGAATCAAGGGCAAATACCAATACTATATTTCTCAACCTAGCCAAGGCCTGTGATGCTGTGGTCCATCCCATCCTCCTTGATAAGCTGGCATTGGCTGGACTTTGTCCTAGCAGTTGACTGGTTCCACTCCTAACTCTCTGTCATTAGTTGGTCCTGGATGGTAATGTCATACCCCCCCATCAGATGTGGTGTCCCACTAGACTCATTCTAGGGCCTATCCTCTTCTGTTTATTACCAAATGGCCTTCCCACTGTCTGTGTCTCCTCGCATATTCACATAGACTTGAACATGGATGACAGTGTACATTTTCCTTTAAGTTGAAATCATTTTTTTTCCTTAGTTCAAAAATGTCCAGTGCTGATTCTTTTCAAACTAGCTCACACTTAATGCCAAAAAGACTGTCTCTAAGTCTTTTAGCACTAAGCAGAGGCTAGACAGGTTGCCATTATGCTGGTCTTCATAACAATTGAGTGTATCCCCCCAGAAGTCCCCCACTTCAAGTATCTTGTTTTAATTCTGTATCAGCCTTTGATTTCTCTACCCACATTGATGACTTGCATAGGGCACTGTGATCCAAGCTTGGTAAGCTATTTAGCAACAAGCCCTGCCTTTCAGTCCTAGTTTTTCACAAGACCATCTTCAAGATAATTCTGCCAGTGTTTAACTATGTGGACATGATCTACAGTGCTGCCCACAAATCCACTCTTGACAGACTAGAACCACCCTTCCATTTTGCCCTCAAGTGTACATCTCATATTCTCCATTGCTCATTTTGCCTTAACATCTCATGAGGCTAGTTGCTTCACTTCACCGTTCCTCCTTTCCATGGGTACCATTTAGGGGGTGCAGTTGCCCCCCACATTGCAGGCCATTGTTATTTTTTTGTCTTATTAAATGAGAAAATGCACCCCCAACAATCATACCAGCGCAGGCCTTTTAAATGCACACAACTGACCTCTTGAGTCTTGGCTAGATTCTGGCTGTCTCGGAGCAAGCAGCATGTGTGGCCAGTGGCATGAGGATGAGCCTACGAGGAGGCTGGGCTGGTATAGCATGGACAGAAGGAGCTAGAAACTTGGGGTTGGTCCAATCCAAGTTGCTGCTCCTCCTCCTTGTTCTCTGTCAGCCGATGTGGGACACAGCTTGAATCTGGCAGCTCGGCACTTTGAAGTGCACAATGCACTGCCTCACCCAATGACAGGCAATGATGCAGAGAGGACTCGGGGAGACTGGAGTGAGAGAGTACTGAGCACAGCTGTCAATGTAGCTATTTAAAAATACTTGTTAGAACCAGGAACCAGAGCAGATTTTTATTGTCAATGGATGATGTCGGGAGGAGAAGGAGACAAGGAGTACTTCTTGTTTGTGACCCGCAGACCCGGAGCTTGCCTAGGTCTGTTCATTGTCAGTCAGGTGTTGGAATTTTATTCTCATGATCAGGCGGCACCACTGGCCCAGAGTAGGTCAAGTTAGTAGCTGCACACCTGCACCGAATGAGCAGAGGTGGAGAAAAAGGACCACAATCTGCTTCTTGACTGCTGGATCAAATCAAGTGCCACTTAATTGTGAGGTAGGTCATCAGCACCTGGTGTACAGAGTCCTTACACTTTATTGCTGACACTGTTCATTTCTTCTCAAAAAGTGTACACAAGGAGACTTGGTGCTCTACAGTTCAAACAAATCACATATATGCAAACCAAAAGCTGGAGCACTCTCACCCATCTTCAAATTCCACCAGGGTGCTTCAAGTAAATTATACATTTTTATTAATTAAAAAAATGACACATATCACCTGACGCATTTACTTGAAGCGCCCTGGTGGTATCTGAAGATGGGTGAGAGTGCTCCAGTTTTTGATTTGCATATATTGCTGACACTGTGTAGCCAGCTGGTGGTTGGTTGGGGAGGAGCCCCGGGAAGAATGTTCTGCTGCTGCAGCTACACTTCAGTTAGTCTGCTCTCTGCTCTGCTGTGCATTAAATAGGGTAAGGTTAAGGAGTGAACTGTGAGAGTCTGAGAGGGAGACAGCTGGTGAGGAGAGTGAGCCAGGCCTGACTTGTATTGGTAGGGAATGGGATTTAAGGTTAAGGAACTTAACTTGCTCTGGCATGATGCCATTGATTTGGCTGACAAGTGACTGGCTTCAGCCTGCTACTGCCCTTGCCCCTACCATAGCCCTACAGTTAACTTAAGTGAGATATAGACATGGTCCCCAATATCTCTGAAGCCCATATCTCTATGTGATTGTGAGCCCAGCTACCCACTAACCATACTGACATTTACTTTTTGGGGCTGGCCTGGGGGCACTTTGTTGAAGTGAACCTCCTTTCAGACATTCAAAGATTATTACTGAACTATCCATTGAGGTAGACCTGTTACAGAAATAGCAGAGGATAAGGGATACAGGCTGGAAGACCCAATGAGGACAACAGGCAAGGCTGAAAATGAGAAAGCTCCAGTTTTATAAAATGTGTTTCAGTAATAAACATTTTGTGAAATACAATCTTGTTTGGGGAATTTTGCATATTCAAGTTCTGCTGAGGTGATGAAATGTGTGTTTTTTTTTTCTCATTGGGTCTTCCAGCCTGTATCACTTATCCTCTGCTATTTTTAAAACATAGAGTTTCAGGCTCTGTTATGCTCTTAGCTTGTGGTGGCCTACATGCCCCTGGTTCCATCCACACTCAGCCCATGGCACTGCCCCCACTCAGCCCCTGGCTCTGTCCTCGCAGCCCTTCTGATTGGTTGATGCCACCTGCGTTGAAATCTGAAATGATGCCCCTGTTCCTTTCTAGACAAATTCTGTCTCTAATATATTCCTTGCTACCTCGTCATATTTGTCTAACCTCTATTTGTCTGATGCCTGTGTATTGTCTGCCCCCTCCCTTATAAAACCACTATTAGGCAATCTGCATCCCCCTCTCACCTCAGCTTCTAGACTCCCACCCACCACCACCAAGCCACTGTTCCTCCACCTCCCTTCTCTCTCTCTCTCTCCTCTCTCCCCCCTTCTCAGGGATCATATTACCAATAATATGTGCCTACATCCAGTTGTCTTCCCTCTTCCCACTACATTACCCTTTCTCACCTCCATTTTACAACCCCCCCCTTAGCCAGTTCCATCACATTCTCCCACTCTCTTTTCTTCCTTGCCATTTTGTTCAGACATTTCAGGTGTGAGGTTCTCTGTTTTATTTATTGTTTGTTTTGTTTATTTAATCTAGTAACTCCATGGGCCAAAGATCCATTTTCATGGGTGACCAGAGTAACGTAAAAAAGCATACAAATATATGATTATTACAAATACAGATACAAAGATTAGTAGATTTACCCACAAACATACAAATGAGCTAATTTATAAAACATCTACATTCACTATCTCAGAACAGATAATTTCTTAAAAAACCTGTCTAAAACTATGTACTATATGGAAACTCCAAGACAATCAAGCATAGTCAAAAGTGAATAAAAAAAATGGTAAATTATAAAGCATTGTTTTTTGACCAGCTGATGTTTTCATTCTTAGAACAACAAAGTATTGGTAAACTGATGAGCGAGTTACAACAGAACTGATGTGTTTTATAAAAATGGAATGTAAAATGGTAGTGGCCTTATTTAATGTTACCTTTTTTGCTACAGTAGGATCCCAAGTTGGTATTTGTACCTGTACTCAAGAAGAAGCCAACCTACATGCTTAAGCAGGACACAATGATGGATCCGAGATGGCAGCTGAGAAGTAAATCGTGCAATTTGATTCAAAAGAACTTTTACTCTTGTTAACAGCCCCTCCCCAGCAGAATAATTAAATAGCAGGCCATAATCCATGACTGGTATTGAGAAACTTTGGGGCAAAAGTAACCCGGTTGGGGGATTTAATAAAGAATTCAAGCGATAAAGTGCACTAAGTCTTTGATGAACCGCATTAACCATGTTAGTAATATGATTTTCATATGTCATACCTTCATCTACTGTATGTTCAAGATATTTAAAGTATTTAACCTACTCAGTTTCCACCCCTTTAACAGTATACAGTAAAAGAATAGGTTCATCATTCAATTTCTTTGTTTCTATTAAGTTTTAATTTTACTGTTCGGGAATAACCTTTAGGCAACAAGTGCCTATTTTCAAAGGTGACACAGTCAGTTGATATTATACAACAAGGAATACAACATACAGTATAAGAATACATTAGAAACAGAAACATTGAAGCTGTCAGCAGATAAGGACCTCTTGGCCCACCCAGTCTGCCCTATATTCCCTACATACTGTGCCACTGCAGACCTTACTCGATCTCATGTCTCCCCCCCCCCGCCATGCCTTACTTCTAAGGTCCTCTTTTGTCCATCCCATGCATTCTTGAATTCTGTTACCGTTTTAGCACCCACCACCTCTGCTGAGAGTCTGTTCCAGGCGTCCACCACCCTCTCCATGAAGAAGTATTTTCTCACATCTCCTCTGGGCCACCCCTGGGTTTCTGTGCCCCAAGTGCATGATCTTGAACTTTTTTTACATTGAAACACAGTTGCCATTCCCTTGACCATTTTTCTAGCTCTTTCAGATCATGACTGTCAGTCTGTACAATACAATTATCAGTCAGTGGCACTGACAGTTACTGAAAGTAATCACGAATTGCAAGATCACTCAAATGCATTTATAAACCATTTTAAAAATGCCCTAAGTGCTGACTATTCATCACTCTCAGAGGTTATGAATTCCATGCTTTCACTGCCCTGTTTCTATAAAATTGTTTGCCCTAATTTTGTTCTACAACTGGATACTTCCAATTGCAAGTTCACTATTGATCTTGTATTATAGGAATTTGAACTTTTTTTTATAACTCAGTTTTATTGAGCAAGTAATATAGAAGACATTACATTTTTTGACATTGATACAGTACATCAGGTACATTGCTCCATATGAATACATCATTAGAAATGGAAAAAAAGTAATCATGATCAAAAACCAATCTGACCCCAACTGTTTTTCAACAGGGTTATGCAACACCCAGTGTCCACAGTACTTTAATGTCATTGTGTAAGAGTTCAAATTGCCTGAGCCTCCTCAAGCCAGTCTTTAGTTAAGCTCTGTGTAAGTTCAGTCTGTCAATAAATATATGTGTCAGCGTTTACCAAGGTGTAGTCTCCTTTGTTTTTTTATGCCTCTTATATGAGGATGAATGATGCATACAAATGTTCAATATGTCTACTTCAGCCAGCTCTCCCAGAGTCTATGTGTCCCATGGCTGCCATGTGGTTAAGAATGTCTCTCTCTCTGGAGTTGTTGACTGAACTTAAGTTGTTTCATACTATGAACCTCTTCCACCTTCCAAATCCAGCTAAGCAACTGTGGGATTACATCTGACAACCATTGCAGTGTTATACATTTCAATGCAGCAAGCAGGAACATATGCCCCAGCCACCTAAGGTGTTTATTGCAAATTGTAATTGGGAGGATACCTAACACCATACTCTGAAAATTGTGTGGTAAAGGCTTTCCAAGAACCCATTGAACCTTTTCAGGTACCCCCACTCAGTTACTCTGTAGTTCAGGACAGTCACAGAAAATATGACAATGGGAGCTTCTGTCCCCACAGTGCCTCCAACAGAGGTCCATATTAGTTGTCCTGTGTGTTTGTAATCATGGGAGTGTTACAGATCCTGTCACCTTTCAATGAAATTCTTTCCATGTTGGTGAGGGTGTGACTTTACAGCTGGTCTTCAAAACCTTATCCCAGGTATTCACCTCTATCTGTATACCACTCTCCCTTCCCATCTTTGTCTGATTTGCCCCAATGGGTCTATTCTAATTTTCCATAGAAGAGAGTATAAATCTGATATGTAGCTGAATATGGTTTTCAAGGTGGTCCCACACTAAAATATATTTTCTAGTGCATTCTATTCCGTGGTTAGACTGCCTAAATTATTGCCAGTCTGTATAAAATGTCTGATCTGGAGGTAGTGAAGAAATTCTGAGTTTGGGAGGTTAAATTGTTGGGCTACTTCCTGAAAACTTCTGACATGTGTCCCATCAAAACACTGAGTGAACGCAGTGATGCCACATCCCTCCCATAACCTGTAACTTTGATCCTGCAAGGGGGATAAGAAGAGTTTGTGTATCTGATTAATGAGAGGGGGGCCAATTCCATTGCTCAGATATAGGTGTTTCCTGACCTTGTCAAGAATGATAAGTGAATGGGCCACCCTAGGGTTTGTGATCCTCCCTCTTGTGGCCTGTGGGAGAGGATTCAATGGAAGAGCAAATAATGGGATGGCAGTTCCTGCCCTGATTTCCATATTATACCATTGGGATGATAATCTCTGTTTGGCCCATGTGATTAGAGGAGCTGTTTGTGCTGCTAATATAGCTGTAAATCTGTCATAACTAGGCCTCCATTCTCCCTTGGTGTTGTCAAGATTGTTCTTTTAACTCTGGGTCAATGCCTGGACCAAATGAATTTGGAGAGATCTCTTATAACTTTAGATCAGTACCTCTGTGGAATGGCAACTGGTAATGTCTGCAACAAAAATAATTATAAAAAGGGTCTGAGAAATACTAAATTCTGATTGGCTGATGGCATTCCAACAGCCCTACATTAAAAAGCAATAGTCCCAGCAGTGATTCCCTGGACCCCAAAATACTCCGTCTGGTCCTGGATGAAGTCTTTGCCCCTCTCAGTGGCCTACTTAACTGATCCCTCTGCCTGGGGCAATTCCCCACAGCGTGGAAAACTGCCATAGTCATGCCTATTCATAAAGGGGGTGACAGGTCCTCCCCCAGCAACTACTGACCAATCTCCATCCTTCCCCCAAAGCCCTAGAAAAGTGGTGGCCAATCAAATCATTGAATATCTGACTAAGCATGACATCTTGTGCCCGGAGCAGCATGGCTTTCATGCTGGTCACAGTACTGGCATTGCATTAATGGAGTTCTCCAACTTCTTACATTCCTCCCTGGATGGCGGCTCCCTAGCTGGTGCAGTGTTCGTTGACCTCTCGAAGGCCTTCAACACTGTCTCCCACCCTCTTCTACTAGATGCCCTCTGCCACACTGGTTTCTCTGCTGGCCCCCTTGCATGGTGCTTAAGCTACCTATCAGCTCATTCTGAGTGTGTCAAAATCAATTGGGCGCTCTTGGAAACTCGTTCCATCCACTCTGGGGTACCCCAGGGCTCCATCCTGGGTCCCCTACTTTTTAGTCTCTATCTAAACACCCTGCCCAATGCCTGCTCTGGCAAAATGCTTATGTATGCCGATGATGCCATCATTTTTGCCACTCACCATAATCCCACCTCCCTCCAAGACTCTCTACAACACTCCTTCAATGATGCTGAAGCCTGGTTTAAGAAGCGCAGACTCCTCATTAATCTTGAAAAAAACGAAACAATGCTCTTTGCCCACCCCCAAAACAAAGATTGCAACAACCCACTCCTTATCCTCCCTAGCACCCTACAACCGCCAGAACAAGTCTACTCCTACAAATACCTTGAGGTCACTTTCAGCTCAGCCCTCACCTTTCACACCCACATTAATGCCCTTGCATCCACCACTAACACTTGGCTTGGCATCCTTTACTGCCACAAGGACTGCCTCCCCCCCGATGCTCTCTGACTTGCCATTACGTCTTCGGTACTGTCCCTTGTGGACTATGGCCTGCCAGTATATGGTGCTGCTGACACCACTGCCCTCAATAAGATTCGCCTCACCCTAAACAAGGCTTGCAGGCTGATTACTGGTGTCCCCAGGCTCACACACACATGTCAACTCTATAACAGGGCCAAACTCCTTAACCTTGATGAATGGCTCTGCAACCAAACCTGCCTCCTAACTACGAAAACTCTGCTCGGGCTCTCCCCTCCTGGGGTGACTGCCTCCATCCACCATACCCCATCCACTGTCGCAACCCGAACCGCCAACAAGACCACTCTACTGGTTCCCAGAACCAGGACCCATGGTCAGAGGTCCTTCTGCTACAGAGCCCCATTCTGGTTTAATTCTCTCCCTGCAACCATCTCCAATGTCCCCAAAATCTCCACCTTCAAAACCGCCCTTCGGAGCCCACTGTTTAACACTTGCAACTGCTCCTGTCTCTAAATGGTGCTTCACCACTATCTCATTGCACCACACAATGCCCACTGGGCTGAACCCCCCTCACCCCCCAAATTCCCCCCCCCCAGCATCCTGCCCCTGTTGGTACCTGCATGTGCCAAACTGTGTCACTTGAAATGTTAGAAAATTGATCAGTGTATGAAATCATCTGTGTAATTCTAAGTCGCTCATTGTCCTGTATTCTGTAAATTTATTACTCTGTCTGTCCTCTCTGTGACGGGGTACCTTTGTAAATGAGCCCCTGGCTCAAAGGTTACAAATCCGATTGTACAAATAAATAAATAAATAAAATAAAAAAATCTTTCATTAATATACTTGTAGGGCCTGATTACCAGAGCATGGATTTTCTCAGTGATGTCCCACATTTTTAATTAATTCTATTTATAGAATTTAGAGCCACCATGACACTAGACCTGGCAAAGCAAGATAAAAGCCAACTAGCAAAATACATTTGAGGTAAAATGAAAGTTTCCACGCCTGAATACAGACTGCTTTATTGTAAATCTGTTAATGAGTGCTGTCTTATTCCTAACAATCTTGCTCCAAGTAACAGTCTCCCTAACTCTGCTGCTATGCCTATCTCTACCTGTGCCATCAAGATCATCTCACCTATAACTTACAATGGGGGGGCTTGTTGACTGCAGTTTTTTGTTCCACAGCTATCTGTAGCAACCTCGGTTTTTTCTTTATTTAAATAGAAAAATGTTACCTTACCGAAGGTTACCATGGAAACGAGTATGCAGCTCAGTGACAGGCACACACATGGTTAATGGGCTTCCATCGCTCCCACTTATGTACGGTCCTGAGAAGTAGAAATTAGAAACATGATGTAAAACAAAAAGGGCATCCTGGGTTTAAAAAGGGACACTGTCAACCCTAGTTATGTAGAATTTAGTCATCATGCTTTTTCTCTAGATATTGGTCGCCCACTATCACCAGTGTTACCACACCGACAGTGGAGTTTACATTTTGAAGTTTAGGCACCTGTCACAGGCAGCAACATGGTCTGTGTACATGGTCTCCATGACTGCATCATTGTAACTGCCAAGACGTGGCACTCTTACTGAAATTCACTAGGTCGGAGCGTACTGGGCATTTTCTGTTGTTTTCAGGGGAGAAACAGACTGAAGCTCTCTCAAACGGTCATGCAGCTGTGGCAAAAAGTTACTTTTAACTAGACAGAAAGCACACGTGAAACAGAACAAGTGGTTGCTAGCCAAAACAAACTGATTTTTTTAATATATTTTTGAAAGTCTTGTGACCAGGAAAGGCTCACTGAGCCATTACTTGTTTCCAGGTGTGACCTGGAATCAGAAGCTAGAAATGCACCAAAGGTAGCACTCAGAGTAGAAAGAAATAAGAAACAAACTTGCAAGTCAGGCCATCCAATGTAAAAAAAAAAAGTCAAGACCAATCCACAGCACTAACCCCTTTACTAACCAGACCAGGTAGCGAGTTCCACAGAAGCTGAGTCGGCATTGCCGTAGCGAGAACAGAAAAATGAAACAGCTCTCAGGGAACAAGCAGGTGTTGAGCTAAAAGAGGGGTTAGTGCTATGAATCAGTCAACTGTGTTTTTTTTTTGTTTTGTTTTTTTTTACACTGGGTGGCCTGACTTGTATGAGTTTTGTTTTTACTTTTAAATGCTGGTACTTCAGTTCTACCAACGATTTTGCTTTCCAGATAACCAGTTGGTTACCATGGAGACAGCTTCAAGTGCTCTGGCAAAACTCCTGAATGTTCACATTTTGGCAGATGGACTATTTTATTAGAAATCTTGAATTAAATATATTGTTTTTAAAAAAGTACATTTTGAACACTTAAAAAACAAAGAAAGATTTTTATAATACAGTAGCAACAACGTACTCCCGGTGGTTATGTTAATGTTCAAGTTAATCACCTCCTGGGAGCAATATGGCACTCGGCTGTGCCTCATGCTACATTACACCCCAAGGGGTGATTAACTAGAACATTAACACAACCCTTGGTTGTACCTTACTGCTTAAGAGTCTTGGCAGTAAGTTTATGTTAATGGTGCTAATGTTCCAATAGAGTGACAGTGGATGTATATTCCAGCAGGCCCTATCTGATTGCATCACTGTGTACAGTGGGCCATAATTTCTAGTAAATCATTTTGAAGTTTGGGGCATGATCTGCACCCCTAAATATCTAGTCTGGTTGTGTCTGACCCAGATAAAAGGGAGGGTCTATTTAAATTCCATAGTACATTTCCCACTTAGAAGGACTTCTGACTCTGAATAATTCAATCTATAACCAGATACTTTCCCAGATTAGGCCAGAGTGCCCAGCATGGCAGGTAGAGAACATTCCATGCCTGAGAGGAGAAAACTGAGTCATCTGCACAGAGTGATAGTTTATGTGATTCTCGACCCACTTGTATGCCCTTTATTTCCATATTTTTTGTCTGACTGCAATGGCAAGTGTCTCCAAGCTTACTGCAAATAATAACAGGGAGAGGGGCAGCCCTGCCTCGACCCTCTCTCTAGGGCAAATCTGTCCAAATTGTATCTGTTAACCTTTACTGTGGCTTCTGGAAAGTAATACAGGGCTTAAAGTGTGTGTAAAAATGTGGAGCTGAATTTAAAGGTGCGTAGAAAATAATTTAAAAATTGCCAATTGACCGTATCAAAAGCTTTCTCTGCATCCACTGAGATGGTTATCTGTGTGGACTTAGAAGTACTATGTGCTAAAAAGATATTAAGCACTCTTTGTATATTGTCTTGTATGAAATGGCCCTTAATGAATACAATCTGGTCTGGATGTACAATGTTTTTAATATGGTTTGGGAGTCTAATGGACAGGATTCCCATCAATATTTTCATGTCATTACACAGGAGGAAGATTGGGCAATAAGAGCTGCACTCTGTAGGGTCTTCCCCTGATTTATGTAAGACAATGATCTGAGCCTGGCACCAAGAGAGTGGCGCTCCCCCAGCACCTCTTTAAAGACCCATGCTAGATGTGGCTATATTGACAAGGAATAATGTTCATACCATTCTGATGGTAGACCATCTGGGCCTGGAGATTTCATGTTTTTTAAGATTTTTAATTTTATCTAGAAATTCCTCCCCTAGGATTAGACTCCCCATCATGTCTCTGGCTTCCTGGGATAGTGTAGGGGCCACTAGATTCTGAAAAAAAATGGGCTGGTCCCCCACCCCACCCCCACCACCACTATGTATAGATTCTTGTAAGAAGCCACAAATTTGTACGTTATAATTTTGGAGTTCCCAATAACCCATCTTTCCATTCTGTATGTTTGATCATGAGAACTGCCCTACTGGCAGCCTGTTTTCTGAGTGGTAGAACTAACAATCTCTCAGCCCTGTTGTCCTGCTCATAGTAGCGTTGTCTTGCAAAATGAAGATTTGTCTCTACTAGATCATTAAACATGCAAAGACAGAAATTAGTATGCTCTCCGGCAGCAGGATCCAGTGCCGGGCGGGGGTTGCTGGCTCTAAAAACAATAAAACAGGTCCAGAGAAGCCCAGGCACTTGAGGAGAAAGTGAAGCCAATGTAGTTTGAAAGCTCCACAGGAAGGAAAAATAAATGCAAGTTTTGGTTATAAACAAAGGCAGAAGTGCACTGGTGTGTGAGTGAGTGAGTGAGTGAGTGAGTGAGTGAGTGAGTGAGCTACTCAGCCACGAGACACCCTGGCACTTCAACCATAGTCTTCATCAGATCATTTAACAGCTTGTTCAGTTTTACCTTTTTTCTCTCATCCATTTCTTGTTTAACTCCCTCTTATAATGTGATCTGGTGCTCTGTCTCTAGGTCAAAAATCTCACTTTCCAGGTTTAAGCTTTTCAATGTATTTTCTTTTGTTAGCTTTGAGGCATACTTAATAGTTTACCTGAACCATAGCCTTAAAACAGTCCCACTGCACTGCAGCTGATACATCTGTATCCAGGATATCTGGTGCCAAGAGAGTGAAGCTCCCCCCCAGCACCTCATCTACAGCCATAAAAAGCATTTTTGATCTCATTGTGTAAAGAGTTTGCTCTATTCTTCTCAGACAGGGTGTCCTTCATTCGGGCAGAGATCTCTCCAGTGGGACAAAATTTGTCCTGCAGTGGTTGACCTGGTTCAAGTAGAGGCATTCCAGTTGCCTTGGGGCAGTTTCAGTGAGTTGAGGTGGCTGAGGTCATTGAGGTGATTTCAAAGCTGTGGCCCACATACCATGAACTGGACCCTGGCCCAACCTGTCTCTTACTGGGAGTGGCCAGGGCCAAGGCCATTGGTCCAGTGTTCGCCAGGATAGTCCAGTGCTCGCTCTTAGAGGGGTGCTTTCCCTGCATCTTGAAGGAGGAGCTGGTGAGACGACTTCTGAAGAAACCACCACTCGACCTGGAAGTCCTGACAAATTATAGACCTATCTCCAACCTTCCATTTGTAGGGAAGGTTGTTGAGAAAGTAGTGTCTCTGAAGCTTGAGGCGCATCTCTCGGCCTTTGACATCTATGAGCCAGTCCAGTCCTGCTTCAGAGCCAGGCATAGCACTGAGACAGCATTAGCTCAGGTGCAGAATGACCTTCTCAGGGCGAGGGATAGAGGAGAATGGTCAGTTCTCATTCTCCTCTATTCCTTTATTTTCATACATAATTTTTCAAATATCCATAAGATCCGTATTCCCAGTGTTTCACCTGTACATCAGGTTTCTTCTGGGGAAGATCTAAATTCAAAACAGCCCAAAAAGGTTTTTTTTTTTCAAAATACATATATATTTTTTTTTAAACAGAATAAAATATTTTTATTCTTATTGATATAATTACACATAATGCATATTATGGTGCAGGGCTTTATGATACAGTCATCATCTCGCTGATGTATGTTCTAAGTACTTTCCTATAATATAAGCAATCAATTATCTTGTAGTGTTGTCTTTCAGAAGTTCAATATATCTAACAGTTCTAAACATAGCCAGAAGGGGGGTATACTGTGGGAAGTTCCCCATGGAACTTGATACACCACCGATATTCAATCAGTTACACCAAGTGCATGCATTATGTACTTAAATATTTTTCATTCACAGTGTTAAACTTGATATTCTCTAGTTACTTTATTCTTAGCATGGGTATATTCTGTCATATAGCATCTTGTTTCAGTGCATAATTCTCGTACCTTGTTTTATCTAACAAGCATTCCTTTTGGACTTGTAACTGTGATTAAACTTGTACAGAGTCTCAACACTACTACTGACTCTCAGAATGTTATCCTTTGCACCATGGCCACTTGGCAATGGAATGTGGGCACTGGTCGACTAACAGGGGGCTTGTTAGTTGACTGGTTCCCATGTTTCATTGCCAAGTGGCCATTATATTATTTAAAATAAATGGAAAAGCTGCCACTCATTACTTATAATGGAGCATGCCCCCACGCTCTCACTGGCATCTCGTTATCATGCTAGTGAGTGCGGGGTTGGAGCATGGGCAGCTGTAAAAAACAAGAAGTCCTTTAGACCCGGTAAATAAAAATTTACTAGTGTTGTAGCTTTTAAATTAATGTAAGCTAAGGAAAGCTTAACATTATCTGGATCCTCTGGTGATAAAGCAACAATAGATACGGTGCAGGTGCTAATCATGGTGGATCTCTTTAAGAAGGCATTTTTTTGAGAACTGATGAATGATTTTATATATATCTGATTTTAGTAATTATGTGCATTTTGTCTGTATTGTCCAAACTTACCTTTAACTGTAATCGCACCCAGAACCTCCGAGATTGGGCACCAAAACAGAAATAAAGCATTACTTATTTACTACCTCTCCAGTAGTCCTCCATGACCTTTTTCATGTGGTCCTTAAAGCCCTGATCATTTAGTAGGCGTACATTAAACCTCCAGGATGGGTTGTGTGGCATCTGGACAGTTTCAGTTTCTAACATTATTGGGAATGGTCAGAGAGCGGAGAACTACCAGTTCAGTAATCAAGTACTTGATGTAGCCAGCCTGTCGAAATAAAAAAGTGATCTATTACGACATAGGGGGTTTGCCTTGGAGAAAAGCAGGTATAACCCTTCTCGCTTTGATTTGGGAAGCACCACACATCTGTTGCCAATCCTTTAGCTAATCTGGCCAAGAGTTTACCAGAAATTGTGCCTCAGTGCTTCCCCTTCCCCTGTCTGTCCACGGGGTTAATTGTTGCTGAGTTAAAATTGCCTCCAAAAATATACAAATGATCAGGACTATTAAAGGGTACCTAAACAAGCAGTTTTTTAAAACTGCAAACTCCAAAATCTGGCTTCATAGTGAGGTAAAGTAAAGGCTGCTGTTTACATTTATGCTAAAACTCCATTTATGGAAATAATATAAATGCAGTTTCATAGCTTTTGAAAAATGTGAACAACAGCCTTTCACTTTCAAAAAACAGCCTTGGTTTCTCCCTAAGATGTCTGCCAAGTGTGTTAAGCGATGAGTCATGATGACATCATCGGAGCCAGAGACTGAGACTCACATATGTTCCTATATAGTGCTAACTAGTTATTCTTTCCCTCTTTGTTTTGAATTGTTGTACCAGAATGATCAACACCATGTATTAACGCATGGATTATTTTGATCAGTACATGTTAGGCTATGATTTTGTTCATTTTGTTTACTTTAACTTGCAGAAAATGTTTTGCAATCCTTCTGACTTTTTCTTTGGAAAACTGCAGTACAGTACAACACTTCAAATACCTGATGATCTAGTAGTTATGTGATGCACTGAATTTTGTTTTTTGTTAACCAGGAGAGACACACTAAGCTGAAAGGTTGTTTACAGGTGTGGCCTCAGAGCACAAGGAAGTTTAATGACTTGCTTAGGGTCACACAGCAAAGTACTGGTAGTAGTCTGGTTCAGTTCCAAAGCTCATGCTCTCTTGTTAATCCACAAATAAGGCTTTTTTTTTCCACGTGAACCCCCTGCACCTAGCCTGCCTTCTGTTGAACACCCCACCATCCATACCCTGTCCTTAGTATTGCCTGGGGACACATATGTGCTTACAGTCTCATGAAGAGAATTAGCACACCTCAGATTGTAATCATGTATCTCAGAGAGTTGTGCACACCTATGCCTATACCGATACGCATCACCAGCTGGCACTGTTAAAAAATGCCTCACAAATCACTCTCCAGTCCATATTCTCAATGTTTGACTTCTGCTCCTACATTAAACATCGAATGGATCACCACCATTCTGCACAGTGAAGGTAGTATGTACAGTTCCCCTGTTGTGTTTTTTCCCCGCCTCATTACCCAACAACTAGGTCTTCCTGGAAGGCCAAGCAATACGCATCATGACCTACCATAAAAACTGCTGTTCATGCCCTCATAAGGGCTGCACTTACAATGGATAACAATAGTATTAGCAGGAGAGGCATACTAATGCCATGAGCGAATCCACCCGACTTTCAGTGTCAGTCTACTCCTTTACCTGTGATCTGCAGAACCCTGCAGGACAGTTCCCAGTAATTCTTTTCCAGTACATTTCTGTGATCTACTCCACAATGTGAGTTGGCTGGCTACCACCCTTCCAAATCTTGAGTGAGCCATACACAACTCCCTCAATACTGTCCTAACAAACATCAACATCCCCCCCCCAACCTGATGGTAATCTCCCCACACTGAATTCAAGTAACAGTTTAGGTGCAGCCCTTCCACTCTGAGTATTTGTCATTGCTGTCTACTCTCATCCACAGTCATGTAGTGATCACGATGCTGGCAGCCCCACATTTCAGATCTCACAGTGATCTGCTCAACGTCCTCCTTCATGTCTTCAACTAACCTGAATATAGCTGTATCCTGCTAGAATGGCACCTTCAGTCTCTCGCTGGCATTCATTCTTCTCACCTGCTCCCCACACCAAAAGCAGGTGAGTTCACTACCCTTCTGCATCATGAACGTGGTTAGTACAGTCTCGCATGCTATTTTTACGTATTAATAATAAACATGATCTTACTAGTAAGCTAGGCTGATAGCAGCATGGTACAAGTGAAACAATAGGCTTTCCTACCCATATAAGATCTGAGCCACTATGATTAGGCACTATTTAATGGTGTGCATAATGATGTGCACACCCATCATTTAATAGTGCCTAATCAAAGGTAGCCTACATCTTTTAAGGATAGGAAAGCCCATCATTCCCCTTGTTCCCTGCTCCTATCAGCCTGACTTACTGGAAATATATATTTATATTTGATATGTCAAAATAAAACAGTGACAGTACTACTTGCCTTCATGATGCAGAAGGGTGATGAGCTCACCAGTTTTCAATGTGAGGAAGAATAGTGAAGAATGAATACCAGAGGGAGACTGAGAAGACCACTCTTGCTAGGTACTGCTATAATCAGAGAAAGGGGGGGACACAGAAGGAGATAAATATGAGCAGATTACTGTGAGAAATAAGATGTGGGGCTGCCAGCACCTTGATCACTACCTGACCCCATTGTCCTGGCCAATATTCCCCTTCCCATAAAACCAGTTCATGCAATTGTCCAAAGCTGTGTGTGGATATTAATGTATGAAATGGCTGCCACTACACATTCAGTCACTTCACTACCAGTCTAGTATTGCTTATAAAGCACTTTGGGATACAATGTGTATGAAAAGCACCATATAAATGCTGATTATTATTATTATATTACTTCCCATGGAAAAAGAAAACAAGACAAGCATATATTTGATTTTCGAGAAGGTATGAACTCTAACATTGGACTGCACAAGAACTTTGCTACAAAAAAGTGGTGGATCTAGGGTGTGGTGAAGGGTGTGACTGCAACCCCCCCCCCCCACACACACACATAGTAACATACTTGCTTGCTGCTGCTGCATTTCGCTTTGTTGAAGAAGTCTAATTTATTGATTGTACAAATGTCTACATTCAAACTATGGATTACATTTGTAGGTTCTGTCAAAATTGTACTAGAAAAGAATAATAGCAGGAAACATAAAGGTTTAATAAAAAATGTTAAGTGCATATTAAGCATACACACCACCCCAGCACCCCCATTGTAGCATCCTGGATCCACTATAACCACTAGACCACCAGGTTATCCAAGATTTACACTGCACTGTGGTTTGCCACAGAGAAAGTTGGTTGGATTAAAACACAATTTCAGCATGTTAAAGTAAACAAAATAAACACAACCATAGCCTAACGTGTATTATACAGAATAATGCGCATAGTTGTGACCATTTGGGTGAAACAATTTTATACAAAGGGAAAAAGAACTACTTAGCACTATAGAGAGTCAAACATCTCTCTGACTTTGGCTCCGAAGATGTCATCACATAACATATTTGGTGGCCATTTTAGGAAGCAGGTACAACCGTTTATTTAAATTGGAAGGCTGATTTTACAATTTTCAAATGCTCTGTAACCACATTTAGGTAAATTATATAAATGTAGTTTTAGCATTAATGAATACAGCAGCCTTTTCTTTAGTCACCTACAGAGTCAGATTTTTGAATAGCTTGTTGTCAAAATGTTGTTTAGGTATCCTTTAACAGTCTCTAATAGTTTCTTAATGGAGGCTGTTCTTTCTCTTTGTATATTAACAGCATGCAAATTCAAGAAATTATACAGTATATCTATGTATAGACACTCTACATCAATGAAGTGTCCCTCCACATTTTGTGTGACCCATTGCGCTTTCATCAGGACATCCCTCCTAATTAAAATTACCACTCCCATGTTGTGCCAGTGTTGTTCTTATGGTGAGGAATATACCTCTCCCACCCATTGTCTTCTATGTTTCAGGTGCTGTATTTGGGTAAGGTGTGTTTCACGGATAAAAGCCAATTGCACTTGCTCTCTGTTAAGGTCTTAGACTTAGACTAATCTTGTCCTCTTGATGGAGGTGTTGATACCCCTGATGTTGTAAGAGGCTATTTTGAGATTCCCCATAGTAGAATGCAAGCAAAGTTTTGGCCAAGGTGACTACAAATGGACACATCTTTGTGTTCTTATTCCCATTCCCACCCCAGGCCCTCCCCCCAACTCAGGCCTGACATCATGGGCATTGCCTGTGTTGCTCTAATGATAACATCAAACAACTTATCCAGCAACTGGCATTGAATATATGCAAACCATAACCTTTCTCCACTTAAAACATTTCAGAAACTTGCAGCCTGAGCCTGTCTCACTTCAAGGTATGAAGGGATGTGAACATTTTGTTATCATCATATTCAGCCTCCTGGTGCTTTGACTGTTTATAAGTTTCCAGCACCATTATTGCATCAAAATATTTAACACGGGAATCTGGGGGCAACCATCTAACCCAGTCATAAAGTTCACAATGGTGAGCATCCCTTTTAGTTTTGCATGCTCAATTATACACCACTCTTAATCTGGATAGCACACTGTTCACAGCTGAAGCATAGACAGATAACCTACAGTCAATAATTGAGAATAATTAAACTCTGAGCAATCAATCTACATGTGTCCTGATCAACATTTATTTTATTTCTATACAACAGACTTAATCTAATATTAATTTCTTTATAATATAGTCTACATGCTTGGTATAGGACAGTGTGCTATCCAGATAAAATCTGAGATATTTAAAAAACTGTACCTGTTCCACCACTCCATCTGATACAGTCTTAATTTCCAGTTGATTACATTTTCCATTTTTTTAGAACTATAATTTTTTTAAAATTTATTTTACATTTATTACTAATCTACTTCCTATAACCCAACCATGGACTCTATTAAAATCCTTTTGAAGTGGCTCAACAAGAGCAGGGACAGTTTTAGCTCTCACTGCCAGAACTGCATTTTCAGCATGAAAGATGACTCTGCAGTCCTAGCAAGTAATGGAATTCCCTCTAAGAAAATGATTAAAAAGTAATGGTCCTAGTATGGAACCCTGTGGGACTCCTATACTAACAGGCCTACAGTAGGTAAGGACATAATCCTACTCAGTTTTACCCTCTGCATCCTGTCATATGGGCAATTCAGGAACCACCTACCTACAGTTTGTGATAGGCCTAGCTCAAACAGACTTTTTGCAAGCAACTCACAGTTCACTAAATCAAACACCTTTGTTAAATCAATATAGACTGCCATAGCCATGTCACCTCTATCCAAGGCATCACGCAGAAAATCCGTGTATTCCAGTAGAGCTGTTGACATACTAAACTATTTCCTAAAACCATACTGCATCTCTGTTAGAGTATTAAATTCCTCAATATAACTCATAAGTTGATCGTATACTGTGTTTTTAATACTTTTTAACAGTGGGGACAGGACTAAGATTGGTTTATATTGGTCTATAATTACTAGTAATTGTAGCATTACTCCTTTTATGCACTGGGACCACCACTGCTTGTTTCCAAAATGCAGGAACTTATTGTATACACAAGGAAAGAGTAAAACTGCTCATGATAGGGACTGCAACTTTGTTAATAGTCTATTTCAACAATTTAATACCTAATCCATCACTACTCATTCTAGTCTTAGTATTCACTTTATTTAAATATGTAATATCTTCCTTCTCAGTAAACTTTTTTCAAATACAATTCCCTGTACATATTCTTAACCCCCATCACCAATTATTATACTAGTAACATTTGTATCAGGTAACTCTACTGCCATTGTGCTAAAAAATTGTTAAACTCATTTGCCATCTCAAGTGGATCTGTTAATAAACCATCATTCTTTTGTAAAGCCTTTGGCACAGTTTTCTTATCCCACCCCAAAATTTGGTTAGTACTATTCCCTTCTCTGCCTTTTTAGGAAAATTATAAGCTTTTCAGCTCCTAATAAACAGTGTACACCTCTTATGCAGTTGTTTATAAGCTATTTTATCCATCTGTATCTCACTTTCTTTAGATTTTTTGCCTTGTTTTGTTGCTTTCTCTCATTATGTCCCTAACTTCCCTTGTAGGGAAGGGGAAATTGTTTAACCAGGAAAGGCACACTAAGCCAGAGCTTGTTTTCCAGTGCGACCTGGGAGCACAAGGAAGTTAAGTGACTTGCTCATGGTCAAACAGTAAGCAAGTAATCCAATTTAATGTCCTACCTTTTTCCTAATCCTTCTAACAGGTGCAAACGTATCACTTATTTGATTAAATGCATTAATAAAATAGTCTAGTGCCAAATCCACTGTTAGAATACTGTATATGACCAATCAGTATAATTTGTGTAAAGGCTTTAATTTGTATATTCAAAGGTACCACCCACAATGCCGGTAAACTGGATGCGGAAACAAACCTAGGTCACTGGGGGATGGCTGGGAGGAGGTTCAAGCATCCCATAGGATGCTCTCCTTCTCCGAGGGGGGGGAAGGCTGTCACATTGCCCCATTACCATTGCCTGTGGATGCACAGGTTGTGGCAGTGGGACTCATGGTGATGTGGGAGGGGGAGGACACCATTAGGCACTTGGCTGAGATGTGTACCAGCACGTCTACAGCCTGGACTTTCATCCTTGTACCAGTATCCATAGGGGTGGGGTTTTGGGGACCAAAAACAAGAACAAGAAAAATACAAACAAATGCAGTCCCCACTGCTGTGCCATATGATCCACAACCAGTTGGAGTAGGGACAGAGCATGGATTGTAAGTACTGAGGGCACCAAGCCCTACTGGCAGTGGAAGATAAAAATGTGACATAAAAAGTCTCTAAAATTAAGTATTTGGGGTTTTAGTTTTATCCACTGTAATGAACCAATGGCATAAAGTGGGAAAAGGGTCACTTAAAACATCTGGAAGCACTTCAACCTCCTCACATGTGCCCAATTTGATGATAGTATCCAATCCAGAAGAGTATAAGTATTTGTTTTACAATTTATCCTGGTTATATCCTTCACAATCTGCACTAAGTTTAAGGCTGCCATTTTACCCTTTACTACATTGTTTTTTTTTTTCAAGCAATCTTTTAGAAATCAACAAAGATTATTTTTTCATGATTATTATTTAACTGGGTAACATACAAAAATAATCAATCCCTGCCTCAATATATATTGGTAGAATATACACAGCTCCTGCAATAAACTTTTTAATGTCAGCCAGGTGGCACTGAGGATTGAGGTGCTGGATGCCACACCTCATGCCACGCCAGTGACCTGGGTTTGGGAATGGACTCTGGCTTTCAGGGGGCGGTAGGGAAGGGAAGGGATTCAGCATCCAGAGGACTTCTCTCCATTCCCTGGGGAGGGATTGGGGTCTCGCATCCTTCTATCAGGTTCAGTTTCATGGCTCCCCTTGTGAGACCAGCTCCTTTGGAAATGGGCCGGTACCGGCCTTTGAGGGGTGTAACCCCAGAGGGTCTGATGGCAGTGCTGGACCTATCGAGTTGGCCTTTGGACTGCTTGGATCTAGGAGATCTAGTGACATGCTATAATAGGGTGACACTGGAGGCCCTGGATTCCATAGCGCCTGTCCGAGTTTGCCCCCTCCCTCTTTGTCCTCAGTCCCCTTGGTTTGATGGGACTTTGAAGGAGTTGAGGAGAGTGGGGTGAAGGTTGGAACGCCGTTGGTGGAACTCTGGCCTGGAGGAAGACAGACTTAGGTTGATCGCCCATTATTTGGACTATCAAACAGAAATCTTCTGTAAGAAGGCAGAGTTCATGTCCAGGGAGTTTACTGCAGCAAGAAATTGACCTGCTCAGCTCTTTCAGACCATGGACAGACTGTAAAATCTAGTCCGTCTTCAGGGCTGGAGAGCCTTTTCTCAAGATAAGTGTGAGGAGTTTGCTCGATTTTTTGCAGATAAGGTGTCCCCCATCAGGTCAGAGATCTGTTCAACTCATTCAATTGAGTATGGCGGAGGTTGATGTGAGGTCACAGACACCAGGTCTGTCTGGATGGTTTTTGATCAGCCAGCGATCATGGATATCATGAAGATTGTTTGGGGCTTGCGATCGACTTAGTATAGTTTGGATCCTGGTCCAACACACCTACTGGCGGGGTGTATAGATGTCATCGGACTGATCCTCGCGGAGATAGTCTAGTGATGCTGGATCAAGGGGTGTTCCCTAATCCATTAAAGGAGGCAGTGGTGACTCCCCTTTTAAAGAAATCGTCCAATGACCCAGACTGTCTTGTAAACTACAGACCGGTCTCTAACTTACCCTTTTTGGGTAAGGTTATTGAGAAGGTAGTTGTGTTGCAGCTTGAGAACTTTCTTACCACCCATGAGGTCTATGATGCTCTGCAGTCTGTTTTCAGGAGGAGGCACAGTACTGAGACAGCATTAGTTGGGGTGATGAATGATCTCCTAATAGTGAGGGATCGGAGGACCCGTTCGATCTTGGTCTCTCTGCAGCATTCGACACCATGGATCACGGGGTGTTGTTGGAACACCTACGGTTAATTTGTGGACTGTCTGGGACAGTCCTCAGATGGTTCCATTCTTTTCTCATGGGCAGGTCTCAGAGGGTGGTGTTGGGAATTTTTTCCTCAGCCCCTTTGCCCTGCCTTGTGGGGTTATGCAGGGTTCCGTACTGTCCCCCATGTTGTTCACGGTGTATATGCTGCTATTGGGAGACATCATAAGGGAGTATGGACTGAATTTTCACTGCTATGCAGATGACACTCAGCTCTACCTGTCCTTTGAACTCGAACAGAGTAGTGCTGTCTCAGTATTTAACAAATGCCTCGCCAAGATTCAGGAATGGATGAGTGCTAACTGGCTGAAACTATATCTAGACAAGACTGAGGAGTTGGTGGTGGACCCTGGTCACCTGGTAGAGAAGTTGACTCCTGGGCAACCATCCAGCCTGGTGCTGAGGGGTGACCAGCTGAGACCTTCTGAGAAGGTGCAGAATCTGGGGGTTGTGCTTGACAATGAACTGACACTCAAAGCACAGGTGTCAGCAGTTGTCAAGTCCTCATTTTTCCATCTGAGGAACACCGCCTGGATAAAGCACCTTGTTCCGCCCGATGACCTTCCTGTATTGGTTCACACCTTTGTGTCCTCTCATTTTGACTGCTGCAGTGCTCTATACCTAGGGTTACCGGGGGTGGATCTCCATCACCAGCAGTTGGTGCAGAATGCAGCAGCCAGGCCGTTGACAGAACAGTCAAGATTTTGCCATGTGTGATGCCTGTGCTGCGCAAACTGCATTGGCTGCCGGTGCGATGGAGGATCATCTTCAAGGTTGCATTGCTGACCTGTAAGACCCTACACAGACAAGGACCGAGTTACTTGCAAGTCCTCCTGTGACCTTACCGCACTTTCCGCTCCACTGATGAGGGATTGCTAGAGGTTCCCAGGGTCTGTTTAAAGACATCAGGTGCTAGGGCTTTTGCTTTTGTGGCCCCGACCCTGGTGAACTCTCTACCTCACCAGATTAGAGACTGCCTGTCCACCGAGACATTCAAATCCTCCCTGAAAATTTTTTTTATTTGGCATAGCATTTGGGGAGGATTGTTAGTCATATGTATGCTGTCTTTTAATTCCTTGTGTATTAATTGTTATTGGATATTTTAAATTGTAAATGCGCTTTGATTTAAGAAAAGTGTGCTATAAATAAAGTATGATTTGATTTGATGATCTAGTAGCTCCTGAGGGAACTCAGGGGCAGTGCAGGGTTGCAGTGCCATCGCAGCGGGGAGGAGCAGCTGTGTACAATGGCACACAGTGCCATGACACCATTGCATGTCCACGCTCCTGTAGGAAACTCACGCTACCAAAAAAACCCCTTGTGATGCATAGGATGGTGCCACCAACAGACAACACTCCCCCAGTCAAATAAAGCCAGATATAAGTCAGACAGGGGCTACAGAGTGATGTGGTCTCCTCTCCCGGTTCACCTCCCCTCGCCGGGAGGGGCCCCTCTGTGGGGGATAAGACATGGTCCTCCCTGCTCTGTGACCATGCCAAAGGCTGTCCAGTCCAGGATGTTGAACACCTGCATACATGGCAGACCTGGGGTAAGTACACCTCTTGCAGTCACCAAGGAGAATAAACAGAGTTTACAAAAAAATTAAATAAATAAACTTTTTAATCCTTCCAACTGTTAAACTACCAGTCATAAGATCACATTCTGAACTGTGTCCCTTAATATCAATTTTCTCCACAACCAGTCTTTAATAAAAATCGAACAGTCATGATCCCTCTCCACACTCCTATCTGCGCAGAATAAGGACATATGTTCTAATACCACTGCAGAGTCTTTGATTTTAGATGTCAGCTAGGTTTGAGTTAAAATATTAAATACTTGATCCTAACCTGTCAACCCACACATAACCCTTTGAATTTTGAAAGCAGATTGGCTATATTTAAATGCATAATATTCAATCCATTTTTCTTACCATTGCTTTTCTTCTATTTCATTCCTGGGTCTGGGTTAACTTGGATATTGCCAGGTAATATCAAAAGTAGATTTGTACTGTTGCTCAGAATTTCTGCTCCAGTTTCTGATTTGTCACTACTTTTTTATTTATTTATTTGGAATTTGGAATTGACACCTGTGAGCAAAAGTTCTTTTACATAGGTTCCATGTCAAGGTATAGACAGATAAAGGAATAACGCAATTCAAATGATGTGCAGCATACGAGAATATAGCAATCAAGAACAGTACTGCATAGCAATAGGAAGAGCAGCCAAGGTGGCCTTGAAGATTAGAACAAAGTTAACATTGTTGATAAAACTGCCTTCAGGCATTGTACAATGTATGACTGATTATACAAAGTTATTTGAACATTAGAACCAAGTTGTGCAGGTAAAGTAAATCAAAATAGAACAGTGCAAGTTTACGTATTACCTGGACTGGGTAAAGCAGCCCAAAGTCACAGTCAGGATAGGAAAGTGTTGTAGGAGAAAGAGGGGGAGGAGAAGGAGATGGTTTGAGGGGTAGGTTACGAGTAGGAGAGGGGTAGTGTGAGAGAGGGTCAAAGAGTGGTGAAGTGGGGTTGGGAGAAGTTAATAAGGGGTGTATATAGTGGGTTTTTATGTACAGTAGACAGGTCAAGTACCAAAATTATAAGAAGCAGTCACAGGAGGCATGAGCAACAAGGAACTGCCGCAGTTTATGCTTATATGGGCCAAGGGTGGGAGTATTGGAAATATCAGGGCAGAGTGAGTTGTACCACAATGGAGCTCAAGCAGAAGAATAAGAAGAGTCAGCATTTATATAGCGCTTTTCACACACCGTGCATCCCAAAGCGCTTTACAGGCAATGCTAGACTGGTAGTGAAGTGACTGAATGTGTAGTAGCAGCCATATCACACATCAACACCCACACACAGCCTGGACAATTGCATGAACCAGTTTATGGGAAGGGGAATGTTAGCCAGGACACTGGGAATGTCTCCTACTCTTTGCGAACATTGCCCTAGGTTCTTTTGCTTCCACCTGGACACCCACCAAGACAGCACCAGGATGGGTAGAAGGGACCTTGATTTAATATCTCATCTGAAGGACGGCACACCCCAACAGTATTGCCCCCCCCCAATACTGCACTTGGATAGCAGTGGTTTAGGTGCAAGTTCAATCCTGGTGTAGGATGAGAACCCATGACCTTCTGGTCCAGAGGTGGATGTGCTACCAACTGAGCCACACTAATACCTAGCAGCAAGTGACCTTTGACTTTGAGCAGTGAGGCTGCATGGAACTTGGTAAATGGTATTGTCAGAGCTTCTTGTATGACAGATATTGGAGGATGGGCATAAGAGCCTCAGCACCCCAGATGGCAAGAGACCAAGTAAGACCTTCTTAGCCAGCAGGCAGGTATGGTAGAAAACTCTGCCCTGAAGCTGGATCCAGTTTGCCTGCTCACAGATGTTGCATGTGTGAGTGAGGCAGGACGCCCCAGTAAGTAGGAAGAAGGCCTTTTTCAGGGCAATGGCAACTCATCATAGGGCAGTGTTAGTTGTAGATCCATAGACCAGAAGCCTATAATCAATGATTGAGACTATAGAGCTCTGTATAGTAAGATTAAGGGCTTCCATTGGCAGACAGTGCTTATGCTTGTAGAGCAGTCCAAGACGGGTGTTGAGCAGTCTTCTGCCACTAAACTGCCCATACTCTACATTCTTTAGTATCGATCTTAAATAAAACCTTCCCACAAGTGAAATGAGGTAATGAAATGTCAACAGTAAAATAAATCAATCCCATCCATCTTTTCTCAAAATTATCCCCCTTACTATGCCCCTGCCATCTAAGATTATGGCTGTACCACCATTAACTTTATATCCAAAAGGAAATGCCCAGATCAATTGTTTTACCTCAAATGCATTGCTAGTGTCAAATTTAATACACGTAATCAAAACACAAATCATTAAATTGAAATATCTCCCTGTATAACCTATTACTATGAGCTATTTAAATGGATTAGATGTCTTTATGTTACATGTTTGCTATTACTACATTAATTCATAATTTATAAGCAAACTGTGTAATGCTTACATGAACAAACAGAATAACATGCCCCCTTGCTCCGTCTGATCTGGCCGACTCTGGCAGAACCTGTACCCTGACACTGTACTCAGATGCTGGAGTCAGCTGCTGCTGCTTGAAAGATGCCACAGCTTCTTATGGCTTCTATATAAATATCTTGTTATTCCACCCACAGCAGCCCTGCCACTGCAGCTGGAAGGTGGAGTCAGGATTACTGGCAGGAGACAAGCATAGAAGCAGCTCATTATTACCAGGAATCACAAATGAAAGATGTAGAAGGTGTTTGCAGCAACAACAGGCAAGCAACAGTGTCGACAGTTTAACAGTGATCAGTGTAGCAGCAAACAGTTAATAGGCAGTTTCTGGATTCAGGTAACAGCAATGCAACAGCACTTTAAAAGACAGAACACCTTACAGTCTTACTCGGTGTTTCAAACAGTAGGCATGGCAGTCATCAGGTTCACCTCTCCATTATCCACCAAGATTTTCAGGCACAGCACATTGAAGGGTGATAATAACTTCCATGAAAAATGGAACCCCCAAGATATTTGGCTACAATTGGTGGGGACAGCTTGGAAACAGTCAAGCTTATTGGTATGGGTGGACAGAGGTATGAAGAGCTTGTGTTACAGTGCGGGGACTGCCACTCACCCACCATCGTACTCATAGAAACATAGAATTTGATGGCAGATAAGGACCGCTTGGCCCACCTAGTCCGCCCATTTCCCTACCTAACAGTTGAGCTGCAGATCCTAGTTAACCAACAGCCTACTTTGTCCTACCCCCCACAATATTTGCCTTATGTCTGTCCCATGCATTCTTGAATTCCCCTACTGTTTTTGACTCTACGACCTCCTCAGGAAGGCTAGTCCATGTATCAACAACCCTCTCTGTGAAGAAATGCTTCCTCACATTACCTCTGAGCCATCCCCCCCATCTTCAAATTGTGTCCCCTTGTTTTTGCACATCTCTTTTTCTGAAAGATGCTGCCCTCTTGGACTTTGTTGATTCCCTTGAGGTATTTGAAAGTTTCTATCATGTCCCCCCTCTCCTTCTTTCCTCGAGGCTATACATCTTTAGTTCCTTTAGTCTTTCTTCATATGTCTTCTGATGCAGACTCTGCATCATTTTGGTTGCCCTCCTCTGGACAGCCTACACCCTGTCTATGTCTTTGCGGAGATGGGGTCTCCAGAGCTGTACACAGTACTCCAGATGTGGTCTTACCAACTGTCTGTACAGAGGGCCAACAACTTCCTGTTTTCTACTGGTGATGCCTCTCCCTATGCATCCCAGTATCCCCCAGCCCTCCTTACTGCATTCTCACATTGCTGGCCCACCTTTAGGTCATCTGATATGACTACCCCCAGGTCCCTTTCCATTTTTGTTGTTGTCAGTATCTCACCCACCATTGTGTACTCTTCCCCTGGGTTTTTGTTTCCCAGGTGCATTACTTTGCACTTCTTTGCATTGAATCTAAGCTGCCATACATTTGACCATTCCTCCAACCTTGTCAAATCCCTTTTCATCCTTTCCACCCCACCTTGTGTATCAACCATATTGCAGATCTTTGTGTCATCTGCAAAAAGACATACTTTCCCTTCCTGTCCCTCTGCAATGTCACTTATAAAGACATTAAAAAGGACTGGCCCCAGTACTGAACCCTGAGGTACCCCACTAGTAACCCTCCTTTCTTCACTGTGGACTCCATTTACTATTACCCGCTGTGTCCTGTTGTCCAACCAGTGTTTTACCCAGGCTACCATCCTAGGACCCACTCCCAGGCTGGCTAATTTGTTTATTAATCTTTTGTGTGGGACTGTGTCAAATGCCTTGCTAAAGTCTAGGTAGGCCATGTCCACAGCCCCTCCCTGGTCTACTGGTCTGGTCACCCAGTCAAAGAAATCAATTAGATTTGTCTGACATGACCTTCCCGCTGTGAATCCATGCTACCTTGGGTCCTGTGCCCCACTGACCTCTAGGTACTCAACAATTCTTTCCTTCAGAAGTGATTCCACTGAGGTCAAACTGACAGGTCTATAGTTTACTGCCTCTGTCTTGCTCCCACTTTTGTGAAGGGGAATCACATCCACCCTCCTCCAGTCCTCAGGTACCACCCCATCCTCCCATGATTTATTAAAAATGGTAGACAGTGGTGTTACTAGTTCTTCCCTTAGTTCTTTTAAAAGTCTGGGGTGAATCCCATCAGCCCCCATCGTTTTATCCACCTTCAGTTTTAAGAGTTCTTTCAGAACCCTTTCTTCTGTGAAAGGACTAATATCAACCCCCCTATCCAGAGTGCTTCTATTGAACAGATTAAGTCTTTCCCCCTGCTTTTCCACTGTGAATACTGAGTAGAAGTATTCGTTCAGTATCCCTGCTTTTTCACTGTCGCTCTCTGCCCAACCACCTTCCTCTTTGTTCAGTCTCAGTATCCCTGCCTTAGTCTTTCTTTGCTCCATAATGTACCTATAAAAGGTTTTATCCCCCTTCTTAACTGAGTTGGCTATCTTTTCCTCAGTTTGAGCCTTTGCTATTCTGACTGTCTTACCCGTTTCCTTCAGCTTTAACTGGCACAGTTCTCTGTCCTGCTCTTTCTGTGTTTCTTTATGCTTCCTGAATGCTATCTTTTTTCCCTTACCTTCCCCACCACTTCTTTTGAGAACCATAATGTTTTTTTCTTTCATTTTGATTTGTTTATTTGCTTCACACAAAGACTTGTTGCCTCTGTGATGGCGGTTTTGATGTTTCCCCATTGTTGCTCCACCCCACCTTCTTGCCTGTTTGCTAGTGCTTTTTGAGGCACTCTCCCATTTTGACAAAATCAGCCCTCCTGAAGTCCAGTACCTTCACTTTTGTGTGGCTTGACTCTACAGCTAAGTTTATCATGAACCACACTGTTTGGTGGTGGCTTGTTCCCAGATGGCTGCCCACTTCAAGATCAGAGATCCTTTCTCCATCCCCATTTAGAGTGCCAGGTCTAAGATTGCTCTCTCCCGAGTGGGTTCAAAACTAGCTGTCTGAGGCATGCCCCTTGTAGGGCATCGAGAATGGCCCTGCTCTTGGATATGGCTGCAGCAAAGGTGCTCCAGTCAACATCTGGCATATTCAGGTCCCCCATCAGCAATATCTCCCCTTTCTCTGCCATCCCAAGGATGCCTTCTATCATTTCCTTGTCCATTTCCTCCCCCTGAGATGGGGGTCTGTATACAACCCCTTTGCTGATTGTGGAGCCATTTCCACTCTTCAGGATGACCCACAGTGCCTCCTTTCCTCCCTGTTTACCCTTTAGCTCTGTTGCTTTTAACCCTTCCCTTACATAGAGAGCTCCTCCTCCTCCTCCTCCTCCTCCTCCTCCTCCTCCTCTTCTTCCCTCCCTATCCCTCCAGTAGATTGTGTACCATGATATGTTGACATCCCAGTCATGGTTCTCTGTGTACCATGTTTCTGTGACTGCCACAATATCCAGGCATCCCTCTTCCATCAAGGCCACCATTTCAGGGAGCTTTTTACCTAGACTACGGGCATTGGTACTCATTATGCTCCATTTTTGTATGGCTTTATTTCTTTTTGCCCCATCCCTGTCCCTACTGCCTTTGTCTTTTTCTCCATTTACCCCTGCCCTTCTCCCTATCGACTGCTCTGTTTTGGTGTTTACATCACTAATTACCCTAATTTTTTGCGGGGGGGGGGCTAGGATTTCCCTTCTCCTCTTCAGTGCCTCCCCCCTTGGCTAGTTTAAATGCTTGCCACTGAAACATTTAAACCTATCACCTAGGATCTTGGTTCCCCTCCAGGATAGATGCAGACCATCACACCTGTATAGGCCTGCATCCCTCAAGGTGGAGCCGCAGTCCCCAATGAAGCCAAATCCCTTAGCTCTGCACCAGCTTTTCAACCAGTCATTGAAACCCATGGTGCGGAGTGCCCTAGCCTCATCCATGCCATAGACAGGTAGCACCTCTGAGAAAGTTACCATGTGTGCTACTTGTCTAAGGCCCTTCCCCAACTCCACAAACTCCTTTTGCACTGATCGGATCCCATTCTTAGCCAGGTCATTCATCCCTAGGTGGATAATGACATCCAGCTCCTTCCCCCTTGCCACTGTTCCCACGATCCTGAGGATTAATTTCCTGTCCTTCAAAGCCTTGATGCCAGGCAGGTACCTTACCTCCCTTTCCCCTCCCTCCTGCAGTTCTACCCTCCTAACAATTGAGTCCCCCACCAGGAGTTGTTTCCTTCCCCTGTGGGGTCCTGGGTCACCCTCCTGTGGGTCTCCATTGCAGAGATTCCCAGCATCCTCCTTGGTCTCCACTGCAGGTGCCTCCATAGAGGAACCATGCTTCTCCAGAGTGGAGAATGAATTGTGGAGAGGCACAACTGGAGGGATGCGCCTCTGTTCCACCACCCTCACCCTCACTGAGCCCACCATGGTTCAACCACTCCTCTTTCTTGGCAACCTCTGAGGTAGTGGTGGTGGCCTGGGTGGTCCCTGGGTGGGGAGCAGGTTTCCTTAATCCTTGCCAGGTCAGCATGGAGATGAACAACCTCCTCCCTCAGACCAGAGAAGTGCCTGCAAATAGGGCAGCAATGCAGTTTCCAGGATGTCTCCCAGAAGACAGCTGCTCCACAGTCAGTGCATTGCACCACTCCCCACATGTCTGTGTCCCTCCTAGTTACAGATGCTTTTTTGTGTTTTGTTCTTGTTTTAGTGTGTGCAAGCTTATGAGTGTTTCTACCCCCTATTCAGTGTGCTGTGCCTTTAAGGATATGAACAGGTGTATGTTGTTAGCAGTTTTGAGGAAGTTATGTCAGAGCCCTGCTATAAAGGAAGTTATGCACTTGGGGTGGGTGGGGTGAGGGAAGGGTGGGTGGGGTGAACCTATGCTGTCCAGAAACAATCACCTACAACTCTCAGCTGCCGAGTCAGCCACCACCACTTCGGAGACTGTAAGTCTACTTACTGTAGGTCTACTCGGTTAGTCTATTTGATGATACTGTCAAGTCTATGGCAGCAGGCTGTCCACCTGCTGATGACTTGGATTATTTCTGTTTTTGTATTTTTATGGTCAATGTTATTTATTTTAATCTGTTATTTGATTTATTTATTTGTTAACTCCTCTTCCAAGCCACATCTGGAAATAAACTCCAGTTCAGTATGCTTTTCCTGGACAGCAATTTTAAATACATTTGCAAGGAAAGCTGTAAATAATATTTAAAAGAATGTTGCAAATAACAAATTTAAAGGAATGCTGTGTAATTTTAACAGCTAGACACCTGTAGTGGTGGTCCATGCATAGCAAGCTTTTTATTTTATTTTTTCAGATTGGGATTAAATAAATACCTTTGAGTCAAGGACTCATTTTCAGAGGTTCCAGGTCAGTAAAAACAAAACATAACATTCAATACATAAATTAGACAGAATAGTAATTCAAGGTTCCATACATAGGCATACATTAAATTGAGGTTACACACAAATATAAGCTATAATAAAAAATGGTTTCAATTAGGTAAAGAGAGGAACGCATGGGGAATACGTATGTGTAAAAAGCAATCTCAACAGGAGCTTATTAATACAGCAAATAAGTAGAAGTATGAGCATGTGGTACATACTATAAGAGTACTAGAATCAGCCAAGGTTTCCACTGAGTTGGACTCGATAAGTGATCCAGATGCCAGTGACGGGTTCGCTTGAGTTGGGCATACAAAAAGGTGGAGGAGGGGGTGACAGCCAGATGTAGACATCATCAGGGAAGGGGGAGAGGATGAGGAGTGAGAGAGGATGGGTGAATGTGGAGTAGGTGGGAAAAGGGTGTGTGTGTGGAAAGAGGCAAGAGACGGGGTTTAGTAGTGAGTGAAGGGGGGTGGGGAGAGTAGGTGGGTGAGGAGGGTTACAGAGGTTGGATAAGTAAGTGCTTAGAACAGGCAGGTACAGGACTAAGTAGTCTCTAGATGGGATCTGAGCCCTGTTTTGAATGCACTAATCTTGGCACTATCAGTGAGAGCAACCGGTAGCTCATTGTACCATTTTGGGTCCTGGTAAAAAAGGATTTCTGGGCAAGTTTTGTGTGTTTAAAAGGGATCTGCAGCCTATCTGTAGCCACACTTCTGGTTTGTTTCATAGGCACTGCTGGCTTGAAAAGGATGCCCAGGGATGGAGGCATTAGCCTTAGCAGTGCTTTTTTGTATAAGTAGACAGGTCTGGTAATGTGCTCTAAGATGGAGTGGGAGCCAACCAGTCTCAGTGTAGAGCTTACAGGTGTGGGTGGAGAGGTCAACTCCCAGTGACAGGCAGCAGGCCTTGTTTAAGAGTGTTTTAATTCAGCTAAGGGCAGTTTTCATTCCAGACCCATAAACTGGCAGACCATAGTCAATGGTAGACAGTACTGAGCTGCTAGTAGCAAGTTTGAGGGCAGCGGGTGTCATGGAGTGCCTATGCTGGTATAGCACACCCAGCTTTATATTAGCTTATTTGACAACAAGGTCTATGTGGCTGGTGAAGGTGACGGTCATCCAAGAAAATGCCAAGGTATTTAAATGTGGACACTTGATCAAGTGTCTCACCCTTGAGGTTTTGTATGAGCAGGGGGTGGAATGTCTTTTTATTTTGGGTGGTAGTGAAGAGCATACTCTTATTTTTTTTTTTTTTGTGGTTGAGTAGGAGTTTGTTTTGGATGAACCAGGTTTCAAGCTTGTGGAAACAGTCTTGAAGTTCAGCTGTGATGGAGGAATGGTCCTTTCCAGCAACTGATATTACGGCATCATCAGTGTAGCATACGGTGCATGTTGAAAATACTGACGGGACAGTGTTGATAAAAAGGCTGAAAAGGAGAGGGCCGAGAATGGACCCTTGCAGAACTGCAAGGTGCACCACCTTTGGCTCAGAGAGGGTGTCTCCAATTTTGACACGTTGTGTCCTGTGAGAGAGGTAGATGCCAAACCTTGATACCGAGTCAGGGGACAGTCCTGTTGACAGCAGGCTATTGAGGAGGAGGTTGTGATTAACAGAGTAAAAGGCCTTCATGAGGTCTATGAATACAGATCCCACCACCATCCCACTATCAAAGGCATCATATAGCTGGGATGAGTAATCAACAAGGGCAGTGAGGGTAGAGGGTTTTTCCACCGAAGCTATGCTGCTGAGGGCAGAGTAGTTTGTACTTATCGAGATGCTCTGTGAGCTGCTTAGAGGCCATCCTTTCTAGCACTTTAGAAAGGGGGGTAGGATGGAGATTGGTCTCTAATTGGAAGTGAGGGTTTTGTCACCTGCTTTGAAAACTGGCATGACAATGGCAGACTTTGAAGCATGAGGAAACACTCCTGATTTTAGAGAGGCATTAAACACCTTAGTGAGTGGAACGGCAAGTTCGTCCAGTAAGAGTGCAACTAACTTCATGTTGATTAGGTCTGACCTCATCCTGGTCTTGCCAAGGGCCCTTTTAATGTGCTTAATAGTATCAGATTGTGACTTGTCTAAAGTAGAAAGGTGGTAAGTACGAGGATACAGTCAGAAAAGATACTGTATATGAACCGTTTCTTGACCAGCACCTTCCCTGCACTGGATTGTGCTTTTATTTCATGAAGATGAAATCTTTGGCAGAATACCTCTAGCAAGGGGCACATGCCCTACAGTATTTGTAAGTTGAAGATTTAAAGAGCAATGTTAAAGAGATTGTTTATAAAATGGGGATAGAAAATCTTGCTTTCTTATTGGTTCTTATTTGTGCATCAAATCCATTCGATGCACAGGTAAAAGGTAGTACTCAAAAGCAGGACTCCATTGCAAGAAAAATAGAGAGCAGTGTGCCATTAGAAAAGTTTTTTTTAAATGCCACCATTTTAATCCCTCAGTAATGCGGCTCATCCCAGACTTGCTGCTGATCGGGGAGACTCTGTTGGCTATTGCTGTGTCTGTTTTAATATTAAATATTAGCCCAACATGTAAGCCATAAGATACGATGGGGTGTGCATCGAATAGATATTACCGCAAGCCCAGGGGCATAGTAACACACAAGGCCGCATGCCAAATGCCTTCAGACCCTGAAAGTGTGGTAATAGCTGTTTAATGCACACCCGAGTGTCTTATTGCATTTATAATATGGGCTTCTTTAGGTTACAAATAAAAAACAACTACAGACAATATTTTTTAACATTAATAAGTTAGCTTTATTTTGTTAAAATAATCTTCCACCAGAAATAAATAGTCCCTTTAAAATATGGGAATAAAGAGGTAAAAACAACAAATACTGGGTGGGGAAACTGAAACACAATAAATCACATGTGGCACTAACAAGATGAAGGGGGGGGGGGGGGATTTCAGGGGCTGAAGATACTTGGCCTGCAGCCTCACGCCTTACTATGCTCCTGAGTGTGCAGTAATATCTGTACAATGCACACCCTGTTGTGTTTTACTGCTTGCATGTAGGAAAG
Source organism: Neoceratodus forsteri (assembly GCA_016271365.2). Lineage (NCBI taxonomy): Eukaryota > Metazoa > Chordata > Ceratodontiformes > Ceratodontidae > Neoceratodus > Neoceratodus forsteri. Next base: position 799,676,323 of record CM028132.1, on the reverse strand, counting down.
CAGACGATGGAAAATGCAGTTTATAGCACTCTTCAAAACTGAAGTATATAGACTGAGTAAAGGAATAAATGGGAATTATGGAACATTACAACTATTCAGGTTGATAAACAACTTAGAATTACTGTACATGGACTGCTTCAGAAGTACCAGTCCTTTGCCTTTCCTATAAATATCCAACTGTGTGTAGTTTTCCTTCTGTGATCCTTGTCTGCTTCCTTATTCCAATTAATATGGCTCACACACCGAGGAGGAAAGTCATTTGCAGTTGAACTGCTTTAGGGTCCCAGTCCACACCCATGTCTAACCTTCCTCACCACAGACTCTCGTGCAGGTGTGAAGGGCTCTGTAAGTCCACAAAGTCCCCCCTCCACATCAGTACAGTACTCTACTACATTCAGGAACCCTGTCTTAGGCACCCACCAAGGTGCCTTGGACAGTGGAGTAAACTGCCACATTTCCCAACTCCACCACTCATATAGAGAAGGGGAACCAGTCGCTAGCCATCCTTGGCTTCCTATAGGAAACCTACTGTCACCCCACAAGACTGCCATCTGTGCCCACAATGATTATCTGTGCTGATGGATAAGGAAAGTGTGAGACTGTTGATGCTGTCAATGAGCAGGTTTCATGGAGAAACCTCCGAGTGCAAAGCAGCATGGGCATACAGCATAAAAAATGGCATGTATGTGGGCACAACTATGAATTCAGCCTTTAATTTGCTATCTAAAATAGCACTTAGATTCAGCAGAAATGAATTTACTTACAGCTAAGTTTACAAAGCACATGAAGAAAAAAACTACTGTATGTGATTTCAAATGCCTGTGATAGAAATCCCTGTTAGTCAAACAAAAGATACTACCACCAACTCTTCTGTATTTGATTCCTTTTCATGCATTTATAAGACTCATTAAAGAAAAATGTAAATAATTTTAGGGACAGAAGAAGGTCACAAGATTCTGTTAAATTTTCCATGGGCCTATAATCTATTTTTAAACGCTTTTTTGTCTAACTCTCAACAATATAATTCGGAAGCAAGTTTCAAAGATTCACCACTATTTGTATGAAGACAATATTTTCTGTGTAGGATTCTAAAACAGTTTGAATGTAGTAGGATTTTATGCTCTTTTGGTCTGTGACCATCACCACTGAATTCCAGTTTCAGTGTGGACTTCAGTTCCTCATCACTGGGAAGAAGCTGAGATGGATGGTGCCCGAGTGTGGCTGTGTTATGGAGTAGCTGTTCTCTTAACCTTTTTATGCTTGACTGTATTTTGTTTCCTGGTACAGGGGCATACTGTGGGAAAGCCATCTGTATTTAAAGTTCTCTGGGCCCGATTCTCAAAGGGGCCTGTGTCTGACACAAGCTGCGGCAAACAGCAGCTTGCACTGATGCCCGGTGCACCAGGGACCCTGCACCTGATTCAGGTACAGTAGGGGTCCTGGTGGCCAAGTTCCCACACTTGCATCACCCAGAACCCTGCAGCATACACCTGGTGTACCACACGGTTCCACTGCTGGCCACCTGGGACAAACACAGGTCCCCCATCCCACTGGGTACTGGGTATGTGAACCCTCCCTGGTGGTCCAGTGTCCCCCCACCATGATCCCGATGCCACCATAACACTAGGTAGGAACCCCCCTCCTGATGCCACTCATAACAGAATTGGAGCCCCCGAATCCTGATGCCCTCCCCAGCTGTGTCTACTGCAGTACCACCGTATGGTGGTACAGTGCCCCCCCATGCCCCAGCTGGTGGTGCCCACCCCCACCAGTATCCAGTCCTGACCACTACCTGGCACCTGGCACAAATCACCTCTCACTGCCACAGCCAGGCACCAACTGCACTGTCCAGAAATGAATGTGTACGGTATAGTGTACACACTCATTCATAGACAGTGCTATAGTCGCCAATAGTGGGTACCACCAGCAGGGGCATGGGGGGCACTTTACCACCATAAGATTGGACTGCGGTAGACACTGATGAGGTGGGCATCGGGGATCGGGGATATGTTCCTGATATGGGCAGCATCAGGACTGGGGGGGTTCTCACTTACTATAAAGGTGGCATCAGGGATCAGGGAGGGATGCCATTGGGCCACTAGGATGGGGGCCACACAATGCACGCTACAGGGCTACATTCAGGGTGTTTGAGGGGTGGACCATAACCCACGGCATGCCGCACACAGGTATGTCACCCAGGGGGGAATGTCCAAGTCCCCTTACACCAGCCCTGGCTGGTCTAAGGACACTTCGAATTTCTTCTACCGGGTGATGTCTGTGAATTGCAGGCTGTAGCTTGCGTCAGCCTCAGTCCCCCTAGCACTATGTCGCAGTGCATTGTAGGGCACAGGGCTGGCACAAGTCCTGTTTGGGGCAGGTGGCCTGCGGTCAATGCAGGCTGCCTTTGTGAATAGCGTGGAGGGCAGTCATGGATGCAAGGTGCACCATATCTGTTTGGTGCAGGCACCTTGCGTCAGATGCAGGGCTTTGAGAATCGGGCCTATCTTTTAAAGAATTTTACTGCACTTAATGAAGTGCTTCTTCTTTTTATTTCTGTTTTAGCAGAAAGTTGGACAGACAAACAGAGAAGAGAGGAGAAGCAGGGATGGAGTTGGAGATGGAGACAGTGACATTGAAACTGTGAAAGAACCAGAGAAGGGGATTGTGGAGCTGTACGGCAGAGAGATGGAGAGTAAGGGAGGAACAACGGAGTGTAACTGATGGGCAGAGAGTGCGACAGAGTGAGCAAAGCAAGCAGAGGCCTGGAAGCCTGGAAAACTGGGAAATGGAGCTTGGCATGGGGCTTGGTGTCGAAAGCAATCTTTACAAAGGTCCCTTGGTACAGATTTGATATGGAGCCACTACAAGAAGAACATTATCTCTAGTATTAAAAAAACAAACCTGATAAACTTGGAAGAATATTAACAAGAGACTGTATTTTATTCTGTTATTCTGTCTTCTTCCCATTATAATCTCACTATAATTTTATTATCAATAATTTACTAAATAATGCAGAATGTTTGTTACAGGTTTGCTGGAAACACAGACACTGGTTTTCCTTGTTTTCACAGAAGGGGTAGAACAGTGTATAGTCTGCACACAGTAAGATTTATTTTGCTTTTTGCTTTCCGATATAAATACAATAATCACACTATAGGTTAGTTGGCAAATCAAGTGGACTGAATCAGTTACTTTTTGAATTTTTGAAAAGCAGCAGTCCTATTTGACTATTGGTTGTTTGCCAGTGTGATGTAAGAGAGATGACGTTGTTGCTAGCAGGCCTGGGTTATCAGTTAGACACTGTCTCTGCTAGAGCAAGACACAAATTCTCTAGGCATCGAGCACACAGGGTTAGTTTTTGCGTAAAACATTTGATGGCCAGTTTTCTTTCACTAGCAAAATAAAGCACAAGAAATATAAGGCATCATAGATGGTGTCAAATGTTGTTACAACACAACTGTGTGAAATCTTGTAAGCAGCAAAGCAGGTAGACCTAGAGGCCACAGTATTTTTTGTTTAATGGCTCAGCAGTGATCATTTGATCAAAGCCACTTCATTTTTTTTGCCTAGTGCTCTACCCAACTAAAGATAACATTTCTTTCTGTTAAGTTTAGTCCTTGTTAAAATCATCCTAGGCTGCACTGTCTGAGGTGGAAGAATCAACTCTAAAGTTGACAATCTTAAAACTAATATAGTGCACTGATGGAAAGTACAGTAAGCAAATTTCAATTACAAGTTTTCACTTTTTTTTGTTCTTTCACATTTTGTTTAGCAAGGATTGGCTTAGTCATTACAGAATATGTAAATGCAAGTTCACTGAGTAAAATATTGGTTTGACTTGCAAAACTGGTCAATAGTGAATTACATTGCGACATTATCACACAGCTAACAGGAGGTGGCCTTGATCGGCCCCCAGCTGCCCTGTCTCCAGCATTCTGCTCTCACCCGGGACCCAGCTCTCAGAGCCATTGTCCCTTTCCCTGCAGGACTCCGACCCTATGCCTGCAGTATGCCACACTTGCGCTTCCCTGGCCCGGCCTGAACTTCGGCATTGGCACCCCTCGCTGATTGGCTGCTCCTCTGGGATGCCGATCCCTCATTGGTCAGCTTGCGGGGTGCTGAAGGTCGTGATTGACTTCCTGCTAAACCAAACTGTAGCTGCTCATCCTGCCGGCCTAGACCTAGTCTTTGTTGGAAAATTGTTAAACTGCTAGTTTCATGCTGTTATTTGCTGATTTAATGCATGGTAGCACTGTTTACTAGGAATCTGCCTTACATAAATTGTGGACTTATGAGTGCTAGGAATTTCAATCACCTTTAACTGAGCCAGGTGTTATTCACTACCCATCTTTATTTGAAAATCATTGAGCGCCAGGTTTTAAGTTTATTTGAAAATCACTGAGCACTAGGTTTTAAGTTTACCTGAATTATAGCTGATATACCTGGTAGATAATTGTGCTTGCAACCTGGGCTTTTCCACACCTGATATTGGCATTGCTTTCTCTGTGCTTTCCCATAAACCTAAGTGTCTGTACCTAAATGCTACTCCTGCTGTTAATTTTTTCTCATCTTTTTAAACTAACTTGCCCTCTGTTCACTTCATCCCCCCTGTCTCTGGACCTCTGCTGCACTTTTGTCTCCTGCCTCTGTCCCCCCTCCCCATTGTCTACTGCTTCTGCCCCTCCCACCCATTTGCCTTAATGCTTTAAAAGCGTAAAGTCTTTTTTTCCTCTTCCCACAGCTATCAGGAGGCAGCCTTGATCAGGCGCCCCCACCGTCCAGGCTCTAGCAGCTCTACGTTCACCAGCAACCCGGCTCTCAGCGCCGTTGTCCCTTTTCCTGCAGGACTCCAACCCTACACCTTCAGGTATGCCACACTTGCACTTCTCTGGCCCGGCCTGAACTTCGGCATTGGTGCCCCTTGCTGATTGGCTGATTGCGTCCTCCTGCCCACCCCCTCCTCCGACCTTAATTAAATAAGCCTCAGCTCTTCCCCTCTGCTATTACCATTGGCTAACTTAATCACACCTCCCCCAAAGAACTATTCTCACTTATTGGCTTCTCTGCAATATTCATCCCCTAGATCATAGCCTGTGGCTGAACCCTACAGAACCCCTAACTCTTTTTGAGTCCTCCCCTCCTCCCTGCAATAGACATTTAATCTAACCCTCTCAGCTCTCTTAACCAATTAACAGCTTCCACCCTATATTTTAAGACCCTACAAGAGATTCTTCAATTGAACAACTGCTTCTATATCACCAAACGTACGATTGTTCACAGGGGTAACCTGAGCCTCTGAATCCTGGTAGTTTCACTACATAGCCCACAGTAGCAATTTCGCTCCATTGCATACATAGCCCACACTGACCAACAAACCTACCCTATCCCCATTTACCTTTCACTGGTAAAGTGCCCTACTCGAACCACCCACTATGCCATTTCCTCACTCCAAGGGACTACTCCTCTGCTGGGCCCTCCTGGTCCATCTTCAGCTGCATGAAAAAATTCCTCCTTCTGGAAAAGTAATAGAAAATGCCAGAGACCTCTAGGCAACCTACCCCTCTACCTCATCAGATTGGTCCCCCATCCTGGGCCTCTGCCACCTGCCATATGACATAAAACTAGTCTATCAAGATAACAGACCAAAAATATACACAAGATTCCGTTCCTCCGCCCACCCTCAATTCAGGCACACCTTTGTCACCTACTGTTGTCAGGCAACATTGAGCTAAACCCTGGTCCCAATATGGGACAAAAAGCAGTTTCATCCAAGCATCCCATGGCCAACTCCCCAGCCTCTACCCCCACATAGCACAACACTAAGGGACTTAAAATAGCCCATATGAATGTCCAGAGCATTAGGGCTAAAATGGCTGTGTTAGAAGCCTGGGTACAGCTGTATGAACCTGACATCCCCTGTATAACAGAATCATGGTTGAAACCCGCTATTCTGTCCCATGAAGTGGCCCTTCTTGGCTTCTCCTTGTACTGATGGGACCAGTCCCATAGTTAAGGTGGTGGAGCTCTGGTCTACACTACAGCCAGCCTAGCAGTTAGCGAACTAACCAACCTGAATATCAGCTCAGGCGCTGGACACATATTCATCACAATTACCTTTGGACAAGTCAAATAAATTATCATCAGGGGACATCTATCTACCCCTAAAGAAATATCTTCCTACACTGAGCTATTTCTCAGCTTGGAAACCCTCCCTAAGAATGACCTTATACTCTGTGGAGATTTCAACCTTAACTTGCTAGGATCCAACAGAACACAGTACCAATCTGCCCTATCAGACTCCAAACTAGAACAGTTTACTGAACAACCCACTAGACTTAACAAAATGTCAGGTAGGCGAACCCTTCTAGACTAGGTTGTAACAAACAACCCATCCTTCATCAAGACCACTGGTATATTACCCAGTTCTCTCAGTGATCACTCCCCAATCTACTGCATCTGGAAAAATAATTCTTCCCACCCTCCCCAAAAAATTGTAGAGCCAGAGACTTAACAAACTTTGATGAAGTAGCCTCCATGACATGCCTTGCTTCTGTGGATAGGTCTCCTATAAACTCCCTCCCTGACATACACCAAGCACTAGACTACCTCATCACCAAATTCACATCCATTCTTGACTCCCATGCTCCTTATAAATCAATGAGATCCAAAAGTATCCACTCCCCCTGGCTCACGCAGGAGCTGAGGCACCTATTGCACTCCTGTGACAAAGCCTGGAAACTTTTTAAAAGCTCTGGACTGCAGTCAGACAGGATCTCCTACCGCCAACTCCGTAATGCATGCAAAAACAAAGCCAACAAGGCCAAAAGAACCCACTTAATATTCCATCAGGAAACACACCTAGCCAATCCCAAATGTTTCTGGAAACAAATAAATGCATTCCTCAAAGGAAATTAATGCACTGTCCCACAAAACATGATTGCAAAAGGCAATTTATTATCCACACCCTCTGATATAGCCTCTGGGATAAATCTTTTTTTCACTGAACTAGATACATACAAAGCGAGACTACCAACCACCCACCCTGAATCACTAGCCGATCATCCAGCAATCTCCCATCCTCAATTCCATATTAGAACCACCTCAAGAAGAGAGGTCCTTAAACTTCTGAGAAAACTCAATCCAGATAGTTCCCCAGGGTTCGATATCTTGTCTCCCAAGTTTCTCAGACTAGGTGCACCAGCACTTGCCCTCCCAATCACCCTTTTCATCAGTAGATCATTTGTCACTCATACAATACCAGACAAATGGAGAACTGCCATCGTTGTCTCTGTTCATAAAAATGGGTTGACCAACCATGTTGAAAATTATTGACCCATACCTATCTTATGCTTCATTGCAAAAATTCAAGAAAGAATATTATATAACCAACTTTACTCGTATCTTGAACAGATCAGTGCCCTCACAGATCACCAACACGACTTTCGTAAACAACGTGGGACAGAAACCATTCTCCTACGGGTGACCTCTGATATATTTCAAGCAATGGATCAGGGTAAAGCCACTGGTGCAATCTTCGTCAACTTCACAAAGGTGTTTGACCTTGTCTACCATCCCTTATTACTCACAAAATGTCAACGCCTCTGCCTTGATACCAACTCTCTCACCTGGATCTCAAACTACTTATCCAATAGACTCCAATGTGTCAAATGGGATGGAGCTCTGTCACCCTTAGCTCCTATCTCAGACAGGATTCCCCAGGGGTTGATCTTAGGCCCTATCATGTTCTCTATCTTTATCAACGACCTGCCATTGCACTGTGGAGGGGCATCTGTCCATCTCTACACTGATGACCCCATTCTATATAGGTTCTCTAAGAATGTTAACTGCATTGCTGCTAGTCTAGAAAGTGACTTCCATACTCTAGAGGCCTGGTTTAAGACTAACCTGCTGGTTTTGAATGCAAAAAAAACCCAAACTATGTTATTCCACCATACCTCCTTCAACATGTCCTCAAACTCCCCATTGATAATCAAAACCACTGCTGGTACCCCACTTGAAGGGGTAAACTCCTTCAAATACCTTGGTCTCACACTTCATGAGCATCTATCCCTCGAGCTATATACAGACAATATCATCAAGGCTACCAGCTGTCTGTCTTTTCGCCTTCTTGTTGAAAAGGTTGTGCTAAACTGGCTTCCTCCTGGAGTGCAGAACCTGCTGTCCCTTCTGCTAAATACCAGGCAAACCAGGAGCTCCTCCATGCAAACATTCTATATACCCAGATGCCACACATCCATGGCACAATGTGCCTTTGCATACTGGACACTGCTCTGGACAAATGCATTACCACCGGATATCTCTGGCACTGCTATGCTTGGACCCGTCAAACTTAAACTGCACCAGTACCTTATTCATATGAGTACCTGCAGGTGCCACTGCTGAGTCATCCTATGCACTTTCTGACTTATCCCAGCACTTCTGAGCCCCTATCCCTGGGATAGGCAAAACACAGCACTTCGCCCAGTCACCAACCCCTTTATCCCAGCCTACATCCTCTGTCCACTCTGTCCTGTCTACCGCATCCCTTCTTCCCCTTTTCCCCTACTTCTCCTTACTTTGCACATCACTGCAGTTACTGGTTTGGCTTGGATTTATGTACCCTTATGTTAATATTGTCATTATCTGTTTACTGTGCTCTCGATGTTTTATCTGTATGTTGTCCTGAATTCCTTGCATTGTTGTTTATGTACGTGACGTGGAACCTCTCAACGAGCAACCGCTCACAGGTGTAGCCAAGATTTCAATAAATAAATAAAAAAATACCAATCAAAAACTCAGTCTCCTCTACCACACAACTCCCAATGTTTCGACTACTGCAAGGAAATCTATTGCCTCAGCCACCCTCCTCCCATACCTCCTCTACGGGGCCTCAATCACTCACTCAGTCAAAACTACGTTCCTGTCCAAGCTAAAAGCGACCTACCACAGAATCGCTCATTTTGCAGCTAAGGCCCCAGCACGGGCCCACCACTGTACAGTGCTAAACAGTCTGGGCTGGTCCTCTTTCGAAGCCAAGTTAGACTTCCCAGTGCACTACATTCAAGCTCACCCACCTACCTTCTCCTCCCAGTCTACCTAACATGATCACACTGAAACCCTTACAGCAGACTCTCAGGTCTTCTCATCTTCTGATGTTTAACATACTCAAAACTTGGTTAGCCATTGTCCAAAGGTCCTTCACCTACACTGCACCCCATAAGTGGAACAACCTCCATCATGCCCTACTCACATGTAAGACCCTCCCAATGTTCATAAAACAATATAGAAAAACCTTCTTTATGCCTCCTGAATACAATGGTAACTGTGTCTAAAAAAGCTCCTTAGCTCCTCACTGCTCCTCAGCCTTCTTACCCAGTCTCCTACCCTTTTCACTGAATGCTCCCCTCTCCTTTCCACCTCTTAAAGTTGCCTCTCACACACCTCTCTCCCTTCCACCCTTACTTCTGCTCCCTCCTACACACACCCTATTCCTCCATTGATACATCGCAGGCATGACAAAGTGCATGATGGTTATAAGATGCTATTTAAACAAGCCTACATAAGATGTTAATTTGATGTATATCTGATTCTTTTTATTCTGATGACCTGTTACACTACACTGTACCTAAAACTATGCATCTCCCAATGTTGTATGCTTACCCATGTAATGTAGTGTGTTATCAATGTAACCAGAATATTTTGTTCCCCGGGTCGCCACTGAAAAAGGGACTTGGTTGTCTCAGTTGGCCAAGCCAGTCATCAAAATTAAAATAAAAAAATAAATTGTAGTGGGAATAAAAAACAAAATTGTAAAGAACAGCATATAATCTGTGTTTAGACAAGTTAACTCAGCCCCTATAATATTTGTGATAAGTACAAGTATGTCTTTATAAACGAATAAGGGTAAAGCAACTTGGAATTAGTGGAGTGGACCATCTCTACAGTGGACCTAAAGGCCTAAAATGTTCTCAGACTTTGAAGAAACTGATTGATTGAGACAAATTAGTGCAAAAAAAGACAGAAAGAAGTCTTAAAATCTGGACCCACTCTTCATGAATCTGTGGTAGCTACATACAGCATTTCTTATATATCTTTCACCTACAAGGACTTTTGGTGTTTATGGACTATTAAGAAAGAATAAAAAAAGCTATCAAAAGCTGCACTGTGCACTACTGATATTGTAAAATTGTAATAGTTTAATGTGCAGTTTGCCAGTTATTTAAAAGCAAGGCTATATTGTAAAAGTTGTTCTCCTTCTGTTAGAAGTGCACTGTAAGATAAAGTCTGTTTATCTTTTTTACTGTTTCTGGATATTTTAGCTTGACTGTGGCATGAAAGAAAAGTTACAAGTGGTAAAAGAAAAATATTAAAAATGAAAGAAGTGATATAGCCAACAGAGAAAGTAAATTAATAAATAATTACTTTATATTATCCTCACCTCAAACAGATCTAGACAAAATTAGTAAAATTATTAGCAGGAAAAAAGACTAAAGATAGACAGCAATTACTGGGGCCCAAAGGACATCCCACAGTGGCTACAATAAGAAAATGTGAAGGATCCACTGCAGGCTGAGATCATTTAAATAAGTTTACAAGAGGAAAATGTGAAAACTTAAGAAGGCATTTCGTATTTGAAAATACATAGGAGGCACATCCACGTCCATTAAATGCTAAAGTCATAGCGCATAAACAAAATCAAGCCCAAACTGATGCCTGTAAGGGGGGTACTAATCTCTATGGTCAAACAGCCCGTACTGTACTGTCAAAAAAGCAGGAGGAAGTATCTCCAGCTCCTAAGGCAAATCAAACAGACATCTGACCATTTATGGCAAATATTAAACACAGTCAGGGCCAGAGTAATGCAACCAGGGGCACTAGACCCAAGAGAAATCTGGGGCCCCCCCAACCACTACCGTGCCCCTTTGCCATGACCACACCCCTTCACCATGACCCCACCTCTTCACTGTGACCACTTCCCTTTGACACTGCAGAGCAGTTATTGAAACTTGAAAAACATAGTTTTTTTACTGTCCGTAAAAAGTGGCATAAAACCTAAAAAAAAAAAAACTTACAAAAATGCTTCGGAATGAATGAAACTAATACTATCAGTATGAAAAAAATAACATTAGCCAGAGCTTTGTTCATTTGGTGAAAACAAGTACTAATTGGTCTGGTAGAAGTAATTCTTTGGGTGTGAAATATCATGATTTGCACTTCTCCAGATATCCTCCCCAATGCAAATGTGTATGCTCACAGTCAGAGTGTCATAATTTTGTCCTGTCAAATAGTATGAACCATAATATTGGAGTTTTGTTCAGTAGGGTAGGGTCCCATCTGTGAAAGGGGCTAGGTCCTGGCTGGTGTAGGCGTTAAAGAGCAACAAAGCACTTCAGCATGTGATTTCATAAATAAGATGTTTCAGCTGTTACAATTTATTAGAGAATAAATGTTTTTCATTTTCAATGTTCCTTTCCATGATTTACAGCACATCAGTAGTCCATCTAAAAAGGCTGTGCAGAAAACGCTTGAAATCATTTGCCTCTCCCCTGTTAACCTCACAGTGCCTTTGTTTATAACATCATAGTTCTCACCATGACAATAGACTGTGATGTCACAAACAGCAACTGTGTTGTTAGCAGGGGAGAGTTTGATATATTTTGAAAGACTCAGTGAAATACTTGCTGTATTATCTACAATATTTAGATGACCAACAGCATGGGAAAGTAGAAAAAATAACAAATAACTAGAAAACAAAGTTAAAAGATAGTTGGTGTAAATCTAGTGTTCTTAAGCTTTTGTTATAATAATGGAGAGTTGCTCTTTAAGTGGAGGTTCACTATAGTAGTCATGAAATGAAGAGATTATATTGCAAAGTGAGTAATTGTTGGAATAAATAATTCCCTAGATCAAACATTTTTGTTATTGATAAGTAAGCCAGGATCAATAAATGGCAAGATTTACTGATGTGATCCTGGAAATATGTTCAGATAGGTTGTTCACCCTGCGAATGAAGCAATGTCACAGTCCAAAATGAGTGAGATGAGGGAATAATAAACAGCAAGATTTTTAACTGTACCATTGAAACATGTTGTACATCTTTTGACTTTAGGAGTGAGAGTAAATATAAAGCATGCACACTGAATTGTCCTATTAATTTTATGTTTAAATGTAAGACTTGATTCTCAGTGAGTGAGTTTCACAGGATTGTGATAAACATTTAATAATCGTGACACTAACATGGAATTACCTACACAAACACCTGCATAGTGTTTTAAAAAATGTTTTGGTTGTATGTCATAGTGTACTTTATCAAAATTGATATTCAAATTAGTAGTCCTTGCAGTCCTACTCTCAGTCCTGTTCTCATTCCCTTTGAAAGAGCTGATGACACCTTCAGGAGAACCTTAAAGGAGATAGGAAATGATTTCCTGCTGTAAATAACATTTAAACGAATTATAACTAACTGACAGTGGCCTTTGTGTGTGTTTTTTGTAATTTTAACCTTTAGAACGCACATTTATATACATATCCACATTAGGCTGAAATGACAGTGGGCTTGACTGTGAGTTTTTGTACCGAGAGTCAGCGCGTGACAAGCTTTGAAATACACACGTCACAGACTACCGATAAAACAGTCAGCTAGCTGCTCAACTGTATTAACTGATAACGTGCTGCTATTCTTATTTCTTAGGACATCAAGTGAAAGAACCGGCAATGAGCAACCGTCTTATAAAAATTAGGCAGCGCTTTATTTCTTAGGAAGATAAATAAACAGCACACTTACAGATGCTTCACCATGCAAGTGTATTCCAGTAAGTGAAGAGTACGAAAAAAATAAATCACTGGAGACTTGCCCTTTTCACTGGAAACTTTCTGAACAGACTCTGTTGCTCACTGCCAGTTCCTTCAGATTTTGTATGTTTTATTCAGTGTATTGCTCTTCACTTGTTTGTATGGACACAAGACTATAACTGCAAGATTGTTTGGCAACTGTCAACTCCCCCCCCCTCCACACACACACACACACACCACCACTTGCCATACAGATATAGAAAAAGCAGGTAGTCAATAAACTGTTTAATTTGTTTAGGAAAAAAATGTATTTATTTACTCCATGGAGTCATATGGACCCTTGCCAACCCCTCCGCTAACAAGGAATCTCCCGAGTATTTGACATACTGTACCTTCATGCCCTGCGTGGGGAGACACCGGAATGCAGAAATCATTTTCTTTTACAGATACGTCTTCAATCCTCCGGTACTCTCATGAACTGCAACTGGGCTGGGAAACAAATGAGAAATCTGCAGTCACATAGTAGTGTCATAAGTAAGTTTTCTGTGGTGCGTTGTTGTGCTTCCTGATCCATAGTGCTGGCTGGGTGGCTTGGGGGGGGGCAGTAGGGTCCTGGGTGCCTACAGATACATGGGCACATTGATGTAGCCAGCAAAGAGCTGGTCCTGCAATGCATGCTCCTGATCCTGCTGCTGGAATGGGCTCGACAAACAGTATGCTGGTTATTCATGAGTACCAATTTGCTGCTGAGTTTATGTAGGCGAACCAGAGTATGGACTTTCACTCACAATACAATATATGCAGCAGATTTTTCATGTGTTTCCCAGCCCAGCTGCAGTTCAAGAGTGCCGGAGGATTGAAGATGTATCCATAAAAGAAAAAGGATTTCTACATTCCGGTGTCTCCCCACGCAGGGCATGAAGGTATGTCAAGTACTCAGGAGATTCCTTGTTAGCTGAGGGGTTGGCAAGGGCCCACATGACACCATGGAGTAAATAAATATTTTTTTTTCCTAAACAAATTAAACAGTTTATTGACTACCTGCTTTTTCTATATCTGTATGGCAAGTGGCAGGTGTGTGTGTGTGTGTGGGGGGGTTGACAGTTGCCAAACGATCTTGCAGTTATACTCTTGTGTCCATACAAACAAGTGAAGAGCAATTGTCACAGCTGCACGAGCCTGGATACATTGAATAAAACACACAAAATCTGAAAGAACCGGCAGTGAGCAACAGAGTCTGTTCAGAAAGTTTCCTGCGAAATGGGCGAGTCTCCAGTGATTAATTTTTTTCGTACTCTTCACTTACTGGAATACACTTGCATGGCGAAGCATCTGTAAGTGTGCTGTTTATTTTTCTTCCTAAGAAATAAAGCGCTGCCTAATTTTTATAAGACAGTTGCTCAGTGCCGGTTCTTTCACTTGATGTCCTAAGAAATAAGAATAGCAGCACGTTATCAGTTAATACAGTTGAGCAGCTAGCTGAATGTTGTATCGGTAGTCTGTGATGTGTGTATTTCAAAGCTTGTCACGTGCTGACTCTCGCTACAAAAACTCACAGTCAGGCCCACAGTCATTTCAACCTAATGTGGATATGTATATAAATGTGCATTCTAAAGGTTAAAAATACAAAACACACACACACAAAGGCCACTGTCTGTTAGTTATAATTAGTTTAAATGTTATTTACAGCAGGAAATCATTTCCTATCTCCTTTAACAAAACATAATATTTAGGCACTGTCCAGCCTGTATTTCCCATTAGTTCTGTATTCCTCCTCCTCATTATTTAGTAGTGAGGTCATCTACATGAAAACAGGATCTTTGCTCCTGAAGAGTTCATCTATTCCTGCTGCTTTCTCCATTCCTGAAGTCACGGAGCACTGCTTGTGATCTCACAATTACTCCCATGGCAACAGATTGTGATGTCACAACAGAGGATTATGACTTGAAGTCGGGAGTAAGCTATAGAGGCAAATGGACTCAAAATGAACTCTGAGGGACAGCAATCATATATTCATACACATTTCTTTAGTAATAAATTATGGGGAGGAGAAATATATAATATATAAATGGAATGCAAGCACAATTGTACCTAATTACTATGTTTTTTTAAGTTTTCTTTGAGGCATCAGTAGCTCTTTAAATAGGGGCCCTTTGCAGGATTCTGCCCCTCCCACTACTTGCCTTGGCTCCTCAGTGATGCAGTTTTGGACAGCGGCAACCATGGGCAGCAGCAACCCATCATGCACAGACCTCATCATCTCAGACCAGTGACTGCCAAGGGGCTGGGACTGGGAGATGAAGTTATGGCCAATGGTGAAAGAGAGAGTGATGAGAAGAGAGAGTTCAAGTGCTCATATAATAAAACTCTGGAACCTTGCCAAATCCTCTGGCAGCTCAGCTCTAGCTCTCTCTCTCCTAAATGAATGTAAACTGATTGACTTTACCTTATCCCTCCCTCTCTTGCTTTCCAGACTCCCCCATCTACCTACTCACCCCAAAACCAAAAAGAAAGCATATTTAGTGTGTTTTTGTAATCAAAAGTGGGACTGAATGAAAGGACTGTGTACCTTTAATAGAGATACAGTAGATGACACTTCAGCTCTTCGTCTTCCTCCTTTTCTGCTTGCATTCTAGTCTGTGAAACTTTGCATACTTCTGTACCATCTCAGTGGCTGGTGCTGCCACTGACTGTGTACAGTAGCAGTGTGTTGATTTCTCCAAGAGTCTGTCTTCTCTCTGGTCACTTGTTGTGGCCCTTCCCAGTATCTGGCTCAGGACCTCTGGCTGTAAGCAGCGGCGCAGCTCTCGATTCCTCTCCAGTCTGATGGAACTTGGAATGGGTGTGGCTCAGTTGAGCGCATTCCATTTGAGCGCCGTCATGTTGAGTGCTTTTCATTACATCGCCGTTAACTCTAGCGCTTCAACAAGTGACTGCTGCTTCAGTTTGGCGTTGCTTATTTCAGCGCTTTCTGTCAAAATGATCATGAATCAATTAAACAATTAGTCATTGTAAGTAATCATGAATGAAACTCACGTAGTAATCATGAATCAATCAATAAAACTCACGTAGTAATCAAGAATCAATCAATGAAACTCACGTACTCACTAATTTCATTGATAACCTACTGCTTGCTGCAGATGCAGAGGTACCGATCTCTATACTGCAAGGTGGAAGCTATCCAAAGATGTGCAGAAGCCTAGATTTCCCAGTCAGTTCCGATGGTAATAGTCCAGTTAATCATGGGATGGTAAGCCGACCTCATGGCCGGACCTAGAAATGCTGTAAGCAATGTATCCAGGCAGAATGACTGAAATGTGGCTGCAAAATATTGAGCGAGGGAGAAGAAAGGTTGCCAGGCAAACAGCTACAGACTGCAGTAAGCGCTACTGAGTGAAACTCAAGTCCGGTAGTAGTGGGAATAGGAAGCAGCAGGATGAGAGCAGGGCATAGCATGAGGTCCAGGGAAGCGGACAGTGAGGTGGGGAAGATGACATGAACTGTGAAGCTGCTGAGCTGAAGGCTGGCAGAACCCACACCCAAAGAAAACCGAAGAATGAAGAGCTAGGCTGTTGGCGCTGAGATCAGACGGCGCTGTAGTAAAACAGTGCTTAATCGGGTACTGCTGAACTGACAGCGCTGTATTATCCAGCGCTACAATGTGAAGCACTGAACTGGGCTACACCCCTTGGAACAGGCTCTCCAATGGGCAGGATCTGCTGACTCCAATCCTTCTAATGCGAATGATAGGAGCCCCCTCAAATTCACAAGACGAAACAAGTAGTGGACTGACTGCCACAGGAAGCCCCCATTTTAGATTCGTTCCTGCCATCTCCCTATCAGTAACACCAATCAGTGGCAGGGACCTGTCTAACCACTTCTTCCCATGTGAAATACCAGATGATGGGAGCATACCCATGAATTTCGGATACTGCTATGATTTGTATGCTAAAATTTAACATTGCTGCACAAAGGGTTGTTGATGTTCTTTATAATATTAGAGCTATTTTTGGACATGCAAACTATTAAATCATTAAACTAACTTGATAAAAACATTCCTTAATATTAAATATATGGGCCCACTCTTTGTAGACATATTATTCTTTAAAATAAGAGAGTGCTACACATTCTGGCATTTGCTCTGAATTTTTTAACCCCAGTTTTATCTTTTAATGCTGAGAGGCTAAGATGTATGGATGGGAGACAAAGCAAAGGAAATAGTCTTGTTTACACCTTACAGGTCAGCCTAGCCAAAGCCCCTTGAAGCTATCAGCTGTACTTGACACCTAATCAGGAAGGTGACAGTCATGTCACAGTTCAGCCCCTGCCTTGCTCAGATTATTCAGTGGTTGAGTCCTTTACCACCCCCCCCAAAAAAAAATGCAGTTCAGACAGAAAGAAAAGCACATATAATAAACATATTTTGGGGATTGTTGGTGGCTCCCTGGCAGGCAGGGGCACTAGGCCCCGGCCTATGTTGCCAATGTCTTAATCCAGCCTTGAACACAGGAGAATTAAGAATAGATCAGGACACAAAAAGGCAATGTGAGAAAAATGAGACAAAAGAGGCCTTTCCCCCAGCAATGGAGCCATTTGTTTCCCACAATCTAGTTTTGATTGGACTAGCTGAAATAAAAGGAGAAATTGTCAAGGATAACCTAGTAGTTTGTGAAATTAAAGATTTTTTTTTCATAGTTAGTTTCTTTTCTCCTGTCCCCAGGTGGCACCCCATCTTGCCTGATCTCCCAGCCCTGTCTCCTGCTCACAGTTTACCTTCCACTTCCTCCATGGCTTGTCCCCCATGGCGGGGCGATGGGAATCCCTCAACCCATCAGAACGGATCTGGTGTGGAGGTTACTGCCTGTTTGCAGCAGTGGAGCCTGCAGGGATCGGCATTCATCCTGCCACACCCAGGACACTGTTTTCTCCATTTTCCTCCCTCTTAGGAGAGGAGGTGTGCAATGACGCCCTATGGAGAGAGCGCACACACATCCACACATGCTTCTCCAAACATCTGACTCCTCTCCTCCCCTTTCTGGAGTGTCAGTGCGCTGTCCCCCTGCCGCAGCAAGGGGCCAGTCAAGCACTGACCGCTGGTGGCTCCCCCTCCCCAAAGAAGGAGAGCAGTCCCTTGGACTCTCAATCCTTCTCCTCCCCTGCTGACCCCCAGTGGCCCGTGCTTGATCCCGAACACAAGTCACTGGTGTAGCACGAGGTAAGGCAGTGCAGTGCTTCAGGCCTCAGTTCCACCAGGCTGGCTGTGAAATTAGAGATTTAATAAAAAGCAAGCACAGAAATGAGTAGCTACAAGAAAAAGTTGAAGGTGACATAGAAACACACATAAACAAGTAATAAATAACCTCAAAATACAACAGTAATGAGAAAATTATGAAAGTTAAAACACAAGCCATTGTGGAGCAGTAAGGTAAAGAGATAGCAAAGTTAATTCAGAACACCAAGGATAATAACAGATTAAGTAAAGATACTTTGCAAGAAACAGCTAAACCAAATAAAGGGTTGAGTGAGAACTATAACTGTAGAATTAAAGGTATAACACGTTTTCTCAAAACAAATAGTAAAGAGGATGAGTGTATTATTAGGAAATGAGGAATAAGGAGGAAATATATTTGCAAGATATTCATCCATCTTCAATTAACATACAGGATATAGCTATAATGATGTACGCTGATGATATTATCTTATTAAGTCGAACTAAAGTGAGTATAACAAGAGCTCTTAAATCTGCAATTAATCATTTAGCAAGCTTAGACCTATAAATAAACTCTCAGAAGTTGAAAATAATGGTTTTGGGGAGAGATAAACAAAACAAGAAGGAATTGAATTTTGGTGATATCATGACAGAGGAAGTACAACAATACAAATATTAAGGTGTAATGGAAAAATGTTTAAAACGGCACAATCACATGAAAGTAACAAAAGAAAGTGCACTACAAAGCACAAAAGGAATTATAACATTTGCAAGGAGCTCCAGGGAAGCGGGTTTCTCGCTGCTGCCCTCCCCTGCACCACTGACCGGATCCAGGATCTCCACAGGTACATTTTCCTCTCCCAGGACTCACGTGGCTCCAGGATTAGCCACATGCACAGAAAGAAAGACCAGCATTGACTGCCTGCTCCCAGACTCTCCTCCAGGGCCGGATTAAGGCATAGGCAGCATAGGCACATGCCTATGAGGGTTCCCCCACCAATCCCCTAAATATATTTACTACATAATATTTCTTTCTGCCTAGCTGCATTTTTTTTTGTAAAGGACTCAGACTTCAACCACTGACTAATCTGAGCAAGGGAGGGGCTGAACTGCGACATAACTCTCACCTTCCTGATTAGGTGTTAAGTGCAGCTAATAGCTTCAGGGTGTCCCACCCAGGCTGAACTTTAAGGTGTGAACAAGCCCATTCCCTTTGCTTTGTCTTCCACCATGACTTAGAATCGACACTTAGAATCAAGCCCCACTCTTAAACATAAAAGATTAAACAGTGCAATTCAGTGTGTGTGCTTTATATTTAATCTCACTCCTAAAACTAAAAAATCTATAATGCACTTCAATGGAACAGTTAAAAAGCATACTCTTTTTTTAATTCCCTAACCTGACTCGTACTTAAGTTCTAGCCTTGATACAGCTCAATTTTCACGGTGAACAAAAGAATGTAGTTCCAGATTTCTCAGTAAATCTTCCCATTTACTGATCCTGGTTTACTTAAGCAATAAGGCATGACAGGGGGGTTCATTATGGTGGGATAATGGCCCACCTCAGGTGGGTTGAAGCACGAGGCACAGCTGAGTGCTTCCACTACCCGAGAAGGGCCTTTAGCCCATCATAACGCACCCTCTGGAGTGCCTTATTGCGATTATGAAATGGGTCATTTTTCATAAATGTGATGCCTTTTTTAAACAAATTACTTTTAGCTGGGCCGTTGTGCTGGGATAACGGCCCAGCTAAAAGCTGCTCTTGGCCAATCAGGAGCCAGCAATCTTTCTACCCATTTCATAATTATTAATAATACAAATGTCTGTTCCCAGGAATGATTCTTCCAACAATTACTCACTTTGCAGCATAATCTGTAAAGTTAGACTCCTCTAGTAAACCACCAACTTAACTCCTACACCACCCAGGACCTACCCCTTTCAGAAATGAGTCCCTACCCTA
This sequence comes from Neoceratodus forsteri, assembly GCA_016271365.2. NCBI lineage: Eukaryota > Metazoa > Chordata > Ceratodontiformes > Ceratodontidae > Neoceratodus > Neoceratodus forsteri. Next base: position 799,656,363 of record CM028132.1, on the reverse strand, counting down.
TCAATAAAATTCCCATATCCTGGTTCATACCACCTGACAGGACACAATGACAACACCCAGACTGCAAGCACACACATGTGTTTGGGTGGGGATTTGAGAAGTGCAAGTCATGACATTTCACACCCCAAAAATCTATTTTTACCAGGTCAGTTAGTAATTATTTTCTCTAAATGATCAAAACTCGGACTGCTGTTATTTTGCCATGCTGATATTATTAGCAACATTAATTTTGAAGCATTTTAGTTGTTATTTATGTTTTATGCCACTTTTTAGGGACAGTAAGAATTTTTTTTCAAGTTTCAGTAACTAATATGCAATGGCCAAGGGGTGCAGTCATGGTGCAGGGGCGTGGTTGCAGCGAGGGGGGGGGCCCCAGATTTCTTTTGGGCTAGGGCCCCAGGTTGCCTTAGTCTGGCCCTGCTCTCCTCCCTATTGGTTGCACCTAGAATCCTAGTGCTGTAAGCTGCTTTTGGACACTTGGGCTGGTGCTTCCCACTGGGCTTCTGGTGCTCGCCTAGTATTTGAACAACATTTGCTAATTTTGCTGTTTATTGCTCTACCTTTCCTGCCTTTCTCGGCCTGTAAATTTTAACTGCTGTGTACTTGTGTTGACTGCTAATAGGTTTTACAGATAGCACTGTACTATGTTTAGTCAGAATTTGTGTACAACCTGTTAACTACTCTGGCTGGAGCTAGTAATTTTTCAGCCGTTATGTTAAAGTCCACTGTTTATCCTATTCACTACTTATCTAGTAAATTTTAAGCTAGCGATGTATTTGTTTAGTGCCAGCTTTGCTAGTTTCTAGTTGATTTTAAGCTAGCTCGGTATTTATTTAGTGCTAACTTTGCTAGTCTCCCTGTTTTAACTGCCGAATCTGAAATTTATCTCCCTGCTGCCTGCTTTACCTATTTTCCCCTCTTGAACCTGCATTTCTGTACTGAATTTTCACCCCACTCTTGATGAAAATCTAAACTTTGTTTTATTTCCTACTCCTACTCTAACTAAATTCTGCTACGTCCCTCTCCAAACCCCTCGCTAATTTCTGCTTTCAGCCCCCCTCGCCTGCCTTTCAGGCTCCTCTCCCAGCGATTTGCACTGAATTGACCCCCTGCTTGTATCTGTCTCCTGCTCACAGACTCCCTGCCCCCCGATTTAAGATAATTGCACTACACTTCGCACCCTTTTAACCTCTGCTCCTCTCTATCTCCTCTCCACAGACTGCTGAAGCCCCTGATCGGGCTCCCCTGCCCTGAAGGACCTCTGGGGAAGCAGCTTTCTTGCTGCCGCCCTCCCCAGCACCACTGACCAGCTCTAGTATCTCCCCAGGCACGCTTTCCTCTCCCAGGGCTCATGCAGCTCCGGGATTGGCCACTTGCACAGAGAGGAAGCCCAGCATTTGCTGCCTGCTCCCAGACTCTTCTCCCTGTTGGTTGCGCCTAAAATCCTACTGCTGTAAGCTGCTTTTGGACACTCGGGCCATTGCTTCCCACTGGGTTTCTGGTACTCGCCTAGTGTTTGGATAACATTTGCGCCTGCCCACCCTCCCCCAGCACTCTTTAAATACACTGTCTTCCCACCTTCCCCTCCTCCCTCCCTTGATTGGTTCTCTTCCCACTACTTTTCTTCTCCAACTTAAAGGCACCTACTCCCAATACAGTACTTCCACAACTTGTTTCCCCATCCACTGCACAACTACACTTCTGCTATCTGCTTACTCCACTCCCCTCCTGCTGGCAGTGCACTGGCTCTCCCAGTTCTCCCACCAGACTAGACATGAAGTCCCTTTTACTGGCCATTATGGCTGCCTTTCTTGTAGACACCCTCCTTACCTTTGATTTATGTGCATCAATCCTTGCCTATGACCTAGCCGATCTCAATAAATTCCATTCTAACTCTAACCACCCCCTCCCCATCCCCCTTCACTGAATTGGGAATGCTCCCCAATTGGTCCCTTCACATTTGCTTTTATCCCCAACCAAAAGCGTCACCTACTTGTCTTCTTCCTTCACTCCCTCTCTATCTCCATCTCTTCTCTCAGCTCCTTATGGGTGGTGATATTGAAACAAACCCTGGTCCTGTCAAAACCATAGCTACAGCAACCTCATGTATCTGGGCTAGTGCTTCTGGACTAAAACTGGCACACATGAATGTCTGCAGTCCCCCTGCCAAATTCCCAGAGCTAGAAGCCTGGATTTTGCTTCACAAACACCACGTACTTTACCTCACGGAGACCTGGTTGAAGCCCCAACATACCAGCACCATGTATCTACCAGCTGGCTACACCCTCCTACGCAGAGATAAACCTGGCAGAAAAAAAAAAAGGGTGGTAGCACTTATATCTTTGTCAGAGACTCTTTCATGGCCTCCACTGCCCTCTGTGCAGAAACTGTCTCACCCAGAAACTGGCTCATTGTGGAAATTATCCTGGGTTCTACAAAGAAGCTTTACCTGGGTTGCTGTTATAACCACACACACCCCCCCCCCGACTGGTGGCATAGCCGGACTACAGAGCCTGCTCTCAGGCTTAGGATCTCTCTCCCTTGGGGGGGAAACTATCCTTTTCAAGATTTCAACCCGAACTGGATGGGCCCCCAAGAACCTGACTTTGTAAATCAGCTCAAGTCACTCAACCTCGAACAAATCCTCACCCTCCCTCCCTACCTGGCTAAACCGAGGATCGGCCCTCTACACACTCCCTAATCAATTGGGTGATAGCCACTCATGGGAATCACATCCTCCACACAGGTACTTTATTGGGCTCGTTAAGCGACCACTCCCCTACTTTTGCCATTTGGTCTTCCAAAGTCTCCCCCCCAGATATATCTCCTTCCGTAATTTCAACCTCACTGACACCACCGCTCTGCTAAACAATGCCAGGAACTTGAACTGGCAGAGCCTCTATGCACTCTCTGATGTCACCTCTGCTGTCACTCACCTCTGCTGTCACCCACCTCACTGGCCTCCTCTTGGAACTTCAGGATTGACACTTCCCAGAAACAACCAGGAGAGCTCACGGTGGGTGTACTCACTGGATCACCAAGGAACTCCTCTTTTTCATGAAAGAGAGGGACCGTAAGTGGATTATGCATAAATGGGCCCCTTCCCCCGCTCTGTGGAATGAATATTGGTGCCTTAGAAATCGATGCAAACACTCGACCCGCACCCTTAAGAGGAACTACTACTCCAGAAAGCAGAAAGAAAGTTTCAGTAATCCCAGGAAGTTTTGGGACTCCATCAACTCTCTGCTCACCCCTCACACAGACAACCCCAATGTACATTTAAGCTCCCCGGCTGGCCTCTTGACTGACCCAACCGAGGTTGCCAATGCCTTTAACCTAAAATTCACAGACCTGTCTGCCTTCCTCAGCAAACTCCCAAATAGTAATCCCTCCAGCTCATGATCTGGCACCCTCTCCCATCTCCCCTCCGCAGTACCGCCAGCCCATAGTGTCACCAGTCCTTTCTCCCTCTAGGGGCTTTCCTCTTCCCCCACGATACCTGCCTCCTCAACAGCTGCTACACCTCCCTGCCCTCCTTCTATTTCAAGGTCATCTCCCCAAAGGACACTTTCAAGTTCCTCCTGGCTTGCGAAATCAAGGTAGCCCAGGATCAGATGGCCTCCCCCCAGTGTTCCTCAAAACTGTGTCACCAGCAATAGCAAAACCCCCCACCTATGTTTTCAGTCTTGCCCTGACAACCTCCTCCATGCCCCTCCCATGGAAAATTGCCAATGTAATTCCCATTTTTAAAACTGGTGACCCCTTCTTAGCAGACAAATACCGGCCAATATTCATTCTCCTCCAACTGAGTAAATTGCTCAAAAAAGTAGTCCAAAGGCAGTTATCAGAGTACCTCAGCAAACATGATATACTATGTAGCCAGCAACATGGTTTCCACAGGCAACATAGCACTACCACTGCCCTAGCACTATTTAGCAACCATATATGCACCGATATGGATCAGGGATGCCACCTATGCCATATTTGTTGACCTATCAAAGGCATTCGACCTGGTAAACCACTCCCTCCTCCTCTCCAAACTAAACTTGATAGGCTCATCCCCTGAAACCACACACTGGTTTCAGAGTTACCTAACCGACCAGTCTCAATTTGTCAGTATTGGCCCAGCCACCTCTCTCGCCCTATCTGTCACCACCAGAGTTCCCCAGGGCTCAATACTGGGCCCTCTGCTTTTCACCATATTTGTCAACACCTTTGCTTCAGATTGCCTCTCCTGTGAATCCCTCCTCTACGCCGATGATCTGGTCATCTACCACAGTGACAAATCTCTTCCTCACTTATCAACAATCCTCACCCAGAACTACAGCGCTGCCCACAATTGGTTCACCAAAAACCTGATGCTGGTTAACACCAAAAAGACGAAGGCAATGCTGTTTGGATCAAAACCTTACCTTGCCAAGTCACTTAAATTCAATTCTTCCCTCCAGGTCCACTCACCCAATGGCCCCACTCTAGACATCATCCACTCCTTCAAGTATCTGGGAGCACGCTGGACCCCACCCTCTCTTTCACTGACCATGGGGATTCGGTAGTTCATTGAATAAACCAAAAACTTGGTGCGGCATATCGCATCAAGCCCTACCTTACTGTGGATGCTTGCCTGGCCATTGCTAGAGGTAACCTTCTCCCCATCCTGGACTAACATTCTCCCCATCCTGGACTACTGTTCCCCTGTTTACACTCGCATCTCTTCCTCCCTCCAGTCAAGACTTGAGGTCATGTTCATGTTTCTCATGTTTCGGATAGATATATATAGAGAAGGTTAATCTTATCTACTAATTTCTTGATCCATATGTGAACATATGCTACCATTGAAGTTTTTCATTCTACTCATTCACATAGTATAATAATGAGACATGTAACAAGTTTTCTTTATGTCTGTAACCAATGCTAAAAAAACCTTCCTAACAATAAAGCATATTCATTTTGAAAAAAAAAAAAAAGGACTTGAGGTCATATATAATAGCATCTGCCGATTTGCCATGTTCGCCCCTTACTCCACCCACCACTGCGACCTTTACTGCCCCATAAACTGTCTCTGTTTACAAGATCGCTTTGACTTTACTACCAGCTGCCTCATCAATACCTGTATCAGGAGCGGTCCTGCTTCCCCCATCCATCTTTTTCAAGCCACGCATACTGCCAAGGCCCCTCTATTCCTCCCTTGCCCCCCCCAAAAAATTCCACATACTGCCACAAATATGGGTAGTAAAGCTATCGGCTGCAGCCTCCATCCTATGGAATGGACTCTCTGCCCCCCTTAGATCTACTGACAAACCCCATGCCTTTAAATGAGACTATAAAGCCTGACGCCTCACTAGGGACACCTGTTCCTATCAGCGTAGGTAATTGCCCTTTCTCCTAGCCTTCCATCGCCACGATCCACAAATCTCCTTCCCTGATTCTTGCTCTGGCCCTTAGGCAGCAAGGACTTGATTCAAGGGGGGATGATAAGCATTGTAACTTCTTTCTACCTATATTACTGCCTAATTTGTACATGTTCTCACACTTGTTCTGAAGCTGATTCTCTGTTACCACTGCCTGGATCCCTACTGTACTGCTACAATTATTGCCCTCTTACCTGCTATTTTTTACTCTGTCTGCCATGTTATCTGACTGTGGTTTGTTTGTTTTGCTACTGCCATTCTGGCCAAAAATTGTTGACTGTACTTTTATACACTGTTGTAGCTGCCTATTGGCATATGGAATGTATAATAGCTGTAACCAATTTGTATCATCTACTGCTTGTAATATTTATCCTGTTCATGCATTTTGGCCCTGGTCATACCTGAAAACATTCTGTTGGACCAGTGCACCCTACCAGGTTAACAAAGTCATAAATAAAGAAATAAATAAATAAACAAAATAAGTAAGAAACTTTGCATCTGACTCATTTATCACATTATATAATACCTATAGCACAAAAGTAAATGCACAGCTACTATATGGTGCAGAAATTTAGGCGTCATATGTTTCCATGTCATCATTACAGACAACACAATTTTGTATTAGAATAATGCTTTATCAAAAGATTCACCAACTGCTCTTCTTAGGTTAGAAACAATTATGCACACATTAGAGACTTCTGTGTATTTAAGAACTTTGTGGTACTGGTCAAAAATAATTGCTGTGGATCCAGGTAGATTACCAAGTATGCGTTGGACATATTAGCTAAATAAATCCAATTATAGCTGCTGGTATACAAAATTAAACAGCTATGTGCAAAAATGGACTTGACTCACTCTGGTCTTCTTATGTTCTAGCAGATGTACAGTAAAAAGTTACTAGTCACTAGCCAAAGATTAAAAAGGGACTCTGGTCAAAAGTGCTACATTGCAGAATTAGAATGAGCATAACCCAAATAAATCTCATACCAAACATTATGTTTCTGTGTTACTTCATTTGTTATGGGCTATTTTGTAACCCTGATTTCACTACCTGTTTAAAAAAACAAAACAGTTTTAGTGAAGAGGTGCTCATGATGTCATCTCCTGAACTCACAGTTTAGCCCTCCCTGTCAGCAAGCTTATAGGACCAGTTTCTCCAAAGTTAAAAGATCATTCTGCAATGGTTTTCACAAGTGAAACAGGTAGCACCATTCTAAAGTAGTGCTATAGAATCTATGTGTTTTAGGTTTTGTAACAATGATGACAAATTTGTATTTTAATGCCTTTTTGGTTTGGTTCATTTCACCAGAGTTGCAGGATGCTGAGTCAGCATGCCTCCAGGCTGCTGATACCATGTGAAGTGTTACTCTACAGTGCCTGTTTGGAAGTTGTAGTGCTAAAAGTGTTGCAATGTTGGTAACTGCATTACTGCTTGTTAGTTTCTGCTTTACAATAAGTTTTAATATATGTTATTTCCTACTAGGGGTGGAAGTGTTAGCACTTGTAAAACAATCATTGTAATTTGGAGTACAACTCAGATGAGCCTGAATATAGAAACATAGACTTTAATGGCAGATAAGGACTGCTTGGCCCACCTAGTCTGTCCATTTCCCTACCTAATGAATAAGCTGCAGATTCTAGTTAATCAACAGCTTACTTCCTCCTACCCTCCACTAGAATTGCTTTTTGTCTATCCCATGCATTCTTGAATTCTCCCACTGTTCCTGACTCCACAACCTCCTCAAGAAGGCTGTTCCATGCATCCACAATCCTCTCTGTGAAAAAATACTTTCTAACATTACCTCTGAGCCGTCCCCCCTCTATCTTCAAATTGTGCCCCCTTGTTCTTGCACATCTCTTCTTCTGAAAATAATTCAAGTAGCTCAAGTAACAGCCTGTCAATGAGAAAACAGAAAATGAGCTCTGTTCAACTGAGTATCCCACTCTTTCGTACTGTGATGAGGAATACAATATTGATTGATTGATTGATTGATTAAGCATTGAGCTGGCTACTGCATAGAAACTTTTAGTAAGGTTTCAAAACAGCACTACCTCTCCCACCCCCATTTACAAGGTGATGGAATAATTGATTTAAAGTGCCATCCTGAGAAATCACCTCAATTGATTGATAGGTGTGAATAATTAATCACAGCATTTCCCCACATTAGAGATACCCAGTCTGCAAATCTCACATTAGTGTGCTGTGATTTAACATCCAGCAACCCAGCAGAAAAGGACTACGACAACAAAACATCAAAAAGAAAACTATGAATTTGTCAACCTTGTTACAAAACCTGAAACAAACTTAAGCTTTAAAGCAATGTTTATTGAATGGTGCTTCCTATTTTACTTGAAAACACTTCATTTGCGAAACATCATATTTATTAAACTTTGGAGAAGCAGGTCCTGTCAGCTTGCTGACAGGAGGGCTAGACTGTGAGTTCAGGAGATGTCATCATCAGCACCTCTTCACTGAAACTGGCTTTTTTGAACAGGCAGAGAATTTAGGGTTGTAAAATGATTTGTAACTTTTAAACAAAGTAACTTAGGGATCTCAGTTTTGGCATGAGGGTGATTGGGGCTATGTTGATCCATATTCTGAATTTATTGATGCCAGTAATTTGTGACCACAGGCCCTCTTTAATGGAAAAGGACTATTTAGAAGGTGTTAATAAAGTTCTGGACATAACAACTTTGGGCCATTATTATAAAACTGATATTACTTATCATGCTTTTTGTGAAAATACCACCCACAGGAAGGCCCTAGCAAAAACTTAGACTAGGTTTAGTAAACCATAAAATACAAGCTCTGAGTTTCTTGTCTACATTCATTGATTTTGATTCATGTGCATGTGACACAGACATACAGTTGACAGTTGTGCATCTGCATCTGCAGGCACCTCTCTGGGCTGAGGGAGGAGGTTGCTCATCTCCAGACTGAGTTGGCCAGCATTTGTGGGACCTCCTCTTCCATCCAGGGACCACCAGTGCCACTGCTGTTGCCTCAGAGGTTGCCAAGAAAGAGGAGCGGTTGGACCACAGTGGGCTCAGGGAGGGTGAGGGTGGTGGAACAGAGGTGCATTCCTCCAGTTGTACCTCTCCACAATTCCTATGCCAATCTGGCAAAGTGTGGTTTCTCTATGCAGGCACCTGCAGTGGAGACCAAGGAGGATGCTGGGAACCTCCACAAATGAGACCCACAAGAGTGCGGCATGGGACCCCACAGGAGAAGAAAACAACTCCTGGTGGGGGACTCCATTGTTAGGAAGGTAGAACTGGGGAGGAAGGGGAGAGGGAGGTAAGGTGCCTGCCTGGTGCCATGGCTTGTAGGGACAGGGAACGAATCCTCAGGATCACCGGAGCAGCTACACAGGGGAGGGAGCTAGATGTCATTGTCCACCAAGGAACAAATGACCTGGCTAAGAAAGGGATTAGAGCAGTGCAGGAAGAGTTTGTGGAATTGGGAAGGGGCCTTAGACAAGTAGCATGCACAGTAACCTTCTCAGAGGTGCTGCCCATCTCTGACGTAGAAGAGGCTAGGGTGTTCCGCACCATGGGATTCAATCAGTGGTTGAAAAACTGGTGCAGAGCTCAGGGATTTGGCTTCATTCGGGACTGGGGGTCCACCTGGAGTGATGAAAGCCTATACTGGCATGATGGACTGCATTTGTCCAGGAGGGGAACCAGGATCCTGAGTGATAGGTTTAAATGCTTCATTGGCAAGCATTTAAACTAGCCAAAGGGGGAGGCACTGGGAAGGAGCAGGGAAATCCTAGCCCCCCCCCCAAAAAAATCATGGTAGTAGGTGTGGTAAACACCAACATTAGAGGTGGTGATAGGGAGAAGGGCAGGGGTAAATGGGGAAAGTGACAAAGGCAAGAAGGACAGGGATGGAGCAAAAAGGAGTAAGGCCATCAGTAAATGGAGGGTAATGAGTACCAATGCCTGTAGTCTGGGCAACAAGCTCCCTGAGCTGGTGGCCTTGATGGAAGAGGGATGCCTGGATATCGTAGCAGTCACAGAAACATGGTATACAGAGAACCATGACTGGGATGTTAACATACCAGGGTACATAACCTGCAGGAGAGACAGGCAGAGGAGAAGAGGGGGAGGAGTAGCTCTCTATGTAAAGGAAGGGATAAAAGCAACTGAACAAACAGTAAACAGAAAGGAGAGGAGGCACTGTGGGTCACCTTGGAGACTGGAAAGGGCACTGCAATCCGCACAGGGGTTGTGTACAGACCCCCATGTCAGGGGGAGGGAATGGACAAGGATATGATAGAAGGCATTCTTAGGATGGCAGAGAAAGGGGAGATACTGTTGATGGGAGACCTGAATATGCCAGATGTTAACTAGAGCACATTTGCTGCAGCCACATCCAAGAGCAGGGCCATTCTTGATGCCCTACAGGTGGCAGGCCTCAGACAGCTAGTTTTGGAACCCACTCGTGAGGGAGCAATCTTAGACCCGTGCTCTCAAATGGGGAAGTGAGAGGATCTCAGATCTAGAAGTGGGTTGCCATCTGGAACAAGTGACCATCAAACAGTGTGGTTCACGTTAAACTCAGCTACAGAGTCAAACCATGCAAAAGTGAGGGTACTGGACTTCAGGAGGGCTGACTTTGGCAAGATGGGAGAGTGCCTCAGAAAAGAACTAGCAGACAGGCTAGAAGGAGGGGCGGAGCAACAATGGGGAATCGTTAAAACTGCCATCACAGAGGCAACAAGCCTTTGTGTGAAGCAAATAAACAAATCAAAATGAAAGAAAAAGCCACTATGGTTCTCAAAAGAGGTGGCTTGGAAAGTCAGGGAGAAAAGATAGCATTCAGGAAGTATAAGGAAACAGAAGGAGCAGGACAGAGGCTGTACCAGTTAAGGCAGAAGGAAGCAGGGAGGGAAGTCAGAATAGCAAGGCCCAAACTGAGGAAAAGATAGCCAACTTGGTTAACAAGGGATAAAACCCTTTTATAGGTACATCAGAGACATAGGAAAGACAAAGGGAGGGAGTAGTGAGGCTGAATAGAATGAATGGTGGGTGGAGCAGGGGGACAGTGAAAAGCAGGGATACTGAACAACTATTTCTGCTCAGTATTCACAAAGAGAAGGGGAAGTGCCTAATCCAATTAACAGAAGCACTCTTGATGGGGGTTGATCCCAGTCCTTTCTACAGAAGAAAGGGTTCTGCAAGAACTCCTAAAACTGAAGGTGAACAAAGCAATGGGGCCTGATGGAATTCACCCCAGAATTCTAAAAGAATTAAGGGGGGAACTAGTGAAACCACTGACTACTCTTTTTAACAAATCATGGGAGGATGGTGTGGTACCCGAGGACTGGAGGAAGACAGATGTGATTCCCCTTCACAAAAGTGGGACCAAGACAGAGGAAGGAAACTACAGACCTGTCAGTTTGACCTCTGTGGTAGAGAAAATGATGGAGTCACTTCTGAAGGAAAGAATAGTTGAGTACCTAGAGGCCAGTGGGGCACAGGACCCAAGGCAGCATGGGTTCACAGCAGGAAGGTCATGTCAGATGAATCTAATAGATTTCTTTGACTGGGTGACCAAAGTAGTAGACCAGGGAGGTTGTGGACATGGCCTACCTAGACTTTATCAAGGCATTTGACACAGTCCCACACAAAAGATTAATAGTCAAATTAACCAGCCTGGGCGTGGGTCCCAGGGTGGTAGCCTGGGTAAAACATTGGCTGGACAACAAGACACAGAAGGTAATTGTAAATGGAGTCCACTCTGAAGAAAGAGGGGTTACTAGTGGGGTACCGCAATGTTCAGTACTGGGTCCAGTCCTTTTTAATGTCTTTATAAGTGACATTGCAGAGGGACTGGAAGGAAAAGAATGCCTCTTTGCAGATGACACAAAGATCTGCAACAGGATTGACACACAAGGAGGCGTGGAAAGGATGGGAAGGGACTTGGCAAGGTTGGAGGAATGGTCAGAAGTATGGCTGCTAGGAGTCAATGCAAAGAAGTGCAAAATAATGCACCTGGGGAACAAGAACCCTGGGGAAGATTACACAATGGGGGGGGAGGTAGTAACAACAACAAAAAAGGAAAGGAACCTGGGGGTAATCATATCAGATGACCTTAAAGTTAGCAAGCAATGTGAGAAGGCAGTAGGGAGGGCTGGGGGTATACTGGGATGTATAGGGAGAGGCATCACCAGCAGAAAACAGGAAGTTGTTATCCCTCTGTATAGACAGTTGGTGAGACCCCATCTGGAGTACTGCATCCAGTTCTGGAGACCCCATCTCCATACGGACATAGACAGGATAGAGGCAGTCCAGAGGAGGAGCAACTAAAATGGTGCAGGGTCTGCAAGAAAAACCCGTCTGAGAGAGAGAGACTAAAGGAGCTTAATATATGTACCCTTGAGGAAAGGAGGAAGGGGGAGACATGATAGAGACTTTTAAGTACCTCAGTGGAAACAACTAAGTCCAAGAGGGTAGCATCTTTCAGAAAAAGAGATGTGCAAGAACAAGGGGACACAATTTAAAGATGGGGGGGTGCAGTTTCAGGGCAATGTGAGGAAGTATTGTTTCACAGAGAGGGTAGTGGATGCATGGAACAGCCTTCCTGAGGAGGTTGTGGGATCTAAAACTGTGGGAGAATTCAAGAATGCATGGGACAGACATAAGGCAATTCTTGTGGGGAGTAGGAAGAAATAGGCTGTTGGTTAACTAGGATCTGCGGCCTATCCTGTAGGTAGGGAAATGGGGAGACTAAGTGCTCCAAGTGGTCCTTATCTGCCGTCAAAGTCTATGTTTCTATGTTTCTATTTGTTGTCAAATTTCCCAATCCTATCTAAGGTAAGGGAAAGATGGACTGTCCAATTCTGTATAATATCCCATAGGAAGATTATATTGTAGTGTGCAATAAGCTATTGTTCAGTCAAAGTTCTTGTACACTTTTGCAATTGCTAATTTTGCACAGAAAAGGTTTTTTAAAATCAGATAGGAGTAGTATATCTAGATAGAAAATGTTTCAAAGTCTAACTGTGTCTATTTACTGTATTTATCTAGAAAAAGTTATTTTATTTTCACATTATAATTTATAGACATGTGATAATCTGTTTTTAATGCATGTTTTTCAAATAAACTTAACTCATCATTCAGATCTGGGAGATGCCTGTTACTGGTGCAGGACCTGAGGAGGTCAGTGATCATCCTGCCAGCCACAGTGTTTTCTGTCTTCCTCTATCCCTTTGTTGTGACATTCTGCCCCTCCCCCTAGGGATGCTGGCATCTGGAACTACATCACCAATGTCAACATGCATTGACACGCTCACACAATACACAGCGCAGTTAGTGCATCTGTCCCACCCTGTGTCCTGTGAGCCCTACCATCCACATGTCTGCAGGTAGCAGTGCTGCACCAGGACCTGCCCCCCAAGGGAGGAGGAAAGCATCCTCTGGGATGCTCAATCCTCCACTCCTCCAGCTGATCCCTGATGACTCAGGCTTGTTCCCAAACCCAGGTAACCGGCGTCGTGAGTGGTAGCGTTACCAGTGCACCAACGAGCCGGCTAGACTTTTGTTGTTTAATATTCCAGTGTTCCTGCTAATTATAGTTACAATTTCTGTGCTCCTGTTACTCAAGTTTGTGTTTTGTTTTTTTCTCGAGATTTTTCTATCTCTGTAGCTTTTCTTTCTGGCCTTCAGGCCTCTCTTGTTTTGATTGTTTCCTGCATACATTAGCATACCTTCCAGCCTGACTTCAGGAATTATTTAACTTATTTGATTATTATTTAGCAGTATAATTCTTCATTCTAATATACTCACTCAGTGACTTATTAAGTATTCAGTATTGTTGGTCACCATTTTTTAATCTAGTAAGCTTTTTCTATTGCATTTACTTTTGTCTCTTGTTGCCTTTCAGCAAGATTGTCATTATCTCCATGGGGTTTCCCTGCACTACTGTTTCACTATTTTTTTGCAGCATACTACTATGGCCTTTAAAAATCATGCCTGTATACTTGGCTAATAGCCCATGAGCCCACCCCCACAAGGAAGAACCTACCAAGGTTCGAAGCGCTGCAGTATAGTGCTGTTCGTTTTGTGCACCATTAAACCCCTTTTTACAGCATTTTTAATGTTGCTCCTCGTACTTTCTTTGTGCACTCATTTTTTTTGGATTCATCTGGCTTTGTTACATGAATACCCCTGGTTGGCTGAGGGTGGGAACGGTGTGGGGAGGAATATGTGGCTCCAAACAGGATGGAGTTCTGCCATTGGAATGAAATGGGAGGCTGCCATTAACCACACCAGGAGTACTGCACTGAGTTTTGGAGCCATCATCTCAAGAAGGACAAGCAAGCAATAATACCCGACAGGGTGGGCGGTATTATCAATACCGCCCACCCTGGAGTATTACTGCTCTTAGAAAATGGGCATTTGTGTACATTTTGATGTAGTAATAAAATAAGGCTGGAAATTAGTTTAAGATGAATAGAAAGAGTACAAAAAAACACCCTTTTTTTGTATTGGAAAAGTAGTCCCTCTATTTGTAAGTTGTACCATCTGTTGCCCCCCCCCCAAACAGCCATCTGTTCCACTTATCTCCCTGCCCCAGTACCACAACCTACAGAAGCAGAGATGGAGTTTCACAGTAGTTTAGTTTCTTGAACATTTTCCCCATGGGGTTTGTATTTCAGTTTAAACAAGCATTTGTCAATGCCGAATGTTGCTTGCTTCTATGTGCTGTTTAGGTATTTGGAAGTCATTGGAGTGCAAATATTGAAAATTCGCGAACTTACGAGCGTGCGTAGGAACTGTGCAACGCACGCTCCTAAAACAGTCATTTTTAGGAATTCTTTCACCAAATTTTCAACACAGCCATTTTAAGACCTCTGCTCATGAACAGTGTCACTGTGATTTTCTTAATGTGTCCCATACATTGAGTTCGCACACCCATCTGTGCCATTAATGCGTTACCTTAGGGCGGAAACACGTTTTGGGCAAGATGTGAAAAAAGACAGCTGCACTGCTCATAAGGAGGTGTGATAAAATGGCAATGTTGAAAATCTGGAGTGAAAATATTGAAGATTAGCAAACACAAGCGTCGCGTAAGAACTGCATGGCCTTTTCGTAAAAGTCATTTTGGAATTTTTCACAAATTTTCAACATAGCCATTTTAAGACCTCTGCTCATGAACAGTGTCACTGTGATTTTCTTAATGTGTCCCATACAGTGATTTACTTTCCAACTGCACCATTATTCGTTCTACATGAGTAGGAAACACATTTTGGGCAAGATGTGAAAAATGACAGCTGTACTGCTCATAAGGAGGTGTGGTAAAATGGCAATGTTGAAAATCTGGAGTGAAAATATTGAAAATTCACGAACTTACGAGCATGCATAGGAACTGCTCAACGAACGCTCGTAAAACAGTCATTTTAAGGAATTTTTTCACCAAATTTTCAACATAGGCTTTTTGAGAGCCCACCTTATGAATATCGGCAGTGTCATTTTGTTAATCAGTGCGGAAAGGTGATTTTGCGCAGTGACTGCGAAATCACCCTTTGGGCCTGAGTAACGCCATGACAGTGCAAGAATTCATGAGGAGGGGTCCCAAAAACCCCATGTTGAAAATTTGGGCCAATCCCAAAATGCCTGAGATATGCAACAAAGTTGAAAAAACCCTATCTATCCCATTATACAGCTTACCGGCATTTCCTCAGTTTGCGGTCGGCTTTGAAGACTACAGGCGTCTTCCGATCCACCGATGATCGTTAAGCTGAGTTCGGAGGTAAGTATGGGGTGAGGGGGTGTGGGGAGGCAGGTGCACAGTGGGTGGAGTGCAGGTTGTGGGAGGGGCAGGAGAAGACTACAAGGGACCCTTTTTTTTATTCACAGGTTTTGTTTTTAAGGAGATGGCGTGGGACATTTGCACGCTGGGGTGGGCTCCCAGCGTTCAGCAGACTAAAAACTATTTGGGGACGTGGAGCCGTGAGTTGGGCACCCCATCAGCCAAAACAAGATTTGCCATGCTGGGGTGGGCTCCCCAGGCGTGGCACGGAAACTTTGGGGGGGTGTGCAGCCTTGGAGCGATGGGGATTGGGCACCCTGTCGGCTATAACTTGTTGCCACACTGGGGTGGGCTCCCAGCGTGGCACCTGGACAACTGTTGGGGGACATGGAGCTGACGGGGGATTGGGCACTGCGTCAGCCATACAGTGTATGCGTGAGAGGCGCATCAGCCGCAATGGCGTGCTTGCTTAGCGTGCGTAATGCGTGGGGGGAGAGCTCTGCTCACTGAAGTGGAGCTCTCCCTTTCAACTGTATGCCATTGCATTTTGGAGCTGTCATAGACAGCTGCAGCACTCATTGGGGAACTGGGGCCGCACCTGCAAACACACTGACTGCATTGGAAGAGGGGCTGACACACCTCCGAAAACTCGGATGATGACACTATGTTTCTTGCACATGCATGCAAGCAACATAAAAACAGTTCTTTCCCTTTTGTGATAGACTTTTTTTGTTGCAGCTGTGAGTCACGCGATCTTGCACAACGTTGCTTCCTAAAGCGAGGAAGTGGAGATCTGCACATATGGTGTGGGGTGGCAGTGATCTATATTACTTATTTATTTTGTTTTTCACCTGTTCCACTTCAGTTTCACATTGACAGTGATAATTACTTTTGAACAGAGGCAGCTGTTTTGCCAGTAGCACGCTTCCCTGTGTTTGTAGCTCAAGCAGTATCGGGAATGTGTGTGAAAATGAAGCAAGAGAATGAAGGAAGATGTAAGCTGATTTTGAACAGTATGCAGTGATTTTTATTAGGGTTAGAAATCGACATAACCGAAGCAGATGGGGGGGGGGTCTTTTGCCTACAGAGTGGTGGTCTCACTCGACATGCGTTAGAAATGTGAAGCAGTTTCATTTTCTGTAGTGAACGAGTGGCAGACTAGCGGGAGAGTGCAGTCAGCTCTCAGACAGTTGCATTATGGAGAGTCATGGAGAATTTCACAGGAGGGTACAGTAATTAAAAAAAAAAAAGAAATGTAATAATGAGCCCAGCTAAGGTTGTGTGACAGCATCAGTAGGCAGCTGGCACTGAACTGCATAGTCTGTGCATCTAGTCAGTCTTTCCTGTTGGTTAGCGAGGGGAAAAAATGGCAGTGATCTGAAATTCAAAGTAGGTGGTTTTAGCCAATTAGGAAGCAGGATGGGCACTACACTTATGTCAGTGGGTGAAGGGGCACTTTAAGTTGGTATTTGTTTTTACCAGAGCTCTCACTGAAAGTTAATGTACCCCTGGAAGCCAATCAGATTGGTCGTATTTTAAAGCCCATTTTCTAATGACTGCTTAGAGAAGGTCCGTAGAAGGGCCACAAAAGTGGTGTGGGGTATGCAGGGAAAGCTGTATGCAGAACAGCTGCCTAACCTCAACACGTACATGCTCAAGGCAAGGTGAGAGAAGGTGATTTGATTGAGAACTACAAATACATCCATGAGTTCAACGTAGTTGACTAGTCAATTGTTCATCGGTAGCGAGCGGTCAGGCTCCAGGGGGCATGGGTACAAACTGGTAGGGGGTACATTAAAAAGGGACATAAGGAAGTATTACTTCACAGTGGGGGTGTTGGACACATGGAACAGACTGCCAAGTTAGCTGGTAAGATCCTAGTCTGTCCAAACAGGTACACAGTGACTGTGGGCATGGGGAGCAGTGAAGAGGACAATGATGCAAGTGGGTTACAGCAGACATCTGGGGGTTCAGACTAACAACACGGAGCGATAGACTGCAGTGGATTTAGGTAGTGCAATGCAGTCTCAATGGACTCCAAGTCTTCTACCTGCAAAATGTCCTTGTTTCTACATGATGTGGCTGTGTCATATGTTCCACCCTATGCTATTAAGTGTCCAGTAGGGTGTGGTGGGTGGTGGTGGTCCCAGCATATTCCTCATTGGTCAGAAAGGTCCCCATCTTAGGCCATGTCCTAGTGGAGTTGGTAAGGAGTGTAACATAGTAAAGATGAAAAACAGGTGGAAGTGATGGTAGCACATACGTGTATGACGCTGCCATGCTCTCTCTATGCAGGTGTAGAACCTACAGTATACCCCTGAGTCCGACCCTGCCTTTCTGCACTTCTAGTCAGAAGAGATCCAATTGGATCTGCTTGCTCCACCTACAGAGGTAGGTCCTGGTCTGTATATGAGGGGATGGAAAGTGAGCAGTAGCCATGAGTCAAGGGCTCGTGGCTAAAGGAGTGCCTGACCCATTGGCTAAGGGGGGGCTAGATGGTAAAAAATTCCCTAAATAATTTAAACATTAGATTACAAAAAGCACACTGAAACATTTTCTGAGACTAACAAGGGTTAAAACACATAATGAAGGGTTCATACTGTGAAAATGTATTTTTTTTCCCTGTTCATAGGTTTTTGTAAAATGTAAACTAGATTTTGGTCACAATAGATTTTGGTCAAACACCTTGTTTTATTAAGCCTAGTATTGGAGTGCACCAGTATTGGATTGTTTTTCACACAGCTGTCAATGTCAATGACTTGAGGGGCTATGGGAAAATGTGCAGTTTCGCATCTTGCTCTATCTTTCTACCTGCAATACAATTTTTATTAAAAATGTAATGCAACTTTTCTATTACAAACCCCTTCAGGACCAAGGAATCTGTTCTTAATATCAAGTTTCCTTTAAATATTCAAGATGCACACTACTTAGGAAATTGCAGCTGGGGCCATAACAACTATCTTGCTATGACAATTATAACTTAAGAACTAACTGATCTGTCTTTCATACTGTACACCACATCCAAATGCAGATGACAAAAGACTAAGAAATATTTAAAAGTGAGTAAAACAAAAGCAAAGTAAGATTTAATAAAACCCAATGGGGTACAATAATATTAATAATAATAATAATAATAGTGGGGTACACAATAATGGTATAGAGAGTGTTGGTATTTAAAATTTTGGTGAAAAAGTAAACTTTTACTTTATTATACTTTCTTAATGATTTATTTAAACTTGAACTATTTGTGCTGGGTGACACAGAAGGCAACACACTTGTGCCAGGCATCACTATTCTCTACCAGACCTGCAGTTCCTTTTTTTTCTTAATACTCCCCATCCCAGCCTGCCCTCCATCCCACCGGTCCTCCCAGCCTCGTCACCCCAGCCTCCCCCAGGGTTTACCTCTCCCATAGTCTCCCATGGCTCGCATTCCATGGCAGGCTGTCAGGCAGTCCCTAGACCCATCAGGACCAGGTCCAGATTCTGGGAGGAGCCTGAGTCACTGGGCATGGGACCTGTGGAGGCCAGTGGTCATCCTGCGCGACTGGGAGTTTTTCCGTTTTCTCCTAATGGGAGACGTGGCATGTGCTAATGCCAAGGTGCACACGCTGAAGTCTGCCATGCCTCCTTCACTTTTTCAGCTTGGGCTGCCTCTCCCCTGGCTTCCACCAGGGGCCAGTTGAGAACAGAGCTCTCCCCCCCCCATCCCAGGAGGGAGACAGCAGTCTCATGGGTGCTCGACCCTCCTACCCCTGGCTGGCCCTCTGACACCTCAGGCTCACTTCTGAACCCAGGTCATTGGCTTCAGAAGCAGTAGCACTAGCACTGCACTGGTGGACTGGCTTTCAGGCCTGCAATTCCACTCCACATGGTGCCTATCATAACTGTGCCTTTCTTAATATTCTTTCTCCAGCTTCGGCATTGTGCTCTCCTTCCCATATTACCATCCAGCTTCCGGTCTAGCATTATTCTAGTCAGCTATGTAAGAGGTTGGTTCATGATGTTTCCATTGTAAATTAGAACTTTTCTCAATGATTTTTCCTCGCACCTGGTTAAATAAAGACTTAAACTGATAAAAAATGAGATCTCTTCCTCCTTTCCTTAATGGTGTTGGTGACGGACCTGATCTCAGCTTCACATAACAATGCAGTGATTCTGAACCAATCTTTTTTTTGATTTTGTAATGATTTACCCAGAATAGACTGAGATGCAAATTCTCATTTCCTGTGGGGTCCTGCTTCTATTCACTTCTGCAGCTGGGTAAACTGGTGCACTGAAAGGTTAAGTGATTTGCTTAAGGTCACATTGGCCCTGTGCACAATAGTGTGTAGATTGTGGCCAGAAGTGTCATAACACCGTTGCGCAGCTATGAACCCCAAATGCTGGAACAACTACATGCTATGCACAAATGTATGAGCAGCATGGGGTGAGGCATGGACGTGGCCAACAGACACTCACAGTGCTGCATGGAGGGAGTGCCAGGTGGTCTGAACATATGCATCCCCACCCCTTGACCCCACCATATATGGACATATATGAGCACCACCCTTTGTGTAAACAGAGAAGTGATTGTTGTAATGGACAAGGGAGAACAGGCAGTAGCAGAGGATGTCAGTGCTACACCCAAGGTACCTGGACCAACACCAGGGACCGATGGCACAGGAGGGGGACACCCTGAGAGGGGTGGAGGTTGCTGGCAAATGGTGGCACACAGTCATGGTCCATGAACTTCTCAGGTGGGCAGATGGCAGCCATGATAGTGGATATTTGGACAAACTATGCCATGCCATATGATGCAGAGTCAATCACAGCACCTGCTGAGACCAAAGCCCACATGTGGCTCAACATCCAGGCCACCGTAAATGTAGCCAGTTCAGAGGCACGACACTGTCGGCCATTAAACACAACTGGCGTGGCCTCCGGTCAGCTGTCAAATGGAAACTGGCAGTCATAAAATGGGCACAGCTAGGCAAGGGCAGTGGCCCACCCACACATGGGCCCAGTCTAACCCCCATTAAGAAGATGGTGGCTTACACCCTGTCTGATATCACCCTGCACTGGGAGGAGGAGGACACGGATACAATACCAAGATGGGGTACATGCAGGGACAAGGCCTGGGATGTCCTGGACACCACAGGAAAACTAATCACCCTGTTTTGAACCCAGCAGAACCTGAGATGTTGCACAGACCCCAGTTGGAGGCTTCACCCACTGTGGAGGATGACACACAGGGCAAGACATGCACAGATGGTGCAAGTATGTGTACCACACTGTGCCCAGCAGTACATATGACAACCCATGGTGGGTCTGCTGAAAGTAAGAACACGCTTTTCTCTCTCCCCCTGGTACAATACAGGGGACAGTGGTCATGGTGCAGGAGGTGCCCTCACCTGAGGACACATACCTAGAGACTATGGAGGAGACACTGGATGAGGTGCAGGAGGTGGACACAGCACCCACAGACAGCCACCCCAGCACTGCACCACCCCTACTAGCACAACATGCTCAGCTGTCCAGTAGCGGAACACAGGGTACTGATAGCACCGTGCCACAGCCACACATGCATGGCCTTTGTGTAAGCCCTGCCACCACATGCACACAGCAAGGGGACACAGGGGTGCCCTAGGCCACCACATAATGGCCATGTGACAGTGGGGATAAGGACTCCTCAAAACACCTGCCCAGCCAGTCACAGAGGGCATCCAGATGCGGCATACTGCACACATAATACCCAGAGGTGCACCAGCTGGAACATGATCACCTTCATGCACAACAGAAGAACACAGAGGCACTGAAGGACCTGAATGTGGAGGTGAGGAGGGTACACCATGGCACTAACTGCATCAGTGACCTACTGCAGTGGCTGACTGAACACCTGGTAGCTGTGCCTGTCACACTGGCTGCGGCTGTCCTTGTGCCATGACTGGATGCCCCTGACCAGCTGACATCCACCAGCCTCTCAGAACCCATGGCACACACAGATACTCCATCCAGTCAGCCAGCACCAGTACCCCCGGCCCTGTGGCACAAATGGCTAACCAAATCCAGCTAGCACCCATCACCAACCGTTGAGGACCTGTGCCACATAAGGAGGGCAGTGGCCATCCACCACCCAGTACAGCAGGCCTCCCAGAGGTGCTGGTAGAGGGCCAACCACAGCAGGCTCTGGACACACAGCCTGATAGATGGCCACTTGGGGGAGGCAAGCCAAAAGCCAAGACCAGGCATTTGGGCACACGGTTGCCTACATGGTTAGGAAGGCAGAAGATCAACAGGAAGTAAGCCATGTCTGCAGCATCACACCACTACCATGAGATGAACTTCATAATCATAATGTACACAGTCAAGGACAACTCCACACAGCCACATAACCCCACCCCCCACCCATACACAGTCGCATACACCCCCTGAAAACAAATTCATATATATAGATATAGATGTAACCGCCCAGTCCCTTGGGGTTACTAGAATACCCTCAGTATCAGTGCTAGGCAGGGAGAGGCAGCTGGTGATTAACTAGATAAATGGGTTTTTCACCTGCTCACTCTTTTGTTTACTTGGCTTCAGCTGAGATGAATGTGATGAGCTCATTTGGAACTCTTGCAGCAGAATAAGCCTTTGCCAGCTGTGAGAAGGGAGTTTAGAATCTTGAGACAACAGTCAGTGTGAGTCTGTAGTTGGAAGTGAGAGGAGTGAGAACTGCTCAGCTGAGGGCTCTGAGTGTGAGAGCCCTGTGTTCTCACCCTAGTCCTGATATTCTATAGTTTGCTAAGAGAAGTGATGGAAACCATTGTCTACAGCTGGATCTCCTGATTTTCATCCCGGAAGGGGTGAAAAGGACTGCTAGTGGATGGATCCAAGGGGCAATCCTCTTTTTGATCCAGGATGTTTGAAGCTGCCTGAAATGTCTAACAGTGAGTAGGATCTGACTTTTGCTGTAGAAAGCAAGTGCCTATGCTGTTGTGTTCTCTGGCTAAAATGGAAATGCACAACTTTTCAGTGAATTCAGAAGTTTGAGACTGTTTTCATTTAAAGTTGTCTGAAGTGTGTAATGTCCAGAGGTATGACTATATCACATTGTTCGGGGCTTTAGTTTTTTCACTACCAGTGTGGTGATTTAAATGCTGGATGCCAAAGTTTCATTCAATTAAACATTTTCCCAAGTGTATTTCTAAATGTTTAAGGTGTAACTCTGAAAGAACGGCTGAGTATGGATTTATTTATTTATTTAGCTTTTGTTAACCAGGTAAGTACACTAGACAAGACAATTTGCCTATTTTCAGGTACGACCCGGGAGAGTACAAGAAATTACATACTTACACACTTGGGACAACATGGTACATAATTAGGAAAAGATTACACGTCATGAGACTACAAGGTACAAGTTAGCCAAAAACAAACTCACATGTCACATGCGAACCTCATAATGTAGAATACACAATGTACAAGGCATATGAGGCACATATAGTTAGAATAGGTACAGTAGGGTAAGTGGTGTGTACCAGTTTTGGAGCAGTACAAGGTAAGGATTAGTAGCAGCAAGTACAAAACTAACATCTTAAGGGCCAGCTGTTCTGCATGGGTGCAAGTGCTAACATATGTCACGGGGGGTTTTGGCACCCGCAGGTCAATGCGATTTTAAGATGGTTCCATAGGGAAGGACGCAGGCTGCCCTGATAGGGGGCAACATGGACCTGGGCTGGGAAGGTGTTCCAAAGTTTGGGGGCAGATGCTGCAAAATCCCTTTCACCCATTTGAGTCCTAGTCACAGGTACCTTGAGTGTGGAAGACCCCTGAGACCTAAGGTGATAGGACGAGGGAACAGCTTGGGCCAGCAAACTTGACACCTCTGGTGGGGTGTCCGTGTTGAGGACCTTTCCAGTGAAGCAACCAAGGACAAAGTCAATGTGCTTTGAGGTGAGAGCTAGTTTAACTTATTGTAGAGCTCACAGTGGTGAGTGAGCCGGGGAGCCGCTAGGGCGAAGCGGCAGACATTGATGTAGGCCGTCGACCACTTGGAGAGATGGGCCTTAGTGGTGCTGGCAAACAACAGGGGCCAATAGCATAGTGAGGGGAGAAGAATACCTCTAGCAAGAGCAATACGCGTGGCTGGCGTGAGGTTATTTTTTGCTCTATAGGCCAGACTCAGTTTACAGTTGACTGTTTTGCATATCTTCTGGATATGAAGGCCAAGGTCAAGCTGTGGGTCCAATGTTACTCCAAGGTATTTGAAATTGTCCGTGATTGGAATCAGGATGTCTCCCTTACCAGATACACAGAACAGTACAGGGTAGGCCTTAATCTTAGCCTGGGACCCAAAGAGCATGGCCTGGGTTTTTTTTAGATTAAGGACTAGCTTGTGGTTCAGGATCCATGTCTGAATGTTTTTTAGGTCTTCACTCAGGTGGTGGTTAATGACCCCCACCTCTGGGGAGTGAGACAGGATGACCAGATCATCTGCATAGAGGATTGGTTTACAGTGAGCAGCGGTTGCAGGGAGATGATTAACAAAAATGGAGAAGAGCATTGGTCCAAGGACGGAGCCTTGGGGAACCCCCATTGTTACTGGGATGGGACCCGAGAGCTCTTTGCCATATTTAACCCATTGCGTTCTACCATGTAGGTAGTTGGAGAACTAGCTGAGATTGGCAGTGGATAGACCAATTGACCTAAGCTGCGTTGATAGCATGACATGGTCGACCAGGTCAAACGCCTTTGAGAGGTCAATAAAGATAGCCCCCGAGAGTTTGCCCTGATCCATGGCCTCCCTAATCCACAATGAAACAGTAACTAGGGCTGATCAGGTACCATGCCCCTTCCTGAATCCATGCTGTACATGAGACATTATGTCATATGCCTGTAAGTACTCTGAGAGTTGCCCTGCCACAACTTTCTCCAGAAGTTTGCTAACCACGGATAGGATGGATATGGGGCGATAGTTCTCTATCAGTTTAGGGTTCCCCTGTTTAAGGATTGGGACTACCCTGGCAACCTGCCATATGTCTGGGATAACTCCAGTTGACAAGGACAGACTGAAGATGTGTGCCACCAAAGGGGCAAGCCAGGGGGCACCAAGACTGAGGAGCTTTGGTTCCAAGCCATCTTGGTCAGCACTTGAGAAGGAAAATAGTCCAGCTAGCAGTTTCTATACCTCTTAAGCCACCACTGCCCTGAACAGAAAGGGTGGGCGGAGTGATGATGGTGCTATGGACTGGTTGCCACTGACACCACCACCATTAGGGAACATCGAGGTGTACTCGGACAGATCAGAAAAATAATGATTGAAGGAGTTGGCAATGGTTTCCGAGTTGTTGCAGCTGGAACCATCAATTATCATATCAGTGGACTCAGTGCTCTGTGTACCACTCACAATGTGTTTAATATTCCTCCAGAACTGTCTTGGATCCCTAGCCGAGTTCAGTAATGCAGATTTTACAGAACTCAGTCTTGGCAATCCTTATGTTCTTTTTGCACTCATTTCTGAGTTTTCTGTATCTCTGAAAGATGGTCTGGTCAGCCGTGGCCTTAAACTTGGCCCAGCACTTATCTCTAGTGTTGAGGAGGGCCAGGAGACTACCATGAAGCCATTTAGTATCCATTCCCCTCACCCTCCATCTGATGAGGGGGGCATGTTTCTCCTGCAGGGCCCTTAACGATATGAGAAAGTGACTGACAGCGGATGTGGAGTCCTGAGCATTCCATACTGCAGACCAATCTGTGTACTTGATATCATTTTGAAAAGAGGACAGATCAAACCTAGAGTAGTCTCTGATCTGGATAATTTGAGGGGGTATTTTCAGAAGTGGTATCCTCCAGACACAGTACACCGGGGAGTGATCAGAGATAGAATCAGGTAGGATACCAGAAGAGCTGATCCTATCAGGTCTATTTGTCATGCTCCAGTCCAGGAGGGAGCTCTTACCACCATTTGTAGAGCATCTGGTAGGATCCTTGACAAGCTGTGTCAGAGAGAGACCGGCAAGTGACGGTTCAAAGGCTTTGTTGTTGCCACCCAGCCAATTGAGGTTGAGGTCACCCAGAATGATTAGCTCATTCTGCCGTGTTACTACTCACCAACTGTGTCAAGGAGGCCAGTCAGTCCCTCTAAGCCTCCTTTTGGAGGATTGTAGGTGTATACAATGTGTATCTTTTTTGTCATCCCTAGTAACAGCACCATGTGCAGTGCCTCACAGGGGGACTGCACAGTCTGTTGATGAGGTAGGGCAGATAGGTTAAGATGTAGTAGACCAGGATACCACCACCTCTCTTTCTTCCCGGACGATCACGACGGATGAGGTCATAACCAGGGAAGGCACATACAGAGTTAGGGGTGGAAGGTTTCAGCCAGGTTATTGTAATGCCAAGAATGTCTGGACTATGACGAGTTACCCAGACACAAAGTTCCATCAGGTTTGGCAGTAGGCTTCTGATATTAAGATGGGCTACCTTCAGCCCTTTTACCGCCGACCAGCCCGCCAGTGTAGGTGTGGACTGGAGTGACAGTCCTGTGTTTAGTTCTATATCCTCTGCTAGCACAAGGGTCACCAGCGGGAGCCAGAATAGATGCCTTAATGGGGGAGATCTATCCTTGTTCTGTGACTTCCAGTCATAACGCCTGACCTTTCAGGCAGGTCTCAGAAGGCTCCTCAGTTTAAGACCACTGAGGACCCCGGTCAGGGGTAAGCCTTCTGCTAGAATGTTTGAGACGGTGAAGTCAGACTCCACGGTTGGAGACACGTACCAGGGGTCTGTTTCAGGGGTCCTCCCACCCTTGGGATCAGGGATCCATGACACAGTAAGGATCACAGTGGCTATAGTGGCAGTAGTGTCCAGGAGTAACTGGCACAGGACTAGCTTTGATGGGAGCTCAGGGAGTCCCATGATTGCCCCAGTACAGATGTCTGGCTGGGACAGAACGGGGATTTCCACCATAGGTCACCAATGGACACAGGACAGTGCCAAATGGGTATTAGTAGCCTGGCAAGTGACATGAAATAGATTATTTGTACCTTACTGGACACTTATCTCAAGTACCTCTAGCGTACTCTTTGTGATAAAGACAGTTAGCTGACTAATAGAGCCATACAGCTAGTATTAATCCTATGGGAGATGTCAGACATAAGTTTGGGCAGGCACTTAAACAGATCAATGGGTACAGTGCCACCTTTATGGCACGTGTCCAGTTTGCCCCCAGAGTCCAGAGAATTTCCCTGCAGGTTTCTCCACCACGGACTAGAGGATACCATGCAGGTTAACAGTCTAGAGGCAACTAGATTTATTTCGCATGCATGCGATAGGCAGATAGGAATAAAGATTATGCTGGCAGTGATTACTTCCACAGGCATGAGTTAGGCTTAAACAGGATATAGTTATACTGTTACACAGCAGACAGACTGGATTGAAATATATTAGTTACAAATAATGCAATGAGACAGGCTGTAAGTTGAATACACCGACAAGAGGAGATCACCACTGTGAAATTTATCAGAGGGTTCAGACTGTCAGACAGTTAGCAGTCTGGGTGAGTAGGCACTGCACTGCAGCCAGAAGGGGAACACCCAAGAGACTACTGGGCAGTCCTTAGACAGCTGCTCCGTACAGCCCTAACTCAGTCTAATTGGCCAATGTAAAACTGAGGGCGTGGCTACTTGGTATTTAATGGAAGGAGGGAACGGGGCAGGTGGGTGAGAGCAAAGGGTGGGCAGACCCCTGTCTGGAGTAACCAGTTTAGGACTAACAGGTTCAGTAAGGGCGCCTGGTTATTTTAGATAAAGGGCCAATGTCTAAAGAGGATTTTACCCCCTGAAGTAGATTGTGCTACTTATTAGCAAAATGTGTGTTCAGTTGTGGAGAAGCAATGTTCAATGCCTACGACATGTGGGGAAAAATAGTACAAGTACCCTGTCAGTAAATGTGTTTTCAGTTGTGGTCAGTGCCACTAGAAGCAATGTTCAATGTCCTACGACATGTGGGGAAAAAAAGTACAAGCACCCTGTCAGTAAATGTGTTTTCAGTTGTGACCAGTGCCACTGGAAGAAATGTCAGTAAACAAGTAAACTGTGCAAAGAAACTGTGTGTGAATGTCAAGCCAGCTAAACCTGTGTGCAAGCAGTGTGATGTATGTGCAAAGAAGGACTGCAAGTTGTAAAGGCAGGCACAACAAACAGAAAATTCTGAGCATAGACTGTGAGCAATGATAAATGTGATCAGCAACAGTAAATTTGCTAAGCAGCAGGACTGTGAGTTGTATATGGTGGATGCAGCAAGCAGGCATTCCGGTGCAAAGAAAGACTGTGGGGCTTATAAGTGACTTTGAGCATGTGTAAATAGAATTTTCCTTAACTATGCTGATCGCAAAGTCAAGTTACCAGTTTAGAAATTTGTATGAATGTAATGAAATGTGCCAGCAAAAATGATCGATTGCAGTTGAAAGTAATTTCAGTATCCAGAAAGGTCGGAAACACGGTTTTGAGCAAGCTGAACAGATTTCAATGCATGAGAAAAGTTACAGATGCCATGACAGGTCAGCAATGTAAACACAGCAGCAAGGAGCCATTTTGTGAGACAATATGTGACTAGTGAGCAATTCAGTAACTTAAATGTTGTGTGTTTGCTTTCAAACATGGCTTCAGGAACTCACCGCTACCCAGATTATGCCCAAGCTATGATCGCTGAGAAGGTGGCAGTACTAAGAGAGTTTAAGAGAGCCTACTATGGTGACAGGTTACCCCCGGATGTAGCAGTCCCTAGCTATCCAGTGAAACTATGCATTGTGTGTCTAAAGGCTGGAAGGGATGTGTTTCTGATACTCCATTGCTCGGACTGCCTTGTGAAGTTTGAAATGAGCAGGGTTGCAGTGCCAGAGAGGCCAACAAGGATTCAATTGGACCCTGGCAGGGGACCCTGCCTGCAGCAGTAGCAGCATGCAGCACCAGGTTGAACCTGTTGGGGAAAGTTCTACAGAGTGTGTTACAGAAAAAGTAAGAAAAACTGATGTTGATCCACTGAAAGGGCAGGAACAGAGAGAGGTTTCCATGCCTGTGTCCCCCATGCACAGTGCAACAGAGGGATCAGTGGACCCATGGAATCAGGGTCCAAGTCTTAACCTAGAATCAGAAATAAGACATGATGGGAGTGGTGCAATGCAGTGGCTGAGGAGCAGCAGTCTTCCAGGAGATGTTCTGGAGGATGCGGTGTAGTTCCATCTGCAGACACCTCTCTGGGCTGAGAGAGGAGGTTGCTCATCTCCAGGCTAAGTTGGCCAGCATTTGTGGGACCTCCTCTTCCATCCAGGGACCACCAGGGCCACTGCTGTTGCCTCAGAGGTTGCCAAGAAAGAGAAGCAGTTGGACCACAGTAGGCTCAGGGAGGGTGAGGGTGGTGGAACAGAGGTGCATCCCTCCAGTTGTACCTCTCCACAATTCCTATGCCATTCTGGCAAAGTGTGGTTCCTCTATGGAGGCACCCGCAGTGGAGACCAAGGAGGATGCGGGGAACCTCCACAAGGGAGACCCACAGGAGTGTGGCATGGGACCCCACAGGGGAAGGAAACAACTCCTGGTGGGGACTCCTATTGTGAGAAGGTAAAACTGGGGAGGAAGGGTGAGGAGGTAAGGTGCCTGCCTGCCACCATGGCTTGGAGGGACAGGGAGCGAATCCTCAGGATCGCCGGAGCAGCTGCACAGGGGAGGGAGTTGGATGTCATTGTCCACCTAGGGACAAATGACCTGGCTAAGAAAGGGATCAGAGCAATGCAGGATGAGTTTGTGGAGTGGGGAGGGGCCTTAGACAAGTAGCATGCACGGTAACCTTCCCGGAGGTGCTGCCTGTCTGTGGTGTAGGTGAGGCTAAGGTGCTCCACATCATGGGGTTCAATCTGTGGTTGAAAAACTGGTGCAGAACTCAGGGATTTGGCTTCATTGGGGATTGGGGATCCACTGGAGTGATGCAGGCTTATACTGGCATGATGGGCTGCATCTGTCCAGGAGGGGAACCATGATCCTAGGTGATAGGTTTAAATGCTTCATTGGCAAGCATTTAAACTAGCCAAGGGGGGAGGCACTGGAAAGGAACAGGGAAATCTTAGCCCCCCCAAAAGTCAGGGTAGTAAGTGAGGTAAACACCAAAACAGAGATGTCGATAGGGAGAAGGGCAGGGGTAAATGGAGAAAGTGACAAAGGCAATAAGGACAGGGATGGGGCAAAAAGGAGTAAGGCCATCAGGAAGTGGAGGGCAATGAGTACCAATGCCCGTAGTCTGGGCAACAAGCTCCCTGAACTGGTGGCCTTGATGGAAGAGGATGCCTGGATATCGTAGCAGTCACAGAAACATGGTACACAGAGAACCATGACTGGGATGTTAACATACCAGGTACATAACCTACAGGAGAGACAGGGAGGGAGAAGAGGGGAGGAGTAGCACTCTATGTAAAGGAAGGGATAAAAGCAACTGAACAAAAGAGTAAACAGGGAGGAGAGGAGGCACTGTGAGTCACCTTAGAGACTGGAAATGGCACCAAAATCCACACGGGGTTGTATACAGACCCCCATGTCAGGGGAAGGGAATGGACAAGGATATGATAGAAGGCATTCTTAGGATGGCAGATAAAGGGGAGATGCTGCTGATGGGAAACCTCAATATGCCAGATGTTAATTGGAGTACATTTGCTGCAGCCACATCCAAGAGCAGGGCCACTCTCGATGCCCTACAGGTGGCATGTCTTAGACAGCTAGTTTTGGAACCCACTCATGAGGAAGCAATCTTAGACCTCATACTCTCAAATTGGGACAGTGAGAGGATCTCAGATCTAGAAGTGGGTTGCCATCTGGGAACAAGTGACCATCAAACAGTGTGGTTCATGATAAACTCAGCTACAAAATCAAGCCATACAAAGTGAGGGTACTGGACTTCAGGAGGGCTGACTTTGGCAAGATGGGAGAGTGCCTTAGAAAAGCACTAGCAAACAGGCTAGAAGGAGGAGTGGAGCAACAATGGGGAAACATCAAAACTGCCATCACAGAGGCAACAAGCCTTTATGTAAAGCAAATAAACAAATCAAAATGAAAAAAAAAAATGCCACTATGGTTCTCAAAAGAGGTGGCGGAGAAAGTCAGTGAGAAAAAATAGCCTTCAGGAAGTATAAGGAAACACAGAAGGAGCAGGACAGAGAGCTGTACCAGTTAAGGCAGAAGGAAGCAGGGAGGGAAGTCAGAATAGCAAAGGCCCAAACTGAGGAAAAGATAGCCAACTTGGTTAAGAAGAGGGATAAAACCTTTTATAGGTACATCAGGGAGCGTAGAAAGACAAAGGGAGGGATAGTAAGGCTGAATAGAATGGATGGTGGATGGGCAGAGAGGGACAGTGAAAAAGCCGGGATACTGAACGAATATTTCTGCTCAGTATTGACAAAAGCGGAGGAGGGGGAGGTGTCTAATCCAATTAACAGAAGCACTCTTGATAGGGGGGTCGATCCCAGTCCTTTCACAGAAGAAAGGGTTCTGAAAGAACTCCTAAAACTGAAGACGGACAAAGCAATGGGGCCTGATAGAATTCACCCCAGAATTCTAAAAGAATTAAGGGAAGAACTAGTGAAACCACCGACTACCCTTTTTAACAAATCATGGGAGGATGGTGTGGTACCTGAGGACTGGAGGAAGGCGAATGTGATTCCTCTTCACAAAAGTGGTACCAAGACAGAGGCAGGAAACTACAGACCTGTCAGTTTGACCTCTGTGGTAGGGAAAGTGATGGAATCACTTCTGAAGGAAAGAATTGTTGAGTACCTAGAGGCCAGTGGGGCACAGGACCCAAGGCAGCATGGGTTCTCAGCGGGAAGGTCATGTCAGATGAATCTAATTGATTTCTTTGACTGGGTGACCAAAGTAGTAGACCAGGGAGGGGCTGTGGACATGGCCTAGCTAGACTTTAGCAAGGCATTTGACACAGTCCAACACAAAATATTAATAGTCAAATTAACCAGCTTGGGAGTGGGTCCCAGGGTGGTAGCCTGGATAAAACATTGGCTGGACAACAGGACACAGAAGGTAATTGTAAATAGAGTCCACTCTGAAGAAAGAGGGGTTACTAGTGGGGTACCGCAGGGTTCAGTACTGGGTCCAGTCCTTTTTAATGTCTTTATAAGTGACATTGTAGAGGGACTGGAAGGAAAAGTATGCTTCTTTGCAGATGACACAAAGATCTGCAACAGGGTTGATACACAAGGAGGCATGGAAAGGATAAGAAGGGACTTGGTAAGGTTGGAGGAATGGCCAGAAGTATGGCAGCTTGGATTCAATGCAAAGAAGTGCAAAATAATGCACCTGGGAAACAAAAACCCAAGGGAAGATTACACAGTGGGGTGGGAGGTAGTAACAACAACAAAAATGGAAAGGAACCTGGGGGTAATCATATCAGATGAGCTTAAGGTTAGCAAACAATGTGAGACGACAGTAGGGAGGGCTGGGGGGATACTGGGATGTTTAGGGAGAGGCATCACCAGCAGAAAACAGGAAATTGTTATCCCTCTGTACAGACAGTTGGTGAGACCCCATCTGGAGTACTGTGTCCAGTTCTGGAGACCTCATCTCCACAAGGACATAGACAGGATAGAGGCAGTCCAGAGGAGGGCAACTAAAATGGTGCAGGGTCTGCAAGAGAAGCCATATGAGGAGAGACTAAAGGAGCTTAATATGTATACCCTTGAGGAAAGGAGGGAGAGGGGACATGATAGAAACTTGTAAGTACCTCAGTGGAATCAACAAAGTCCAAGAGGGTAGCATCTTTCAGAAAAAGAGATGTGCAAGAACAAGGGGACACAATTTAAAGATGGGGGGGCAGTTCAGGGGCAATGTGAGGAAGTATTTTTTCACAGAGAGGTTGTGGATGCATGGAACAGCCTTCCTGAGGAGGTTGTGGGGTCTAAAACTGTGGGAGAATTCAAGAATACATGGGACAGCCATAAGGCAATTCTTGTGGGGGGTAAGAAGAAATAGGCTGTTGGTTAACTAGGATCTGCAGCTTGTCCTGTAGGTAGGAAAATGGGCAGACTAGGTGGCCAAGCGGTCCTTATCTGCCATCAAAGTCTATGTTTCTAGTGGGGGAGGATGAATTGCAAGAAACATTGAATTGGGAGGTGTCTACCACCACGCCTAGTGAGGAATGGACTATCTCCGGAGTGAGGATGTTTGTTCACTCTTGGGCAGTGAGGAAGAGGAGGATGAAGACAGGTATCTTCATGTTGAGGTTTGCTGTGAGTCGCCTCAAGCTCTTGCCTCAGAGGAGCCAGAGACAGCTGGAGAAGGCTCTAGTAACTTGTCTACAGAGATAGTGGGGGACAAGTTCTTTCATTCTTTGAGTTTGAGACACTGGCTTGACCAGGACTGGCCACCCCCAAGTCAGGCCGAGGGCCGCAGACTAGTAAAGAGTAATAAGAAGGAAAGATTGATACGTAGAAGGGCCGATGCCACATATGGGAAGTCCTTTGCTAACTTTCCTTGCCAAGTCTGGGAGGAAGTTGAACAGAACAGGCAATCCTGGCTAATGGAAGAGGCAAGTAAGAATTTTCACCCCGGTGCAGCAGAATGTGTAAGGGACAAAATCATGCAATGATCACCTTAGATTCTGGAGACTGGGCAGGACTCTATTTATGGACACTGAGAATTGTGGATGGGGCTGGGCAAGAGACATTTCACAACATCAACTTGGAACACCCAGATGGTGTCATAGTCCTCGCCACACACTCTGAGTGGTACTACCCTTAATGGTGCCACTCCCTGTGAATACGCCCAGCATGCCTAAAGGAAGCAAGCAGTGGCAGGACAGTGCCTGTCATCTGAAGCAGCAGTATCTATAGAGGACGATGCAGCTCTTCTGGTATTCCAGGATTTCTTCAGGTGTATCCAGATTCATTAGCCCAGCAGTTTTCCTGTTCCAATCATCTGACCTTCCAGAGGACATCCCCCAACAGTTTTCCTGTTTCATCATCTGGTCTTGCAGAGGACATCAGTCCAGCAGTTTTCCTGTTTCATCATTTGGTTTTTTCAGAGGTCATCTACCCAGCAGTTTTCCTGTGCCACTGTTTATTTTTCCAGAGGATATCAACCCAGCAGTATCGGAAGATGGCATCTGGTCTGAAGGGAGATGGTCCTCAGCTCGCAGAATAAGAAAACATTTTTTTCGTTCTTCAAGGAACTGGTAAGAAAACTTTGTATTTGCATTAACTGACTTTGCACAACACATCCTACATTTGAAGACTATCCAAGGAACTTTAATTTTCATCAAAGACTCTCCCCATGGATTGCAGTGCTATACACCTGGTGGAGAAGAGGCCACTTTGGTCTCTCAGCATGACGCGTGCGCAAGAATGGCGGCTGAGCTGAGCCGGCCAAAACGTCGTTTTTACTTCTTTGTACTCTTTGTATTTTTAACATCGGTAACATCGGTAATAATTTAGCCTTTTGAGCTTTCTCGGTCCGTTATACTACCTTCCGTTTTCTGCAGTTTGAAGTTGTTTTGATTCTTGATTAGTTCGCTTTGGCATTTGGCGTGGATTGCTGTAGTGCTGCAGCGTGAAGTTGTTCCTCCTCTTCAGTAATTTATTTGTGATTTTGGTGCTCAGAAGTGGATGGGAAGCGGTCTTCTTTGTTGGGCATTAGGTTCTGCAGCTGCTTGGCTGGCGTTGGATTTTGTGCCCTCTACTCCTCGCTCTCCTGGCTGGTTGGATTAAAGGTTTTGGAGACCAGGGGCTATTGCATAGAGCTTTGATCGGGATTGAGGAACCTGTCCCAGGTTCCTGCCGGTGTGTCTGCATGACTTTGGGGAGCAGTGAGTTTGGATTGATGTGGGAAAAGCTGTGCTGCGATGGAGTTCTGCTTTAATGTTAATGCACCGATGTGGTGCTGTCCCCAGTGATTTTGTCCATCTGACCTCTTGGGAGACTGGTTGTGGCGTGACATTAAAAGGAGGATTTATTGCCTTGTGCCTGAATTAGGTTGTGCAGCCAGGAACTGGTCAAGCTCTCTATTTTGGCCTGTGGAAGTGTCGAGTTTAGCACTTAAGGAATTAGCCTGAGTGTTCCTAGGGTGGGTCTTGAGGTGCTGCTGTTTATACCTGGGGGCTGAGCATCTACTGGAGGTTGATGCTTTTGGGGCTCGGGGATGCTGGTATAGCCTGGCAGAGGCCGGGCTGTGTCTGGCAACCCATATGGGGGACAGCATTTTCCCCACCCTCCTGCGGTCTAACCAGGCTTTTATTAGTTGCAGAGTGCTCTTTCCTGGCAGTTCTCACCAGGCATAGGAAGATATTGACTTTTTAAACAGAGCGGACTTTGCTACATGGGGTATTAAACTACGGACCTTTTAGCTAGGGTCCAAATCGTGTTTATATATGGATTTTATGATTATACAGGAAGTGTTAATATTTTGCTAGAAGAGTTTTATATTTTCATTTCTGTGTGTTTTATTTTATTTTTATTCTTATTTTATTAAGTAGTTGACCATGTATGGGTCTTGATTTGATTTTATGATTTTATTCTATTCTATTTTTATTTAAGATAGGTTGTTTTGCTATCAATAATGTGTTTGATGGGGTTTAAGGCGGTCAGGCTATTCTCCTGCTCTGCTCGGGACCTTTGTCCCTTTTATTGTCTCGATTACCCAATATTGCCTTCAACAATTGCGGAGGCTGGGATATTGAGAAGGCTTTAGGGAATCGATGGACTGGGCAGAGGGAGAATGGTGACGAGTGGGTCGGATAGGGATAGTTGGGACAAGGAGACGCCCTGGGGCGAAATGGAGTCAGGAGAGGGCCCTCCTTGCCTGATCTCCATGCCAAGAACTCCACAGACTGTGGGCAGGTACTGCGATCCTCTGAAAACTCATCCAACTCGAGCGGTGTTATGTAATGCCAGGTCGTTTAGGAACAAGACTGCTATCATTGCAGATCTTGTTGCAACATCTGACCTGGCATGTATTATCGAACTTGGCTGGACGAAAATGCAGGTCCTATCTTAGACTCTGCAGCTCCAGCTGGGTTCTCAGTTAATGCACCATCCGAGATTGGATCATAGAGGAGGAGTGGCCATCTTTTTAGACCAGAGCTGAATCTTGTGGAGGTGCCAGTGGGAACACCAGATCCTTTGAGTGTATCCTGGCAGCAGGTGCAGAGCTCAGGATTCTCCTCATTTACCGTCCACCGGTGATGGTGGTGAATTCCTGAAGGGTTCGCCGGACTTCATCAAATGACATGGCACTGGAGTCGCCTAGATGGTTAATTCTGGGTGATTTTAATGCCTGGGTCGACGATGAACTCACTACTGGAAAGAACTTCCTCCAACTTATGTCTATATTGGGCCTGTCATGAGTAGTTACCTCTGCTACCCATATGAGTGGACACTCATTGGACCTGGTGTTCCTACTGGATTTGGATGTCTTGCATTTGGAGGTGGAACCAAATGCATGGACAGTTTCATCACACCATAAGATTCAGTTTTGAGGCTCCCCAATAGGCCTATCCCTCCGGAGATGGTCCAGTATAGCCCTTTAAGGGAGTAAATCCAGAAGGCCTAATGGTGGTACTGGACCTATCGGGTATTTCAGATGAGAGCATGGATCAGGGACATGGTTGTTGCCTATAACAAAGGCGGTGACGGGCCCTGGATCATGCTCCTGTTAGGGTTAGCCCACTCACTCAGCCCAAAGACTCCCTGGTTTGATGAGTCTTGAAGGAGCTGAAGAGAGTGGGCTAAGGCTAGAGAGAGCATGGCGGAAATCCTGCCTGGATGCCGACAAACTTAGATTGATGGATCATTATGTTATCTATCAAACAGCAATATCCCGTGAAGTCAGAATTCCTGTCCAGGAGATTGCTGCTGCAAAAATCGACGGCTCAACTCTTTCGGACTGTTGACAGATTGTGCAATCCACTCTGTCTACAGTCCGGAAGAGACTTCTAAATAAAATGTGATGAGATTGCTCGATTTTTGCTGATAAGATTGCCGACATGAGGCGGATCTCAGTCGTGTTCAATCTATAAGGGCTTGCAGTGATCAGCGAGGGAAGCAAACACCTGTGTCACCTGGTCTAACTTTGGTAGGCTGGAATTCATGGACATTATGAGGATTGTCCAGACTGTCGTCCAACTAGCTGAGTTTGGATCGGACCCTCGCCACTTTTATTAGGTTGCGTAGATATTATCTGCCCGATCATTGCTAAAATCGCCTGAAGTCCTTGAAGCAGGGATCTTTCCTGAACTCAAAGGAGGTGGTCGTCAATCCACCCTAAAAACCTTCACTGAATCGGACTGCCCAGCTAACTACAGACCTATCTCTAACCTCCCATTCTTGGGTAAGGTTATTGAAAAGGTAGTTGCACTGCAACTGGATGACCATCTTACAAATCATAATGTCTATGATACTCTTCAATCAGGATTTAGGAAAGACATAGTACTGAGACTGCTCTTGTCCAGGTTCTAAATGATCTCCTGATAGCGAGGGATCAAAAGGCTTGTACTATTCTAGTCCTTCTTGATCTCTCCGCGGCCTTCGACACTGTGGACCATGGTGTGCTTTTGGAATGCCTGCGGCTCCATTGTGGACTGTCTGGTACAGTCCTAAAATGGTTTCAATCTTATCTCACAGAGCGGAGACATAGGGTTGTCACTGGAACTTACTCCTCTGATGCCGTCTCCCTGCCTTGTGGAGGTCCCGCAGGGTTCCATTTTGGCACCCATGTTGTTCGCTGTCTATATGCTGCCATTAGGACATTATTAGGCATTATGGCTTGGGTTTCACTGCTATGCAGATGACACCCAGCTATATTTGTCCTTTAGTCCGGGCAAGTAGATGTGGTCTCTAGACTTAACAACTGTCTATCTGAGATCAGTGATTGGATGAGTGCCAGCTGGCTAAGGTTAAACCCATGATAAGACTGAGGTGTTGGTGGTGGACCCAGGTCGTCGAGAGGCGGGCTGTAGGGCTGGTCTTCCCTGGGCATATGGATCGATGGAGCCCAGCTCTGCGACCTCAGACCGGTGCGTAACCTGGTGTTATCATTGACGATAGTTTGACGCTAAAATTTCAGGTGTCATCTGCGTCAAATCCTCTTTTACCATCTGAGGAATATCGCCGGGTGAAACACCTTGTTCCTCCGGCTGACCTCCGACACTAGTCACGCCTTTGTTACCTCTCGCCTTGATTACTGCAATGCCCTGTACCTAGGGTTGCGGGTTGATATCCCGCCTCGCAGCTGGTGCAGAACGCTGCAGCCAGGCTTTGACGGGACATCAATTAGGAATCATATTACGCCTGTGCTCATAAACTGCACTGGCTGCCGGTTCAGTGGCGGATCACCTTTAAGGTCGGGTTTACTGACCTATAAAGCCCTACGAACAGGGACACCAATATCTGCAAGATCTACTTGTTACCATCCCTCCCGCTCACTCCAGATCCACCGGCGGTTGCTAGAGGTTCCCAGGGTTGATTTAAAAACATCTCTAGGGCACGGCGTTTTCCTGTGCTGCCCAGACCCTGTGGAATTCTCTACCTCGTCGGATCCGAAGCTGCCTGACCGTCGAAAGCTTTAAATCAGAGTTAAAAACATATTTATTCCAAAAGGCCTATGGGGAGTAGTTATTGCAATGACATGAAATTGGAACTGTATTTTATTGTTGTTTGTTATGTTACATGTATGTTTTATGTATTTAACTACTGTACAGTGCTTTGATTTTGAAAAGCGCTCAAAAAATAAATGTTTACTTACTTACTTACTTACCTACTTACTTACTTACTTACAGGCCTTGTCCTGTCCAAGAACTGTTCTTCAGCAGGCTTCGGCCTAGAAGAGACTCTTTAATGGACAGTGCCTATGGGCACCAGTGATATTGCCACTACCTGGACATTGTTAGGGACTTCTATCCCCAAATGTGTTGTATAAATGTCTTCTTTCCATTTTTTTTTTACTTTTGTACCTTTATAGAAAAAAATATTTTGGGGGGTTCTTTAATGTTAGGTGGAGGTTTAGGCACTGTGTGAAATGCATAATGTGTTTTTGTGTTTTTTCTTCTCTTGCAGGTATTCCTGAGGAAGAAAAGAAGAGGATGTTGGAATTCATCCGAGTTCCCTTTTTCCTAGTGTTTTTAGAATTGTTTATGTTTAACAGGGTGTTAACATGTTTTCTTCACAGGTGTGATTTTTGGGAAACGTAATGCAATGTAATGTATGTTTCTTTTGTTGTCCACAGGTACCCTGGGAAGTGTGGGGGATAGGTTTTCCCCATTAGGCAGCATAGGTCAGATAGTTTTCCCTAGAGGGCTAGAGGGAAAGGCAGGTTGGTGGTCCTGATTCACGATAGAGGTCACCAAATTCTGTCTATTAGGGCATGTTTCAAGCAGTTTTCTTGGAGCCATTGAGAATCCACAGATAGATCATAGCATGGAGGCTGATGTTTCATCAGCCTGCCTCTGTTCCTTTAGTGTAGCCTGCCTGTGTCTGGCACATGGTAGGGGAGAAGTAGTGCTACCTCCCTGTAGACAACATGGAGGGTAGGATGGCCTAGTGCAGGATGGAGTTCTAACTGCAGACAGTCATTTATCTGGTTTTGATGATTGTAAACACCCAGTCCCCTAGTGTTACTAGAATCCCCTCAGTATCAGTGCTAGGCAGGAAGAGGCAGTTGGTGATTAACTAGTTAAATGGGTTTTTCACCTGCTCACTCTTTTATTTACTTGGCTTCAGCTGAATGAAAGTGATAAGCTCATTTGGAACTCTTGCAGCAGAATAAGCCTTTGCCAGCTGTGAGAAGGGAGTTTAGAATCTTGAGATGAGAGTCAGTGTGAGTCTGTAGTTGGAAGTGAGAGGAGTGAGAACTGCTTAGCTGAGGGCTCTGAGTGAGGGCCCTGCATTCTCACCCTAGTCCTGGTAATTCTCCAGTTTGGCAATAGAAGTGGTGGAAACCATTGTCTACAGCAATATCTCCTGATTTCCTTCCCCGGAGGGGTGAAAAGGACTGCTATGGGATGGATCCAAGGGGAAATCCCCTTTTTGATCCAGGATGTTTGAAGCTGCCTGAAATGTCTAACAGTGAGTAGGATCTGACTTTTGCTGCAGAAAGCAAGTGCCTGTGCTGTTGTGTTCTCTGGCTAAAAGAGAAATGCACAACTTTTCTGTGAATTCAGAAGTGTTTAAAGTTGGCTGAAGCGTGTAATGTCCAGAGGTATGACTATATCACATTTTTCAGGACTTTAGTTTTTCCACTACCAGTGTAGTGATTTGAATGCTGGATGCCAAAGTTTCATTCAATTAAGCATCTTCCCAAGTGTATTTCTAAATGTTTAAGATGTAACTCTGAAAGAATGACTGTGTATGGATTTGGGAGCAAAGGGTGGGCAGACCCCCATCTGGAGTAACCGGTTCAGGACTAACAGGTTCAGTAAGGGCACCTGGTTACTTTAGACAAAGGACCAATGTCTAAAGAGGATTTACCCCTTGAAGTGGGGTGTGTTCAGCTGTGGCCTGTGCCACTCAAAGCAATGTTCAATCCCCTATCATGTGGGAAACAAAGTACAAGTGCCCTGTCAGTAAACGTGTTTTCAGTTGTGACCAGTGCCACTAGAAGAAATGTTCTATGTCCTATGCTGTATGGGAATATAAGTGCAAGATCTTCTATGTCCTACAGTGTGGGAATGCAAAGAGTTTTTTGTCAGATACAGTCGATTTGTTGTTCTGCAAGTTCCTAGTGCCACCATGTGTAAACCTTGGGGGTTCACCCTTGTTTTAGAGAACATCTTTTGGAATAAAGGTGCACTCTAGAACCCCAACTTTGGTCTGGACAGTTATGTTATTGCTTCATGTGTGGAGTTACTGGGTACCCCTCCAGAAGTTAGGTCTAGCATAGCCCTAGCAAAAAGTTCTCTCCCTAGGACCTGGTTTTGTAGATACCGTATAGGTCATATTGCTTTAGTACACTCCCACCCCTTGATCTCTAGAGTAATGAGCCTAGTCTACATTCCCAAAGCTAGGGGTGGTACCAGTTGTCTAAATGTTTCTGAAGCCTGTACCCAGTTATGAGTGCCAGGGGTAGCTAACTGTGTAAAGTAGTGGGGGGTTGGTTACATATACATATATTATAGGGCATTGTGCCCCTATTGTTAGGGCTGAGTAGCCTGTTCAATGTTAAACCTCAGAGTTTGCACTTTAATAACTTTGCAACTGATGAATGGATTTGCACAAAATTTGGTATGCATTGTTCTGTGGGGTACATCTCTTGATGTGGCAAATTTCATTAGAGTCAGCTGTGCGGATTCTGAGATCCAGATAGTGAAAAAAAGTAAAAAGTCACAATTTTTTGCAGTTTTTTTCATCGTCTTGCACCCAAACAGTGTGGAATTTTTTTTTTATTTTTTATGGTAGAAAGAAATTGGGTAACAGAATTGCAACTGTTAGTTTGGTGCAAAAATATTAAAGTGTTGCAATGTTATTACATTTTTTAGTTCCCATTATATCCTATGGGAGGTTCATTTTCAGGATAAATGTAAAAAGTTCGACAAAGGATTTTTTCTTGTGAAAAAGAATTTAGTCTTGTGAGAGCATTTTCTTTTTCGCGACAACAAAATCCTTTTACGTGAGGAAAAAATCCTTTTTAGAGAGCTGCCATCTTGTTTTTTTTAGGAACTAAAAAGTGTGGAAAACACATTAAAATGTTGTAATTATAAAAATCAGACACCAGAACCCTAACTAAATGGGTCCCGTTTAGCTAGATTATGATGTCTTTTTTTTCACAATTAGGACTAGAAATATTTTCTCTGGGCACCCAGAATCCCTGGTGCCCAGCTTAGTGAGAGGAGCCTTCCCCCCGCATTCTGTATCACCCATATTTATTGGTTATTACAGCAATATAATTACCACACTTTGAAGGTTTTTAAAACACAGTTTCACTGGTGGTGGTATTTTTACAAGCAGACATTTGCAGGCTTGTTGACAGTTGTTATGAGTTGGCCTTTTGCACCTTCCTATTCTTGTCATGGCAACTATTGACAAACCTACATCTTGCACGTCTGCATACAACAGAACCACCACCAGTGAACCTGGAGCCTGTGTGTCAGGGTGACTTTCACTTCCTGCCATGTCCTCCCCAGATCACTGCTGCTGGCTGCTGAGGGGACTGGAGCCCTGGGATGTGTGAGGCAGCCCTAGTGTGCAGTCGAGTTCATATAAAGTCTCGAGTGAAAAAAGAGGTTGGAGCTTGTTCTATCAAACCACACCTTTGGTCAGGAAAAAAAGAGCAGCAAACAGAAAGAAAAAATCATGTCAAACCAGAAGTGAGGGTGTGTCTTGGAGCCAGGATCTCCTCCACAGATCGGCAGCATCAGGCAGGTAGAGGCAGGTAGGCAAGCTCTTAGGAGCTACTCATGATGGGAGTTAAGTTCCAAATTCTGGGGCACATCACCAACGTCTGATGCACATTGCAACTTTTTGCTGATCCAAGTCGGAGGGATTAAACTTTGCAACGTGTCTGGGAAAGTTGATTCGGTTGGATGGCTGCTCCAGAACATTTCCTTTCTCACTGCACTGGCTCCAGATTCGCTGGTCTGGGATGGGGGATGAAGTTTCAACTTATCTTTTTTTTTTCTTTTTTTTTTCAAATTATTTAACCAGGAGAGACACACTAAGCTGAAAGCTTGTTTGCAGGTGCGACCTGGGAGCTCAGGGATGTTAAGTGACTTGTTCAGGGTCACACAGTTTGCAAGTGGGGGCTGTGGGATGCAAACCCAGGTCCCCTGATTTGCAGCTCAAAGCCTTAAACCACTGCACTATACTGCCTCCCGAATGAATCTAAATGCCAATACATTGCAGGTAGATGCCTCAACCCACCCAACACCATTTTCATGTCAAATGGATTTATTTCATAGATGCGGTCAAGAAGTATCTGAAGGGCTGAGAGAAGGGCTACTGTAGCTTACCACCCACAGGATAGGGAAGGGTTAATTTCAGGGACAGTCAAGATTGCACCACTTTCATAATGTTTATCTGCTGTGTTATAAAGTCCATTAAATAAAGAAATAAGTAAAATCCTTGCTTTAACTGAACCCATTAATAGTTGGGATATACAGACGGTATGTGGAGGGAGGGGCAGTGAATTTTTTTTTTTTTAAACTGACTTTTGGTTACCTTGTGATACTGATTGAACCACACCTCTGTGCAAAATAAATAAATAAATAAATTAATAAGCATGCAAGACTTTAGCCCAAGAATGTTTTTTCCATCCCTGTTAGGTTGTCTGTTGCCCTGTCCTTCACCCCTGAGCAGTGCTATTGTGTTGGCAAGGTAGTAGCAGGTGTGGGTTACTGTTGGGATCCTACTGGCTGCAGCAGGAGGAGGAAGCACATCTGGGCTGGAGTGCAGATCCTCTTGGCCCAGCACCGCCAGCTCACCTCCCTCCCTCCTGGCTCCACAGCATGGGTTAGGAGTGTTAATAGTGAGAGCAATGCATTCATGATGAATCGAGAAGCAGCAGCAGCATGTGACTGATCTGAAGTAGCAGCAGTTTGCAGCAAAGCATGTGTTTAATCAAAGCAAATGTTAGCACAAGCTCCACACTCTGTAGAGTCCAACTGCTTGCACTCTGTACAACTACTACACCTTGAGCAATGCAATCCTTTTAACTAATAACAGGTGGGCCTTTTGGGGAATGGGTAATGCCCAGAACCAGAATACACAGTCAGGTAACTGGCTCACGAACATGTTTCCTCCTTTCCCTCTAAACCATTTTTGCTGGAGGGGAGTACTCACCTCATAATTCTGTTTTGAGCCTCATGCTTTAGTGCCCCCATATTAAGCAGAACCCTAAAAAAGTAACTGGCTCCCAAACAAGTTTCCTGCTTTCCTTCTTGGGGAATACTCACCTCATCATTTTGTTTCAAGCCCCATGCTTTAGCACCCCATGTTAAGCAAAACCCTAAAATAGAGTATGACCTGCCAAGGCTTACCATCACCAGTTTATGGGATATGGAACAGTCATAGTTTTATTTATTCTCTGACATCAGGGTGCATAATCCCCATGTTGGCATTTAAAGCCCCTCCCCCCAGCAATGTGGGATACTGGCTAGCCCACTTCCAGTGTCCCAAAATATGTATTTTATTAAATCCTGTAAAAAGAAAACAGTCCCTGACATTTTTTTTTTAAACCCTCATCGTCCCCTCCGTCCCCTTCCCCCATCTTGACCCTCTGACTAAGCACCCTCCACCCCACCCCCTTTACCCTATACTTACCACCAGAGGTTGAGGGCTGTTATCTTCTGTGGACTGGGACACATCTGCACTCTTCAAAGCCGAACCGTGAACTAAGAAATAAAGGTAGGTGCCATATAATGTATTTCAGTGGCGTTTTGAACTTATGTTCATAACTATGCCATTTAAAGTGATTTTTTTAAACAAATTTTCAGCATGGCCTTTTTGGGACCCCACCTCATGAACACTGTCACTGTCGTCTCATTAATCGGGTCTGCAAGGTAATTTTGCAGTCGCTGCGTGAAGTCGCCTTTCGGGCCCGATTAACGAAATGACAGAGCTAGTGTTCATGAAGTGGGGGTCCCAAAAAGGCCATGTTGAAAATCTGGTGAAAAAATTCCTAAAAATGGCTGAGTTATGAGCATTCATTGCAATTTTTCTATGCACACACATAACTTTGGTAATTTTAAATATTTTGAGTCCAAATTTTCAACATAGCCATTTTTTCACACGACCTCATGAACAATACAGCTGTCATTTTTCACATCCTGTATGAAATGTGTTTTTGCACCTGTGGCATGGAATGGCATTTTGTCACAGATTTGAAAGTTTTCACCTATGAGGTTTATGAGGTGGGGTCATAAGAAGACTATGCTGAAAATTTGGGGTCAAAATATGAAAAAATGCCAAAGTTATGACCGCTCGCTGTACCTTGCTTGCCCGCCGTACCGGAAATGTGTAATATTTTGACCCCTGCAAATTTCAGCATAGCTTTTATTACCTCACCTCGTATGTCACAGCTGTCATTTTCAAATCCTCCCCAAAATGTGTTTTCACACCTGTGGCATGGAATGATGTTGCAGTTGCGCAGAATTACCTTTGGGCAGGGATTAAAATTTTTTTCTGTACCGGGTACATGAAGTGGTGTAATAAGATGGCTATGCAGGCAATTTAGTCACCAGTGTCCTATAAATGGAAGCACAGGGCCTGGAGTGCCCTGTGCTTCCACAGCTACATACTGTACATATACACATGCCAAGCTTGGAAGTGCCTACAGAACTA
Source organism: Neoceratodus forsteri (assembly GCA_016271365.2). Lineage (NCBI taxonomy): Eukaryota > Metazoa > Chordata > Ceratodontiformes > Ceratodontidae > Neoceratodus > Neoceratodus forsteri. Next base: position 799,611,912 of record CM028132.1, on the reverse strand, counting down.
GCTATGCCCTTACCCCCTCGGCCCGACTAGCGGTGGCGCAAGGTTTCCTGCTCCCAGCCCTGGCCTATAGCTCAGTTACTTTTCAATCAGCCTCCAAATCCTCCCTCCATAAATGGGACACCACCTATACTAGCATCTGTCACTATGTCTCTGCATCCCCACGTTACAAACACCATTGCCAGCTCTATGCTGGCCTTAACTGGCCTGACCCAGCTACCCACCATCTCCAGTCTTTTGGTGCTCAAATTGACTGCATCGCCAGATCAGGCCTCCCCCTGTCCCTTGCCTCCCTGCTGTACTCTCAACCTCCCTCCTATGAACTGCGATCCACAGACCAAGCACCTCTTCACATTCCTAGATGCAGAACCAGCATGGGTACACATGCGTTCTCTACATGACTCAAAATACTGGAACTCCCTACCCTACACAATTCGTCAAGCGCCTTCCCATGCCAGTTTCAAGAAAATGCACTGTGAGCATCTGCGGGCTACCAGCCCCTGCACCTACTTCAATCCACCTTAGATCATCCTCTCTCTGCCCTCTTCCAAGTTAATCCACTCCTCTGACACCTCCTTCCCACCTCTTTTATACTCACTCCTTTCAGGTTCCTCTCACTCCCTCCTTTTTCCAACTCTTTTCTCCTTCTTCCCACCACTCTTCCCTCTTCTCCTCGTTCTTCATCAACCACAACCTGGCACTTAAATTGTTCTGTATTGTTTTATTTTTGCCATTCACTTGCAATGCCTGTTTCTCTCACAGTGTTTTGAAGTGCATTTACCAGTACATCCCGTATTGTAGCTGCATCACTGGTAAACTTGTGTACTTTGTTTGTGCTGTTTCAATACTAAGTTTATGTATTTTATCTAAATGTTACCCCTGCTTGCCTCATACTGATTTGTCTCCACCTTTCCAAGATGATTTACTTTCTGTATCGATTGTTTAGTGTTGGTTTTTTTTTTCTATACCTATCCCATGTGCTGCGTCACATGTATGTGCTTTTGTATTTTACATTGTCTCTCTCCCGGGTCGTGCCTGAAAATAGGCATTTCTATGCTTGGTGCACTCACCTGGTTACCAAAAGCAAATAAATAAATAAATACAGCAGGATGGGAGGGCATGGTCCGAAGGACCCTGAGCTCCCACAGTAAAATAAGAATACTATTGTACTATCTCAAAAAGTAAGGAAATAGGTTGCAAAAAACTTTGTTAATGCTCCAGTTAGGGTCAAAGTGACAAAAGTTGTGAAATGAGGCATTAGGGTTTCCCTAACACCCCACCCTCCCAAACCAGGCAGGAGAGCAGGTATGTCTTGCTCCGCTAACTGCAGTTATTCCAATAAGCACAACTTTACACTTATCCTGCCCTGATAATTTCATGCCTGCTGCATTACCTTTTCTTGATGACAACAACAATCATTGTGCACTGTACAGCACCAGAACAACCTACTGCGGAGGCACCACCGATCAAGTTATTCCCACATGCCGTATTGTGCCCCATTACAATATCCCTGTAAAGGTGTTGTTATCCACCTCACTGGGGCTGTTTGGGCCTTGTGCGCCTCAGTTTTCATTTCATATCGGTACACACAAAAGGGGAAAGACGTTCCTCCTAAGGTTACTCCTAATTGCCATCAAAAAAATTCTTCTTTTGCTACTTATTTGTGCAGGCAATGTTGAATTCAATCCTGGCCCTATTCTCTCTATCTCAGCTCCATCAGACCTGGCAAATCTAAAGGGTATGGGTTTCCTACATATAAATGCACGTAGCTTGCTAAAGCATTTCGATGCTATACAAACACGGATTTGCCACTCACAAGCAGATGTCCTGGTGGTTACTGAAGTTGTGGCTGAAACCCTCAATCCAGGACCATGAGGTTAATATTCCATCCTATAACATCTATAGGGCCGACAGACTAACTATAGGGGGGTATAGTCATTTACATTGCTGACAAATTTACAGCATCTCTAGTTGATTCCACTTCACTGCCCAATGAATTTGAAAATGTTACCGTTAAAGTTCAACTCTCTCAGACTGCCTCTCTTCACATATTTGGATGTTACAGGCCTCCATCCGCAGGGCATAACATACTGAACTACCTGAGTGAGATCTTACCTGCAATGTCTTCTGAACTAATTATTATGGGCAACCTCAACATGGATTGGTCATCAGCCACCTCTAAGCCTCTAAAGGAAGTTTGCAATACATTTGGGCTTATCCAGTTTATCCAGGAACCTACCCATCCCAAACATAGAAACCTGGAAAGCAGCACACTGCTTGTTCTAATCTTAGTGAATAGACCACACCTTATTTCTCACTCTGGTGCTCTTTTTAATGACCTTAGTGATCATTGTGCCATTGCCTGTGTGGGATCCACCCCTAAAATAATTTTTACATCTAGGTACATCTTCAAGAGATGTCGGTAGAACTTTGATCATAACGCCTCCTTTGCTGATCTTCAATTCGCAAACTGGAAAGATTTCTACCTGGCCAATATGGTAGCCAAAGCTTTTGAGATTTTCCAAACCATAGTTCTCAACACCATAGACAGACATGCACCACTGATTAAAATGCATACCAAAAAGAAGTCTTGTTCTTGGTTCATGGCTAGCCTTAAATCTGCACTGCTAATAGGGATGCCTTATATAGAAACATAGAACATAGAAACATACAATTTGACGGCAGATAAGGACCGCTTGGCCCACCCAGTCTGCCCATTTCCCTACCTGATGGATAAGCTGCAGGTTCTAGTTAATCAACAGCTTGCTTTCTCCTGCCCCCCACTAGAATTGCCTTATGCCTGTCCCATGCATTCTTGAATTCTCCCACTGTTCCTGACTCCACAACCTCCTCAGGAAGGCTGTTCCATGCATCCACAACTCTCTCTGTGAAAAAATACTTTCTAACATTACCTCTGAACCATCCCCCCTCTATCTTCAAATTGTGCCCCCTTGTTCTTGCACATCTCTTCTTCTAAAAGATACTACCCTCTTATACCTTGTTAATTCCTTTGCGATACTTGAAAGTTTTTATCATGTCCCCCCCCCTTTCCTCAAGGGTATACATATTAAGCTGCTTTAGTCTCTCCTCATATGTCTTCTGGTACAGACCCTGCACCATTTTGTTTGCCCTCCTCTGAACAGCCTCCACTCTGTCTATGTCTTTGTGTAAATGGGGTCTCCAGAACTGCACACAGTACTTCAGATGGGGTCTCACTAACTGTCTGTAGAGAGGGATAACAATTTCCTGTTTTCTACTGTTGATGCCTCTCCCTGTGCATCCCAGTATCCCCCCAGCCCTCCTTACTGCCTTCTCACATTGCTTGCCCACCTTCAGGTCATCTGATATAATTACTCCTAGGTCTCTTTCAATTTTTGTTGTTGTTATTAACTCACTCCCATTGTGTACTCTTCCCCTGGGTTTTTGTTTCCCAGATGCATTACCTTGTACTTCTTCGCATTGAATCTGAGCTGCCACGTATTTGACCATTCCTCCAACCTTGCCAAGTCCCTTTTCATTCTTTCTACCCCACCTTGTGTATCAACCCTGTTGCAGATCTTGTGTCATCTGCAAAGAGTATACTTTCCTTCAGGTGCTCTCCAATGTCACTTATAAAGATATTAAAGGAGGACCGGTCCCAGTACCGAACCCTCACGGTACCCACTAGTTACCCTCCTTTCTTCACTGTGGACTCGTTTACTATTACCTTTTGCATCCTGTTGTCCAGCCAGTTTTTATCCAGGCCACCACCGGACCCACTCCGAGGCTGGCTAACTTGTATATTAATCTTTGTGTGAGACTGTGTCGAATGCCTTGCTAAAATCTAGGTAGGCCATATCCACAGCCCTCCTGGTCTACTACTTTGGTCACCCAGTCAAAGAAATCTATTAGGTTCGTCTGACATGACCTTCCTGCTGTGAAACCATGCTGCCTTGGGTCCTGTGCCCCACTGGCCGCTAGGTACTCAACAATTATTTCCTTCAGAAGTGATTCTATCATTTTCCCTACCACTGAAGTCAAACTAACTGGTCTGTAGTTTCCTGCCTCTGCCCTGCTCCCACTTTTGTGAAGTGGAATCACATTTGCCCTCCTCCAGTCTTCAGGTACCACTCCATCCTCCCATGATTTGTTAAAGAGAGTAGTCAGTGGTGTTACTAGTTCTATCCTTAGTTCTTTTAGTATTCTTGGGTGAATCCCATCAGGCCCCATTGCTTTGTCCACCCTCAGTTTCAAGAGTTCTTTCAAAACCCTTTCTTCTGTGAATGGACTGGTATCGACCCCCCCCCAATCAGAGTTTCTCCCTTGTTTGGTTTAGACACCTCCCCCTCCTCATCTGTTGTGAATACTGAGCAGAAATATTCATTCCACATCCCTGCTTTTTCACTGTCTCCCTCTGCCCACATTCCCTCCCCTTTATTAAGTCTCTGTATTCCTCCCTTGGTCTTTCTTCGCTCAATAATGTACCTATAAAAAGTTTTATCCCCCTTCTTAACAGAGTTAGCTATCTTTTCCTCAGTTTGTGCCTTTGCTATTCTGACTGCCTTCCTACCTCCTTCTGCTTTAACTGATAAAGTTCTCTGTCCTGCTCCTTCTGTGTTTCCATTATTTCCTGAATGCTATCCTTTTCTCCTTAACCGTCCCTGCCACCTCTTTTGAGAACCATAGTGTTTTTTTCCTTCATTTTGTTTTATTGATTTGCTTCACACAAAGGCTTGTTGCCTCCGTGATGGCTGTTTTGATTATTCCCCATTGTTCCTCCACCCCTCCTTCTTGCCCATTTGCTAGTGCTTTTCTAAAACGGCAAGAAAATCTAAACAGCCAGCGGACTGGGCAGCCTTTAGAGCTGCTAGAAACCAGTGCACTAAGCTAATTAGGACTGAGAAAGCTAATTACTTCCATAGTAAACTTGTGCCCTCATCCAACTGTTCTACTGAATTTTGGAAAACGCTTAAGAACCTAGAAGGCTTCCGACCAGCCAGCTCGCTTCCTCCAAAAATTACATCTGGTGGCATTTCCACAATGGACAAAAATGAGATCCTTGAATTGTTCAATAACCATTTTGTGATGGCTGGTATGGCATTTGACATGTCACCAGTGTCCAAGCTTTGTTCACAGCTGAGCTACCAGGACCCTGCATGCCAACCTGCAACTGTCAATACTTATATAGGAGCATTCTCCTTCACCCCAGTTACTTTGAACCATGTGAAGGACCTATTACTGAGCCTAGACATTAGAAAGTCAGCTGGCGCAGACCTTATTGAACCATATTACTTAAAACTGAGTTATTACATTTTGTCACCCCTGTCACTCACTTTTTTAACATGTCCCTTGCTATAGGTGAACTCCACCCAATCTGGAAAATAGCACATGTCATTCCCTGTTTAAATTCGGTGAACCCAGTGATTTAAATAACTACTGACTGATTTCCCTTTTGCCTATCTTGTCCAAATTACTCGAAAAGGTTGCCAATGAGCAACTCAGAAGTCACCTTGAGTCATTCAACCTGCTTAGTCCAGTTCAGTCAGACTTCAGACCATGCCACAGCACTATATCTGCATTGGCTAAGGTCACCAACGATTGGCAGATTGCCTTGGATGCAGAAAATTATGTGTGCGCTTTTTTCTTGACCTGAGCAAAACACTCAATAGTGTGGACCATGACATACTCCTGTTTGCAACTAAAAAACATTGGTGTGGATCATTTGGCCATGAAATGGTTTACTAGCTACCTCACAGAATGGCACCAGCTGTTTAAGGTGGACGAGGGCTTCTCTCCCCAAAAAACTCTGTTAAGAGGTGTTCCCCAAGGGTCTATTTTAGGCCCTTTACTTTTTTCAGTTTATATTAATAACATTAATAATGGTATAATTTCAGCAAACATCCACCTGTTTGCTGATACTACTGTACTATATCTAGCCAGGCCTACTCCAGAACTAGCCTGTGGGGACCTTCAACGAGACTTCGACCACCTACAGAAAAAATTGCTACAGTTAAAGCTCCTCTTAAATGCTAGAAAAACTAAGGCCATGCTACTTGCCCCTTCACCTATGCAACTAAACATTGTTCCCTTGGATCAGCTCCCCATGTATCTACAATTCTGGGTGAGTCTCTGGAATTTGTGGAGAAATTTAAGTACCTTGGGTTTTGGATAGATCAAAAATTGTTCTTCATTGACCACATTGATGAGCTCACTAAAGATTAAAACAGAGACCTGGACTCTTCTTTCGAATAAAAACTCTACTCACACTGGAAGCAAAACTAAGGCTGGTTAAGACCACATTCATGCCCCTTCTGAACTATGCTGATTTTCTATATGGCCAAGGCCCAAACTTTGTCCTCTCTAAATTGGATACTATCTATCAGCGAGACATTAGATTTATTACTGGTCTACCATACTCCACCAACTACTGCGAACTTTATACTAAAATAGGGTGGCGCTCACTCAGCTTCAGATGCCAAAAAAGCGCAATGCTGTGGGCCTACAGAGCCATTATCAACAAGCTCCCGCAATATATTGTGAACTGCCTGCCCACCTGCAGTGCTGGAAATTATACACCGAGAAGCCTATCTTGCATCTCACTCCAAATCCCTAAGGTGAGAACCAAGCATGGGAAATTAGCAATTAGTCACGTTCTTCCAGCCATTTGGAACACCATACAGAAAACCTTAAAGTTATCAATTCCAGTGAAACTGAGCTTCTTTAAATCCCTGTACCAACGTTCGTTCAAGGAAACTTGCAGCTGCACTCGCTGACTGCACTTAACCAGCAATTATCCTAAGACTCGGACAAAGTTTCTATGGCTGTACTCTGTACCTTTATATTTGTACTTTTTTCTACCCTAAGCTATGCACCCCCTCAAGTGCCCCCTTCCCCCAAGTTTCTAGCTCCCTGCTCTCCTCTCTGCCCCTGGCTCCTTATGGTCTCCTTTCTGCTCCATCCTACTGCTTGTGTCTTCCCTAGCAGCTATTGTACATAGGTTTATGTTGACTCCTGTCACTGTATTTTTTTTTGCATTAATTAATACTGAATTTTCAGTTAGAATGTCCATGTATTGATTGTATTTTTGTATGTATTTCCTTATTTACTCAATCCTGTATATATTTCGTTCCTTGTACTCATATATGTAATTATCCAGGCCCATCTTGTAAATGAGTTTTTTTCAATCATGTTTTACCTGGTTAAATAAAGATTGATTGATTGTATGGGGTGTGCCTTGGACTTCTCAAGCCTAATGCTCACCCCATTCCATAAGAAAATAAGGTTGCATGTGCAGACTTTATGAGACTGGAGTGAGTGTTAGGCTTGAGAAGCCCAAGGCACACCCCACACCTGCACTCCTGCCTGGTTTGGGAGAGTGCGGTGTTTGGGAAATCCTAATGCCTCATTTCCCAACTTTTGTCACTTTGAAGTTTTTTTGCAACTTATTTCCTTATTTTATGAGATAATATAATAGTATCCTTATTCCTGAAATTATCCTGGACCGCTGCTACTACTATTAATTTTATAATTTTTACCACTAGTAATAATACAGTTATAATAACTGGGTTGTGTTTTTTCCCATAGGAAAATCTGGTTGTAATTTGCCATTATAACCAGCTGGTTATAATGGGGCTTGCCATTAAAAGGCAGGCCAGGTTGTCCAGTGATCCCTACCAGGAATAAGTGCATAGGAGAGGAAGGGGGAGGGAACAGAGGGTTAGAGGGGGAGGGGGCCTGATGACATCACCAGGCAGGAAAGGGAAATATGACAAGGGCAAGCCAGAGCCCCAGGGATTGGCTGGGGGCAGAGCCCAAAGAGGGTCTTGACCAGGGGCCTAATGGGGTATAATAGGGCCACGGCTCAGGGAGGCCGACCTCCTTTGCTGGGAATTTTCCCCACCCCCCACCCTTATTAAGGAAGGTGATGGGGGGGCAGGTATTGTGCAAAGGAAAGGAATAGAGAGCAGGTCAAGGCCCTAGGGCCCTGGGCATGGGCATGTATGGTGGTCACTGCGGGAGGCAGCACTGGGCCAGGGGCTAGGGCAGAGTACCCTGGCAAGGAGAGGCATGTATGCCCATGGGGGGTGGGGCGTAAGGAAAAGGGGAGTGGGGAGCGGGGGGAGAAAGGGGAGGGTATGATACAAGGTTGGGACAAGAACCCAGATGTGCTGGTAAAGCGGGAAGGGAGACAGGTCCCAGCGCTAAATTCAGAAGTGTCCGTGCCTGGAGGACGAATGCCCAAGGAAGTGGAACAGTCTGGTTCTGGTGTGAAGGAGGGGGCCAGATTCACAGTGTCCAGGCCCTGAAAACAAGATGGAAGAAATGACCAGAAGAAGGACAGAGGCCAGAGTCAGAAAATTTGGAAGAATGTTGATGTAAATTGAATTGTAAATTCAAAAGTTATATGGTTTGTAAATATAGTCCTTTGTGTCATGAATAAATTTGCCAGTGAGCAACTAACAATTAAATTTGTGTGGTGTGCATCATTCCTGGGGGAGATTCAGGAAACAACTGCAAACATGCACTGCTTTTCCTATGAGAAAAGCACGAACCTCACAACAACTAGCACTACACTCTCTATGAAAACCTATCCATGGGAAAAATATCACATACGGTGTCACCTCAGGCACCTCTTCACAAACAAACCCAACCTCTCATTTTCCTTTCTCTCTCTCTCTCTCTCCCTCCCTTTCTTTGTCTTTCCTCCCCCTTCCTCAGCAGGTCACATAAGAAGCATTACCGGGGAAACCAAAGGAATCGTAGGAATGGGCACTTTTTTCTTTACTTGTTCAAGTTTAACAGTTTAGCAGTTTCTTGCAAGTTCTGTTACTTCTTTTCTAGTTCCAGTTTTTTTTTTGTTTTGGTATTTTGAAATTGTTTGCCTCCTGTTTCAATTCTTCATTATGTAAGTTACTAAATAAATAAGTTCTTCATTAAACCAAAAATCAGCCTGACTTTCGGATTTCTGCACCAAAGAAATACACATATTTTATATAATTGCTGTGATGAAAAAGCACATCACAACAATTATATAAAATAAAACATGGGGTGGTATGTAAACTCAAATTTTACACATATCCTTGGTGCTGGATGCCTAGATAAACCCCTCAAGCTTCGCTCTCGGGGTTTATGTAGCATCCAACACCTCGAGTGTGTGTAAAATTCTCATTACACACACCACCCCATGTATTATTCTATATATTATGAATTGTGCTTTAAATTAAAACATTGCTTCATACCTTCAGCATTATGCTTGCTCGGGTGTTTCACTAATAAACTTCATTCTACAAACATTAATTCTGTTGTGTTGTGATAATCTATTTCTAGTATACTGTAGTTAGCACGAAAGCTAATTAATAAAACAAAGGGCTGTGGGGGAGTCCGACACTGGGAGTGGTCATTCCGATGCCAGATCATATGAATAAACAAACAAGGGACTAGGGGACGTCGATCGAAGGGTGGGGGGTGCTACTAGGGAAGACAGGGGCTCACAATTCACACTGCAGCTGGCAGCAGGAGTTCAGCTCTGGCTGCAGAACTAAATAAAATATGTTGTTCTCATACAGAGAATGTGGCAGAAGACTCTTCTCACTAAGCTGGGCACCTGGGATTTCAGGTGCCCAGAAAAAGTATTTCTGGCCCTAACTGTGAAAAACAAACAGCAGAATCTAGCTAAACGAGGCCCATTTAGCTAGATTTTGGTGTTTGATTTGTAAAATGACAACATCTATATGTATTTTCCACGCTTTTTTGTTCGTGGAAAAAAAACAAGATGGTGAAAAAGAATATTTCTCTCATGAAAAAGGATTTTTTTTCCTCGTGAAAAGGGAACGGATCTTGCGAGAAAGAATCCTTTTTCACGAGGTTAATCCTTTGTTGCACTTTATCACTCTATTCTGGACAATGAACTTCCCACTAAAAAATATGGGAACTTAAAAACTGAATAACTTTGTTAGAGATTGATATTATTTTCACCAAACAAACCATGGCAGTTCTGTTACCCAAGCTGTTTCTATAATAAAAAATCACAACAAATTCCACACCACTTGGATACAATGTGATGAGGAAAAAACTGCAAAAAATGGTGATTTTTAAGGTTTTAGCACTATTCAGATCTCAGTATTTGGACATCTGACCAGAAAGAAACTTGCCACATCAAGAGATCTACCCCATGGGACAGTGCATACCAAATTTTGTGCAAATCCATTGATCGGTTACAAAGTTATGAAAGTGTAACATTTGAAGTTTAACATTAAACAGACTACTGAAGCCAAACTATAGGGGCACTACTGTGCCCCTATAATACTCACACATGCACAACAGCCACAGGAGTGGTCACATTTCTCTCCCCCCCCCCCACAGGCACTCAGGTCATATCAAAACTCATCACAGTGCCACAACAATGTACCCCATCTGCAGTATGCACCTTACACAAGTGCACGATGCACTGCATGGCCAGACAGTGTCTCAGTACCAAGGCAGTGGCAGGCACCCCCTCCTCATCTCCCAGTGGGATATCTTCTTGTCTGTCCTGTGGCATGAGTAGCCATTTGTGCATGGTCAGGTTGTGCAACATGGTACATGAATAATCATACTGCATGCCTTCCCAAGGGCAAGGATCATCATGCCACTGGTATGATCCAGGCACCAGAACCTCATCTCCAGAAGCTCTTTAGTCCTCTTCATCACAGCACATGTCTTACTGTGGGCCTCATTGTATGCCTCCTCCTCCTTTTTGCCATTTGGCACCAGAAATGGAGTCATTAGGCATGGTTGTATTGGATAATCTGCTGTCACCGAGGAAGTGGCTAAAGAGCAGCCATGTTAGTGTGCTGCAGCAGTGCACCCACCTGTGTCACACCTGCTGCATATCCATCCATTGGCACCACCACGTACTGCAAGGAGGGCACATAGAGTGAAGATGTAGGAGCCATGACATGATCCAGGGTACTTGGCACACACATTGGTGATGATACCACCTGCATTACATACTATATGACAGTTTATTCTGTGAAACCCTTTGAGGTTCCTGTACTCCACTTCATCCACAGTCAGAGCTAAGATTGCCTATGTGTACAATCTATTGCCCCAAGTACACTGGGCATGCCATGCATGGCATGGAATGCCTCTATTGTGGTATGTATGTCATTCTCTGCAGTGGGGAATGATATGTGTGCATGCACATGCAGTAGTAGGACATCTGTGATCTGGTGCAGAGCCCTGGACAAGGAGTACTGGCTGACTCCAGTGACATCCCCAGCAACCTTCTGGAAGGACCCTGTGGCATAGTACAACAGGGCATTCAGCACCTTTGTTTCCACAGACATTGCCCATGACCTCCATGTCCATGGTGCCAGCTGTGACAGGAGCATGTCACACAGCTCTACAATCGTGGTGTGGGCCGGGCGAATCTTTCAATACAAAGAGTGTCCTGCAGTTGCCCGACATCCAGCCATTGCCTGAATATATTTGGGCATCTCCTCATAGCTCTTTGCCGCTCCTGTTTTCCCTCCATCAGGAGGGCATTTAGCAGTAGGACTGGGCACATCCTGTGGACCCTCTTGTGGATGTACCATTGTGTGTAACGTCCATAACCCCTCAATCTATGCACAGACCTTTTAAATTAGCAGTTAGCTGGCACAACAGTGGGGTGACACCACATAATTAGGCATCAAATGGTGCTGTACAACAGGGCAACTGCAATGGCAGAGGCAACTGTACAGTGCACATGCACCAGAACTGCGCCAGAGGTGGGATGTCTGGGAGTATATCCCAAAAGCTGCGGAGGGTGTTCTCCACAGCATATCAGAACAACTCAGACAAGGGAGAACTGTGGTAGGTCACTGAGCCTGCAGAGGTAAGTGTACATTCATTAGGTATACCTGTATGCAACATTACTGTCCCTGTCTCTATGGTTCTGTATTTGCATCTACTCTGTCATATTGTACTATAAGTGCTGTGTACATCTGTACCATGGTGCATGCTCTATCATGTGAGTATAGTATCCTGTCCTACCCGAGATACCCTTTTGACTGAGTGCAGCTCATTGGAGCATTAGGTCAGGTAGCATATCTTGTACATCAACTGGAGTTCTGTGTGTAAGTCTGTGGGTATGGTGCTGTGTCAGTGATGTGCCCCCTCTCCCTATGTCTCTGCAGGACTACCATGGTCATCCTAAGAGGATGGTGCTCCAGCACATGGAGCAGCTGGACAGTGCTGCGTCAGTGGTGGTGGCATGATGGAGGTGTGTGCTCTTCTACCTCTCCTGTTTCCAGTCCTGGTATGTGGAATCCCAGGACATGTACTATAAGGATGATATGAGGAAGCTCTGGGCCATCAAGGAGCCCTCTAAAGTATGTGCTGGTCATATTATGGGGGACTGTGTGTGACAGGTGTGCACAGTAGTGGCCCTGCAAAGACAGGCAACTCATGAATGTCCTCTTTGGCTTCTGTTACAGCGGTCTTGTGGCCCTCTCCTCAGGATGATCCTAGCCCAGCAATGGTACCTAGACAGCACACCAAACAGGTCCAGAGAGAACTACCAGGATGAAGAGGACTGGGGGGAGGGGTGTTGGTGGCATATGCCGGTGCAGCCCATTGGGCAGCATTTTGTGAGACACCATTGTGTTTAATAAAGATATTTTTCTACACACATTGTTGTCATCATTCCGGGAGGCAATGTGTTGCTGCCGTCTGGGTCTGTGGGCTTGGGGGGTGATACCATGGCCACCTGTCTATTTCACCACTTCATGGTGCTGTGGGTCATCTCAATGGGGGTCTGCCAGGTCCTGTGCCTGTCAGACAATGTGCACAGTGGGTGTTTCATGCTACAACTTGTGTGCCTATCCTGTGCGCCTGGACTTTACGGCAGTCCTCCACATGTCGTAGTGCTGCGCACGCTGCTCTACGCACCAGGGCAACATACTGTACTGCACATCATGCATATGCATAGTGTGCTACATGCATGCAAGTACACGGCCTTTCCCCCAGGCACAGATGTAGTGTGGCTGCCATGTAGCTACGTGTGTATCCTGTTTGCATGTTGCTGTGTGCCCTACTTGCATGCTGCTTGACTGTGGCATGTGCGGTATACTGATGTATACCCATACATCCATGCACTGCTCACAGTGCAACTGCCACTCTGGGTTTGTACATAGGCCCCATTGTGAGTATTTGTCTCTAGTTTGGTTTGAACCTGTGATCTCTCAGTTCCCAAGCTGGTGTTCTGATCGCTAGAACATACTGTCTGTACCAAGTTATCTTTATTATCTCGCACATGTATTGTGTGTGGGTGCTATCTGACCATTTGACTTCCTTCTTCTCGAGCTACAAGGATTCACTGCCATAGAGAAGGATATATACTGTAGAAAAGGATATATACTGTAGTGCTGAACTCCTATAAATCTTGCTGTTAGTGTTGAGGCTATGTTATAAGTTCAAGATGATGTGGGGCTGCTGAATAGCAAGAGAAGTCTTATTGATTCTTACATTCTCTTTATTTTGAACTATCACCTGTTATCCTGCTTCACAGATGGATAAAAAGGGATAGTTTCTTCCAGTGGCTGTCATTAATAGTATTAATAGTAATAAATATATTTATAGGGCGCCCTTCCCCAAAGGTTCAGGGTGCCATACAAGCAAGGCAGGCAGGCAAAACAAAATAAACAAACAAATAAATCAACAGCATTAACTAATATCAGAAATAAATAATTCGGTCATTAAAATCTACTAAAATACTTAGCACAGCATATGAATGATAGATAATACATGAAGACCAAAGATTTAGTCTTTAAATGCCTGCCTGAACAGGTAAGTCATCAGTCCCCTTTTGAAGGCCTCCCTCAGTCCCCCTAGGCAAGGTGCTCCACAGCAAAGAGTCAGCAACCTCAAATGTATGATCCCCAGAGGAATTAAGCCGGGCCCTTGGGACCGATAGGAAACCCTTGGAGGAATAGCAAAGGGGACGCAAGGAGCAGAGAGGATTCAGAAGAGCTGACAGGTAGCCGGGGCTCAACTCTCGTAGGGCTTTATAGGTTAGTATACCAATCTTGAAGGTAACATGCCACTTCATGGGCAGCCAGTGTATATCACGTAGGACCAGTGTCACGTGACTAAACCTTGAAAGGCAAGTAAGTATCCTGGCCACTGCATTCTACTCTAACTGCAAGTGTCACTTGGCACTTCCACTAACCCTGAGGTAAAGCAGTAGTCCAGCCTGGACATAACAAACTCATGTACCAGTGTCAGCAGGTCTTCAGGAGGGATAAAGGACTTAACCCAGCTGATGTTCCTAAGGTGGTAAAACCACTCCTGAGAACTGCTGACACCTGAGCCTCCAGTGTCAGGCGATCATCCAAAATGACTCCCAGATTTTTCACCTTAAGCCAAAGCCTCGTCTCTCCCAAGACTACTTCTGCTACCCTGTCATCCCGGTTCAACCACTAGTACCTAAGTCTTGTCCAGGTTAAGTCTCAGCCAACTGGATTCCATCCATTTCTGAATCTCAGGCAGGCATAAAGTTGACATTTCGACAGCATTAGGCATCCCAAGTATAAAAGACAAATACAACTGGGAATCTTCCACATAGCAGTGGAAACCCAGATCGTATTGCCAAATTATCCTCCAAAGGGGCAGCATGTACATTGTGAACAGCATAGGTAAAAGCACCAAACCTTGGGGCATGCCACAGAGATGGAACATTAGTTATGATGAGAAATTTCCCATCACCACCCTCTGTCATATCCCTGAGGAAGGCCTATAACCAGTGAATGACAGTACCAGTGAGTCCTCTGCAGTCCCTCAGCTGATCCAACAACAACCCATGGTCCACAGTGTCAAATGCTGGGGCGAGATCAAGAAGAATATGAATTGACTGTTCACCCCATCTCTAGCCCTAAGGAGGTCATTATGCACCCTGACCAATGCCATCCCAGTGCTATGCCTAGAACTAAAACCAGATTGGAGGGCTCATAGATGTCATGAGCTACAAGGTACACCTCAGACTGTAGCACCACAACCTTCTCAATAACCCTACCTAAAAAGGGTAGGTTAGAGGCAGGATGGTAATTCATTAGAATATCAGAGTCTAGTGATGGTTTCTTCAGAAGGAGCCAAACCAGAGCATTCTTCAATGGCCCTCGGAAGAGCCACTCTGTTGGGGAATACCAAACTATTCCAAAGAGCACCAAGTCCAAAGACCTCACACAACTCGCTAGCAAATGTGTGAAGACCAACCACTACCCCTTCACAAGCAACTTAATAATCTTATTTTTTGAGGCACTAACTGCCCAGTGCTATTGCCTTCTTCATATGGGCATCTAGTTTGTTTTTCAAGATCCTCTGCTGTTTCTGTTAATAGGGCTGTGACACAGAGGACATTTTGTATGGGTTAGGATGGTTAAACATGAGCATTGTACTTTAGATAAAGAGCTTCAGCACAACAGCACTGATGCAAGGGTCACCCAGGAAGAGTATTGTCAATAAAGCCATGCTTTAAAGAAATACACGTACCACAATAATGCAAAACATCATGTGATGTTTATATGCAAAGTACCATGAAAGAATTTAGATGGTTCTGCTTTAAACAGGAGTGTACGGTGCAAAATGGCCTCTTTCACAATCCACTAACTCTGTTTTTTATATTTAGATATTTCTTTACTGCCCTGAAAAACAGAGGTAGATTTAATTAGACACAGTATCTTAGAGAGCAAGGTATCTCTTCCTTTCTTTCTCATCACTAGGAAGGAACCATATACTACAACAGGAAAGATGATGAGCTGTTATAATATTCATTGGTTTTGACAGGAGTGTGTGATTATAGTGTCACATTTTCTATTTTTCTTACTGTACAGTATATCAGGGTCATCGTTAGCCCCAAAATGGAGCATGTGCCCCTCCCCGTTTAGGCTGGTTCACCCTCAGTCTTTTCCTCACCCTTGCATTAAATTACATGGGCTTTAAAGCTCAGCAGTTTCCCGTTGAGTCATCCCGTCCCGCCCCAAACTCACTGTCCTGGACCATCATCTTTAGTTTAAAGCAGTGTCAGTGTACCATACACACGTTCCACAATGGCACATAGCCAAAATACTCCAACCACCACCATTTCGTGCCAGGCACTTTGTCAAGGTGCACACCCAGTACTGATGAGAAAGGCAGTGGTGGAGGAGTGTTTGCCGGGTTTGCTGTGGTTAGCAGTACATTGCTTTAAAATACAGTCCGGGTTACAAGATATCAATTGTTGTCTCTTGTCACCAAAGAATTTACAGGGAAAATGTCAGCCCAAACGTGGAGCCCTAGCAGGCAGTTTGTGATAAGTAGCTCAAAATAATTACCACAGTGCTCACAGTACATCCTGGTGCATATACCAGGTTAGTATCAAGTTTCTTTTACATAGGTATACTATTATGGCTGTACTGAAAAATACCACCTTGTTTCTAGTTATGAATCTGTATATAATACAGAAGTCAATGGGAATAGAGTGTTACTGGAAATTCTGAGTATATATGTACACAACAAGAAGGCTTGAGCACCAGGAACTCAGCTGTGGTGCTCAAACTAGGACTGAAGGCCAACAAACAAAGAAGAAATAAGCACCCACAGCTGCAGCAGGAGCTAGAGGATGCAAAAATAGGCCCGGATATTCAAAGGGGTTGCTCTGGTGCAATCCTGCATTGCGCCCCAGTGGGATATTGAAAAGGCTGCCTGGTGCAGTGCAAATCCTGATGCGCCAGGGTGTAATGTTAATGTATGCAGTGCAGATGCAGGGGACGTGCCCATGCATATGCGGCACATCCAGATATTCAGTCCTGGATGTGCGGTGCATATGCTGGCACAACCCTGCATTGTGCCGCATAGGGGGGCCCAGAGTTGAGCCCGTGAATTGGTGGAACTCCTGGCCACCCACAGGTGGGCTGCTGTATTGCAGGGTGCAACACAGCAACCGCCAGCCGTGGGTGGCCACTCGCCCACCCAGGACACCATCCACAAGCACCCACAGCTCTCTGGTAGTCTAATGGTACCCCCCTACCTCCCATTACCCCCACTGGATCACCAGGGAAGTTTTTTTATGGAGATGTACCATAATCAGGGCTAGGGGCAGGGGGGTACCCCTAGACTACCAGGGAATGATTTATAGTACATTTACTGGTGATCGGGGTAACAAGATGGGTACCACTAGATTACCAGGGAATGATTTCAAGGACATTTACCAGTGATCGCGGCTACGGGGTGGGGGATGCCCCGGGACCCCCACTGTGCACACATCATTCTGTGCAGGGTGCCAGGTGCAATTTGCTGGGCTGCCCTGCGCAAGGCATGCAAATGGGGCCATAATGACATGCAAATGGCCCCATTTGCACCTTGCATATATTATGGCCTCATTTGCATGCCCTATGCGAATATCCGCGGGTGATGCGCAGAGCGCAACACGCTTGCGCTGGCGCATCCCCATGCTCCCTATCTGTGGCTTGCACTGGCACAGTGCCACTGCGCCATGCGCTGTCCGTGCCATATTCAATGGTGCTGTGCCATGGCGCATCACTGTTGAATATCACCTGGTCCTGGTCCTGGTCCTGGCCCCGGCGCATCCCAGTTGTGCTGCACCCATGCTTGCGCCACTGCCAGGCACAGTCTGAATATCCGGGCCATAGTGTTTAAGTCCTCTTTTAATCACATCATAGTTCAATAAACATATATTTAAAAAACGGCATTCTAGGCAGCTACAAGTTGGTAAACAGAGAGCTGCTAATGTTTCCTCTGACCACTGCCAAACATCATCAGAGCAATCTAAGTAGAGGCAGTCAGAACCCAATATATGTAGTGCATACAGCAATCACATGACATGAACTAAAACCAATAGGGTGCAAGACTTAATTAGCACTGAATCTATTGTTATATTAATTTAATTCAAAGTGCTGGATGTTATATAAAAGTTAAAAACCTTTTTTTCTAAAAAGCATATATCAAAACCCACAATTTTATACCAGTCATCTCATTTACAATATTGTCTCTATATTAAATAACACCTATGATTAAAGCACATACCCTAAAAAACCTTTTGAATAACTTGATTACAATGTTGTCCCTATGTGCAACATAAAATAATGACATACAATATGTGAATTTACTAAAGTGCTGTAAGACTCACAAAACTTGGCACAGCACAACAGTAAGTATTTAATATGTATATAAAAATAAAGGGTTATATATTAATAAATATTTATCCAAATGAATTCCTATTTGTTGCTGTGTGCACGTGTCCAGGCACAAACTTTAATCCAGAGCCAGTAATGGTTAAATTATCCCATATTATATCTTCAGCATCTAAATTTCTTAAGAAAAGCAGCCAGAGCTATATTTTCATTCATACCAAGTGATCTGGCTCCTAGCTTGTAAATCCACCAGCTTTCTCGCTGGCCTGTCAATTTCTGCACCCCCCCCACACACACACACACACACCCCTTGGGCCAAGTTTGACACCTTTGATTTCAATAAAAGTAATGCTGCGATTCAAATCTGGGGCACTTTTAACATGCCTCACAATGGCATAGGAAGTGTTTCCCATGGTTAGAGCTCACACATGCTCACCTACACGTTGTTTGAATTGGCAAGTAGTGCGTTGAAAAATGAGTCACAACTGCAGTTTAATATGTACACTACACTGCAGGTATTACAATTAATAAACTGTCAGATCTCTGTGGATTTGCCAGTTACTAGGTATAGAAACATTTTTTTCTGACAAATATTTTTTTTTGTTTTTATTCTTTATTTACTCCTCCTGCCGCTGGCTGTCCGGTACTTTCAACCCTGGTCATGGTCCACAGGCTTCCACCCCCACAATGGCCGCGACCCTCTGTTACCTCCAGGATTGCCCCCAGGGCAGGGTTGCAGCACCAGATTCCCCAGTGCCGCAGACAACGGGATAAGTCAGAGGGCAGGCCTGGGGGCTAATTAAAGTCATGGCGGGCTTCATCGAGGGGGGCCGGCAGCTGATCTTTTTCCTCCTTTTTTCCTGGGGTGGGGATGTGCAGGGGTCCATTGAGAGCCAGTCACACCCCCTCCCCCAGAGAAGGAGAGCAGTCCTTGGGATGCTCTATGCTCCTCACCCCTGCCGGCCCTCCAGTGACCCGGGTCCATTCCCAAACCCGGGTTACTGGCATTGCAAGTGAGAATCCAACCACTGCATCAGTGGGCTGGCTTTTTCTGACAAATATACTTGCAATAACTGCAGTGACCACCCTTAAAAGTCCCTGCAAGGAGAGGGGGCAAAGCAGGAGTTCGGATGGGCTCTGGGCCAGGCAATATGTTAGTGACTATTAGCTCTTTCAATGTCTTGCAACAGCTAAAAACTACCTTGGGACTATCTGCCCCTAAGTCTTTCAACTTTGGCTCCAGCTGTAAGATGGACCAGTTGCTTACTATAATGTCCCTAATGTGTTCAGACCTATGTGAATATTTAGTGACAAAAGGACATGCAAAGCCTTGTCCATTTCTTTTTTTTCTCCCTTGTACTGTAAAGTTACAGATCTATCCTTATCATCAGTAGCATCCACAGCATTTAAAATTCTCTTATTGCTATAGCCCCTTTCTTTAAAGCAGGCTCTGTGTTGTGCGTTTTCACTAATATTCATGTGGTTCTGTACAATTTCTTAATGTATGCACTAGTTGACCTTTTGGTATGTTGAACTTGAACTGGACAGGGTGTCACTTATCAATCAATCAATCAATCAATCAATCAAAATCTTTATTTATCCAGGCAAACATCATTGAGCAAGCTCATTTACAAGATGGACCTGGTTAGCTCCAGGTCAAATGGTACAGTGCATACAGAGATATTTACAATAGAGCCAAATAACACAAGTAAAAAACAATTAATGCAAGTAAGTACTCAATGTTACATCAGTCATATCAGTTCAGAGTGCTTCTGTAATATTTAAGGAGGACATAAGATGAGGCTTAGTAGGAACTTCAGTAGGGAGAAGTGATCGGCGCTGGGTAGCAGGGAACTGACGCAAGCACAGAATTTCAAAAGTAGTGTAATCACACAGTATCCCTAAATGTAACACTCTAAATAGAAGGATAAGGGCCTTAACAGTCAAGGAGAAAAGTAATTACAGCTCTTTTTTGGCAATTTTTGGCATGGAAATCAGATTTATGCTTGGATTAGAACGAACACAGAAGCAGACTGCATGAACCAATCGTAAGCGAACACCAAAGAGCGCTCATGATCCAATTGGATGGCTGCTAATGCCGTGCTTTGCTAATAGAGATTCTGAGCTTAGGTTCTCAGGTGGTGGTAGAGGCAGCACCGACTGCCCGGTGCCCAAGTTTCCCACGCCTATGGGTAGGGAGCCCATGGAGAGCAAATCCTTGGAAGGGGATGGAGGAAGGGGTCAGTATTAAGTACTGGTCCATGGATAATGGAACATCTGAACCAGCAGGAGGACCAAAACAGTAGGACAACAGAATTAGGTATTCTTTAACTGGCCCAACCACAGAAATTCGGAAAGGAGTGTAATCAAACAGAGTCCCAACTCTTGACACTCTAAACAGGAAAAAAATAGAGGTCATAACTGTTAGGCAATAAGTAAGTACAGCTCTTTTTTGTGCAAGTTTTAAACAGAAAATCAGACTTTAGCTTAGTATTGAGGGAGACACGGGAGCAGACTGCAGGAGCCAATCAGATGTCACAGCAGAAAAGCACTCGCATTCCGATTGGGTATCGGTAATGCCGCACCTCGCTAGTAAGGAGTCCGGTCTAGGTGTCTCAGGCGGTGGTTATGGAAGTGACAACCACCCGGTACCTGCATTTCTCCCACCTGAGGGGCAGGGAGCCCCTAGAAGGGCTAGTCTACAGCAGGGAAGAGAGTTAGGGGACAGAGCAAAGAGATAGTAAGAGTGGAATGCAGTAGAAAGGGAATATGAAGATGAAATAGGGCAGTTAAATGGTACAGGGTACCAGGGTAGTTATCATAACTCAGTAAGGTGTTACGGTCTGTGGGCTTCTGATAGAGTGTGGTGCACACCGCACCCCTTTCATTGCGATAGATTTTAAGATCTAAGAATGTGATTTCATTTTGATGAATAGTGACCTTATAACTGAGGCAGGAACTGGTGCTTTCCATCCAGGCTATAAAAGAATGAAATTCCTGAACTGTTTCTTTCCATATAATCAATATGTCATCTATAAAGCGCCGCCACAAATCCACACTATCGAGGTATAGATTTGTGGTGGCGCTGTACAGATGATCACATTCCCAGTTGCCAACAAATAGGTTGGCATTGCTGTGGACCATAGTAGCCCCATAGCCGTGCCCCTAGTCTGCAAATAAAATGTATTCTGAAATGAAAAACACATTTTTAGTCATCACTTCATTAGCCAAGTCCAATAAATATTCTGTTGGCATTTCTACTGGTTGCTGTTCAGATTTTGTGTCCAAAAAGTAGCCCATCACTTGTAAACCGTCCTGATGGTGGATTACTGTGTATAATGAATTTACATCTACTGTGGCAAAAAAACATTCCTTCTCCATATCCAAGTTCTCCATCAGGTTTACTATTTCTGTAGAATCACGTACATAAGATCTGAGCCCTTTAACAAGGGGTTGTAGAAACTGATCAAGAAAAAGTGAAAGAGGCTCAGTGAGCCACCCCCTGCCTGAAATAATAGGATGGCCTGGAGGGTTTTGAAGGCCTTTAAGTATTTTCAGTAACATACTGTATATATCACGGGCAGGATAAGGTGGGCCACTGTAAGGGCTTTAAAGTGCGTATCATACAAATACCCCTTAATAAACCCCTTGCTCAGTAGATCATCAGTCTCCTGTTTAAAGCTGCTGAAACATGCTCTGGTTACCTTTCTATAAAAAGTGCTGTCTGCGAGCTGTCGGAGCACCTCCCCTGCTTAGTCAGTAGTGGTCAGCATTACAATTGCACCACTTTTATTGGCTGGTTTCACAATAATATTCTTGTTCTCTGCCAATGATTTTATAGCTTCTTTTTTGGTTTAAGGCTACAGTTGTAATCTGCTGGCTCAGGTGAATCCACTCTTAGTGCTTCCAAATCTAATTCACACATTTTAATAAAGGTAGCTACCACAGGGTTAAAAGATGGGACATATTGAGAATTTGCTCTAAAACCACAAGGAACATCAGCTGACAATTCACTATCAGATTCTGCATTTTATGCACATTCAGGATAGAAACATTTAAAAGTCAAATTTCTGGCAAACTTGTGCAAATCCACACACACAGAAAAAAGATTTAAGTCAGTGGCGGGAGAAAATATGTTCCTCTGCTTTGGTTAATTTGTAAGAAGATACATTCACAATAGGGACCACATTGTTGGAAGTCACTTCGGTATCAGTGGGTGTCGAGGAACACAGCAAGTTTTGTATTAATAATCACTCCTTCTTCTTTTCCTCCTTTAAAGAAAGGGGCTATAGCAATAAGAGCATTTAAAATGCTGTGAATGCTATTGATAATACGGATAGATCTGTAACTTTACAGTACATGGGAGGAAAAAAGAAATGGACACGGCTTTGCATGTCCTTTTGTCACTACCTATTCACATAGGTCTGAACACATTAGAGACATTATAGTAAGCAACTGGTCCATCTTACAGCTGCTGCCAAAGTTGAAAGACTTAGTGGCAGATGGTCCCAAGGTAGTTTTTAGATGTTGCAAGACATTGAAAGATCTAATAGTCACTAACATATTGCCTGGCCCAGAGCCCACCAGAACTCCTGTGTTGGTTCTCCCTCCCCAAAAATGTTCCCACACCCAGTAACTGGCAAATCCATAGAGATACAACAGTTTATTAATTGTAATACCTGAGGTGTAGTGTACATGTTAAACTGCAGCTGTGGCTCATTTTATGTGGGACGCACTCAGTGGAGGAGCCAGATTTGAGAGTGTTTGGGAGCCAGGGGGTGCCATTTAGTCAATCATGGGCTCCACAATGGGCACTAAACAGTGAATAAAGATGGTGGTGGGGCACCACTACTCACACTGGGGCACCCAGGAGGAGCGACTGCCCCCCAGCCCCCCCCAGCACTGCCACTGGACGCACCACTCACCAATTCAAGCAAAGAGTAGGTGAGCATGTGCGAGCCCTAACCAGGGGAGACTCTTCCCATGCCATTGTGACGCATGTTAAAAGTGCCCCAGATTTGAATCACAACATTACTTTTATTGGAAGTGAAGGTATCAAACTTGGTTCAGGCGGGGGTGGAGAAATCGATAGGTCAGAGAGAAAGCTGGTGGATTTACAACATAGGCACTATATCAGTTAGTATGAATAAAAATATAGATCTGGCTGCTTTTCTTAAGAAATTTAGATGCTGAGGATATAATATGGGATTATTTAACCATTACTGGCTCTGGATTAAAGTTTGTGCCTGGACATGTGCACACAGCAACAAATAGGAATTAATCTGGGTAAATATTTATTAATATATTTTTTTTTCCAATTGTTTAACCAGGTGAGACACATTAAGCTAAAGGCTTGTTTACATGTGCAACCTGGGAGCACAGGGAAGTTAAGTGACTTGCTTAGGGTCACACAGTATGCAAGTGGGGGTTGTGGGATTCAAACCTAGGTCTCCAGATTTGCAGCTCACAGCCTTAAACCACTGCGCTATACTTCCTTTATTTTTATATACATATTAAATACTTGCTGTTGTGCCGTGCCAAGTTTTGTGAGTCTTACAGCACTTTAGTAAATACACATATTGTATGTCATTATTTTATGTTGCACATAGGGACAGCATTGTAATCAAGTTATTCAAAAGGTTTTTTGGGGCATGTGCTATATATTTATTTATTATTTGGCAACTGGGTAAGATCCACTAGGCACAAATGCCTGTTTTCAGGGGCAACCTGGGAGCACTGGGGTGGTTAAGTGACTTGCTCAGAGTCATACAATGTGCAAGTGGAGGTTGTGGGACTCAAACTCAAGTCTACTGGATGTACCAAGCTCATTCACAGCTCGTTACTTTAACCTCTAGGCTATACTGCCACAGTATATTGCTACAGTTAATCAGTTTTATTAATAAGAGACATTTTTATAGAAACACCCCGGCAGCACATAATTGAGGAGAAATAAGGTTAATTTAAAGTAGTTGCACAGTGTGATTGTTCCTTGATTTTTAATCGGAGCTAGATACCCCGCCCCCACCACCACCACTACCACCAAATTCTTAGGCGGAGGTAAGAGGCCGAGTGTCAAAGCATACTAGTATGGGATCTTAAAATGTAATATAAAGGTGGTTATGAACTAGCTTTTGTTAAATAAACATACAGTAAACAAAAAATGAAAGGAGTGCTGTTTCGCTCCTGAACCTCCAAATTGTTGGGATGGTTTGAAAATTATTCCCCCCCCCATTCCATTTATCTCCTCCATTTTTCTAGAGGGAGACTAGAGTGAAAAACATGTCAGTGCAAGAGAAGTATCAATATCGAACTGATATATGTAATATTTATACACTTATGGGAACAAGTTACTGTCATAAGGGAAATTATATTGTATACTGTATAAATTATAAAGCGAGTTCAGTTTGTCATATCTCAGCCTAAGATGTCATTTTTTTCACATCCATCTCTGTCCTCCTGTATGAATTCCTCCCATTTCTTTTTTATATTCACTTTTATTCTTTAATATTTATGAAATAAAAGAGTATTTGTATGCACTATGAAATATGTACACAATGGTGACTCCAGTTGGTATTTAATTTTATGGGTTTCACATACAGTATATGTTGAGAATATGTATTGGGAAAACCCTCTGATACTAGACTGCTTTACTGGAATAATTAAGTGGAAGCAAGGATGCCACTCTTAGTGAACTGGAACCAGTGCAAAACAATAGGTTGAAATAAAACATGGGAATGTGATATTACTAATTAGTCAATTATGATGACAAGGGTTCAACTCAAAGTGAGAGTGATATTTCAGCATCCCCCCTGATAAAGAGGCTGGGTGAGCTTCAAAGCACTGGAGTTTTTGTTCCCAGTGGTAACTGTTTTTAAAGGTGATGGAAGTAATGAACACCCCATAAAATAAATAACAGCATTGTTTGCTAGCAATGCCTGTCACACAGTCCATAGTGCTTTTCGTTTGTGTGCAGTTTGGGTATGAGAACCTGAGTAAAAGGCTGAAGCAATAAAGCATTTCTGGAATAAGTATGTTCCCTCATTCCCTGGCCCAAGTTTCTTGCTGTATTTCATAGTTTCATTTTATAAATTCATATGCTTGTCTTGCTAGAAATTTGCTGGAATTTGATTCTAAAAGGTACCATTTGCCTCCAAATTCTTCAAAATTTCTTCCGGTGGGAAAATCACCCTGGATCCCCCCTTTATGGAAACAAATCACTGATGAGGGCATGTGCCCCCCCCCCCCATACACTTTTAGAATCCTTCTGATGACCCTGTAGTGTTTGGCATGCTTTAAAGGAGTAAGCAGATGTTATGACAGATGGTCAAGAAAGACAATCGGGGGGGGGTTCTGTTGAGCATAGCCACGGACAAGACACGTTTGTGGGCTGCTCCACACATCGAGGATCATTTAAACTTAAACAACTTAAAACTGTCTATTATTTTCCTCGAAACAGACAACAGCTCTGGAAGATCACAGTTTGCTGCTCAGCTACATACCACATTGGACTACTGGGTATTCTCAGACAGCTACAGGGAGCAGTCCCAAGAATCAGCCTGTTACTGAAAGCCAAGCTGCAACTAACACCATGCCGCTGGCAGGATCTGATCCCCCCTGGAAGGCTCTGCAGACCTCTATGCAGGTGATCGACTTGAAGATGGAGTCCATTTTATGTTTTATGGAGCAGGATGCTAAACCTGAAATCGCATTCAAAGCTGCAGCTTCAGCTGAAAGTCTTGCCACTCAGGCCCTAACTACAACAAGTAAACTGGTACAAGAAAACTGACAGCTGCACTATTTTATTTATTTATTTAGTTTTTGTTGACCAGGAAGGAGGACTAGACAATTTTTGGCCTATTTACAGCCTCGTCTTGGGGGTGATACAGATGGATGCCAACTGAAATTGAACTAGATTTTAAGCCGTTGGTACTATTTTTAGTGAATGGGGGAAATTTGGCCAGGACACCAGAGAAATTCCCCTACTCAGTCTGTAGGGGGAACTGCTGCTCTGCAATCTGGCTGTTTGTCAGTCACAGGCTGACAAGCAAGGAGAATGAATGTCTGAATCAATCAGAGCTCCTGTCCTCGACTCTGACAATGAATGAATGATAGAGGGGACAGTGTTTCTGGGCGTTGTATTTTTGAATACAGAGTATATGAGTGAGTCGCCTTGTATAGGTCAGGCAGAGGGAAAAATGGAACATGTAAGTCACATTTATGAGACAGAGCAGATGCTGGAGACTGTGGAAACAGAGATTTCTTCGGTGGAACAGGCACAGGGTGCCGAGCGGGAGCAAGCGGCACCAATAGCTGTAACAGTGACAAGCGAGGAGGATCTGGTGCCTCAGCTGAGTCAGGCTGACATAGGCACATCAACTGCAGAGAAAATGCGGAAGTCTTTTCAGCTTTAAGAGTGAGACGCTCCCTTTGATGCGACTGACTGGTCTAAGGAGGGCTCCTTAAAGCAAGCTGGCTGGATTCGTTTGGAAACTGGGAAATGGGTGCCCGACCCTGAATGGACTGTATTCTTGCAAGGTGAGCAGCCAAATTTAAACGTTTCTAGACAAAATTCAAGAGAACTTGAACAAAATACAAGCAATTCACAAAACGAGGAAAAAATGCCACAACCCCCCCCCCCCCCAATAATATTAGCAATACAAGCTCTGAAGGGACAGAACCAACACATATGACTGAGAATTTGGGAAGTAACCCCCCCCCCCAGATGAAGGGAGGAGACAAACTGGGCCAATGTTTTCTGAATTATTTAGGAACAATAGAGTGGAACATGCCCCGAGGTAGAACGCAGTTTATTTAAGGTACAGGGGGAGCCTACAGGAACACCCAGACAGACAGTATGTGACAAGGAACTTTTAAAAGAATTGATGGCATTTCTTGCCTCAGAAATCTACGCTTTAATTAATATAAGAGGTCAAGACACTTTTGACATTAGCTTTAAAACCTTTACTAGTCTGGACACTTTTTGGAGAAAATATGAATCACTTAAGACTTCTTCTTTATGGACTCCTTTTTAGGCTATAACACTCACAAAACCGTTGTATAAAACTGTAAATATTATGTTCAGGAATGAAAGGTAAATCTGGGTGATAACTACTTTTGATTACAGAAAAAATATCAGGTTTTGGGTCATCCAGAGGCGATCATTGATGTGGAGGGGATATGGACTGGAAGCTGGAGGTTCAAAGTTAAATTGAATATGATTGGAAATGAGGTTGCACATATCCCAAACAGTTTTTTTCCCGGGGAAAGACAGGGAAGTGGTATTTTACCCAGGGCAGCCCAAAGCCTGCTACAAATGTGGGAGTGGCAGACATCTAAGTAATACCTGTGACAGAGTTAGATGTGCACTTTGTGGGGATTATGACCATGATAGTACCATATGCAGAAATCCTTTTAAATGTAATTTCTGTGAGGAACAAAGCCACACATACCACCAATGTTCTTGGGCAGGACAAAACAGGCAAGGAGGCCTCAATCAAGAAAACCTGGTGAATGAGGCTCAGGAGAAGTGTAGGCCTGCAAGGCCTGAACAAGCCAACCGGGAGGAACTGCAGGGTCAGCCCTCCCACCACCACCACCACCTTCGGCCACTGAACAAAATGAAAATAATGTTTCCAGGAAAAAAACTGTTTCTGACAATTTAGGAATTCCTAGCACGTCAGGGGAAGGTAACAGGGAATTAGAAATGCCTCCCCCTGTTTCAGACCTTGTTTCTCCTCCAGGTAAAAGGATTACTAGATCCTCTAGCAAACTCCAGGGTCCTTCAGCTCCAATTTCTACCCCAAATTTGTTTCAGGCCCTCCAAGATTTAAATGGAGGGCTGGAATGCGATGTATCTTCCCTTTCTGGTGTAGTATCAGAAATGGAATGTCAAGAGGATCTATCTACTGGGGTTCTAGAGACAAAAAAGAAAGGGGAGGAAAAGAAAGAAAGACAAAGTAAACACCTAAGCATCCTGCCCCCATGAAATGGCCTCTTTAAGAATAGTTTCTTTTAACGTATGCAGCATTAAGAATAGCAGGAAAGGAGCAGCTGTTTTGTCATACTTTAAAACCCTTTCCTTAGATATTCTTTTTTTGTAGGAAACTAGGTTTAACTCATTACATGCTATAGGGCAGGCAAAAAGAAACTGGCCTTGGGGCCCTTCTGTCTGGTCGCATGGTGAGGATACTGCAGATGGTTTCGGAATAGTTTTTCGGCATCCAGAAGGACAAGTACTAAGGCTGGTGGATTTGTTACCAGGAAGGGCCATGATGATTGTAATTACAAAGGGTTTTCTTTAAGACTTATAAATACCTATGCACCACAGAGTAAAAGTTTAAGAACTGATTTATTTAATACAATTAAACCTTTCTTATTTACAAATAGGCTGGTACTATGGGGGAGGGACATGAATTGTAGTTTGGATGTAAAAATAAAAGATAACATTCAAACGAAAGTTTATCGTGACATTCAAGCTCTTGGAGATGTCATCACAACAGCCAGGCTGCAGGATGCTTATAGGCTGGTACACAAGGAGGGAGGTGCCACATGTAGGAGGAGTGCTTATACCACCAGAATTGACTATTTTTTTATTTCTAAATGCATGCAAATTAATCGTTTTGTTTGAAACATAGTGAATATTCAGATCACTGCATATTACAATGTGATATTCAAATGAAAAATGTTCCCCTAGATTTCCTTCAGTTTCAAAGAGATGGAAACTGAACTCTTCTTTATTGGAACATCAAGATATTAAAGATAAATTGGTAAGATTATTTCAGTTTAGGAAATCTGTAGCTGAGTTGTATGACAATTGGTTTACATGGTGGTATGACACCAAAGGACATAAAAAAAAACCCTCATAGAAACTGGAAGGGCACACAGTAATAGGGAAAGAATATTATATTTAGAATGTAGAGCTCAACTGTATAAACCTATGTCTTTACCAAATACCTCTGATAGTAGGACTAAGGCTCAAATATATAATATTAAACACAAAATGAGAAAATATCAATATGATAGGGTGATTTCACTATATGTTGAATTTAAATTTGGGACAATGAACCAACCCTTTTCAGACCCTTTTGAAGCCTGTAAATATAAAATAGAACATAAGATTATGGAAGGCCTCTATGTCAGTAAAGTTTTTTTAAGACGAACAGATGTTGAAATGCTGGAAGTACTTTGGCACACAGTCACTAAGACTTTAGGAGAGGATTTATTTCCACAGAGTACCTGGGAACCGTTAGTGTCATGTCAGACCCCAACATTTTCTAAAGAGACATTTAAAGATATTGAAGGCCCAATAACATTGTTAGAAGTACAAGAGGCAATTTCTAAACTTAGGCTGGGGGTTTTACCTGGAGAAGATGGCCTAACAAATGAATTTTTTAAGACCTTTAAGGATGAGATAGGTGCCATCCTGGTAGAAATTTATAATGAAATGTTAATGGTTGGAAATATTTCACAACATTTTACTAAGGCTATTATAACATACTTGCATAAAACTGGAGATAAACATGATCTAAATAATTGGAGACCGATTAGTCTCCTAAATACAGATTACAAAATGTTATCATACATTCTTTGTAAGAGAATGCAAAAAGCCACAGTAGCGTTGATCCATCCCATCCAGACATGTTCCATTCCTCAGAGAAACATAGAATAACATTTAAGGCTTCTAAGAGACATATGTGAATATGGCAGGCAAAAGAAATTACAAGGTTTTGTGTTAGCACTAGATCAAACAAAAGTGTTTGATAATGTGTCCCATATATTCTTAATAAGAGCATTACAAGAATATGGTGTCCCACGTTCTTCGACTAGATGGATTGAGCTTATGTATAAAAATGCAGTGGCCATTCCTTCTATCAATGGTCTGTTAGGGAGTCCTATTATCACAAAATTGGGGGTACGGCAAGGGTATCCCCTCAGTCTCCTATTATACACTTTTTGTTTGGACCCAATTATAAGAGTCATACTGAATGATGAAAATATTAAGGGAATTTCACTGGATATTAATATTCCAACGCAGAAAATATCTGCTTACACGGATGATATCTGCATACTAGTTAGGGGTGAGCAGTCAGGAGCCACAGCCTTAAAAATCTTCAAGGATTTCACAAAACTAACAGGAGCAGGTATAAATTATCAAAAAAAGTAAAGCTATACAAATAGGAGGATGTAAAAACACACTACAGATAGGGAAAATACAGGTTACAGATCAACAACTGAAAAGCTTGGGTATATATTTCAGGGAGGGTGATTTGGCCACTAAAAATTGGGAGGAAAAGCTTAAAATAGGGGAAAATAAAGTCTCATGATGGAAAACATGGGCATTTGAAAAAAAAAAAGAGAGTGATTATTATTAAGAAATATCTACTCCCAATATTTTTATACATTTCCTATATATGTCCTATACCGATTACCCTAGAAACAAGGCTCTTTAGCATATTTTTTTCAAATGATTTGGAGGAGCAGGTTAAACCCTGTAAAAAGTGATTTTACCGATATTGATGTAAAAAATGGTGGGTCAGGAATACTGAACCCATTAGTGTTTTATCATTCTTTTTTTATATATGCATCTCTGGGTAACAGAGGTGGGCCACAAACTATATGGGACCCTTGGACTCACAGCCTTTTTCAGTCTTTCCTGGAAAAATGGAGGGAGGACATCCCTAGGTTAGTGGGTACAGTACTCATTCCAGAATTTGCACTTTCAACTTTTAAGAAGTTAAAGATGTGGAAATAAAGTAAAAATGAGGTTTTATTGTTACAAAGGAAACCTCTGTACACTAAGGTTATGGAAAAAATCACGCTTTACAGGTAGATTTTCCTAGATGCCTCCCCACGAAATTAGAGCTTGCTTTGAATATACTAAGAGATAAAAGAATCCCAGCATATATAGTATGCGGTACATACAATGGTTAAGCTGTCATGGCAAATTGGGAGTGAAGGGAAATTGGAAACACTAGCCAATTACAGACTGTCAATGCCTGCAGCCAGAATGCAATGGACAAGAAAAAACCCTTGAGCATTTTTATATTTTATGTTCCTTTGCAGTCCAATTTTGGACTGATTTGGCAGCAAAATGGCAGTGGGGTCACGCAAGACATATCCAATATGAATGTTTAGTTCTGGGAGAACATAGCGGGAGCTTTAGTAAATATCATCCTAGTACATTAAATGTGATTTTTTCCTACATAAAATATTATATGTGGCAAGCCAGGTGCAAGTTTTCTCTACAGCATGTAAATACACCTAATTTTGTAATATTGAAGCAGATTGAAAATGCGTTAAAACAAGTGAAACAGAAAGAAAGTGCACAATTTGACAGGGGGAAGTTCTCTGCTTTATGGAAAAATATAAATTGACTGGATTAACAGAAATCTAAGATGTAGACATGAACTACATTTTTTTGTTTGTGTTGTTTATTTTTCCTTTTTCTGTATTTCATATATAAAGATGTGATTGCTTTTTGTATATTGTATGGATTGAAACTGATGTAATGTAACTTTGCAATAAACATTCTCCTACTGTTTTCAAGAAGTGCCATGGGATCTTTAACATCCACCTAAACTACTACCAGAACAGGCAGATGGGACCTTAGTTTAACATCACATCCGAAAGACAGCACCTCAGGAGTGCAGCACCCCCCTCATGCTGCACTACAGTGTTAGTATTAGGATTTAACCCAAGTGCCAGGAGTAGGGATAGAATCTATAACCTTCTGATCTTCTGGCCTCAGAGGCAAGTGTGCAATCTGCTGAGCAACTGACACTGCTAAGACACTATAGACTGGAGGCCCTAAAGAATACCAGCAGGGCTTCCAAAGTCCATATTGTTGGACTTCTCAAAGGGTGCGAGGGGGATGACCTCTTAGGATTTCTGTAGGTCTGGCTACTGGGAGCTCTCAAACTTAGTTTGGACACTATCCTTAGTGGCTTTTGTAAAGCCTACAGAATCACCCCATGAACTGCCAGACCTCAGAGGGAATTACCTAGGACAGTGCTGCTGGCAACAGCTAGTGCTTCAGTTTGAGACCATCTTTTGTGAGCTGCCAGATTCACTGATTCTCTTAATTACAATGGGGTGTCACTCCATCTTTTTCTGGAGTTATTGTATGCCACTAGAGAATTTGATGCAGTTCGGGTGAGACTTAGGAGTGTGGGAGTTAATCACTCCCTACTGATGCCTGCTCGTTTAAGAACCAATATGGTGGATTCACATTTCAATATTTGGATCCTGTGGAAGCAGCCAAAAAAGCTGCAGCCATTGCCATGAATTTGAGGCTGCTGGATCACAGCTCCATTCAGATTTGGAGGGTGAAAATTTAACTGAAGGCAATCTGCAAGTACTTTCCTTAATTTATGCCACTCATAGACGTGCGCTTTCTATCGGAACACTATACTTTTCTGGCTACCTTATTATACCAGATTCTCGCAAAGTACAGTTTGTATCCCTGTAGTTCATAGAGTTGTTATTGGCTGGGTCTTTACTGTTATTGGACAGGGCCTGTTAGTTTGTTCAAATAATTAACCTTTCTATTGTAGCACAGCTCCAAGATATGCTGGATTTTCCCTGCAAATGCTACTCATGTTATGGATTAACTAAGGTTGGAGTTAGGTTCACATCAGCACTGAGTGTTGACTGATAGCATCTTTGGGATATTCATTTTCAGGTCATCCACCAAAAGTCTTGTGGGGTGCAGCATTTGTGGACATTTAATGGTTTTAGCTTGCATTTGGGACTTCCTTCACCCCCATAAGAAATACTGTATAGGCTGTGGTGTTCTGTTTACATTTGATGTATTTGTACTCAATGTGATGCCTTACAGGAGTTTACTGTATGTAATTGCTTATTTTTCTACAGCAATAAACATAAAGTTACAAAAAAAAGGAAAGCCAATCAGTCTGCAGCTTTGATTTGACCCAGACCCCTCAAATAAGGATATATTGTGAGGCTGTAAAGCTGTAATAGATGCTATTATTTGTTTCACCAAGTTAGTCAGCTAGTCTTTCTTGAGTGGGAGAAGGACATCACAGACATAGACCATCTGGAGATGATGAGTGAGGTAGGAATGGAACCAGCTGACAGTGGAGTCAGAAAGTGTAGCCCATACCAGCTTGCCAAGGAGGAGGGAGTGGGCCACACTGGTGAAGGCTTTGATAAGGTTGGCAAACATGGCGGCAGTAATTGGACCTTAATCCATCCCTTTCATGATGGAGTCAGTGACCCATTGGAAAGACAATACTATGGAGTGGGATTTATGGAGACAAGACTGGAACAGGAAGAGGAAGGAGGAAGGAGGAACAGTTGAGGAAGGAAGAGAGTTGAGAAAGGCAAACGTTTCTTGCACTTGCAGGTAAAAGAGAAACAGAATGGTAATTTCTGTGACACTGAGATGGAAAAAGGAGGGAAGAAAGAGCAGCTTGAAGGAGGAGAAGTGGTAGGGTGATGGGGAAGAGAGGAGGAAGAAGAGGTGTGTGAGGGGAGAGAGACAGCAAAGAGGTGAAAAACTCCAGAAAGAGACAGTGACCTCTGCCAGATTGGAGCTAGGGGAGCTCCCAAGTTGAAGACTAGGACAGTTAATTGGGTAGATAAGAGTCACAAATGGAGTGATGACCTGTCAGAACTTTGATGGGGTTTAATGTTGTTCGGAAAGTTGATTGAGAAGTCATTTGATTTGGCTTTTCTGGAAGTTTTGGTGCTGCCATTCTGGAGCTGTCAGTATTAGAAATGTGAAGTAAAACTTCACTGGCAAAAATGTGGTGAAGTGACAAACTTTAGCCTTTGCAAAGGTCAGGAGAAATGCCAGCAGTATGGCACTCTGCCCAATACCCCCTTCAAGTGTAGAAGAGTGCCTTCGACTACAACATTTTTATTTATTTATTTATTTAGCTTTTGTTAACCAGGTAAGTACACTAGACAAACACGTGCCTATTTTCAGGTATGACCCGGGAGAGTACAGGAAATCAAAGAACATACAGAGTACAATTTGAAGCAAGTAGGGCAGATACACAGATGTCAGGAGAAGCATAACATACATAGTAAGATATCTCAGGTCACGACAGTAATCATAGTCAATATGCTAAGGTACAGCGTCATTGACACAACGTCACCAGCAATATATATACAGATATATACAAAATTTACACATTTGCAAGATACATGGATTGAATACACTCAAGTATACTGTGCAGAGGACCAGGCTAATCAGGGAGGGTTAAGACAGTCACATACTGATGAGAGCTTCAAGTGGTTCCACAGGGAGGTGCGTAGGCCCAACTGAGGGGAGGTCCGGACCTGGACAGAAAGGAGTTCCAGTTTATCTGCTTCATCCACAGGGCCACTACAAATTACATTGAATTCTGTGGGTGAGTAGCCAAAAGAAAAAGTTATAGAAAACCCTTCCCCTAGCCCTCATAGCATTCCATTCCTCCCCACAGTCCCAGTAAATATAAATATGTTACCTCCCCTTCTTTGCAACCCACTTAGCAGTCTAACTCCCATCGTACTCCTCACCCTGAAAGTGTAATAAATACTCCTTTCTACAACCATCTTAGCACTAAATCCCGTCTCCCCAATCCCCTTGGGGCACTCACTTAAACTAAAATTCAGTTCCCTTGGGAACGGAATCAGCTCAGCACTCCTTACAGCACCCCGGCCAGCTGAATGAAGAAGAGTGAAAGCACATGCACTTACTATAGTAAAATAATAATTTAAGGAGATAATGCCCAACAAATTCCCACTTCATCAGTAGGGACCAACAAGTAAGCTGTTAACAAATGTACTACTTTACAGGGATTTCCCATTCACCCTACTAACTTAAAAGGGTTCGCTACCCACTCTACTACCCAAGGTACCCTCTAATTCCAGTGATAAGCAGAAATTTGTTTCGGCTTACCTTGTAGGCTGGTACCGTCTTCATGTCCACTGTCTGCACTGGTAGGTTGTTCCATATGTTCATCACCCTCTGGGAGAAAAAGCACATCCTAATGTTACCCCTGGATGTACCAGCTTTGAGCTTCAGGACATGTTCCCTCATTCTGCTGGAACATATCAGATCAAACGTCTCAGCCTGTCTCACCTTGTTTTTTTTTAACATATTTTTATTTTCAGATTTTTTTTATGTTATATACATATAAGATATTATTATTATGAATACACATAAACTTATACAGATACTTCAAAAACATCTTTTACATAAAGATAAACGCTAGACCATTTCATGTTGGGGGATGATACTTTAAACAATAATTACAAAAAATTAAAAAATTCATCTGCTAACTAGCAGACACCTTATATTGTATCCTCTCACTTTAAATATTAACTAAATTCAGTGTCCGCCCCCCCCCCCCATTAGATTATTTCTTATTTCTACTATATGGAATCTTCCCAAGAAAAACAAAAGCAAAGACAAATAACCTTAAATGTCCATTAAATGTCCATTTAAATGTCCCTTTAAATTTCTATATTATTCATGTGTTCCATTACATCTGCCTCAGAGGAAGTCAGGGATTCCACTGTGTCTTGTGCAGAGTAATTTGCTCATAAATAGGCTACCAATTGGTCTATCTCACAAAAGATGTGGGTATTACCATCTTTTGATGCCTTCACTTTTGCTGGAGGCAGTAAAGAAAATGGTGCCTCTATTTCAAGAACTTCCTGGTGGTAACCCAGGAACTTGCGGCACCGCTGTGGAGTAGCAAAGCAGTAATCAGGATAAATGTAATATTTATTACTATCATACTACAGGGAGCCTCTCAATCTGGCTAATTTAAATATAACATCCCTATCCAATTTGAAACCAAAGGTAGCCAGAATAGTTGGCTTAGTTAACTCCAATACTTTTTCATTTTTCTTTGGCACCTGAAGGCTTTGGTTATAAGAGGAGGATTATCCTGCGGCAGATTGAAAGTCTTAATCAAAATGTCTTTTACCACTTCTCTAACACCATGAAAGTTTGCATCAAGTTTGTCAGGTATTCCCAAAATGTGAATGTTTTATAGCGCAGCAAATTCTCACTGTTTTCCAATTTTCAATTTATGTTATAGTTTTCTCTTAGCAGGTTTGTGCAATTTGCCTCCAGGGTCACAATTTGTGAATCATGCTTGGTTATTTGATTAGTATGCTCCAGCACCGTCTTCTTCACTGTCTTTCCGTCTATTTTAACTTGATTAATTTCTGTTTGCATAAACTCCATTTTCTTCATTAAAGTGTCGAACCTACGGTCACTCCATTCGATCCATGTAAGCAACTTATTCAAGGATCTGCCAAGTGACTCCAGTGTGAACTGCCCTGTCTCTAAGGGAGAGGATTGTAAAATTAGATCCATCTGCTGCTGATACTGGTGTATGCCTTGTTTCCTGGAATCCACCATGCCCAAGTACGTTGCAGCCAGGGAAGAGGGAGGTAACTTGTCAATTACCTACATGGGAGGTCGGTGGGCAGCCCACACTACCACTGCACTCTGGGCTGTATTTTTCTGAAAGAAACCGCTGAGCCAGCGGAACTGACCTCAAGGACACAAACTCCAGGGCTCTACCGGCGAGTTGGCTTATCCTCGCTTCCATCAGGAGCTCCGAAAAACCCAGGTAGGAATTATGTTTTCACCCGAGGTGCTCAGAGGTTTTTATTCATGCGACTGCTATGTCAGCCATCTTGCTCACCTCACCCCTGATGTTTCACCTTGTTGATACCCTTCAGTGTGTGGACTACTGACATCATCTCCCCCTCAACTTCCTTTTTTCCCGGTGTGAAATTTGTATATATATATATATATATATATATTTATTTATGAAGCTTTTATCCTGTTTTACTCCTCCCATATCTACTTTAAAACGTGTTTGGAGGCAGGAGCACCATGCGTCGAAGATTCGTTCCTTACGTGCTGCACCCTCCACATGCACCGACATTGGACCTCCACCCAGTAGTGGGGTATGCCCCCTGAACAATGATATTTCTATGGTGACATGCGTCCAATATAAACAACAGTGCCATGTCGCTGTAAGTGCCGCTGGGACCAGGCAACTCCTTCACTCAACCTGCACCCCTCCTGAACTAACTCCAACCTAAGTTAGAATCCTAAAGTACGGTGGGTGCGGGGGGCAGCGCTTAGGTCATCGGGGTCGGCAGGGGCAGGAAAGGATTGAGCATCTGGAGGACAGCTCTCCTCTTCTGGGGGTGGGTGAGTTGGGCTTTCTGCTGTTCCACAACTCCCAGTGGAGACTGGGGGTATTGCCACTTGTGTAAGCCACATGCAGGGGTATGGAGGCGATGGCAGATATCCTGTGGGCAGGTGCGGAAGTGTGCCCACTGCATGCTGGACATCATTGCATGTCTGTGCTTCCGGGAACCGGAACAAAGGAAAAACCCCAGCACCCAGACAGGTGAAGGTGCGGCCAGTGAACGACCACCATGCCCTCTGCCGTGTCTGACCTGGCTGGTCTCTGACTCTCCTCTACTCCCTGGTGGCCCTTCTAGATTATAGATAGAGTGCCAGAGGAGTTAAAGGCGGTCCCACTCCGGGGGGCTCAAAACCAGGGGGTGGGGCTGTTGGCAGAGTTGGGGGAGAGTGCTGGCCAGCAGACAACTAGTCAGGAGGACCTCAGACTGGGTGGGATACAGCCACTCTGAGTATCCCACTGGAGAGGAAGTCTAAGGGACAGGAGATCGGAGGATAAAGAAAGTTGAAAAAAAAAAGCTGGAGTATGTGAGATCTTGTATCATATTCAGAATTTTTTAATTCCAATTCCATGCAATCGCATAAATCAGGATTTGTGAAGGCTCCATAAATCATGCAAAGATCTCCTCTTAGCCCACAGTATTCCAATGTGAAGAGCCCTAGCTTATCTACAATTTGTATGTAATTTAGGCTTTGTATACCAGTAAACATTTTGGTTGTCCTACGCTAGACGCCTTCTAGGGGTTTTATATAACCTTTAGAGTATGGTGACCAAAACTGACCACAATATTCCAAGTGTGGCTGTACTAATGAAGTATGTAATGGTAGCAAAACTCTAGAATCCCTGCTGTTTAGGTGTCTGTGAATGTTTCCTATAATACCATAACATTTTTTGGCTGTTTGAGAGCAATATTTCTTAACGTACAGATCGTTTGCTACTGTGATTCCCAAATCTGTTTCCTCAGTTGTTTCTCTTAGTACCTGGCCTTTAAATACCTATTTTCCTCTTTTATTGTTTTTACCCAAATGCATCACCGAGCACTTTCCAACACTGAAATCCAGTTTATTCTCTTGTGCCCACTGCTCCAGATTTAATAGCTCCATCCTGAGGTTCTCAATTTCAGAAACACTGCTAACTATCGAGTCCACCTCAGTATCACCTGCAAATTTTGAAAGCCAGATACGCTCTGCACTAGTCATAGAGGCAACATAAATATTGAATAAGCAAGGCCCCAGAACTGACCCCTGTGGCACTCCATTAATCACTGTCGTCCATTCTAAACTAACCCCCCTCAGTGTCACTCACTGCACTCTGTCACCAAGCCAGGAGTCTATCCAGTTTATAAATCACTTGTTTAGACCCATACTATTCAGCTTGTTTATTAGTTCTGGGTGAGGCATGGTGTCAAATGTCTTACTACAGTCACAGAAGATAACATCCATAGGTTTTTCTTATCTAGAGCTCTGCTGGCCTTGTCAAAAAAAATGCAGAAAGTTTGTCTAACACAACCTACCTCTTCTAAATCCATGCTGTGACATAACAATTAAGTTACTTTCAACCATAAAGTTTTCTATTTCTTCCCTAATTATTCTCTTTCAAAATTTCCACCCTTTGTACATAATGATATAACTGTCACCGTTCTCCAGCAGTTTAACACTATACCACTGTCTAAGGAATAATGAAATATTTCAGTTACTGGCCCTGCTAATTCATTTGCTAGTTCCTTGAGCATTCTCAGATGCAGTCCATCTGGGCCAAGTGTTTTATTAGGCTTTATCTGGCTTAACCTATCTTTAATATCTTCCTCCTCAATCGGTATTCCTGGACAGTTTAACTCATGCTGTCTGGGGGAGGTTAGATTGTCCCTAGGCCTGAACACACTGCTAAAGTAGTTGCTAAAACATTTCCCCCATTTTATATTCAGTTGCCAGACAGAAGAAGGCTGATGCCCATCTAGTCTGTCTCCCACCAAAGTGGGGTCACATTTTTAACCATTATGCAATATGAAGTTATCCAATTTTGCTTTAAATGCATCCATAGTGTTTGCATTCACTACATCATTTGGCCGACCGTTCCACATTTTAGTGGTGCTGTATGTAAAATAACCTCTCTGACTGTTCTTTTTTGAGGATTCAATATGAAGTTATGTGTTATAGCTTCTTACATAGATCTCTCTTCTGTTAAAACGTAGCCCCAGATTGTCCATCAGATCATCGTCCCCTGTTATCTTAAACATCATTAACATGTCACTTCTCTCTCCTCTCGTCTCTAATGTATACACTCCTAATTCATCCAGTCTTTGTTCATAGGATTTATCCTGCAATATTATAATTACCTTTGTGGCTCTATGCTGTACTCATTCAGTGTTACTGATGTCCCTTCTCAGATACGGGATCCACTCTGAACAGTAGTAATCCAGGTGTGGCCTTACATAAGTTTTATATAGAGAGATCACAGAAGCTTTATCCCTGGACACAAAAGCTTTTTTAATACAACCCAGGATTCTATTGGCTGTTCCTGCCACTCTATTACGGTGGCTGTTAAAATTAAGATATTTTTGAATAAACAAACCCAGATAGTTCTCACTATCCACCTTTCTTAGTTGGCAACTATTTAGATAGTATTTGTGACACCTGTTGTTACCACCAAAATGTAAAACCACACACTTTTCTTGGTTAAATGGCATTCCTTTTTCCTTGGCCCACTGCTCAGTTGCCTTAAGGTCTTGTTCTAGGTAGTACATCTGTTCTTCTGTGTGCACTATGGACCCCAGTTTTGAGTCGTCTGCAGATCTGACAAACCAGATTTTAACATTAACATTCATGTCTGAGATAAACATCCCAAACAGTACAGGGCCCAGTACTGAACCCTGCGGCACTCCGTTAGTCACCCTACCTGGTTCAGATAGATGTCCTCTAACCCTCTCCTCCTGAGTTCTGTCCTCTAGCCATGTAGTGATCCAGGCTAATAAGTTGTTATTTAGACCCATCTAGACCCATCTTGTATAATTTTTTTAGCAGGATGTCATGAGGGACTTTATCAAACGCTCTTTGTAGGTCCAGGTATATAACGTCTACTACCTGGGTCACAGGAAATAAAAGTTCTATCATTAAACACAAGGGCCTGGATATTCAAAGGGGTTATGTCTGGCACAACAGAGTTGTACCGGCACAACCCGGCACTGCACCCCAGTGGGATATTTAAAAGGCTACCAGGTGCCGCGCAAATCCCAATGGCCTGGGGTAATGTATGTGGCGCAAATGCAGAGGGCTTGCCCATGCATATGCGGCACATCCCGATATTCAGCCCAGGATGTGCAGCACATATGCTGGCACAACCCTGCATTGTGCAGCATGGGGTGGGCTCAAAGTTGAGCCCGTGAAATGGAGGAACAACTCCTGGCCAACCACAGGTGGGCTACTGAATTGCAAGGTTCAACACAGCAGACGCCAGCTGTGGGTGGCCACCCACCCACCCGGAACACCATCCACAAACACCCATATGGACCCAGGTAGTCTAGTGGTACCCCCCTCCCTCCAGTTGCCTCAATCATTGTGAAAATGTAATTTCTACATTCCCTGGTGATCCATTGGCACCCCCTCCCCACCCCTATACCCGATTGCCAGTAAAATGCCATAAAGACATTCTCTGGTGATCCAGTGGCACCCCACCTCCACCCACAGGACCCTTGCCCACCCTGCTTCCCCCTGTCATCGGCGGGCGGCTGCAACACACCCGCATATCGCCTGGCCGCCCACCGAATGACAGCTTACAGTAAGCCACTGCCAGGCACAGTCTGAATATCCAGGCCCCAGAGTATGAACAATAAAATTAATGAACTTCATGCCCTTGTTAGTATCAACGATATTGAAAAAGTTGCTGTTACAGAAACTTGGTGGACTGATGAAATGGAACCATCGGGGATAAACTTAGAAGGATACAACTTATATAAGAGTAATAGAACACATAGAAAAGGAGGGGGAGTGGCCATATATAAAAAAAACAGTATTAAGTCTACAGACATTTCAAATAAAATTAAGGATAACAGTACCACTGAAACTATTTGGGTTAAAATAAGTGGAGGCTGTTCCAGCTCCATAATAATTGGAAATGTATACTGTCCAACAGGTTGTACAGTAGAAACAACAAGAAACATCATGAAGGAAATCAATAGAGTTGGGGAATTAGGAGATTTGGTAATCATGGAGGGCATAAACATGAATGAGATTGACTGGTCTGAAAACACTGCTACCACAGCCATTGGAAAACAGTTTCTTGAGATCTGAAATAGGAATCATCTGATACAACATGTAAAAAACCAAAGAGGAGGCATCATATATTGGATGCAGTTCTAGGTTCAGAGTATATAAGTATAGATGATTGTGTTACTGGATCATATCTAGCGGTGGGCAAAGTGGCCAAAATTCACTCTGCGAAGTGATTCGCAGAGTAACGTGGAATCAGCTAAGTACTCCACAATGTGAAGCAGAGTACTTCGCGCTATAATGCGGAATGCAAAGTCCATTGGAAACAATGACTTTGCGTTATTCCGCCTTCCCCAAACCACTTCTCCATCAGTTTTAAGGTGAAATACATTGAAATCAATGTACTTCGCCTCACTTCGCCTTGTTTTTGAGCTCCAAAGGTGAATTTTGCAGTGCTTTATGGGATTGCAGGTCACATGGGCTCTAGATTGTTCTGCACAGCCTCAGTTCTGTGTAGTGTGTGTGTAGTGGAAGATGGAGACAGTTTCCTCTCAGAGCCCTGCAATTCAAATCCTCTAAAAGCTGTTAAAAAAGTATTTTTGAGCTATTTCTTTTGCTCACAATTTACTACATCAATTATAGGAAACCCTCCTGTGCTCATTTCATCGAGTGTTTATTGTTTGTGTGTGGATTTTGAATGTTAATTTAGAACAGTCTGTCTGTGTGCTGTGAAGTGCGCTTTGGGGGAGGGGCGTATCTGTGGTGTAGGTACATTAACTGGGAGAAAAAGGCAGTCTTTCTGTTTTGGTTATATTTTTCTTGTATAACTGTATTAATGTACACACAGTAATATTTTCAGTAATTCTTGACATTTTTTTGCTGATTGTTGTAGTGCAGTAGTGTATAATTTCAGTTTGTTTAAAACATTTGGTTATATTACTAAAGGTTTTCAGTTTGCTGTGCATTACTTGTAGTGTGTGTGAGTGTGTGTGCGATGCATGCCATTAAATCAGACACCTTTTATTGTGCCGCAGAGTTATTGCAGCAGTATGAACCTGCTATCCACTGTACCTGCAAACATTTTTTATACTGCTTTGTGGTATCTTTACTGGTAGTGGACTGTTACTGCTGTACCCCCGACCCAGCAAAAGGTATTATTTTCCAGATTTGGATTTGTGACTTGTGAGCACTGGTTAGGTGTTGTGCCTTTGTGTCTGCATCTCTTGAGTGTACAGTGCAATCTTAATCTGTCTGTGCATTTGTAGTATACCATTAATTGTGGGAGACTTGGCATTTCTTGTTTCGCTCTTATTTCACTTCGCCGGCACTGGGGAATTTTCTGGACATAAGACAGTAGCATTTGTGGGATGCACATTAATTCTGGCGACTGTATGTGACTACTGCACCCAAATTGACAGAGTGCACCATTAATGCTGGGAGACTTTGCTTTTTTGTTATGCTCTAATTTCACTTCGTCAGCACTGAGGAATTTTCTGGACACAAGACATGAGCATTTTGGGGATGCACATTAATTTTGGTGACTGTGTGTGTGTGTGAAGGGCTGCCAATATTATTGTCATTTCACCTTACTTCGCGTTAAGGTGGAATGACAACGTGAAGTAATAATTACAAGGTGAAGTGAGCCTTTTGCATTGGCCACTTCGCATAGTGGAGTGACAATGCAAATTGCCCACTTCGCGGGCACTTCGCCAGCAGAATTTAAATTTGCTGCATCTCTAGTCATATCTAGGAAACAGTGATCACAAGTCTGTACATTTTTTTAATTAAATATGATTTTATGGCACAAAATGGATGTACAGAAATATGTTTATTAAGAGAAGCCACTGTCCAACAAATAACATATAGGTTATGAAATACTGACTGGGGCAACTTATTGAAAAATATATTGGCTGAAGAAATGTGGCAGATTATAAAAACTACTATTCTGCAAATCACAAATGAATCTATACCCATTATAACAAAAAACTAAGAGCAATACAACAAGACCAAAATGGCTGAATAAAAAGATTAAAAGACTTATTAATTAAAAACAATAGACTAGACAGACAACAACGATTATTAGGTACAAGTGCCTCTTTCAGTGCATTCAGGAAAGTACAGAAGGCTTGCAAAAGGGAAATGAAGAAAACAAAAAGGGGAAACAGAACAAAAACCAGCATATAGGGCAAAAAAAGAAATGATAAGGAGTTTTATGCTTACATAATCTCCTTGAAAAAAAACCAGAATCAAGTAAGCCTACAATACATAACACTAATACAATTAAGGACAACGCAGACATGGCTGAGTTATTCATTATGAGTTAGTCAGCACAAATCAAGCCACCTACACCACGCAAAGCTCCTGGGGACAGCGCAGACCGAAAGGCACCTAAGAGGTAACTAATACAGCCTCCCTCTCTCAGCCTGCTTGCTGAGGGGCGTTCTAGCTTTTATGACTGCCGACTGTGACTGATTGTTCATGCGCAGCTTTACCCTCACAGAATTTAACCTGTTTTCAGAGTATTTCGTGGGGTGCCTTTAATTGCCTGCATCTGATTACATGGACATGTAAGATTTATTGCTGCACTGCCTGACTTTGTCTCTATTCCTCAATTGCTTAGCTGGGACTGCAGTTTGTAAGTGGCTAGTGCTCTCTACAAGTCATGCTGTTTGTGTGCTACTGCTAGACCTTAGTCTGCCAGCTTACTGTTCTCTCAGACCTACTATTTACTTTGCACTAGTGAGATTAGCCATCATATTGTTTGCAACTCTGTAATGTACATAAGATCAGCAGCTCTGTTACATGCTTAGCTGTTTCTACAATGTATAAGTATTTCATACTGCAAGCACTGCTTAATGCCAATTACCTGTTGTGTCAAAGGGATCAGCCTGAGGCCCACTGCATGGCTGTGACATTCTCTGGTGTCTTTCAGGACTCCATTGTTCCTCCAAGCCAGCTCTCCCTTGCAGTCTCAGGTTTCCCCTGGCCACACATGCACTCTACGTGCACTGGCCTTGAACTTGGTACAGCCCTCCATCCCACTGCATACTAGTCACTCCTTTGCTATTTTAGGCCTTTT
Organism: Neoceratodus forsteri; assembly: GCA_016271365.2. NCBI lineage: Eukaryota > Metazoa > Chordata > Ceratodontiformes > Ceratodontidae > Neoceratodus > Neoceratodus forsteri. The sequence continues at coordinate 799,567,316 of CM028132.1, read as the reverse complement.
GGGACCCCCATCCCCAGCACAAATCAAGCCTCCTACACCACACAAAGCTCCTGGGGACAGAGCAGACTGAAAGGCACCTAGAGGTAACTGTTACAGCCTCCCTCTCTCTCTCTGAATGCATGTTGAGGGGTGTTAGTCCATCGATGCTTCACATCAACTGCCCCGCCTGCCCCAGCCACCCCCCACCCAGGGGCATCCCTTAATTTAAGGACCACCCACAGGTCACATGACCTACCTGATTTTTTTTTTCTAAGTGTTATCGCTAGCCACCACTAGGTGGTTACATTGCAGTCTCTGTCTACTCCCCTCAACATTTGCAGACCCTCTCTTCCCTCTCTACTCCAAGTCTCCTCTCCTCCTCCTCCTCCCTGCTTATATCCCCAATCCCTCTCTTGGTCTCTCCTTCTCCTACTGCTCTTTCCATCCCGACCACTGGGAGTCGCTACTGTCCATCTTCCCACTACCTTTCTCCCATGACTTTCCTGCCAATTCAACTCACTTTTGACCCTTCTTCTTGCTCTCACTCCCTCCTTATCCCCCCTTATTTTCACCCATCTGTCTCTACTCCACCTTCGGGTATTGAACCTTGTACCCTTATCTCCGCAGTTCATGACCCTACCGCTGGACCATCGTGGATGCCTCACAACTAGGTGTCTCTTAGTCTCCCTTGTAGCCCCCACCCCTGGGATGCCTACCCATACCCCTACCATGTCCTTCCACCATCCTAGCCAGTATCTCCCTGCCCTTGCCCATCTAGCATTTATGATTCTTATATGCTGCTCCCCCCATCCCCCCCGGACACCACCCTGCCATCATCCACTTGCTTTGGACCTCAATGACCATATCTTACATGCCCCCCTCTTACCCAGCACCCTGACTCCACTATCACCACCTCACCCCATAAACCACTCCCTCTGGTACCTCTGCCCCTCTTTCTTGCTCTCACCCCTGACTCCCCCTACCCCCCTCTTTTCCTAGTGTTTCCTACCCTGCTCTCTCTTCCCATCCCTGTCAGCCCTACTGGACATACCTGCACCTTGGCTGCTGCCTGACCCCAACGCAGGCTCCACCTGGCACTCCTCAGAATAATATCCCTCCTCCTCTTGATGTCTGGCAACATCCACCCCAACCCAGGCCCCCACACCCCACCCACACCCCACCCACCACCCCCTCGTCCATGTTTTGCATCACTACCATGAACATCTGCAGTCTCCTAAAAGTTTGGGGCTCCAGAGCTGGATCGCCCAGCATCAACCTGATGTCCTGGCCATTGTTGAGACCTGGCACTCAAAAACCACCCCTGACTTCATCATCATCATCCCTGGTTACACCCTGTTCCAGGATGACAGGGCAGGGAAGTGGGGTGGTGGCTGTGCCTTCTACATTCTTCACTCCCTTCAAACTCACACCCTACCTACCCTGCAGCTTGACCATGGTGCCCAAGCACTCATTATCAAAGTCCTATCTGACCCCTCCAGGGCACCATTATTTATCACTGCTGCCTATTTTCCTCCACACCATCAGAATCGTGCCCTCATATCCCTACTTGACCACCTATCCCAGCTCCCACCTAAAGCAGAGCAAATCACACTGGGGGACCTGAACATAAACTGGCTCTCCAATTCTGCAGATCAGTCCAAAGATGCTATTGCCACTCTAGGTCTCACACAACTGGTCACTCATCCTACCCGGGTTAACCCTGTCAATGGCTCCTCCTTGCTTCTGGACATTGTCCTATCCAATCGTCCACACAAAATTGCTGGCACCACAGTCCTAACAAATGCCCTTAGTGATCACTCCCCTATAGTTTTCTCCTGGTCCGGCAAATCTCAAAAGCTTCTCCCCAAAACCACCCTCCAGTGCCACCTCAAACCGGGAAGGCTGGAACCACTAAAAGCCTACCTATCTCACTGGGACTGGTCCCCAATCAATCAGGCACCTATCGTACTTCTTCTGCTCCTTCAATACAGCCTGCGACCTATTCGCTCCCCTCACTTAACATGTTGTCAAAAACTCTAACACCCCATGGGTCACTCAACCCATACTCAATCAAATGTGCCATCGGGACAACCTTTGGCATAAAGCTCTTGACTCTGACAAGGCCTCAGATAGACAACTCTACCGTGAGACCTATAACAAATGCACCTGGGCCATCCGTAAAGCAAAGGCTGACCACTACAAATCAGTCCTGGCCTCCTCCTGGGGTTCTGACCAGAAATTCTCTGACAACATTAAAGAGCTCAATGGAAAGTCCATATCCCCCTCACCATCCCAGATCACCATCAATGGCATCATCTCCTCTGACCCAAAATGCATCGCTGATACTCTTAATTCTACCTTCTCCGACCTAAGCTAGATCCTCCCCCCAAATTTCTTTGACCCTGTCCCCACACACCCACCCACCCCTCCATGCCCCCCCATCTATTTCTGTGCTCTCACAAAGCAGGAGGCAAAGCCCTACCTCCTAAAAGTCCTTAACTGCCACAACCACAGTAACGAATCGCTGGATCTCAGACTGCTCTGTCAGGTCCTTGACATCATACTTACCCCTCTCACTAACCTTCTGAACTACTCCCTCTGTCTCAGCCAATTCCCTTCAACCTGGAAAGTGGCGGTCATCACCCCCATACACAAGAGTGGTGATCGTACCTCCCCATGGAACTATCATCTGATCTCTATCCTCCCCCCCAAGGCCCTGGAAAAACTACCTCTCTACCCACAACCTCCTTTGTGAGGAACAGCATGGCTTCTGCCAGGGCCATAGCACTACCACAGCACTACTGGAATTTTCCATCTTCCTTCACTCGACTCTCGATAATGGACACCTGACCAGGGCAGTCTTCTTAGATCTGTCCAAGGCATTTGACACATTTAGCCACCCTCTCCTCCTATCCACCCTTGCCCAACTAGGTTTCTCCTAGGGGGTCACCTCCTAGTTTACCAACTACCTCTCTTCCCACTCTGAGTGTGTCAAGATAAACGATACCATCTCTGGCTGCCACCCAGTCCTTTCTGGAGTACCCCAAGGCTCAATTTCTGCATCCTCTGCTTTTTAGTATCTACCTCAATATCCACAGCCTGCTCTGAGCACATTCTCCTTTATGCCAATGACGCAGTACTCTTCTACTCCCCCCTGACCCCCACTCCCTACAAGCCATTATTCTGAACTTCAGCCAGGATGAATTGTGGTTCATTGACCACAGACTCATTCTCAGCCATAAAAAGATGAAGTCCATGCTATTCTCCCACAACCAGAGTAGGCACCGTGGCTTCCCCATGAATCTTAAGACTAACAAACTCCTCCCTATAGAACAGGTTCTTAGCTTTAAATATCTCGGCATAACCTTCGACCCAGTGCTATCCTTCCATGAGCACATCAATCTCCTTTGCTCCAATGTAAATACCCATATTGGCCTACTTTACCACCACAGGGATTGCCTCTCCCCCTGAAGCCCTAAGGCTCACTATCTCCTCCTCAGTCCTGTCACTCATTGACTATGGGCTCCTAGTTTATGGGGTGGCTGCCAATTCAGCCCTCCATAGAATTAAAATCTCACTAAACAAAGCCTGCCACCTTTTTACAGGCTGTGCCAAACTGACCCACACTTGCACTCATTACACTCTAGCCTATCTACTCAACTTTGAGGCGCACCTCCAGTATCAGTCCTGCCTCTTTGCCAAAACAATTATGGTCGGTGTGGCCCCACCCAGACTCTCCTCCTTAGTCCAACCTGCCCCACAAGCCCCCTCCACCTGCAGATATTTAAGACCATTCTACACATGCCCAGAGTCAGGACTGCACTGGCTCAGAGGTCCTTCATCTACAGAGCCCCAACCTGGATAAACTCCCTCCCTGCTTCCATCTCCAATGAAAGCAGGCTCAAGCCTTTCAAGTCATCACTACAGCGCCAACTCATCTCCACCCACAGCTCTAACTGCCGATAGTCTATGCCTACCAGTCCATGCAGCTACTGCCTATCCCCCCACCTTACCTTTGACTATGGACCAACGTCCTACCTAATTTCCCTCTTAGTTGTATGCCTACTGGTATATATGTTCCTGTTTTTTTTTTTTTTGAAGGAATATAAACTGCACTGTTTATTGATTATCTACTGCTAGTAATGTATGCAAACTGCACTGTTTGTTGCATATTTTCTGTACATTTATTGCACTGTTTTGCACACTTATTGCACTGTTTGTATTTAATTTGCACTGTATATTGACTCTCTGTTGCACACCTTTGTATTCCATGTATTATATTGTCTATTGCACCTTTGTCTACCACATCGTGGAGCCTTTGTAAAATAGTCTGTGACTCAAAGGTTTGTAATTCTGATACTCTTAATAAAAAAAATAAAATAAATAAAAACAAATGAATTCAACACCTATTTTTGTGAGGTCTACAAAAGAAGTAGTACCAAACCAACAATAAAATGAACAGACTGTAATGATTGTAGAATAAATGTCACCAAAGAAGAAATCTTAAGTAGTAAAAACAAATTCTTCACCAGGGCCCAATAAAATATCTGCAAGAATGCTACAGTTGATGTCTGACTTTTTACTCTCCCCTCAAAAATTATTTTTGAGGAATCAATAACCACAGGAGTGATACCACGGGACTGGAAGATAGCTCATGTTGTCCCCATTTACAAAAAAGGGGAAACAGGTCTGGTACAAAATTAAGGCCCATAAGCCTAACATGTGATTTTTTAAGATGTTAGAAAGAATTATCAAAGATAGGTTAACACCGATTCTGGAAAACTGTGACAGTGACCAGCATGGGCTTAGGAAGGGGAGAAGTTGCACAACTAACTTACTCTGCTTTTATGAGAGAATTAGCAGCACACTTGATAATAACACCCCTTGTGACATAGTATACCTAGATTTTGCAAAGGTATTTGACCTTACACCCCACTGGGCTATTATTGAAAAAGTAGAAAAAGCAGGGATTAATCTCACCCTTGTTAACTGGATAAAGAAATGGCTGTCTGAGAGACATCAGAGACTTGTGGTGAATGGACACTTCTCTTGGGTGGGAGAGGTGACTAATGGGGTGCTACAGGGCTCAGTGCTGGGACTGGTGCTTTTCCAGATGTTCATAACAGATTTAACAACAAATTTGAACTATTAGGTCACTAAATACGTAGATGACACTAAGACAGGTGGGCCATGCAAAACTCTATCAGTCACTGAATCAATACAACATGATTTAGACACAATAGTCAGTCGGACAGGTAGATGGGAGATGACACTTAATATGAGTAAGTGCAAGGTAATGCACTAAGGAGGAGTAACTTGATGTATAAATACACAATATGCGGTACTCCTTTGGTGGTATCAACCTGTGAAAAATATCTAAGGATACAAGTAATGGGAGACCTGAGCTCCTCAAAACAAATAACAGAGGCCATACCAAATGTAAACAGAATTATCTGGGCAATTAAAAAGAACATTACATCCAGGGATAGTGGAGTACTAATCCCTCTGTATAGATCCTATGTACGTCCACATCCTGAATATGCATCTCAATTATGGAACCCTATCAAAAAGGGGGAAAGAAATAGGTTGGAAAAAGTCCAAAGGAAATATATCAAGATAATTAATGGACAAAATGATGAAGGGTATGAAGAGTGACTGCACTCATTACTTCTAATGTCCCTGGAAACACGGCGCATACAGGGTAATGTTCACTTAATGTATGATATCATGCAAGATCCTGTTCTCCTAGCTGAACTGGAAATCAAATTTAAAACAAGAGGGATGGAAACTAGAGGGCACCCACTACAGATAAAAGGAAAAAGATTCAGGTGTGACAAAAAGAAAATACTTCAATACATCACGAGTAGTGAATGCATGGAATTCCCTTCCATTGGACATGGTAGTACGTAGAACTAAGGTGGATTTAAAAAAAAAAGACTGGACAAATACATACTTTCTTTTGGGGTCTTAAGGTATTTTTTTAAATTTGTTATAGGAGCATACATGGGCATGTACATTTTAGCTCTTCACATTCCATAGTATGAACTGTAGTATGGTTCTTACTTCATGACTGGCTAACTTTTTTATAAAAGGTCAAAGTATTTATTTCACATGACCTATTATGTCTAAACCCATGCTAACTTCTATCTGTTAATCCTTTATTAATTATTTAATCCTCTATTCTTTTTTTTTTTGCCATGGTCTGCATTATTTTTCCAACAACTGAGGTTAGACGAATTGGTCTGTAATTACAGGGCTTAGATTTGTCCCCCTTTTTATGAACTGGCACTACAGTTGCCACCTGCCAGTCATCGTAAACCTCCCCTGTAAACAAAGATAGGTTAAACAATGTCACCAGAGGATCTGTAAGCCATTCTCTGATCTACTTTAACATCCTTAGGTTGAGTTTGTCTGGGACTACTGATTTATTGACTTTTATTGTTCCCATTTGTGCTTTGACCTCACTTCTACTAATTTGACTTATCACTATTTGGAGTTTAGCCACATCTTCACTATCTTTGTGGGAATTGTTTACTACTTGCTTCCTGATATTCAGTTTACTAAAGACAGAACAAAAGTAATTATTGAATTCTTCTGCCATATGTCTGGCTCTTTTACTTCTGTAGTCCTTGAGATTAATGGCCCCACAGATCTATCTGATATTTTGTTATTGACATAGACAAAGAATGATTTGTCATTGTCTTTTGTATGAGCTATACAGAATTCTAGTTATTTCCTTTCCTGCCTAATTCTTACTACATTTAAGTTCGGTTTTATAAATGTCCTGTTATTTTCACTGCTGTCATTTTTTACTGCCTTGTAAGCAGATCCCTTTTTATTTATCTGTTTTCTTTTTTTACTTGTAAACCAAGGTGGTACTTTACCCTTTTATATCATATAGTTTCTTGTTAGGTATATATTGTTACTTGAGTTCTAATATCGTATTCTTAATTACCATCTATAGTGAATGTACTAACTGCATGTTTGAGGCTTTATCTGCTTTTATTTATTTGAAAAGGTTTCACCAGGAAAGACAACATGAGCTGTAAGCAACTCATTTCCAGAAGCGTCTTGGGGGAAGGGGGTCACATAACTGGGGAGAGCAAGTAAAAACTTATCCAGGCAATATACAACCAGACTAATATACAGGCTATTATACAGACAAATATACATAAAGTGCAATACACAGTACAATTCATTACAATCCCAGACAACAACTGAAGCATACAGTACATATAGATATTCCATACAGGGCATCAACACCATGAGCACAAACAAATAATAGTAACAAGTAACTAGGTAAGGTACAGACCAGCAGAAGGAGTACACCTTAAAAGTGCTAGGCGAGGCAGGCTGAGTACAGGGGCTGACAAGTGTATAGGTTGCCTATTAGAAGGCAGAAAAGCAATGGAAGAGGTTGGGAGGAAGGGAGAGGGCAGGGGTAGGGGAGGATGGGAAGAGAGACATGCCAAGAGCAACAAGCCTTCAGGATGCTGAGAACCCTGCAAGGGGACAAGGACCTGGCAAAGATGGTAGAAGGGGGGGAAGGGAGCAATGGGGAGGTCAGATGGGGAAGGGGGTTAAAGGGAAGCAGCAACCAAAGGTAAACCTTAAATTTGGGGGGGTAGAGAGGGGATGCTGGGGAAAGGGAGTTTGGTAGGCAGGGAAGTTAAGTGCAGTTGCAACAGTGAACTGGATGCTTCCGGAGGAGGAGCGATAGTGAGTGACAGGAATTAGTGGAGCAAATATCTAGTGGGAGGGAATTCTAGATGCTAGGGTACTTGTACAAGAATGCAGCATGACCAGATGAAGGGCACTGTGGGGGAAGTGCAAAAGTTCTATATGTGGATGCACAGAGGGTATAACGGGGGGGGCTTGATAAGCATGAGGATAGGTATGGAGGTAGAGAACCAAGCCAGAACTTCTCAATTCAATTAGCACTGTGTAACAGGCATCTGGCATTGAGGGAGGGAAAGAAGAGTGAGGTATAAAGATCACAGTGATGAGTAAGTGGAGGGGAGGCAAATACAACGCGACAGAAGGAATTGAAGAGGGTGTCTGCTCTGGAGAGTGTGATTTTGGGGGCAGAGCTGTTCATCAACATTTCTCATTCCTGTAAGGCATTAACAATTGCTTTGAAATTCACCCTCAAATAATTTTTCGCCACAGTGATTCTTTTTATTGTACAAGTCTTTATAGTCATATTAAACAAAATCATATTATAATCACTGTTACTTAAAGGTTCCAGGATTTGAATATTATTAATGTTCACTTCCCTCTCAGTAATAACCAAATCGAGTATATTGTTAATTTTCATTGGTTTGGATACCAATTGAACTAACCCTCTGGTAATCATTGCATCTATGAATAGTTGTCCATTTGCATTTGTTGCTGTTAATTTTTCCCAGTTAATCCCAGGTAAATTGAAATCACCCAGTAGTAATGTTTCACTAAAGAGCAGCTGATGCCTTCAGGATAACTTCAACAAAACATAATATTTAGACACAGTTCAACTTGTATTTTATAGTTTCTCTGTATTTCTCCTCACCATTATTTATTAATGAGGTAATTTGCATGAAAACAGGATATTTGCACCTGAAGACGTTATCTATTCTTGTTTCTCTCTCCCTACCTGCGGTCATAATATGCTGCTTGTGACATCACAGTTCCTCCCATGGCAACAGATTATGATGTCACAACAGAGGATTATGGTTTCAAGTAGGGAGTAAGCTACAGTGGAAGATGAACGCTAAGGGATAAAGATCAGGTAGCCCTGCAAATTTCTTCGTAATGAATAATGGGGAGGAAAAGTCTATTAATATATATGGAATGCAAGCTAAATTGTACCCAAATATTGTGTTTTTCAAAGTTTTCTTTGAGGTGTCAGCAGTTCTTTAAGTTCTACTATATTAGTGATATTATTAGCAAGCTCCTGCTGCTCAGTAGTATTAATATCTGGTGGTCTTTAGCACACCCCAGTAGTAACTTTTCTCATATCTTTCTTTGCCATCTCTACCTACTGTACTTCAAGGTTACTGCCTTCATTTTGTCTATATATTGTTTCTTTAAACTCAATGTTGTTTTTCATATAGACAGCAACTCCCCCAACCTTTCAAGTTTTCATGTTGTTTGACAGTTGGTTATACCCTTTAATGTCCCTGATCCAATCAGTGTGGCTGTTCCACCTTGTTTCAATGATAGTCACCACATCTATATCCTTTTCTGCCATGATACACTCCAGTTGTTTTCTTCACTATATTTAGACTCCCAGCATTACTTAGTAAGATATTCAATCCATATTTCTTTTGTTTTTGTACTGCATCATAATTTCTGACCTCAGTTTCATTACTTAACCCGTCTCCCCTCTTTACTCAGTTTAGAGGCTTGCTAGTTATAGAACTGTAGAAAATCTTGCCCAACAGTTTGCTGCCTTTTCTGCTCAAATTTAATCCATCACTGCAGAACAAATTATTCCTTCCACTAAAGTTCTCCCATGTTCTGATACACCTTATATTAGTCTATAAAGTCCATTTTCTTAACATGTTATTGATTCTTATTCTTTTTTTTTCCTTTTCCAACTTGTTCTCGTCGCAGGTAGGATGTCGGAAAAGACTATTTCACAATTTAGCTTATTTAGTGTTTCTTTTAGGGCTATATACTCCTCCCTAATTTCTTCTTCATTTTGTCTTTCTACGTTGTTGTTTCCTATATGAATCAAGGCTAGTGATTTTGTATTTGTAGGTGTAATTTTATGTCAACGTGCTTTGTATATCATCAATTGTTGTTCCTGAAAAACTGCTAGCAGCAATGTTCTCCTTCTTTCTCTCTGTAGTGTACCTGTCTGTAAATCTTGTTATGGAGCCCCCTAAAATATATATTTGCCTTGGGTTATTCTCTGTATTGTTCTCATCCACTTTATCAGTGTCAGTGGCTCAGTAGGTAGCACACTCACCTCTGAGGCCGGGAGATCAGAGGGCTGTGGGTTCAGTTCCCACATCTGGCACTTGGGTTAATATCCCAGTACTGACACTGTAGTGCAGCATGAGAGGGGTGCTGCACTTCTGAGGTGCCGTCTTTCAGATGAGATATTAAACCGAGGTCCCATCTGCCTGGATTGGTGGTAGTTCAGGTGGATGTTAAAGATCCCATGGCACTTATCGAAAAGAGTAGGGGAGTTTTTATTGAAAATACATCAAAATACATCAAAAGAAACACCAAAAACCAAAAACACGTACATTTTGTTTTATACAACCATAATTATAAAAGAAAATCAACCAACCAATACATCACCATTATAATATTGCTCCCAGTCCCCCTTATTTATATTTAATAAAAATCTGGAATCCTTTCCACCATTTGAATATTTTCCCAGCAGTCCCAAAGTGTTTATCTTTCATATGGACAGATTTCATTGCCTCCATTATAAGTACAAAAAAAATTTCATATGACATAAACTTTTTTTGTAGTACCCACTGGCATCTAGCCTGCCACAAATAATATTTTAGACAACAAAAGAACACAACTAGCGTACCCCAATCATAAGAACCAAAAAGGTGAGGAAAAAAAACAAAAACCAAGGCCTGATAGTCGAGATTTTGTAGCCATGGAATCTGTAGCTTAGCGCTTAAAAAAACCCATAACCCTGAAGCATAGGAACACTTAAATAAAAAATGATCCATAGTTTCCTCCTTCACCTGACACAGCATATATGGACAATATCTTTCGCCAATCATTTTATGCTTAACATTCCCCTTGACATATAACCTTCCACAGACTGACATCCATAGCACCTCCCACATTTGAGAAGGAATCCTATGATAATTAAGTTGTTTAAGAACAAATTCAGTGCAAAAAGAAGGGCAATTAACAAATACAGGTTCACTTGGATACAATTTTCCCAGGAAAAAGAAATATAATCTACCTATTATGTGATCTTTAATACACTGAAAAGAAAGGGACCATTTAAACAACTTTTGAGCACACGGTTTAAAAAACCCTGGGATATATATACTTTTGGGAATCCGTGGGGTAAGAGGTGCCCTCCAAACACCAAAAAAGGATTTAAAGTTATTCATTACCCATAACTGCTGAGTCAATAACGGAAAGGAGGGGTCAAAATTAAAGTTCTGAGCAAGAAAAAGCCCATAAAAAAAACTAAGAGGATCCACCATGCCCAACCCCCCTTTAGAAATAGGGAGATAGGTATAGCAATGTTTAATGGGGTTGCCTACTCCCCAAAGCATTGAAAAAACATGCATACAAACGTGTTTCCAGGGCTAATGGAGGAGGATATACCAAGGCTATATATAACAGCCCAGGAATAATAAATTTTTAATGACAAAATCTTTTTATTTTGGATAACCTCCATCCCTTCCACCTTTGAACCTTTCCTTCTGCCTTTTTCAATGCAATTTCCCAATTATCCACAGGGAGATTTTGAGCTCCAAAAATGACTCCTAAGATTTTACATTGTAAGGAGGAAAACACAATATCAGATACTGTAAACTGATCTTGATCTATAGGCCCTAAAAGCAACCCTCTAGATTTCTTTGTATTCGTTTTTGAGTTAGAAGCCTTCTCATATTTAGCAATACAACTTAGGACAATAGGAATTTGAACCAATGCAGTCAGAAAAATACAAATATCATCCGCATAGGCTTGAACAATCACCATATCTGAAAGCAAATGCCCAGAAATGCCTGGTAGTCCATCCATCTGATCTAACATTTTAAGTAATGGATCCAAAGAAAATGCATATAATAAAGGGCTCAAAGGGCAGCCCTGTTGTACCCCAAAGTTAACTGAAACTGGGAGGGAATACTGACCCTTAATGACAGGATATACTACAACTTTTTTATACATTAATTTAATCCAATAGACAAAATCATAAGGTAAACCATATTTCTTTAATACTATAAATAAATAGGAATGAGATACCCTGCCAAAGGCCTTATTTTGGTCAAGAGACAGGATGCAATGCCAACTGGGAGACCTATTGGAAACTCTATTATTTCCCTAAGAATAGTAAGTGCAGACAAAATTTTCCTATTTCGAATGCCGCAAAACTGAAGAGGATATAACAACTCAGCCGACACTGATCTCAACCTTCTATTTAATATTTGGGATAGTATCTTGAAATCTGAGTTCAAAATGGTTATAGGTCTCCAGTTACATAAAAGAGTTCTATCACCACTCTTAAAAATAAATACCAACAATCCTGCCGAAAACTGCACAGGTAAACAATGAACACCATGTAGAAAGGAAAAAACCTTCTCAAGACAGGGAGCTAAAATCTCACCAAATTGTTTAAAGAAGTCATAAGACAACTCATCCAATCCCGGAGAAACTCCACCCTTTAAGGAAGAAAAAACTTCCAAAATCTCTTGCTGAGATATAGAATCAGCTAATTTATACACTTCCTGACCAAATGGGGGAGATATAGTAAAATCCTGAAAAAACTGGTGAACATCACAACTTTGGATCTTAGGCCCTTCCTCCTGTTCCTTTATATAATCCTGGATAATAGAAAATAAATCATCCTGGGAGGTTTTAAATTCCCCTTCCTTATTTTGTAACACCTCTAATCCTAAAGAGCTCCTTTTGTCCTTAAAGGCGTCAAAGGGTTCCCCTAATGGTGTTCTTTGAGTGCCAAAGGAAAGCTCGGAATGTAAAGTTTGTGCTCTATCGTACTGACAATCCCTCATAGCAGACTTCGTAAGGGAGATTTGGGCAGAAAAATCATCTCTAAAAGTATTAGCCACTGAAAACAGCCCCTGGAGTTTCTTCCTGAGGTTTAAATATCATAAAATTTGGCAGTAACTCATTGTTTCCCATAGTTTTGGAAGAATTTCCTGATATCATCTTTTGTAGCCACCCACCAGTCCCATAAATCCTCATATAAAACCATAACAGATACTCGGGCAGCCAATAGAGAGGATATACCTTTTACGACCCCTGGGTCCTGCAAAACAGAAGTATTTAGTTTCTATCGTGGTTTATTTATGTTTGTGTAGGGGGTCACTAAAGGAAAGAGTGATGAACAAATGGTCAGAGAATTCAGTAATATGAGTTTTATGGACCGGAAAAGATAAATTCCTTGAAAAAAAGATAATCTATGGTAGATATCAAAGACCCCTTTCTAAAGGTGTAATTCAACCCCTTATCCTGATAACTCCTCCATTCCTCAAACCTGCTAAGTTAATAACCCTCTCTAAGGCAATAGTGTCACAATACTTTTTCTTCCCTGCTTTACCCCTACTAAACCCAGAAACTTCACAATTAAAATCTCCCCCCAAAATAATATAACTAGAGGTAGCCAAAAAAGGGGAGAGGGCTCTACACATAGCCACCCTACCCGCCTTTGTCTGTGGCCCATAGACTATTATAAAGCGAAAATCAGCCTGTTTCCATAATCCATCAATGATAAGTAGTCTCCCCGGTATAAGATCCACCAATTTTTTGAGAGTAAAATTAAAAGAACCAAAAAGAATCCCCACACCGTCAGCTCTGTCTAATCCAAAGGACCAATAGGATGGTCCCCAGATCCATTCAGATTTTAAGGACCGACACTGGTCTGAAGTATAGACCCATGTTTCCTGTAAAAAACAAATATCGAGGCCAAACTGATGAAAAAATTAAAAAAGAGCAGTTCTTTTGCAGTTATTCAAAAGACTGCTGCAATTTAGAGATCCAACATTAAGGGGAATCATAAACATTTAGGTTTTCTTCCTCTTTTTTTTCTTCTTCCCTTTATAATCTGTAGAAGAAGTTTTACTCCCATAGGATTGTGATAAGGCGGGGTACCAGTATCCATGTCAGAATCCCCTGTAACAGTATCTAAAATAGCATAAGAATTTTCCATTTCAAAATTAGGAATGTCTACTGAAGTCGGGAGGGATGTTTTTTTTTGGGGAGGGGCCGGGATAAAGGTTTAGAACTTCTAGTAACTCTTTTCTCCGCAGGGTTAGAACTAAGAGGTTTAGTTTTTACAGGATCATGATAACAAACTGGTGGAAACTCTTGAACATTAAGGGGGTCAGGAGGCCCACACCCTGCTTTAGAAATAACAGCAGGTTCAGACCCCAAGACCTCTCTCTTCCTCTACCTCTTCAACCTTTGTGATCTTAGTGTGAAGACCTTTTTTCTGATTTTTAGAAAGGGCTTCATCCTGAGCTTTTTGTATTATTAACTCGGGGCTATTGACAGAGGCATTGTTAGAAGCCGCCCACGGACAGTTCCTGTACCCATGACCTGACTCTCACATAAGTCACATTTTACTAGGTTAGCACACTGAAAATTACCATGTCCAAGTTCTCGATATCTCACATCTGGTGGTGTCACAGGAACTAGAAAGATGTGTCCTATTCCCACATTTATAGCATGCCCGAGGCTGCCCAGCGTAGAAACATACCCCCATCTCTCCCTAAAGAAAGGAATTAGGAATGTGTTTAATTTCATTGTTAACTTGTTGTAGTTTCACCTTATACTTCCAACTACCATTCCAAAATAATTCAGAGTCTAATACTGCCTCAGGGCTACTTAACACCTCGCATTTCTGAGAGAGCCAAAAGGAAATGTCATTAATGTGAACCCCTTCATTTCTGAACATTATAGTCACATATTTGATTAATGATGGAGTAAGGGGGAGTAACGACAAAGGGAGACCATAACGGGGAAAATTTCAGCTGGTTGTATCATTGCCAAAATAAATCCAGCAGAAAGACAGATCTAAAGCTGACGTCATAATTGTCCTCCCCTGAGATATTAATGAAGGCAAACACATCTTTAGGTGAAAACTGCAGAGATTCTTTTAGAAGAAGTTTCCCCACATACACATGGTCAGGCTGATCTACTAATCCCCCTTTATAGCGTATGCGGACAGCGTTTCTTCGAGGAGCTGAGTCTTTACGAGATTGTGTAAAAAGATCTGAGAGAAGAGGTCTAATGGGGGGGTCCACAGAAGGATCGTTGAGAATTATTTCATCCACTATGACATTAGTTCCTACTTTCTCCAGTATAGATGGTAAAGAATCAGTTAATTTATCAGTTCCAGGTTGCAGTATCCGAGGCTCAGATAATTTCTGGAGCGCAGGAGACCACTCTGAGGGGAGAGAAGACAAGGGAGAAACTGACGACCAATCTGGGTCTGGAATCCATGTTCCTGAGGGGTTTAGTTTTCATCCAGAATCTAATAGCGCTTTCTCTGGAGCCCAGTCTTTATTTTCAGTTACATTTTTAGCAGGTAGGGAAAATGCTTGCTGAATTAATTTAGAAGTAGAGATATTCTGAGAGAGTTTATTTTTATTTACAGCCTGCTGTATGTGATTCATAGGCAAGTTCTGATTTGCTGCTGTTAAGGCAGCTCTTTAATTTTTTATTATATCTGGGGAACCCTTATTTCTGTTTGTAAAGGAAAAGGATGTAGCATGCTCTTGGCTAGAGGCATCTGTTTGATATACCGGTTCCTCTTGTAACATACATACAGCATTTTGCAGATTTGACTCTTCCATTATCGAGGAACCGGAGCCAATGGTAAAAAGCTTTGTTTGCTTGTTGCCAGGCAACGCGCTAGCACCGGGAATATTTTGAAAGCTTGAAACTGTAGTACGAGAAGACTGACCTTGCAGTGTTTTAATAGAGGTTCCATAATTTGTAGCTTCACCACCGGGACTCGGCTCTTGGCACTCGCCATAACCAGCGACTATGCTGCCAGCCGAAATTCCTCCGGACAAACTCTTGTTCTGTACAGTTTGTAAGGTTGGTAAGCTTGAAGGGTTCTCATTCACCTGTGTGGTGTCACAGACTGAAGCAACTGCGTCCTCCACAATGACAGGCTTGTCAATCAAAAACAATGTAGGTTCACTCGAAAGGAAACTATCCTCAGCTCCCTTGTTGAAAGTAGAAGATATCGGAGACACTGACAATTCGTGAGGTAAGGAGTTCACTTCTATCATAGATACAGCCATATTTTTATCCATACGATCCTTTGCAACAGCAGCATTATCATGAACAAAAGCAAATGTTCCCGTTTGTACTGCAGGACCGAAAGCCTCTTCATTTTTGAGCCCCAAGGAGGAGGCTCGCTCCCCTGGCTCACATATGTCCTCTCCCTCCAACGAACTCTGCAGAGTGGCCATATCTGGAACAGCAGCCATCTTGGAGTCACCAGCAAAAGGGTCCCCTCTGCTCACAGGAAGCAGAGTAGGGGAATTTCCCCGGTGTCCTGGCCAAATTTCCCTCATTCACTAAAAAAAAATACCACCAACAGCTTAATCTGGTTCAAGGTAAGTTGGAATTCATCTGTATCTCCCTCCCCTGGGTTGTGCCTGAAAATAGGCAGGATTTCTCTAGTGCACTTACCCGGTCAACAAAAACTAAATAAATAAAATAAAATAAAATAATCATTCTCTAATTTGTTACTCTTCTTTAATTATGTTGCCTTTTTTGTCTATTGGGGGCCCACCTGTGATACATTATTTCTCTTAGAAGTTATATGATTGTAAAATGATTTATAATTATCCTTGACCTTATGTGCCAAATGCAGCTCAAATTTCCTTTTGGCTTGTATTACATATTTTCTACTTTCCTGAATTCTGTCTTCATAAGCATTCCATGCTTCCTTTGTAGTTTGTGTTTTTTCCTCTTACATGTTTTTTTCTGCCCTTAATTTTTCTTCTTACCTTTTTATTTAACCTGCCAGTTATTCTGCATTTGTTGCCATATTTCACTTTGTCAGGACTGCATTTCGATACAAGTTCAATTTAACGTCAACCTCAGAGCTTCCCACATCTCATTTTGGTTTTTATTCTTGAACTGGTACTTCCAGTCCCAGTCCTTCAATGCCTGTTTCATCATATCATTATCTGCCCTATTAAAGCATTTGATCTTAGTACTACCTTCTACCTTACAATTCATGCCAGAAATATTAAATGTTATAACATTGTGGCTGCTGCCCTCTAATAGCACAAGTGTCCTGTAATTTACTATCTGATCATCTGGCACACCACTCAGTCCCAGAAACTGATAACTTGATATAGGATATTTGCTTTCATCCTTTTCTTATTGTTATAAGGTATCATTTTAATCATTTTACTTATAGCAGAATAATGTTTTTTTTCATTATTTATGGATGGGCTGTGCTGGGTCTTATTGCAAAATGTGGTGGTGTTTGTAGTGAAACATCACAAACTCACGATACCCAGGCTACAATATTTTTACCAAATGCATACTCTTTAATGTTTGCAGACTGAAGGTCTATTGACATTGGAGTTACTTTTAAAGTAACTGTCACTAGATCTTATTATTATGTATTTCATTTTAATAAGGTAACACATGCTTTAGTACTATGCAGCAGGCATAGGAAGTTGTTTTTGCCTTTTTTAAGGAAGTTTATTTTAATGATGCTGTTCACTTCAGGCAATGTACATCCTATTCGTGGACCCATTGTTAAGCAGAACCATTTCAACCTTCAAGAATTTAGTGAACGGTCGGGCTTGAGGTTTGTGCACCTAAATGTGAGGAGCTTGCTTCCTAAAATTGATTACATCTGCACTTGGGTGCACAACTCTAACCCCAATGCACTTGTATTATCTGAATCATGGCTGAGCAGTAAAATTAAGAATGCTGAAGTTTGTATTGATGGTTGCAATTTATACAGACAGGACCAATCTACTAAAGATGGAGGAGTATTAATCTATATAAAAAATACTTTAACCAGTACTGTGCAATTATCTAAATACATTTCTAAAAAACTGGATATTTCAATTATGAAAACTGACATGTCCCAAAATTTTAATTTTACACTGGCAGCCTGCTATAGACCTCCCTCAGCCCCTCCTGAAGTCCTACAACTATTTATGTATATGCTTGCCCCCTACATATACCAGGAATTATTAATATTGGGTGATCTTAAATGGGATATGTTAAAACCAACTACTCAGTTAATTAAATCAGTTAGCTGCTGTTAATTTAAGTCAGATTTTTGAGAGATCAACCCACCCTAACAAAATTTCTGCTGAAAAGGATTCTTTGCTAGATCTAATTTTGACAATCACTCCTCATAGGTACATCTTTCTGTCTTTGATGCAGATGTCAGTGATCACTGCTATATAGCTTGTATATGTCAACAACTTAAAACACCTAAACCATCATGTACTGTAATAACAAAAAAATTTTCTAAGTTTAATGATCAGACATTTTTATTTTATCTACTTAATGCTAATGGGACATTTGTATATTGCTGCCCAGATATTCATTTTGCACAGACCTATTTCAAAATAATATTTTTTTTATACCGGTTATTAATAAACATGCTCCCCTAACTAAAAAAAGAGTTAGAACCAACCCTGCACCTTGGTTTAATGGATACTTAACGAAATTAATCATTGAAAAAGACCAACTATGGAAAAATGCTAGAAAGTCTAAATTAGATAAGGATTTTCAGATGTATAGAGCAGCTAGAAACAGATGTACAAGGGAAGTTAGATCAGCTAAAAGTAATTTTTACAACCAGCGGTTTCAGTATGCGTCAGGGAATAGTAAGAAAGTTTGGGATAGTGTGTAGCAAATGCAGGGTAAGACTTCTGCAGCTACCTTGCCTAAGATATTACACTACAATGATGTGCAAATTTGTAAGCCTCTTGAACAAGTCCAAACCTTTAATGAATACTTCTTGGAAGCCAGGAGCATGTTTGCTAGACTATATCCTAATCAACCAGTTGATGTCCTGGACAATGATTTTGATTACTGCTGTAATAGACCTTTATTCGCTTTTAAGAAAATTAATGAGCAGGCTGTTCTAGCTGAATTAGATAAGCTGGATATAAAGAAAGGTTCTGGTATTGATAATATAGATCCTATTTTTTATAAGATTGCACCCCTGTCCTGGCAAATACATAGCTTATTTGTTTAATTTCTCATTAAGTACTTCTGAAACACCCATTGACTGGAAATCTGCCTGTATCACACCAATTTTCAAGTGGGGAATGAATCAAATCCTGGTTGTTATTGACCTGTTACCATTTAAACCCCTATTTCAAAGTTATTTGAAAAACTATTGCATGCCCAGTAATCAAGGTACTTGGATAAATACAAAATACTCACTGATTATCAAACCAGTTTTCATAAGGGTCATAATACTACATCAGCTACCTTCAAGGTTGCTGATGATATATATACTGCTTTTGACCATGGAAATTCAGTTCCTGCTCTTTTTTGGACTTGTGGAAAGCTTTCAGTTATGTTAAACATAATATAATGTTGAATAGATTAAAGGCTTCTGGGTTGGGCTTAGGTGCTCTACTCTGGTTCTCCTCATATTTATCATCTAGGCAACAATGTGTAAAAGTGGGTGAGTGCTGCTCTGGCTCTGTGGTGGTTAACAGGGGAGTACCCCAGGGATCAGTACTGGAACCTCTCTTGTTTCTTATTTATGTGAATGATCTACCTGGATCCATTTCAGCTGATTCAAATATTTTGTTGTATGCTGATGATACTATAATTTATACCCAAAATAAAGACCCATCAGTAGCACTAAATATTTTGCAGAAAGGTTTTGATATTATTCAACACTCATTACTTAAATTGCATTTATTATTAAATGTGGGTAAAACCCAGTGGGTTCTATTTTCTAACAGAGTCAGGGAGGAGAACCAGGGCAGTAATGTAAGGGCCTTGGATGGAACCAACCTGAAAAAAGTATTTTCATATAAGTACCTTGGTATTATGCTTGATGAGACTATGAAGTTTGACTTACGTATTCAAATGCTGTCATCTAAATTGAAAACACTTCTATCTTTTTTCTATAGAAATAGGTCATGTTTTAGTCTTGTTATTCATAAACAGCTTGTTAATTCATTGTTCTTGTCCCTAATTGATTATGGGGACTGTATATAAATGAGGACTACAGAAAGTGTTGAATATAGTATTGAGACCACTTGATTCATTATACCATAGTGCTTTGAGATTTGCTACTGTTTCTTCATAGAGTACTCATCATTGCATCCTCTATTCCTCTGTGGGATGGCATTCACTGTCCACCAGGAGGCAGATACACTGGTTAATATTTGTTTATAAATTTGTATAACAAATACATCCTCTATATTTATTAGATATAGTCCAAAAAAAAGGAACAAAGCAACTATTCTTTATGATCTACTGGTTTACCCCAATTTGTACTATCAAGATTTAAATGTAGATATGGCAGTTACAGCCTCGCTGTTGCTATACCCTCATCGTGGGTAGCCATACAAAAAAAACTTCAACTGACTTCACTAATTTCCATATCTCGTTTTAAGCAGGACCTCCTTAAAATTATGACACACGACTGTACCTGCTTCTTCTGAATGTACTATTTTCATTTTGATTTTATATTTGTTCTTATATTATTTGTATACATGTTTGTTACTATTGTCTTTATTGTTATTTTGTGTTTGATGCAATTGTGAAAGAGATCTTGCTTTCAATTTTGCTTTCCAATAAATTGATTGATTGATCTAAGTTCCTTAATACAGGATCTAAGATATGTTCTCCCTTTGTTCCTGAATTAACAGATTCCTCTAGATTTAGCTTGTTAATGGCATTTAAGAAATTGTTTTTCAAAGGTCTTCTGCCTTTCCTGGAGATCCAGTCCATACTGGGCATATTAAAGTCTCCCAGGTCAGGAATCATGGCACACAAACTCAAGAGACTACTGGAAGACTGTCTGTGCTGTATGCTTGGCACCCTTTCTGCTATCAGTAGGGCATTAAATGAACATTCTAAATACTTATTAACTTGACTTGACAGATCCCTATATTTACCTGAAGCTGCCTTTAGCCCAGTAAATGTTGAACAGTTACTGAAGAGGGGAGTTGGCAGTTAACTCTTAGAGAAACAGGAGGACTAGAGTGCTACTAGCCAAAGCCATCCAGGAAGGCCTGTCTGGACTTCCACTACCAATCATCATGAAGAGACTCCGGGGGTTTCCACAACCTGTGTAACTAGAGACTGAATTGTGTGCCTACTGGAAGTGTCAGGATGATATTTTCCTGAGAGACTAAGAGAAAAGGAGATAACTGCATGTGACAGCTGCCAGTTTGTGGGCACCAGAAATAGACTGCTTGAGTACAACTGTTGGAAAGCCTGCATTGAGAGAAAACCTGCATCAATCCAGCAGACACTCTTGGAGATGGCTGGTTAGTACTAATGCCAGGCACTAGCTAACACTCCATACAAGGGTTTTTAAGCCTGGACTTGGGTGTGAGGCATATGACCCCTGCTCCTTACAGTGGTCTGTGCCAGGGGAGTAACTGGCCTTTAAAAAAGTGTATGCACAAGTTAATAATTAAGTAGTGGGCTGGGGGTCTGGGGGCTGCCTAGGCCCTCAGAAAATGTTTGAATTTTGGATGCATTCAGGTGCATTTTGGGGTCAATTGTAAAAGTATCCAGTGCCCTGCTACCATAGCCCTTTTTCATACCAGTCTATCTCATTGCTGGTCCCTGGTGGCTGATGACAGACTGCACATTTTGATTTTGGCATCTACTGGTGAAGCAGGCCTGGCAGATATGTACTTAGATACTATGCACTCATCAATGATGAGTGCATAGAAACCAAGTACTCAAGGCTGTTTAAATGCTTAAGAATGATAATTTAAATAGAATAATAGATAGGTGAGAGTGTATTACTCCCGAGTAATACATTCTCACCTATTTGTTATTTTTTGTAATATAGGGATCCAGTTTTGAAATTGTGCAGCTCTTTGTTTGTGGCATGTTGTGAGGATGGGCATCACTGCTCTGAGGACTCGCTCACTGTGTGTCCACTGCTGCACTGAGGACTCACTCACTTCATATCCAAGAACTGCCCCCGCTGTCTGTCACTGTAGTTGAGTGTGTGTCCGGTGATTAAGTTTTGTGAGGAGCCCTGCCTTTTTGTTGTTTTCATGTTCAGGGAAGTCAGAATCAACCAGATAATTTGTTTACTTAAAACCAAAAAAAGTACTGGGGAAACAGTGAAGACGAGATACTCAGCCGCCATGTTTTTTAAAGTGTTCCTCCCACCCACAGACAGAAAGCAGCCAATTATGAGCCGTAATTTGAAACATGTGGATGCTGCTGTCTGATTGACACTCCGGGAGAGCATGGCAACCATTGAATGGTGTCAGACAGCCTGCACTTGCGTTCTTCAGATTTTGTGATATTAGTATCGTTCAGAGCTTAGAATGATAGTATTACGGGCTCTGAACTATACTATTATCACCTACAGATGATACTGTTATCAGTTTTGCTCTGTGCTATTACCAGGATTTTTTTGAATACTTTTGTGTGGTATTATTTTCATTATCCATATATTACAAAATGTTAATGTTCAGAGCAGTATTTCTGATGCCCTATAGATACATGCCAGGATATTTCTATTTTAGCCGTACACTGCACACTCTTCTTCTTCTCCACTTGTGTTCACAAATCACTGAATTATTTTTTAAAGAGTTTTAAACTAAAATGCATATAATTTTCTTTACTCTGTAACTACTATTGCAGTATATATAGGTATAATTTACTGCAATTACAATTAAAGGGTACAGATAATTAGATGAATATAGTATTCATCTAAATTCTAATCTCCATAGTAAAGTATTTATGAATTTATAATCAATTCTAAGGTAGAGAATCATTATGTAGTATCCCAGTTCCTAACAGTATAAGCAACATTATATCTAGTTCATGTTATAGTGGGAGTCACCAGTTCCAAATAAAATAATGCATGCATGAACTACCATGAACAAACTTTTCTTTCTAATAAATCCCAAATGATGAGCCATGGCCCCTTCCTTCTGGCAAAGGTACCCCCCACACACACACACACTCATCGCCAGAAGTGCCAGAAGACTGTAAAGATGGGGAAAAAGCAACAAGGCACACTTTCTTATTCATTAATTTATTTATTTGGAGGTAGGGAGGTGGGGGGAATAGTGTAATCTAACAAGGTGCAGTAATTGCAAAACAATAACAATTGTGCAAAAAGCATATACCAAATGAAGAGAAATGCAATAAGGTGCATAATGTTAATAAATTTGTGAATGTACAAAACTAATACAAGTACAGAGTAGGAACAATACTGTGAATTGGTGATGGTGGATGGGTGGACGTGTGCACAGTGCAAATGCTGGGAAAGGGAGAGCCATGACTGGAGGGTGGTGGTCAGCTGCTTTTGACATGTTAAGTTATACCAAAATAAAATGAAATTCAGCTACAAACTGAGTAAAATGTACTATACAGCAGCACAGCCATACAGCATATAATTACCTAAATTATACAGTTGAGCTGCATTCCCTTTAAAATCTCGGCTGACATCTGACATCAAGAAACTCAATTAGAAACCATGGAGTGAGAAAAAAGGGAGTAAGAATTGAAAGCAAAAACCTTAAAAGAACTCCACACTCTTTGAAGCAGCTATTGGGGGGGGGGGTTAGTGCAGTGGATTCTGTTGATTTTATTGTTTGTAGGCACCCATCTGCCTGTAATACCCCCTACCTTCTCCCCTTCCCCGTCCCCCTGTAAACTAGGCATTGCCAGGCCCCAGCACCACAGGTCACAGTGGCTAGCATCATCTCACCGGTGGACCTGAGGAGACACAGGATCAAGCAATTGCATGAGCACAGTATCAGTGGAGTTTGCCCTTCTGCAGGGTTATGCTTCTGTTGTTGAAATGGCACCTGGTGTCAGGAGTCTTCATGCCCTTCCACCAATTGGTTCTTGCTACAGACAAGGCTGGGCACATGGGGGTGGGACTAGGACTAAATATATACTTGTGTGGATGACTGTTTGTTTTTGACTACTTAGGCTAAGAGTTAGAATACCCATGTTCATTAGTATTTATTTTACATAAAAGTATTCAAAAAGGGCATGAATACCTAAGGGATAACACATGACAGCGTGTATGGTTATAAGGGAATAATGAATGTCTCGGGTGGTTGTTAGGCACAAGGTATAGCCAAGTGTGGAAACCACTCAAGAAAGTGCATTATTTCTCTTACCATGGCACACCCTGGAGTGTCTTAGCCTGCTTATAAAATGGGGTTTTATTTGTTAAAAAACATATAGTTCAGGTGAGGTGTGCATTTGTCAGAAAATAATCAATGATCATGTGACAACATGCGACCCGTGAGGTTACAGGATTTTCATGGCACATTTTATAAATATGATTCAGAGGCAAAATCAGACCAATTAGCCCCACAAGACCATCCTCCATTTTACACCAGTCACAGTGGCAATGATACACTGAATGGTAGCTGTGTACTATTAAAGTACAGTGCCACCAAGTAGAATATATACCTGAAAGGTATAAAAAAATATACAAAAGATTGTGCACTCAAATGGTGTTCAAGAATGTTTTCACTAACTACATTCTTTGAAAAATGTAATCAGTGCTTTGCCAAGAAAGTCTCATATAGAGTCAAGGTGCTTTATATGGGACTTGCCTAACAATCCCACCGATGTAGTTTTGCACATAATAAAATAAGTGAAAACCTTTTTCAACAGCTTTCAAGTGCACCATCTTCTGTATCTGTTTTCAACAGTTATAACACAAGAGATCAGCTCCCTCATCTAGTCATCTAAGTTAGTCTCAAACAAATATAGTTTATTTATTTATTTTATTACTTTATTCAACTTTGTTGATCGGATAAGTACACTGGCAGTAGAAGCCTTTTTCAGGCACGACCCAGGTGCAAATGCACAGATAAAAGATACAGACATCGCTATAGAAATTCAGCAAGTAAAAGCAATATTTGCATGGTACAATAGCAAAATATCATATACAGTATGGGAAGAAGTAACAATATATACAGGGGAATATTCACATGATTTAAATTATATAAAGGACATGAGGGTGAGACAAAATGTTGGAATGTGGTTGTGTTTTAGGAAGAATAGAAAGAATACAAGTAGTACGGAGTAACAGGGTGGGGTAGGGTGGAGTTAGAAAGAGGTTAGTAGAAACACTGGCATGTGACAGAGGAGGAGCAATGGGATTTCAGAAGATTTGAAAAGGCAAGGGTAGAAGTATTTTTTTCTAATGGGAGGAGGTACTGAGTTCCATATTGAGGCAGCACAGAAGGTACGAAATCGTGGGACAACAATGCTATTATGGGAGGAAGATCGGGAGGAGGGAAGATTGACAAGAGGGATTTGCCTGGCTAGGTATGGAGGGCTGCCAGTGTGCAGAGTTTTGTTGATGAGGGAGGCAAGAGCAAGGTTTGCTCTGAGTTCAGGAGGAAGCCAATTGAGGTTGTTTAGCACTGCGCAATGGTGAGTACTGCAGTTGCTGCCAGAGGCAAATTCATCTATATTGTAACAGAAAGTATGCTTTTTATGTAGAGTTGATTTACCAGCAGTGTTGATGACTGCCAAACCATACTCAAGCATGGGAAGGAGATTAGCCTGAGTGATTTTGACCTTGGTGTCAGGAGTCAAGACGTGGTGGACTCTGTAGAGTGATCCTAATTTTTTGTGAACTGAGGAAATAGTGTGTTGGAGATGAATTTCAAAAGAGATGGAGGGGCTGAGGTGTATTCTGAGGTACTTAAAGGAGATGGTCTTATTGAAAGGGGAGCCATTACCAATGTTGACACTAAACAGAGGGGATCATTTGGAAAGGTTCTGCTTGGATCCAGCCAACGTGGACTGAGTTTTGGGTAGATTTAAAACCATTTCTTCTTGAGAGAGCTAGACTTGCAATTTGGTGAATGAGTTGCAGAAAGAGTTATTGTTGGAGGCAAAATTATCACTATGGGTATAGAGGATGGCATCATCGGCATAGAGAAGTGTTTGTACTGGTTTGCAAATAGTTGGGAAATCATTAATGAAAATTGACAACAAGAGGGGTCCTAGGATGGAGCCTTGGAGGACTCCACTAGAGATGAAATTTATGCCCAAAATGCTATTTCCTATTTTGATAGCTTGCTGGCGATGGTGCAGATAATCATTGAACCATGCTGTGGCAGGGGCCCTGAGGTCAAGTGCTTGGAGTTTTGAGGTGAGTAATTTATGGTCGACATGTCAAAGCTTTAGTCAGGTCAATGAACACAGCACCCATGATGTGACCTGTGTCCATAGCCCTATAGATAATGTCAGTGAACGTTATTAGGGCAGTGTCTGTACTGTGACCCTTTTGGAAGTTGTGTTTTTCTGGGCAGATGAGGTCATGCGTCTGTATGTGTTCAGTGAGCTGGTGGCGAACGGTTTTCTCTTGCAGTTTGGCTAGGGCTGAGAGAATTGAGATTGGGTGGTAGTTGTTAAGGGAGGTAATTTTCCCTTTCTTGTGCAGGCGGATGACTGTGGAGGTTTTCCAGAGGTACATACCTTACCTGGTTACCAAAGACTAAAAAATTAAAAAATAAAAAAAACATAAGGAGAAGGATAGATTGAAGATTTTTGAGATGGAAATTGCAATTTTCATTCCTCCAGGTTCTTTACTGCTTTACTAAAATCTCAAATCTTAACTCAGTAGGGGAAGCAGTGTAGGCCAGTGTACAGTGACCCTGACTCTAGTACCTCATTTGGAAGGCTATTACACTTCCCCACTACTTTGTGTGAAGCAATGCTTCCTCTGTTCATTTTGGTATTTTATGTATTTATTTTTTAAGTTTTGTGCCCAGGATTTCCCAGCTAAGATATCGTTTCCCATTACCAGTGGGGTAAGAATTAACCATTTGACCAGCTGGGGACGGACTGGAACATGAGGGCGGTCATGTGATTTGCACAGTGAGCTAGTGACAGTGGCAGGATTCGAAACTGGGGAATTATCTGGTTTTGCAGGTCTGTGGTCTAACCACTGGCCTACACTGCTTGCCATACTGAGTCAAGATTTGAGATTTCAGTAAAGCAGTAAGATCCTGGAGGAATGAACCCCAGTCAATTGTTTCATACAGAAGAACCCAGGGGAGATGGATAGCCAAGCTCCCTTGCTGGGGGCAGATTGCAACATCTGAGTCAGCTAAAACACACTGACAGTGCAATGTTTCTGAGGAGGGGCAGAGGAGGAAGTCCTGAAATCCATTCCAGCAATCTGCTACCTCTTAAAAATATAGTTTGTTGTCTTTTTGTTCTCTTTCTGGCAGCTCTTCGGCCCAGGCTGCCTTTCCCCTAGATTCCACCAGGGGTCAGGCAGGCACTGGGATCTTGCCCACAATCCCACCCGGAGGAGGAGAGCAGTCCTATGGTTGTTAGATCCTCCTCTGAGGCTCACTTCTGCTCCGCTGTGCTGGCAAGCTGGCTTATATTGTATTTTAACCTAAAGCCAACTAGTGTCACAACAGAGTGGACACATGCCAAATGGTTAATCACTAAAGTTGCTAAAGTCTTCAAACCCATTACTACTTAATGGTTACATGCAGCATATATTAATAACCCTGGCTATGTTCCTACTTGGACGGTCACACAAAGAACATATATTTCAAACAGCAACTGGTCTTGTGCTTATCATTGATG
Organism: Neoceratodus forsteri; assembly: GCA_016271365.2. Classification (NCBI taxonomy): domain Eukaryota; kingdom Metazoa; phylum Chordata; order Ceratodontiformes; family Ceratodontidae; genus Neoceratodus; species Neoceratodus forsteri. The sequence continues at coordinate 799,539,869 of CM028132.1, read as the reverse complement.
TGGTGATGCCACACCCACAGGAACTACTAACTGTATCAGGAGAAAACAGTTGTCGGAACATTATTAATACTGAAACCTGAGCACAAATGTACCCTCTCCCAAAATAATTTCACCTAAGTAAAATAGATAGCATTTGAACAGAGTATAAACTATATTTCAACCATCAATATGAGCTAAAACACATTACTAACCTCTCCAGATCACTGAAGCAGATACTGGGACTGTGAGCAAGCAAAACCTTTTTTATTCTTTGGTAACCAGGTAAGGCCTGTTAGGCACAAGTGCCTGTTTTCAGGGGAGACCTGGGAGCATTGGGGTGATTAAGTGACTTTCTCAGAGTCACACAGTATGCAAGTGGAGGTTATGGAAATCAAACCCAGGTCTGCTGGATGTACCAAGTTCATTAAAAGCTTGTTACTCTAACCTCCAGGCTATATTATACTGCCAGCCTAACTATATATGTCCAGCTGCTCCAAAGCTCTTGTCTTTCCTGGCTCTCTAGCAATAAAAAAAAAAAAAAAAAAAAAATGTACTTTGTTCCCTGTAGCCACTAATGGAGACCAGCCAAGTGAATGCAGGGTCGGTGACTCAAGAGTACTGTGGCAGCAGCCAGTAAACTGTAATGCACACTACTAGTCCAGCACTCCACATAGACTAATCTCAAAGATTGGCTGTAATAAATCTGTTGCCCTTTAAGTTGGAGATCAGCACCTACTGCCACAGAACACACTTCTTGCAATTATATCATAGGGTTGAAATGTTAATGCGCAAACAGCCTGAATTTTTTTGTTCAATTTAACCCCTTCATACCAGAATTAAATAGAAGTAAATGCAAACTGAACTTCAAAAGTGGCTCTTTCTTGGGTGTGATGAGGGGGTTAATTTTTTTTAACTACAAATAAAAAAATTACAGACAGTGACATTTTTATGTACATAAGTTCGTATGGAAAGTATGCATGGTTACACCATGACTCAGGCCCCTAGAATCTCTTGTGACACTGAGATTTTTGCGCAGAACTTGCAATCTACCTCAGAACTTCTGCGGTGCCGCAGAATTCACTCTTCTTGGTGATTTTTTATTAATATTTCTGTTTATACATAGAATCTGGTTCCCTTCCTCTCTTTTTATATCCAAAACCCCCTATATGTTCAGAATGTGATGTTATCATTGCTATAACATCATACATTAGCTAATGAAATGTCTGCATTCTGCAACAGAAATGAACAGTCACTTATCTACCACAGCTCCCACTGCCAGAGACCGTGGCACAGCACATCATGAATGGTGATATTTGCTCAACCTGCACTACAGCCTAATACAATTTTCAGTCTTACATTGTTGCACTAGGGCCAACTTAAACAAAACCTTGTCGATAGCACAGACCTGTTAAGTCCATACCTCACTTTGTACAAAACATATTTGTGCCTTTAAGGTATAGAGTCGCTATCTGAAATGAATAACTGGCAAAATTAATTTAATTGTCTAAATTTTTTAAGAAAAATAAAGTAATTATGCCCAGAAAAGTGAAATATAATAATGTGTAGACCTGTTGAAAGAATAGACCTGTTAAATAAATAATTGCACTGTATGCATTTTTGCCAGGGTTATTGATTACATATTGTCATTGGTTGATAGAATCACCTAAAAGTTATTGAGAAATATTGTGTGCAGGGACAACTGTTGGGCCAGAGGGTAGTATGCTGTGTTTCTATGCCGGCAACTCAGGTTCGGAGATTAGCTCTTGGAGCTGACTGCGCGCAGCACAAGGATTGGTGGAACACATCACTGCTCGGAGCATGGGAAGGTATGGTGCAGTGTTCTGTCACATGGTGGACACATTGTGAAGGGCCAGAGAGCTGTATCTCACAATTGGTTCACATGCATGTCATAGCCTGATGGTGTTAAGCAGTGTGTCAAGGGAAAGCAGGTTGACATGAAAAATGAGTTTTGCAATAAATCCTCTATTCCATTTCCAATGGGACCTGTATGAATGAGGATGCAAGTTCATGGAAATTAAAAAAAATATATATGTATATGTATATATAAAGTGTATATATATATATATATATATACACACACACACATATACACACACAGTATCTATGTCTCTCTCACCAGACACACACACACACACACACACACACACACACACACATTTGTATGCATGTTACAGATTGCATATAAATATATAAGTGATACACAGTGGGAACCTCATGAGTGGTGTAGAAAGCATATACAAATATATAAGTGATAGACAGTGGAAACCTCATTAGTGGGATAGATAGCATGCACATAGAAATACCTTATTTATCACATAAGATCCCCTCTGAAGATGTCATTTATGCAACAGGCTAGGACCTTAAGGGAGAGACATTTGTTTTGCTTTTTAGGCATAACATTATTTTTATATGTCTGTTATTTTTTGAACTAGTGTTACTGTGCTTTCCACCATCCTGACTGCTATAACCACTGCCATGAAAGTGAAGTCAGGATGACAAGCTGACACTGTGATGTAGTGGTTTGTTAGTGCTGCAGAACTTCCTCAGAAATTACAAACCACCGCCGCAGAAGTTCTGCGGCAAATGGTAGTCTTGCTGCAGAACTTGGTCCCACTGTGCCACAGAAAAGTAGGGGCTCTGACCATGACAGCTGTGGAGGAGGAAGAAAGAAGAACCTGAAAAGTCAAAAAGACTGTGGATGCCAGGAGCCTGAGCTACATCCAGAGGCACCTGAGATCAGAAGCATCTTCGAGTTGCCCCCCCAACTGCAACAACTGAACCATCAACCTGAGGGGAACTGCATCTGTAGAGGAAAAAGAGAAGGAGCCCAGTTGACAGGGAAGTGGTACAACAGAACAATGAGTACTCTCAGGGCTTGCCCTGCAACTTGGTAAGTTTGTACAGAGTTGCCACCAAATATACAGATCTGGCCAATGGATCAGAAGTTACAAATACCTCATCTGGAGGTTCTGACATTTAAGAAATTGCATGGCCTGTAGGGTTTGTCGTTGAACTGCTCTAGTTATTCAAACTGCACCACTGCTGGCCAAGCAGCTGCAATGTCACTGGACCTGCAACATTCCTATGGCTGGGTACCCAGTAAAGCACCAGGAGCTTCCTTTAAAGTTTATGGGTTTAAAATTGGTACCAGTAGGTAATGCCCCAGTACAGGTAGGCTGGTAATGCAAAAGGGGTGCAGTTTTATCTGCTACTGCATTGTCTTGCCTGATGAGGCATGGGCACTGTTACTGTTTCAAAGTATTTTACTAGCCGAGCCTTGTCAGGCACTTAATTTCAGCCCTGCCACAAGAGTTCATGAGCTCGGTTTACAGCATTCCCACATCCCTTGTGAATATCTCTCAATAAATATTTTGTTGATATTTTACATTTTGTCTCATGAGCATATTGTTAGTGTAAGTCACTAATTACAGTTTTGTTACATTTAAGGTTGCACTGTGATCTTGCATGTGTAAGGAGGCACTGTGGGTAGGTGGGTAGGTACTGCATCACAGAGAGTTGTACCACTGTGACACCAGGCCCACTTAAGTTTTACTCTGAGTGGAGGCACCATAATAAACTTAAAAGATCTGGGAATGAACCTCCCAAACATCAGGCCCCTCAACCTTGTTTGAACCCACAAGGCAGGGGTAGTAATCGCAACATCCACGGTGACCCAGTTGAACATATACAAGATCCACTTCAACCATTTAGATGTAAATCTATTGTTTTGTTGATTGACGTAAAAGGTCAGCTGTTCCATTATGTATATTTCCAGTACCACATCTACACAATTTTGCATGGTTGGAGGCTCTGGGTCCAACCAGTGGCATGTTATTGCCTCCTGTGCCACCACCAGTAGCACACGTCATAGATAGATGGCATCTTTTCTACTCAGTCCATCTGAGAAAATCTCTAATATGGCATGTGTCATGGTCAGTGGGGCATCCAGATCAAATATGTCTGCAAGGGGCCACTTCCACCTCCACCCAAAACTCTCATACCCTTAGGCAGGCCCAAAAGATATGGGAATGATGTGTCCTAGCTTCCATGCAGAGGCTCCAGCAAACCATTGTGATACTCGTACCCCATTTTTCCTGTATTAAGGGGGGCAAAAAAGTTATCTGTATTTATGCCATAACAGGCAACTTGTTGTCTTAAATGAGGACTGGAAAACTGCGGCCCAATCTTTGTAGAAGCTATATCATTTTCTTGCTCCCACATCAATTCTAATTTCCTGGCTTGATAAGCATCTAACTTTTTGAATGCTTTTGTAAGATTGAGACCTGACCACTATAAATGATGACTCCCAGGATATTCTGTATGATATTGTTCAAGTGCCCTACCTGTGTCTGTGATAACAGTTACCTATATTGTGTCTGTATATATACTGTTGCTGGGAGTAATAGAAAAAAAATCCAAATTATTCAGATTTAACAATTGCTTAAGGATGGAAAAATCCATCATTATCACTTGGGTTAAGAGCTGGATTTGGGGACAAACTTCTTTCTGGACCCAACATTTGAACCCTGGGGTCTATGGTTGACAGCAGGAAAGATGGATCCTTTGTGAGCCACCAAAATGGCCAAAGGTGAGGGCCCAGTTTCACTCTCTCTCACACCATATATCCCAGCTCAAATGTGTTCCTAACCATGATTAGGTAGCTTTCTTAATTGTCACATCTAAACCTTCCATTCATAACCCTGAAGCCAGGGTCTCCCTCCCTTCTTTGATCTGCTCTATCCATTTCCAAGTGGCCCAGTAGGTCAACACTGACCACAGTACTAAAGCATGCATATGCACTGCTTAATAATACAATTCTAGATCAGGGATTGCCCTCCCTCACAATGACTTGCAGTAAGTTATGCTGTATCTGAGGGTGTCTACCTGCCCAAAAATATTTAGAAAAAGGACTTTTGTCATTATAAAAACAGTTTCTTAGATGTAAGCCCCCTCTATGGGAGGGGCTTATGTTCACTATTAGGGGCCCCACTTTTTGTGCCTTCTCCTCCAGTTTATGGGTTTTGTTGGTGTTTTGGGGAAGGCACCTTTTGGGCTATACTTTGAGACTGCCACTAGGGGCAGACTTTTTAGCCTTTAAAAGCTGGGAGCATGGGTAGCCTTGGGGAGATAGGTGGCTGGCTGGGAGATGGCAGGACAGGCAGGCAGGATGGAGCTCGTCAGTTCAGGTTTGGGGCCAGTAAGTCCAAGGTAGTGCCAGGAGCTAGTCGACACGGCGACAGTAACAGGAGGTGTGGGGGAAGGGCATTAGTTAGCCTGCTAGTGTTGTGTGGGATAGATGGGGCTCCAGGGAGAAAGGGGTGGTGAGAGTGCCCTAGGAGGTAGCTTGGTGGGGTCCCAGGCCCATGGGAAGTAGGCCTGGACTGCCAGGGCTGAAGGTTTTGTGGCAGGATTTCTCCAGGGGGAGGGGTGGTGGCAGCTCCCCTCCCAGTTCCTGGTGTGGCAGGATGGTCCAGGCCTGGTTAAAGGGGTGCTGGAGGCTTCTCACCCACTATGGTGCCTGCTTGGAGGGGCAGGCTTCGGGGTGCCCATCACAAGCTGTTCGGGAGGGCTGCAGGTCAGTTGGGACAGGCCTTGGGAAGCCCTCCAAACTCGATAGTTTAAAGCAAGCACAGGATGAAAGGTCTGTGGGGACGCAGGCCAGAAGTAGTTTGAGGTTGCTCCCCCCACCCTTGTTTAGATGAGGAAAGGAGACCGGGTGTGACTTCGACCACAATTTAATGGGATTCTGGCACCCATAAGGATTTGAAAGGACTGGTCAGGGAAGAAAAATTCCTGAGTCCCTTGGCACAGGACCAGGCAGAAGAAGCAGCTCGCTTCTCCTTCTGGTGTAAGACTGACCAGGGAAGAATGGTGAAGAACAAGTAAAATCAGAGATGAACTTACCAGTGCCAGATGGTAGGTTGGGCTCTACGGTCCAGTGAAGGTCCTAGGGAGGTCTCAGGTAATAACAGTTACTGAGGTTTCATCAGCTGCCTGGAGTGAAATGCTGCCTAGTACATCTGTTCTCTCAGTCTTGTGCCCCCTGGTTCTGTAAATAGTTTGTGCTCCATGGAGCTGGATGCCTGATAAGTTTTAAGCAAGCAATGAGAAACCCTGGGTCCTGTCAGAAATCATTGGGACTTCAGATGTAATAAATTAGTTTGTTGCTTATTCCTGAGTGTGCAATAGTGTTTTTAAAGATTATTAGATAGATGAATTCAAGAGAACTTAATAAATTTCTAACCAGATTTCTTTGGGGGGAGTTTGAAGTTTACAGCCCCTATGATGTCGGTGCTTCCTGGGCCAGGATGCTGGTGGGGGACTCCGAAAGAAGAAAAAGAAAAAAGAAGGTCTCTGATTCCATCAAGAGGTATCCAGAGGAGTGGTGAGGAGTAGCTGTTTCCATTATGCTGCAATAAGACCCAGGTCATGGTAAGACAACACCATTTTATTCTCCATGGTAGTTTGATGTTCTGGTCTGGGTCTCTTTGGGTAGGCCCCCCTTCCCTTCTTGCAACATCGGTAGCCCCTAGACAAATGGGAGGGTGGGGTGGCTACACATGAGAGCTTTTCCAGGATGTTTTTGGGGACCCCTCGCACCCACAGTGCCCCGTGTCCTGGAATGGAGGGCTGGCAGGTCCGGCCCAGGCTGGATAGGCTATGTGGCACACTTAAATTTCCATCCTGGGTGTGGTGGTTCAGGTGGAAGGCCACAAACCTGCTCTCAAGTGCAAGCTCGCATAGTTTGTCAGTCATGTGATCCCAGCCTGGCGTCTGATTGGCTGGAGGGTGAGCTCAGGGGAAAAACAGTGAAGGAGGCATCACCATTTTGGAGAGAGCAGGAGCGAGTAGAACAAGGAGGACTGAGCTGAGACATCTAAGCATAGGGGAGTTTTGGAATTAAGAACTATCTGAATCCACTGACCCTGGAAGATTTCTTGAGCCTGGCAGGTATGAATCCATTGTCACAGATGGCTGGGTGGGGTTTGGAGCCGAACATGTGCCTCCCACTGAGGAACCCATGTCTATGGTTCCTTCATCATTACTGTCCTGGTTATGGAACACTGCAGGAAAAGAGCAGGCAGAGGAGCGATGTGTTAGATGTGGCTACAAAGGAGAGGGAATAGCCTGTCTACCAGTGTACAGCCTGTGCTCGAGCTCAGCCCCTGTAGGCATGACCGGGCCCCTTCAGTTTTTCATTGGTTGTATCCCTTTAGCATATCAGAAGGCCCATCCTCGATATGGTCACAAAGAAGCCTGGTACCTAGTGCTGTGGCACGGCTTTCATCAGAGAAGCAGACCTCAGAGCTGTACCGGGACATAATGTCGTACACTTAATAGCGTACGGCATTATGCGCGAACCCCGGACCTTAGCTCTCCGTGTTGGCCCCCGGAGTTAGAATCTTAGTGGGGGGATCCATGGCACAGCCCCCTGTATTGGTGGGGGTACAGCCCCCCAGATCGATAGAAATAAATAAATCGCACGCATTAAGTCGTACGGCATTCTGCCATGCGACATTTTGACCCCGTGCCCCTCAGAGCAGGTGAAAAAGGCAGAGCCAGTGAGAGGGCCCTCCCCTGATGTGATTATCAAAGCAGAAGAGGTACAGGAGGGGGGTGCAGCTGCAGCAGAAGAGAAGAGGGGTGAGGACAGACATAGCCATCTGCCCAGTTCCTCCTCGCTGGCTGCCTCTACTCCCCATGGCAGAGGGAGGGGCAGAGGCCTTAGACCACCAACGGGCAAATCCCCAGGCCCAGAGAACACCACCAAGGCTTCTGTCTGGAGGTAGCCTTCCAGCTATAAAGTCACAGTCGGCCTCTCCAGAGCAAGTGCAACGTTAAAGCTGCTGCTGCTGATCTGGGGTCACCAGAAAGGAAGGAGAGGAAGCCTGGTAAAGGGTTGTTGGCTGACGATGAGAACTTTGATGAAGGCAGGTTTCTTGGCAAAAAGTTTCAACTAAATTATTATGACATCTTTCGGGTCATACCTAAGCCTTTTCACCACCCGGTGATTACAGCTAATGATAGAGCCCCCCCCCCTCACATCCCAGAGTGCTCGCATGCCCTACGGAGCAGGATGGATAGACTCAACAGGGAGGACCCTCTAAATTCTGAGAACAGGATGGGAGTATGGCTGGAAAAAGGAAAAGCCCACAGGACTAGCATAAGGGATCTGCCAGAATGGAGCCAGATGGAATGATGGGTGCGGCACAGATTGAGGCTGGAGTATGAGAGCCTGGACTACCCTTACCTGTCAGAGAGACAGTGGGACATTGTCGAGAAAATGAGAGAAGACTGGATCTACCATGAACAGCTAGAGATGATCAAACATCACCCTGGAAGCAGTGGTCGCCCATCCCAGGAATTGTTCCAAAAGGCCAAAGCTATGTGCCACACTGTCCCCTAGGCCGAGTTACCTTTATTTAAACATTTCGCCTTGGTGAAAGACTTGGCTGGATGTTGTACTAAGTACTTTATAATTATTAAAGACTCTTTTGGAAACCTTACTACTAGGCCAGACCCTGAATTCTATTTTCCACCAGGAGGAGGACCCCTTACTTAAAGCGCCCTTTAAAGAACTCTGACTGTGCCAGGTGTTGCTCCCGGAGCAGGTTACTAACCTCCAGGATTAAACTGAATTTAAGAGAACTGCTGATGGATTAGAATGATGTTTCTACCTCAAAAGATTGTACTTTTTGGACAATAGTTTTATATTTTGTAAATGCGTTTGCAAAATTTAATCATTCAAGTGTGTGCATGAGTGAGTGAGTGCGTGAGTGGTTCTAAGTGTGAGTAGAGTGATTATGGTTTGAAACATTTATATAAATGTCTATCTAGTTGGTGATTTTGGTTATTCTAATCAATTTTAGAGTCCTAGCAATGATAAGTTAACCTAGTAGAGAGTGATATATTATGCTGATATCGTTCATATTTCTTAGGCAGTGTCTAAATGTTTGATCCACTGGCACAGAGAAAGAAAAACAAATATTCCTCTTTTGTTTTGTTTTTTTGGGTATGGTAGCAGGTAAGCAGGGATTCCCGTCTATTATTTCTTTGAAAGGGGGTCCCACCATAGGTGACTTTGGCTGGTGCTGGCTTCCACTGCGACTGCTCATACCGGGAGGGGGGCTGGAAGCGAGTTGGAGGAGCTGGTGAGGTCTTTGCCATCATTCCCCAGGGGAATGATTCCTTTGGTTGGGGGAAGAGTGTAAGTCCCCTCTACGAGAGAGGCTTACATTCACCATTAGAGGCACTTTTTCGTGCCTTCCCCCTCCAGTTTATGGGTTTTGTAGGTGTTTTGGGGAAGGCATCTTTTGGGCTATACTTTGAGACTGCCACTAGGTTAGGCTTTTTAGCCTTTAAAAGCTGGGAGAGCAGGTAGCCTGGGGTGAGATAGAAGGCAGGCTTGGAGATGGCAGGACAGGCAGGCAGGAAGGAGCTTGTTGGTCCAGGTTTGGGGCCATATTCCGGGGGGATCCCCCCCCAGTAAGTACAAGGTAGTGCAAGGTGACATGCCACCGGTATTGGGAGGTGCGGGTGAAGGGCATTAGTTAGCCTGCCAACATTATGTGGGGAAGATGGGACTCCAGGGAGAAAGGGGTGGTGAGAGTGCCCTAGAAGGTAACTTGGTGGGGTCTCAGGCCCAGGGGAAGTAGGCCTGGACTGCCAGGGCTGGAGGTTTTGTGGCAGGATTCCCCAAGGGGGAAGGGTGGTGGCAGCTCCCCTCCCAGTTCCTGGTGTGGCAGGGTGTTCCAGGCTTCGTTAAAGGGGTACCGGAAGCTTCTCACCCACTATGGCATATGCTTGGAGGGGCAGGCATTGGTGGCCAATCATAAGCTGTTTGGGTGGGCCGCAGGTCAGTTGGGACAAGCCTTGGGAAGTCATCCAGACCTGGTAGCTTAAAGCAAGCACAGGATGAAAGATGTGTGTGGGGAGGTAGGCCAGAAGTAGTTTGAGGTCCGCCCCCCCGGTTAGATGAGGAAAGAAGACCAGGTATGACTTTGATCATGGTTTAATGGGAGTCCAGCACCCTTAAGGATTTGGAAGGGCTGGCCAGGGAAGGAAAATTGGAGGGGCAGGCCTCGGGGTGCTGATCACAAGCCCCTTGGCATGGGACCAGGTGGGAGAAGCAGCTCGCTTCTCCAACAGGTGGAAGACTAACCAGGGGAAGAGTGGTGTAGAACAAGTGAGCAGTACATCTGTTTTCTCAGTCTTGTGCCCACTGGCTCTGTAAATAGTTTGTGCTCCATGGAGCTGGATGGCTGATAAGTTTTAAGCAAGCAATGAGAACCCCTGGGTCCTGGCAGAAATCATTGGGACCACAAATGTAATAAATTGGTTTGTTGCTTATTCCTGAGTGCAATAGTGTTTTTAAAGATTATTAGATAGATGAATTCAAGAGAACTTAATAAATTTCTAACCAGATTTCTTTGGGGGGAGTTTGAAGTTTACAGCCCCTATGATGTCAGTGCTTCCTGGGCTAGGATGCTGGTGGGGGACTCCAAAAGAAGAAAGAGAAAAGAGGAGGTCTCTGGTTCCATCAAGCCACATCCAGAGGAGTGGTGAGGAGTAGTGGTTTCCATTATGCTGCAGTAGGACCCAGGTCATGGTAAGACAACACCATTTTATTCTCCATGCTAGGTTGATGTTCTGGTCTGGGTTTCTTTGGGTAGGCCCCCTTCCATTCTTGCAACATTGGGAGCCCCTAGACAAATGGGAGGGTGGGGTGGGGTGGCTACATAAAGATCACCTCTGAGACACACTGAAAATGTATAAATATCAGGGCAACAGATGTATTATAAAGAAACCAATTCTGGAGTATAAGGGGACATTTATCGGGGTGCAGACTTACTTGGGGTTGTCAACCCTAAAACCCATCCCATTAGGTGTGCATGTTTCTGGAGTATATTGAATGGAGTGCGCTATAGGGTTGACAACCCCAAGGAAGACTGCATCCCTGATTTATTTTATGGTTGAGATGGGGTTTTAGGTTTGGAAAACCTAAAGGCATATTTCCCTAGTTTTGTTACTTTAGCATGAACCATAAATATTGCATTAATGGAGTTTTTTGTGAAGAATTTCTTACTTTTTGAGACAGTGTAATCATATCCTTGTTTGCCTGTGGGAGGGCCCTGTGCTCCCATCCCTTCATAGATGCATATATGTATGTTGATGTGAAACTGCAGGTCCCCACATTTAATTTGTAAGGCAGCCATAACAAAATTACTAGCATGCCCTTTTTATTACCCCACCTCATGAACCAGGTACTACAATTGTCATATCACCGCCAAAATGTAATTCCACGCCACCACAATGTCATTCTGCACCAGAGTTGCAAAAAATACATTTTGGTCAAGATTTGAAAAATGACAGCTGTCACATTCATGAGGTGATGTAAAGAAATGGCTATGCTGAAATTTTGGGGTGCAAATATTGAAACTTACAAAAGGTATGAGCGAGAGTAGTGAAGTGTCAACATATGTGCATAACTTTGCCATTTTTACATATTTTGACCCAAATTTTCAACATAGCCTATTTAAGACTCCATATCCTGAACAAGGGCAGTGATAATTTTCAAATCCTACCCGACAGGTGATTTCTCCAAATGACCCAAAATCACCTTTTGGGCTAGATTTGCGTAATTCCACTGATATTGTTCATGAGGTTGGGTCGCCAAAAGCCTGTGTTGAAAATTTGGTGTCAAAATATGCCAAAATGGCAAAGTTATGCACCACAGTTGAAAACCCCATTGAAAAACACTGAACCACACTTATCTTAGTTTCTCATATTGCAGTTGACGGTTCCAGCAGCAAGATGTGCCCTCCATGGGAGAGTGGATCTTCACCCTGGGACCTGTTCAGGTGAGTGAGGGTGTGTGAGGCGTGTGAGGTGATGGGTGCACAGTGGGAGGTCGTGGTGGGGTGGGTAAGATCGGCGAGGGACCATTCTCTTTTTTATAGGAAATAGAAGACATCATAGGAAAGTTTTCTTTATTACAGGGACTAAAATATGGGGATGGCATCAGAGGGTAGGGGGTGCCACTGAACACCTGGGAAAACATGAATAAATACAGGGACGGCATCAGAGGGTGGGAGGTGCCACTAAACATCAGGGAAAAGATAAAACAATATAACAGGTCCTGCAGGTCTCTGTGCTAGGGGAGGGGGGTTATATACAAAAAAGCACCAAAGGGAGCATCAGGGATGGATTTAATCTTTCAAGCTAACATGTTACAACCCATTTTTGTAACAAATAACAAAACATGACAATTAAAAAAAAATTACATTTTAAATAAAAACACATCTGATTTTAACATCCCAGTTTGTAAGAATACCACTCAGCCAAACAGAGGGCTCTTTAGAATAAATGTATATTATCAGGAGATAGCAAGCAGAGCAGATTTTTAGTTTAGTACATCAAAAAATAATAAAGGGTCTTGCGGGTCTTTGCAGTGGGGTGATAGGATGTTTATAGAAAAGTGCCAAATGGAGCCACCAGACCGAGGACTAATTTAATCTCCCCAGCCCCACACCTGTGAGTCTTCATCGGTCAGAGAGAAACAGAGTAGGGTGTGAACATGAAAAACATGGCTCTGTCTGCCAGCAACAAAATGTGAATATTGGGCAGCAGATCACACAGATTAAAAGGTTTCATACTGCAAAACTATATAATAACTACCTTTATCAATCTGAATACTGGACAGTGATTCCTGTGGCACCACAGTGATCTCCCTGAAGTGGTGTGTGTGTGTGTGGGGGGGGGGTCCAAAGATGGAACAAATGGAGTCACTCCACCTAAAAATCTGGAGCATGCACTGTGATCCTAAACAGTTCAGGAGGTATTACTTGGTATTACTTGATTTTGATAGACAAAGTAGTCTTAGAGCCCATTTAATTGTCTCCTACTTTTAGTAGGTTTAATGTTTAAAGGATGTTAATAACAATAACTCATCCAATAGTTTTTTTTAAAGTTTCAAAAGTAGCTACTTGTACCACACGTGCGGGTAGGGAGTTCCAGGTTCTAGTTGTTCGTACAGTGAAAAAATTAAATCATTTCACTGTATTGGCCCTTGGTACACTTAATTGCTCTTTATGTGATCTGAAGTTGTTGTTCCTACAGTTATACGTGATTCCACATTGCCCCATTAGTACTGGGTTTTGTAAGATTTTGTACAGTAAAAGTAGATCATCCCTTTTCCTTCTTGTTTCCAAGTTGAAAAGTTATAAGTCGATTAGTCTATCATTATGTGCTGTCAATCTCAGGCCTCTAAAAAATTTAGTTCATTTCCTTTGAGTTTTTTCAATAAGATTGATACCCCTTTTATGATAGGGATTCCAATGTGGAGACCTGTAGTCCAAGTGTGGAATTATGTAAGTTTTGTATAATTTCAGTAATAATCTTTATCTCTTGTAACAAAAGATTTTTTAATAAACTGCATTAATCTAGTTGTATTTAGCGAGGTATGACAACAGTGATCAATTGAAGACAGTTCCTTTTTAGTCTAAATTCCTAAATCTTTTTCCTTTGTAATTGTTTTTAAGATTTTGCTATTTAGTGTATATTGAAATAGGGATTTTTGTAACCAAAATGTATAACTGAACATTTGGGCTCATTAAATTTCATTTTATTAATAATACCCCAATTTTTAATCTGCTTTAGGTCATTTCTTAAGATTTGATGCTGTTCCAAGGAGTTGACTACATCCCCAATCTTTGTGTCATCTGCAAACTTTGACACTACACTCCCAGATCCCAGACCCATATCACTAATAAAGAGGCCAAACAGGACAGGGCCAAGGACAGACCCCTGGAGAACACCGCTACTCACAAGACCTTCAACTGAAGTGACTACATTTATTCTGATTGTTTCCGGTCAGTTAGCCAGTTATGTATCCATCTAAAAATGTATTTATTAATGCCCATTGTTTTAATTTTATTTATTAGAAAAATCATGTGGAACGGTATCGAAGACCTTACCTATATCAAGGAGTATCACATCAACAGGTATACCCTTATCCATATTTGTATTAACAAAATCATGAAAGGAAATAAGGTTGGTGACGCAAGATAAATCTTTTTGAAAACCATTTTGGGTAGAATCTATTAAACCCAACGTAACTATCTCTTTATTTATTTATATTTTAATTAATCTTTCCATAAGTTTCCCACAGGTTGATGTAAGGCTTATGGGCCTATAATTAGTTATGCTCTTCCTATTTCCCTTTTTTAAAATAGGGATAATTGATGCCCTTCTCCAGTTGGTAGGAATGTGCCCCATTTGGATAGATCAATTGAATAGGATAGTTAATGGATGAGCTAACACTTTGGCTAGCTCTTTGAGGACAATAGAGTATATTGTCAGGGCCAGGTGATGACGGTGTTTTTAGTTATTGTAGATCAAGAACCTGTTTTTCCTCTATAACTATTTGAGGGCTACCATCAGTGCAAAAAGAAGACGTAACATTACCTTTTACATTGAACACAGAAGCAAAATACTTACTGAAGCATTGGACAATTTCTTTGTTTTCACTAATCTCTTCCTCTTCATGGAGTATGGTAATAATTTTTATCAGCTGTCCATTTGTTATTATTTATACAGACATTGAAGCCTTTATTGTCTTTTTTCCAAGCAAGCCTTAAATCAAGTTTGATTTTTGCCTTCCTTATTAGTTGTTTTAACTTGGTTTGTTCATTTTTATATATAAATTTATGACTAGGAGTTGAATATTTTTTAAACCTTTTAAAGGCCTTGTGTTTTTTTCTTATCTGTTTTTTGGTTGCTTTATTTTACCATAACAAAAAAACACCTTTTTTGTTGTATTTACCACACGTAGGTATATGTTGTTCTAATGCATCAAAAAGAGTGTTTGTGAATGTAGTCCACATACTGTATGTTCCATGCCATACCCATTAAGTAATTTATCTCATTGTTTTTTATCCAACACATTTAGTAACTTGGTCCAATCAGTATTTTTATAGTTGGGGGTTTTAGTAATATCACATATTTTTGTTCTCCAAGCAATTGAGGTGCACTGGGTCATGTTATGACCACTAGTTCCTAATGGGGCCATAGCCAAGGGATTTATAAATCGGTCAGTACAATTATTTTTTTTCACATTTAATTTACTTTATTGAACATACCAATACAAACAACAGCAAGTCGCCTGGGGTGTCCAGACTCAAACATAATGATAATAGAAACATAGAATTTGATGGCAGATAAGGACCTCTTGGCCCACCGAGTCTGCCCATTTCCCTACCTAATGGATAAGCTGCAGATCCTAGTTAACCAACAGCCTACTTCCTCCAACCCCCACTAGAATTGCCTTAAATCTACCCCATGCATTCTTGAATTCCCCCACTGTTTTTGACTCCACTACCTCCTCAGGAAGGCTGGTCCATGTATCCACAACCCTCTTTGTGAAAAAATACTTCTTCACATTGCCTATGAGCTGTCCCCCATCTATCTTTAAATTGTGCCCCCTTGTTCTTGTACATCTCTTTTTCTGAAAGATGCTACCCTCTTGGACTTTGTTGATTCCCTTGAGGTACTTGAAAGTTTTTATCATGTCCCCCCTCTCCCTTCTCTCCTTGAGGGTATACATATTAAGCTCCTAAGATCTCTCTTCGTATGTCTTCTGGTGCAGACCATGCACCATTTTAGATCCCCTCCTCTGGACAGCCTCCATTCCATTCTATCTATGTCCTTGTGGAGATGGGGTCTCCAGAACTGCACGCAGTACTCCAGATGGGGTCTCGCCAACTGTCTGTACAGAGGGATAACAACTTCCTGTTTTCTACTGGTGATGCCTCTCCCTGTGCATCCCAGTATCCTCCCAGCCCTCCTTACTGCCTTCTCACATTGCTTGCCCACCTTAAGGTCATCTGATATGACTAGCCCCAGGTCCCTTTCCATTTTTTTTGTCGTTAGTATCTCACCCCCCATTGTGTACTCTTCCCCTGGGTTTTTGTTTCCCAGATGCATTACTTTACACTTCTTTGCACTGAATCTAAGCTGCCAAACATTTGACCATTCCTCCAATTTTGCCAAGTCCCTTTGCATCCTTTCCACCCCACCTTCTGCACTGACCCAGTTGCAGATCTTTATGTCATCTGCAAAGAGATTTACTTTTCCTTCCAGTCCCTCTGCAATGTCATTTATAAAGACATTAAAGAGGACTGGTCCCAGTATTGAACCCTGCGGTACCCCCGCTAGCAACCCCCTTTCTTCAGAGTGAACTCCATTTACTATTACCCTCTGCGTCCTGTTGTCCAGCCAATCTTTTACCCAGGCTACCACTTTGGGACCCACTCCAAGGCTAGCTAACTTGTATATTAATCTTTTGTGTGAGACTGTGTCAAATGCCTTGCTAAAGTCTAGGTAGGCCATGTCCATAGCCCCTCCCTGGTCTACTACTTTGGTCACCCAGTCAAAGAAATCTATTAGATTAATTTGACACAACCTTCCTGCTGTGAATCCATGCTGCCTTGAGTCCTGTGCCAAACTGGCCTCTAGTAATTCAACAATTCTTTCTTCAGAAGTGACTCCATCATTTTCCCTACCACTGAGGTCAAACGGACAGGTCTGTAGTTTCCTGCCTCTGTCTTGCTCCCACTTTTGTGAAGAGGAATCACATCCACCCTCCTCCAGTCCTCTGGTACCACACCATCCTCCCATGATTTGTTAAAAAGGTTAGTCAGTGGTGTCACTAGTTCTACCCTTAGTTCTTTTAGAATTCTTGTGTGAATTCCATGAGGCCCCATTGCTTTGTCCACCTTCATTTCTACGTTCGCTTGCGTGCATGCGCAAGGAACGTTTTGGGAGAGTAGCACACTTTGGAGGTGTGCCTCTCCCTTTCAATCCAGTGCTCCCACTGTTTCTACTCCCATATCTGGCCAGAATCTCCTTGGAATTGGCTGGGCAGCTATGCAAAGGTTTGGGTTGTCACATAAAGCTTGAGTTATATCTTTGTGAGGATTAAGTTTAAGCAGGGAGCAAAGTTGTAGTTGGACCCGAAGAGAAGCATCCAGTGGGGTGTCTTATAAAGACTGAAGAAGTCTTTTCCTGGGGAGATAGAAAAGCAATCGGATGTCCAATCCATGGTCTGAACATAAGGAACGTTCTGTGTCTACCCAAAGGGAAACGTAAGACCCTGAGGGGTTACCCGCAGTCATCTCCAACCAATGGGAAGATCTTGTAAGATGCAAAGCCAGATAATACAGAAATAAATTATGGTCTTACAGTCCCCCATCTTGTTTAGTGTACATTAACTTAGTCAAAGCTCTGCATTCTGCCTTACTTTGCCACAGGAAAGAGGAAATAATTCTATGGACCTGAATAAACCATGTGTATGGGAGAACCAAATAATACATCTGGAGTGGGTATAAAAGCTGGCATAAGACATTCATTTTAATATTTGATCGGCCCCACAGTGATAGAGGTAGCATGGACCAGTGATCCAAATCCATTTTAAGGTGGGATACCATAGCATCTAGATTAAAATGCTTCAGTTTAAGGGGTGAAGTACTGAGGTAAATTCCCAGGTACTTTAAATTATCCCTCTTCCATCCAGGCCAAGGTGTTCGATATCTGCCTTGAAGGTAACACGATTGAGTGGCATAATTTCAGTTTTAGCAAGATTCAATTTATAATTGGAAATGGCACCAAACTGAGGGATAATCTGCAGAGCAGCAGGCAGGGATGTAACAGGAGAAGAAATGCACAGTAAAATATCATCTGCATATACAGACAGCTTATATTCTGTGTGACCTATGATAATGCCAGAGACCACAGGAGGAAAATTAAGTTTATGAATGAGAGCTTCTAAGAAAAGATTAAACAGATATTGAGAAAGTGGACATCTCTGCCTAGTTCCCCGGTGGAGGGGGAGCAATGAAGCTAGCACCCCGTTGCAGAGGATCCTGGCTGATGGAGAGGGGTAGAGCACCTTGACCCACTGTATGAACACTGGGGGGATACAAAATTTAGGGAGTAAAGCAAACAGGTAGTCCCATGACACCCTATCAAAAGCTTTTTTGGTGTACAGGGACACCAGGACCTCAGGGACAGAGAAGTCCCTGGACACTGAAAAAAATAAGACAGCTTCCTAAGATGGTCCGCTGAAAGCCAACTCATAACAAACCCAACCTGTTCTCAACTTATAAGAGACCCCCAGACTAGTCCCAATCTGCAGGCCAGTACTTTAGCTAAAATTTTAATATCAACATTGATAAGCGATATCGGCCTGTAGTTGGAGATCAGCAGGGGATCCCTACCAGGTATGGGGAGGACCACAATAGTGGCTGCAGTAAGGGAAGAATCAGAAAGACTTTCCTTAAATATATAGTTATAGGTATCAAGTAAAGTGTGAGCTAACTGGTCTTTACAGGTCTAACAGAAGTTGGTGGTAAACCCATCCGGGCCAGTGGACTTACCAGAGGCTAGGAAATCAATAGCTTGAGATCTCTCAGCTAGGGATAACGGGGCTTGTAAAATCTCAATCTGTGGGTCAGTCAGCTGGAGAAGGGAAATATCTTGCAGGTAGGCCTTGAACAAAACTGGACAAAAAAGAGAGGAAGGTGGGCCATACAGTTGCTGGTAAAAAAATTTGAAACAGTCAACAATGTCACTTGGGGAGGTGAGGAGGGAACCGGAATCAGTGCGGATGGAGGAAACAATATTGTCCATGGCTTGAGAGTGCAGCCTTAGGGCCAACGGCCCCTGCCCTTTCACCCTGATTAAAGTATTTCACTTTTGGGCAGAGCAAGAGATGTTCTGCCTTTTCCCCCTGTAAGGTGTTGTTATGGAAATGAAGGCGTTCTAGCTTTTCCCATTCTAGTTGCGAAGAGGCCGGGGAAATATGTCCTTCAAGTGATCAAATCTGGGTTATCAGAGAAGATAATTTAGCCATGGATTGTCTCTTCCTCTTGGCCACCATACAAATCAATTCCTCCTAAGGGTGCACTTCAGGGCACCCCATAATATGTCAAGAGTAGACATGGAAGGGGAGTTAAATTCCATGAAGGAATTAATGAAGGCCTGGAGGTGTTGCAGCAAAGAAGTCGATTTAAGTAATTGATTATTTAGGATCCAAACTTTATCTTTGTGTGAAAAGGGGGAAAGGTTTACCCGAAGTAGGGTGGGGTGATGATCAGAAATAACTTTTGCTGAATAATGACAAAGAAGAACTCTGGGAAGATGAACCACCCCAATCAAAACATAGTCGATTCTTGAGAAAGAATTATGTGGTAGGGAGTGAAAAGAATAATCTCGCCTGTCTGGATTTAGTGTCTTCTAGGGGTCTATCAAACCCATGAAGTCCATCAAATCTTGGAGAGCCAACTGACCAGGAGAAAGGGAGTGGCATGCCCGACCAGTTCGGTCTAGCTCATTACACTGGACTAAATTCCTGTCGCCACCAAGTATGATTGGAAGGGAACTCTAGGGAGTAAGGATGGTCATTAGGGTAGTAAACAATTGTGGGTCCTCTCCAGTAGGGCCATAAATGGCCCCTGGTATCACCTCCAGGTGCCCAAGTAGGGCATGGAGAAAAACATAATGGCCCTGGGGATCCACCACCTCCTGGTTGAAGTGGAAGGGAACTCTCCAGGCAATCAGGTTTACCAGTCCTTTCTTACGGGAGTCCAAGCCCACACCAAAAGCCTGCCCCACCCAGGATCTCCTAAACAGGAGAACCTGAGAGGGAAGCAGGTGAGTCTCCTGTAGAAAAGCAACATCTACCTATAGCTTTTGGAGATGAAGGAGAACCTTGGCTCATTTTGTAGGGGACCGTGCACCTTTAATATTCCAAGTACAAAAAGTGTAGGTGGTCATGTTAAAGAATTAAACAGTAGCAAAAAACCCAAACTGACATAGCAATGAACACGAAAAAAGAAAGCTGTCAGGCAGCCCTGAGTAAAACCAGCTTCCGATGGTGTCCTTCCCCCATCTCACCCTGCCAACCAAACCCCAACAACCCACCGACTAACAAATGAGATAAGAATAACCAAAAAATCCAATGCCAATCCCAATGCCCCTCACCCTCTATCCCAACTACCCACTCCTTTCCCCAGTCTCCAACCCCCCTTTCCCATGCAATACCCTGATTAAACCCCCATAACTGTTCTACCAAACATCTATTAAGGAATTTAAACATGTTAAACTTAGCTTCCCCAGAACTACCCTGAGGGTTAATGGACATCCCACCCCCAATCCGGTGCATGACAACAACAGCACCTAGCAGATATCAACCCTTACCACCCTCCCCCACCAGATAATACCCAACAAACCTATAAAATCTATATAATCTAATATTACAGCCCTCACCCTTACAGACAATAAACAACATCTCAACTCTTCAGTATATATAGAAAACATGATCTAATTACTTTACCCCCTTTTTCTTTCTTTAAAAAAAAAGGACTGTATTGGAAGGTAACAATAATGAACCTGGTAAGATTGTAGCAGGAAATACCAGTGTAACCATTAATAACCCTCTTTAGTAAAGTAAAAGTGTCAGAGGAGAAATAATAGTTTCTTGATTCCACCTAGGGGAGTGCAGAAAGGCAATACTAGGTCCCACCTCAGAAGTAGAGGATAAAAATAAATGTAAGTCTGAATTTGACTCCAAATGTACTAAGCAAAGTTTTTCTCTCTGGTGAAAGTATTTAATGTGTACACCACACTTAAAACTTCTAAACTGACTGGATTTGGGCCCCTCGCCCGGATAAATAAAGATAATAACCCAGGAATGAGTGAGCAAGCCCTCCATCTGGCAGGCTACATGCAATAATGAGTAGGTTTCAGCTGAGTCAGTCAGACCTGAAGTTGTACAAAAATTCGGCTTGATTTCATCGATGTTGATTGAGAGTTGGTCTGTCCCGGGGAGCGAACGAAAATCCAATAAATTCCTGTGATCTAATGTTACCATAGGATAGAGTCCACAAAACAAGCAACCAGTCAGCATGGTCGGGGAATTAACTGGTGACCACTTTAAACTATAAGTTTCTCTGTAGCCATAAAGGACGAAAGAAAACTAGAGGAACTAAACCCAGGTCTCTCACTGGTAGAATGCTCAAGAAGAATGTCCATTCACACAAGTCTTGACTAATACGTATAAAACCAGGCAAGAATCCAGAAGGGATCAACCAGAACAGTGTGTGCAACACATGAGACACAATAATGAAAGGAAGAAACATAGAACTTGAGCCTGATCTTCTAAGTCAAAGAAGGACAAAAACTCACAGTAGTGACTTTCCTCCAAAACTAGATGTGCTCCAGGAGTTCCTTCTGCTGAGATCTCATTGGTCTTTAAAGAGATCAGGAAGGAGCGCTTTCACGTCTGTCGTGGTTTGCTCCACTGTCTTGAATAAATGCCATCTGCCATTAATTTGAACCTGCAGCCTTGCTGGGTATTGAACTCTGAATTTAATAGTAGCAGCAATTAGTTTGGTGACCAAAGGATGATAAGCTGCTCTTTTCTGTCTAGTGGCAGCAGGCAGGTCTTGTGTAAAGCACAAATGGGTCCCCTCCCAAGTAATTTCTTTCAGTTCACAGATCTTAGACAGGACATGTTGTTTTTCCAGATACTTTAAAAACTTAAAGATCAAGGGCCAGGAAGGGGAACCTTAGGGTGGGTGAAGCCACAAGGAGCAGTGAGCCCTCTCTATGACATATGCTGGATTATGAGGGGAGGGTCCTGTTATTTTCAGTAGTAGTTTTTGAGTGAAAAGTATGGTGTTGGCACCTTCTTCAGCTTCCGGGAGGCCAAAAATGAGAAGATTGTTCCTGTGACTTCTCCTTTCGAGATCCTGCAGTTTATCCTCCAATTTGACTATCTTCTCGCAGAGGGTGGTCACATCAGGCTCCAAGTGAGTTCACCATTTTTCCAGAGAGATGGCACAGGCATCCATATCGCCCATCTGAGTATTTAAGTCCCCTATGTCTTTTGTCAGGGAGCAGAGCTCTACCGTGATGGTTGCTAATGCTTCCTTGAGGGGATTGAGCACTGCAACAAAACATTCTTCTGTTAGAGGTATCATCCCCAGAGTGGCAGTAGAGGACTTCCTGGTAGAAGTGGAGTGGGCCTTGGATTTTTTAGAAGCTTTCTCTGGAGTAGAAGGAAGCATGTGCCCTGCCCTCCCCCACCTGCCGCTTATCCGCTTCTATGGCGAGTGAGTAAATGTGTGAAAAGCTCATCAGACTAACCCGAGAGAATCGCAGACGTTCTTGACATGGGAAACACTAAAAAGGTTTGCGTTAGGTGAGAGACTTTAGAAATATGAACTTAAATGTACAGGTTCAGGTATGAGCTGTGTTTAGGAGCTCCTACTCAGTTTGCAGCATCATGTGACTCCTTACAATTAGTTATTATTAAATCTAGAACATTTGCTTCTCTGGTAGGTTCTTGAATTAACTGATCACAGCTACATGTTGCAATAGTATCCAGTAGATCGTTCTCAAATTCAGTTTTACCAGTCATTTCATTCCAGTTTATATCGGGGTCATTAAAGTCCCTCACCTCGAGGATATCACCTAACTCAGAAGCTAGCTCAATTTCATGTAATAGTTCATTACTATAGATGTTATCACTATTTGGAGGCCTGTAGCAGATACCCAGAGCTAGTTTTGGAGAATGAGCTGGCTTCAGGGTAATCCATAAGGTTTCTGTAATGATGCTGTGGTTTATGTTTAGTTGTAATTCAGAACAATGTAGGTCTGTTGTTACATAACAACAGACACCACCAGCTCGTTTATTGATCTTATTTTTTATAAAACAGCTGAAATCCCAGTATATTATTACTCCAAATAATGGAATCGTCCTACCATGTTTCTGTAACACATATGATGTCCACCTTATTATCTTTTAGGAATATCCTTAGTTCAGCTAATCTTGTTAAGTTTAAGCATCTTGCATTTAAGTTTCAGATATTGTAATTGTTGGATGGTTTATTATTTCTAGTATTTATGTTACCCTTGTCCCCTCTTTCTTCAGTTTAAAGTATGCACAATGATATCTTCAAAAGATTTTCCTAGCTTGTATGCACCTCTTTTACTGAGATGCAATCTATCCCAGCAAAAGAAAGTTATTATTATTAAATGTTTCTCAATGAGTAACTGTATGAAATCCCCTTTGAAGAGTCCACTTATGAAGCCATTCATTAAAGGTTTTTATCTGTTTTTCTTTAAGGTAATGAGCTCTAGGAACATGTAAAAACTCAGAAAATATACATCGCAATCTAAACTCTCCAGGGTGTTACCCAGGAGGATGAAGTCTTCCTTCATTTCATCAAACAACATTTTATGTATTTCATTTGTCCCTACATGGACTATGGCCAGTGAGTTGGTACCAGCGTTTCTTATTATTTTTCTGGTTTCATTGTGTATGTCCTTAAACCCAGCACCCCTAAATGATGAACAAGTTATATTCTATTTGTCAGACCTGCAAACTGTTTTGTCTATTTATTTTATAATTGAGTCTCCTAGGATAAAATAATGTCTAAGTTCAACTGTAGCTTCATCATTGTTCATTTCCACAAGGTTTTCCTTGGATATTTCTCTATGTTGAGATGGGTTCCTATCAATAGGTTGAATATGAGGTGTTTCAATTGGAACATTCATGTTATTAGTGGTAGTTACATTCTCCTGTTTATGACATTTTTTTTACTAACGTTCTTTGGGTGGGAGTTTTGGTACATTAGAAGATGTACTCAGTTTATTAGTTACTGAAGTAACCATGGCATATTGAGGAATGGATAAGAGACTAAAGGATGGGTAACTGTGGATTTGTTACCTTCACTAGGCAAATCTGATTGTACTGACTCATCGGAGTATTCATCATTTATATTAGTTAGGGGCTGAAATCTATTATTGGTTTTGACTAAATTACCTATTGCTCTCCATCTTGTTTTTGATTTTCTATCAAAATTAACCACTGTCCAATCACCAGGGTCAGGATCTAAAACGTTGTGATCATCAGGTGAGCCTTTCCTTTTCTCAGTGTAACCCCCCTGCAAATGGGGGTTCCCAAAAGACTTCCAGGAGCTTGCTTGAATGCTCCAAGCCTGAATGGTGTTTGGCATTTAAGCCATTTATCAGTGAGTGTTTTTAGAGCCTCTGGTACTGTCTCTTTAAGAGCTGTCTGCTTGCAGACATAATTAGTTTGTATGGGGGGACTGTGTGCTTCTCTGAGTACCACTCGAGCTGCTGCCAATTCACTTAATTTTTGCAGTCACTAGGAGTGCAAAGGAACCTATCTGAAAGATGTAACTGTTTACCAGAAATTATTTAGAGTAATAATGAAATTACAGTTTGTCTAACCTGCTTTCTTTGCAGTCAGAACTGTGTCTGCTAGTTCCCATTCTAGTTTTGAACTGCTGAACTGGACCAATCAGTGTGGGGTAAGCTAGCTCTAAAATGGTGCCTTGGACGAATCAGAACTTGGACTCATAATCTGAGGCCAGCCACAAGAGGATTGTATGGGCAGTGACTCTGGGAGATGTAGTTTAGACTTCAGTGCCTTTTTGGACCAACAGCAGCAGTCTATTGTGAGTGACAGCCAATCCAGTCAAGAACTGGGAGGAACTCAAAGGAAGTGCCCGGTTTTTGTCGGTTGGAGTTCAGTTGAGCTTTGGCAGTGAAGAAGGAAGGAGCCCTGTGCTTTTTCAGTGTGCAGTTTTAGTCAAAAAACGTGTGTAAGGCCCAGAGTTCCGGTCTGCAGCTTGTGTAACAGCTTGTTAGGACTGAATCCGTCCTGTGAAAAGAATCAAAGGATCTCTGAAGAGTAGAAACCAGGCTCACCCTGTAGAAGACTGGAAGAATTGCTGAAAATTGCACTCGGTCTGTCAGGAACTGAATCTGCTGTGTGTTCTCCGGGTATTGTGCAGTAATTGCGATCGGGATACAGATGCAGCCTGCCTGGTATAGTACTTTCTTTATATGGATGTGTGAAGAGGTTTGTGTACCTCAAGTGAGCCCTGCTGACATTGAAGGACCCTATCTTATTTGGAGGTCGTGAGTACTAATTCAGGGTTGCTCCTGTTGAATTGCCACATTAAATCCAAATGGAATTACTGTACTGCTGACTGTTTAATTCTCCTTTTCTCTGTGTGAAAGGGCCCTACCAGCTGCCACGGTTTGGACTAGCCACTGGGCTTGGGTACCCAGGGACAGTAACTCATAGGGATAGGCCTGTGCACAGAGCCATAAATAGATTATTAGAGTGATAAGCTAATTAACCTGATTTCCCCTGTCCTTGTTATATCCCCTAAATAAATCAGAGCTGCTTGTTTCAGCAAAGTTATACTGCCTGAGGTATTTGTCTATGTTAAAGTACTGTACTGTGATTGTTGCACTGTATCTCATTTCACAGGAGGTCCCAGTGCGGAACCAGACCTGGGGTAGTGTATACTGTGAAGGTAATTCTGATATATTGTGTGGGCCACTAGTGGGAAGAAAGGGGGGTTGCAGTGTCCCAGAGGGCTGTGACCAAGTTAGTTTAACTATTGCAAACCCTGACCTCTGGGTGGAGGCACCCGCCATTGGATCCAGGCCCCTCAACCTGTTAGTGGCAAATCAGGCAGGGGTAGTAGCCCCTGGGATAGCGCCATCTAGGGGTTACATCAGAAAGAGTAGTAATACCACTTACTGAAGGATTTGAAATTATAGTTTCAGTGTTATTACTTGCTTCATTATTTTGTTGTGGACTATTATTCAATTGCTGAAGCTTACTGGATATATTGTCTTGTTGCTTTTCAGTCTGGTCAAATTTATTATAAAATATCGCAATATCCTCTCTTAAGAAACTGTTATTGATGCATTTGTTACAAATGTACAAAGTACATGAGTGAAGCTTTTCAAACAATGTGTACATATGGCAGTTTGAACACATAGGATGGAATATTCAAAGGGGTTGCACATGGCACAACAGTGATGTGCCATGCGCAACCCACTGATGCACCCCAGTGCGATATTCAAAAGGGGAATCTGCTCCGCGCAAATCCCGATGAGCCGGGGTGCACTAGTAATGTATGCAGCGCAAGTGCGGGGGGCGTGCCCATACATATTCGGCACATCCCGATATTCAGCCCGGGATGTGCGGTGCATATGCAAGCACACACCTGCCTTGTGCCACACAGGGGGGCGCAAAGATGTGCCCAAAAAAAACAGGAGCAAGGACTGGCCACCCACAGGCTGGATGTAACATGGCAGCTGCCAGCTATGGGTGGCCACCCGAGCCCTGGCAGCACCATCCAGTGGTGTAGCACCCCCCAATTCCAGAACGTGGGCTGTTGTACATAATAGCATCCCTGGTGGTCCAGTGGACCTAACACCTTACCCGACAGCAGG
The DNA here is from genome assembly GCA_016271365.2 of Neoceratodus forsteri. Lineage (NCBI taxonomy): Eukaryota > Metazoa > Chordata > Ceratodontiformes > Ceratodontidae > Neoceratodus > Neoceratodus forsteri. The sequence continues at coordinate 799,513,523 of CM028132.1, read as the reverse complement.
CTGTAATAATAAGGTACCTCCCTAGTGGTCTAGTGGACCTAACTCCTTACTCGATAGCGGGCTGTAATAATGTTTCAACTCCCTGGTGGTACAGTGGACCTAACTCCTTGCCTGATCGCGGGCTGTAATATTTTCTTTACTCCCTGGTGGTCCAGTGGTACCTGTACCCCCTTCCCAACCTGTCCACTCATACCTGCCACCCCACTCCCCCCAGTCAGTGGCAGGTGGCAGCACCCCACCCGCAAACCGCCTGACCGCCCGCCAACTGACAGCATACAGTACGGCTGTACGCCCATTGATCCACAGCATGGGCCAATGGGTGTGCAGACCATACTGTACTACACAGTCCCAATATGTGAATGGATCCATTCACATATTGGAACGTGTAATACAGTATATCCTGATGCTCATTGGCCCACGCTGTGGACCAGTGGGCATACAGCCATACTGTAGCCGTCAGTTGGTGGCCGGGTGGCTTGCGGTGGTGGTGCTGCCACCCACCGCTGACTGGGGGGAGCAGGTGGTGGGTATGAGTGGTGGGTTGGGAGGGGGTACAGGTACCACTGAACCACCAGGGAGTTAAGAGAATATTACAGCCCATGATCGGGCAAGGAGTTAGGTCCACTGGACCACCAAGGAGTTGAAACATTATTACAGCCTGCGACTAGGCAAGGGTTTAGGTCCACTGGACCACCAGGGAGGTACCATATTATTACAGCCCATGATCGGGCAATGGGGGGTGTTGCTGGTGAGGGGCAGGGGGTGTCGGTCCCTGACAGCTGCAGCCTGGCAGGGCACCAGGCACAAGTCACAGGGGATCAGCGCACCTGCATGCAAATGGGGCCATAATGACATGCAAATGGCCCCATTTGTGTCTTACATACATTATGGCCCCATTTGCATGTCCATTGCTGAATATCATGGTTGCTGTGCCTAGCGCAATGGCACTTGTTCTAGCGCATACCCCTGCTCCTCTCTGGCCACTTGCACTGGCGCAGTGCCACTGCACCATGCACAATGCGGGTAGCCATGGTGCCATATTCAATGGTGTGGAGCCATGGTGCAGCACTGTTGAATATTGCCCAGACCATACCCTGGTGCATCAATATGATCCAAATAGTCAGTAGAACTCGTTACACTTAATAACGTCTCAGCTGTACCATATGGTTAACTCAGAAAAAGTCAACTAGTAAAAGCAAACTTGCACCACTGGCAAATAATTATGGTTCCCTTTCCACTTTCCACACTTTCCACACTTGACATGCATGACACGTGCACAGCTGCCCATGTCTTTGCGTGTGACACTGTACGCTCACCCTGTTCACTGCAGGGTGAGTTAAATAGCTGTACATGACCCGAAAGTCAAGGGTAGGTCACCGGACAACTAAACCTCCTAATATCTTCTAATATCCCAAGTTAGTAGAATATGTGGGTGAAATCCACTCACGCATGGACCTGGCACACAATATACCAGTTACAATAGGTAGCAGTACGATGATGAATGCAATATGGTTTGGGTCATTGGGGGGGGTTGGGGGAAGCCAGTATGTGAGGAATGAAAGCCAGTTCATAAGGAATGCGGTTCGTGGAGGGGGGGGTGCTATCAAATAAACATGTAGTGATGTTCATAATATATCAATAAGACATGGCAGATCCATACAAAAAAAGCATATGTGAATGTCGAAAAAAGATTTTAAATGTAAAAAAAATATACATTTTGGAGTCATTTCTCAAACAGTAAACTGTAGAATCTACCTAACGGAGGCCCGATGAGCAAGATACATGTCTCACTTTCTGTGCAGTGTCTGGGGGGGTTTGAAATGTCTTTTTTCTGAAAAAAAAATACAGAAAACAAGATGGCAGCAAATGAAAAAGGATTTTCCCTCACACAAAAAAAGGATTGGTCCCAAATGAGAAAGGATCCTTTTTCATTCAGAACAAATTTCTTTTTTGTTCCAGACCTCTATCGAAAAGGCTGTATTGGCATGCTCAGAACCCAAAATTTTTAAATAGAATAACTTTAGAATGGATTAGCATTTTTTCATCAAACCAGTGAAAGGCACATCTGTGGGTCAAGCCCTTTCCACCCTGAAAATGGCAGACCAAAATTCCAATCCATCTGTGCACAAGGCGATGAGAAGAAACAGTAAAACCAATTTCTTACATTTTTTTCACTATCCACATCTCAGAATCTGCACATCAAACCAGAAAAAAATTGCTAGGTCAATATATCTGCCCCATAAGACTGTGTATGCAAACTTTCTTACAAATAATTTGAATGGCTGTGAAGATACAGTGCAAAATTTGAGGTTTAACATAGAAACCCCTGCTCAACCTTAAATATAGGGGCAGCTACTGTGCCCCTATAATATAATAATATCCTTTAAAAAAGTCACTTAAAATTCATATTGCAAACATTGCAAATAGCAATTGATAGTGATTTAAAATAGCTTCTGGGAGAAAGTTTCTACTAGAAATTTAATCAAATTAGTTTACTGATTATTGATTTTTTGGACCTGATATTTATTATTATTTTATCTTGATTTTAGTGAAATTGGGGCTGGCTTATATGTGATAGTTGAAGGACCTGGTGGTTGTCCAAATGGGAAGGTTTTGAGGGCAGTGATTCTCAAGGTCGGGATTATGTGTGAGCCTAGAGCAGAGATAGGAATCTTAATTATATCCATCAAGCAAAAGAATGTAAGGAGCTATTTATATTCCTGAAGATTAAAATTTGGTAACATCTTAGGAACAGGACAAAGAGATTGCAAACTCTGCACAAGGACTTATTTATTAGTATATTTAACTGGACTTATTTTCTAAGTTTTATAGTTTTATATTGACTTTTACAGTCTGTGCTTATGTTACTGGAAAACATTGCTGTATATTGACAATAATTATTAGACTTGTCTACTGATAAGTTATGAAAGCAAGAAGTGCTAGATCTGAGACATTTCCTTGCCCAGTCAGTAAGAGTTGAAATCTAATAATAAAAATACAGGAAAAAATAATACAATTAGGAGGACAAATTCTGATATGTTTTAAGAAGAGATAGGAAATCTAATAATAAAAATACAGGAAAAAATAATAAAATTAGGAGAACAAATTCTGATATGTTGTAACAAAAGATAGGAAGGAAGGAAGGAAGGATATTACTCATGATCAAATAAAAACTGTAAAAACTTGTAGACAGGTTAACATCTACTCCTGTGATAAATTAGGAAGAGGGAAACATGTTTACATCCCTGAATAGTAAATAAGACCCTTATAGTATTAAATACCCAGGGAGAACCTTGTCTTAATTATGAAGATCAGACACTATGTTGTACTATGGACCCATTAGAGGAGGGACGGGTAAGTGAGACAGGAAATGAAAAGTTACCCACCCCAGAGGAAGACTTAGCAACAAATAAGACTGGTGATGTGTATCATAAAACTAGTCAAATTGCTTGTACTGATGAAGTGGAGGACAACCTACAATGTAATTATGATATAGCAGAGTTTGTTTAATGGCTTAGGAGTGACTATTAATAGTCTTAAAGATTTGTTAAAAGGGAGAATCTAGGGCTGGACCATTGGCGCAGTGGTGGGATTTCCGCTTGTGACGCTGGCAACCTGGGTTCAGGAATGGACCCAGGTTGCAGGAGGGCCAGACAGGGGAGAAGGATAGAGTGTCCTATGGACTGCTCTTCTTCTCTGGGAGATGGGAGGGAAGAGCCCAATGTGAGACAGACCCCTGGCAGAGACCAGGAGATACACAGCTACTGCCACTCTCACATAATGGAGGCGGGGCAGATGCTGGACGTCATTACACGTCCCCACCTCCTGGAGGAAAAAATAGAAAAAAGAGGGGTGGGTCCTCCATCTACAAGAAGCCCTCCCCAGGCTTCAATTAGCCACCATCACCAGCACTCCCAACTAGTTACTGGTTCCACAGCACTGGAATTAGGGGAACCAGTGCTGCGGCCTCACCCTCTGGGGGTAAGCTGAGGGTGACTGGGAGATGAAGGCAATTAACAGTTGGTGGGAGTCTGGGGGCCCTGACCAGGGCAGAGCCGGATGGAGGACCTGCCAGGAAAAAAAAAAGGGAGAATCTAAAATGGGTCTTATAAATATTAGCTCTCAAACTGATATAGAATCAAGATTGTCATGTTCACCAGAAATGAAAGCATTATCATCTCCAAAATGTATTTGGCAACCACTTACAGAAAAACCTAATGATGAATGAATGAGATAATAAAAATTTAAAAAATATTTACAAGACTATAAAAATGGAAGGGGTGACAGCCTTTGTTACTTTAAAAGATCTCTAAAAACATATCAGGGAACCCTATAATGCCAATATTGTCATTCTAGAGATGCTATGGGTAATAAAGGAAGAAATAATAAGCCTGAGGGCAAATGTAGCATAAAATCAGTACATGATTAAAAGTCTGTTGGAAGACCGTATAAACAAAGTGGATGAACAGGATGAAAATGGGTTCTTTATTAAAAAAAATCAATGTAATAAACAAGGGAAATTGGAAATGCACAACAAAGAAATACAAGTTAATTTGTCTCCACTGTTTACTAAAGAGTTTTTATCTCCAGTAATTCAGAAAGAAGCAAAAAGAGTAAAGAAAAAGAAAGTTAGAAGTAGAGATCTAGAGAGGGTACACAAGAATGGGAAGAAAAATGTTAATAAGAAATCACATAATTAAAAATGGAGGCAAATAAGGTAGGAAGTTATCAGAAACACAAATCAGTGGGAATGATTAAGGCAAATGATGTGCAAATAACTAATCAAGATTGTAAGGAAACACAAGAACTAATAAATATTAATGGGTATGGGAAGGAGCAAGAGATATATGACACAAGTAGAAATACCAGATTGCAGACTGACTTGTAAGGGCCACTGTAAATGAGAGGGGGAACATACATGAATTAAATGATCCTGGGAATATGACATTGTTGATTGTTAAAGGGATAAAAGGAAGATACTGGGAATATGGCATTGTTGATTGTTAAAGGAATAAAAGAAAACCAACAGGAGACACCAGAACTTGTGTTGGTTAAGACTAGGTTTTACCCAAATGTTGAAAAATCTAAAGGGGATATTTTAGCTGCCTTTAGAATTGAAGACCCATTGGTAGAGAATTGAATATTTTTATAGTAGTGCCAAATGAGTGAAAAGCATTGGATTTATATAACAAAAGATAATTTCTATCAACTTTGGGAATTAAGCTTGAAGCTTCAGTACTATTGAATACAATATTAACACCTGAGGATTTGCATTTTAAAGGTGATCGTAGTACTGCAGAATATAAAGTAACTTTACGTGTACTGTAGGAGGGATTCATATTTCACCTAATGAGACATACGAGTCATTCAAAAAAAAGACAAAATATTTGCTAAGAATATCTTATTCTTTAGAAAGGTTTAATATGGTAAAGCCAAATAATGTTTATGATAAAAAGAACATAGAAGTGGGGGTATTTTTTGATAATATGGATGGAGCTAACATAATTTGGCAAAACAGACACCAGCTGAGTTAGGTTTCGAGATCAGTAACTGTCAAATTATAACGCTTTTTAAACGTAGTCATCTAAATCCTCTGAGATCTGAGGTTGGTACTTTGGAAGTTAAATCTCTTGATGGATTACTGTTTGACTATGTTGATACATTTCAATATCTTGGGGTATTACTAGATTCTCATCTAAGTTATGAATCTCATTTTTTGAAGGTTACCTCAAGAATACATTGTAGATTAGGTTCTTTGTACAGAATCCGTTCATTTCTTATTCCTGAGTCTAGGCTGGTTATTTCAAATTGCTGCTTACTTCCTATTGAACTATGCAGCTATGATTACTGACACTGCTTCTCGACAGTGATTTCAAAGAAATCCACTTTACTTCACTTGATAGCTAAGTTTGCTTTTAAATTGTTCTAAGTCATCTCATCATTGTGTGATTTTGAAAGAAATGGGCTGGTTACCGGTTTCATTAAATTTCCAATACTGTGTGGCCAAGTTCATATATAAAGTTATGGACTCTGGAATTCCACATAGTATTTCAAAGTTTTTGAGACCATATATTGATGGTCATTATTCTAGACATAGGTCAGACAGTAGGTTTCTCGAGATTCCTTTTATGAAATCTAAAAGTGGACAAAGATCCTTTGCTTATATTGCTCCATTTATTTGGAATGAAATTCCTCAAGATATTAGGTGGTTGTGTTCTGTCAAAAAGTTTGCCGATGCATTAAGGATGTATTTCGAATCTCAATTTAATTGTAACTGTTTTTTATGAATTTTACACGTAACAAAGACATTTTTGTCTGCAATTTGCTGCATTGTATATGTATGTTTGATTATGTATTGTCTGTATGCAATATATGTGGGTCGCACCTGTAAAAGGAACTTGTTTCCAGTGTGCTTACCCGTTAAGCGAATAAACAAACAAACAAACAAACAAACAAATCCTCAAAACATAATATTATCTAATCAGTTAATTCTTAGAATAAAATACAAACTCAGAGAGAAGAATTATTATATGAGCAAATCTTATGTCTTCCTAGACTCTTTCAAAATATTCACACTGATGGAGCGGTATCCCAAATGAACCCATAGGGAAAGTTAAAAAATCTATTTGTGAAGTTTATGTCAAGATTTTTGAATCTCCCACTAGATGGGAAAGTAACAGAGACTATTACCAGGAGTGAGACTCAAGCTATTAACTCATCAATGGTAATAAATTGTGACTGTGTCCTGAATAATAGGCAAGTACTGGAGAATAATGCCCCTTTCTCCTTTATAAAAGAACTAAAAATAGGTACACTCCTTTAGCCTCCATAAATAGAATACAACATGAAGTTCAAAGTCAGGATCGATTTCTCCAACCTCTTCTTTCATCAGTTTCGAAGGTAATCTCTTGGAACATAGATGGCTTAGCTAAGCTGAGTGACCCTTCTTGTATGGAATTTTTAACTACATTTGATATAATAATACAAGAGACTTGGTGGGATTAGGACATATCTAAATTTCAAGGTTATGAAACTTTTTTTAGAAGGGCAAAAAAAGAGTAAGGAGTATGGAAGAAGCCCGATGGGTCTACTGACAGCAATTAGACTTAAGGAGTGCTTTCAAGCAGTTCAAGTAGAATTAAACAATCAATAGTCTGTGGTACTTGAAATAACTGCAGGAGCTAGTAAAATGATTCTCATTAATTCTTTCCTACCAAAGGCAGCAAGAGTAGACTTTAATTTGTAGTACCTTCTCTACTGAACTGATGAAGATAGCCCAAGAATAGTCAGACTTAGATATCATTTTAGCAAAAGATTTTAATGCAAGATATACAGAGTTGATTGAAGGTAGTATGAGTACTCCTGCAACCTTTTTTTATGAAAGGATAGAAATTCTAAATAATAGGTTAACTTGTAAAAGAAATACAAAGACAAAAGGTTAAATGAGGTTGGAAAGTATTTTAATTTATTGATACAGGAACTGGATCTTGTATACATAAATGGGAGAACAAAAAGTGATTATGAGGGAGGTAATGATGCCCTTATATAAAACCATAGTCAGGCCTAACATGAATTACTGTGTGTAGTTCTGGAGGCCACACCTTCATAAGGATATTAACAGGTTAGAGACAGTCCAGAGAAGGGCGACTAAGATAGTACAGTCTTGCAACACAAGACTTATGAGGAAAGATTAAAGGACCTCAATATGTACTCACTGAAAGAGAGGAGGGAAAGAGGGGCATGATAAAGACATTCACATACCTCAAGGGTATAAACAAGGTGCAAGGGGGGAGACATTTTCCAATACAGGAGGAGCACAAGAACGAGTGGGCATGACATGAAATTGGAAAGTAGGAGGTTAAGAGGGAATGTGGGGAAGTTTTTCATCGAGAGGTTGGTGGATGCATGGAATGATCTGCCTCAGGAGGTGGTGGGAGCGAGCACTGTGGATGGATTCAAGCATCCTTGGGACAGTCATAGGGGAACCATAGAGGTACAGCAGTGAATGGGTCGGAAGCAGTAATCCAGTACAAGGGCTTACCATCAGACTAGATGGGCCAGGTGGTCCTTATCTACTGACAAGTTCTATGTTTCTATGAGGGTGCTTATACATACCTCTCAACTACTGGAATGCCAGTAATTGATTTAGTTTTGGCCAATTTAAATGTGCCAGATAACATTTTAGATCTTGAAATTATAGAGAGAATAGAATCACCCCATTTTCCTATCTGTATCATTGGGTCATTCATTTTTGACACAGGCTGATGTAATTGATAATAACCAGGTTGTTGAAGTGAGAAGCCAAAGGAGAATAAAATGGATGACAACAAATACTGATAAAATTAGGAATATACTTTCTGAACCCAGGATTAATGAATTAAAAGACATAATATGTAGTCTTAATACATCACATGTTAATAAGAACTCTCTTTTTGATTCATTTAGAGAATTATTACAGTTTTTGACACCTTTTCTCTATAAAGAATTCAAGAAATCTAATAAGAATAAAACTTGGTTTAATCAAACTTATAAGATAGAAAAAAAGAGGTTGAACACCCTGATCAGAATGGTAAGGAAAGATGAAGCAAGGGCTAACTTTAATTAGCTTAATAAACAGCCGAAGTATTATAACCAGTTTATTAAAACTGAAAAAATTACCTTTCAAGAAAAACAATGGTATACATTGAAAAATGCTATACTTAGGAAAGACTCCAAAAATGTTTGGACATTAGTAGCAAGGGGTACAAACTCTTCTACCTCTTCTTTGGATGATCACATCCAACCTGATACATGGGTGACTCATTTCTCACAGGTGTACTATAGTACAGAAGATAATTTAAAGCCAGATACTAAAATGACATTATGGAATTGATTGAAAAAGCAAATAAAACCAATACTAATTTATGTTCTGAAAACAAAGATATCTAAAGCGTTAACTAGTACCAAATGTAATAAGGCTCAAGGGACAAATAAATTGGTTATGGAGGCAATTAAGTATTCTGAGGACTGGTGGCTTCCAATATTGCATTAAGTTACAATCAAATTATACAGAACACAGTGATCCCAGACTCTTGACAAGGTAAAATAATTTATCCTATACATAAAAAAGGAAATCCTAAAAATCCAGCTATGTATCAACCAATAAACAGACACTATACAAAAGTTGTTTGTCAGGGAAATTTTGGATAGATTACAGACTTGGGTAGATAATAATAACCTATTAGTTGAACATCAGAATGGGTTTAGGAAAAATAGATCCACCACACAACATTGTATGGTAATATATCATCTTATGCAAAGGTATGTGATAATTAAGAAAAGTAAATTATTTGCCTGTTTTAAAAATTTAACAATGGCATTTGATAGTGTTAGCCAAAGAACTATTTGGATTTCTTTGAAAAAATGAGGAATAGATGAGAATTTATTAAATATCATAATTAAGCAGCAGGAAAACACATGGTCAATGGTACAATAACTGGGGCCTTAACTAATACAATCAAAACTAACCTTGGAGTATGCCAAGGTTGTATAATGGCTCCATTATTATTTAACTTGTATATAAACAATATTATCAGCAGACTAGAGGATAATGATGTTTATTCCCCAAAGCTAATCAAACAACAGTTGTGTTACTTGCAAATGCAGATGATGTGATATTATTATCGACATCATTACTGGGATTATAGAGGAAATTAAAGAAATGTATCACATATTGTGATGAAATTATATGTTAAAAATATTAAACTGCAGCTTGCAGACACATATTTTCTTGGCCTCAAGTATGGTAGTGATTTAAAGTGGAATAGCCATAATTTATCTGAAAACTAAATTGATAAAAGCTATAAGTGGGATAAATAAGGGATATACAATGGTGAGCTGTCAGATAAATGGTTTATCTACACAAGTGCTGTTTGACCTTGGGTAACCTCACAAGTGGCATAAGCCATGAGTGAGATGTCTGAGGTCAAACAACACGAATGTAGATAAATCATTTATCTGATAGCTCACCATTGCATATTTCATTTATGCAATAGGGATGCTTTCTGTCAGTGCAGGGACATTTGCTTTTGGTTGTTTATCTTTTTTTGCATATGTTTGTCAAAAAAATGAACATAAAATTGCATTTTCTGCTCTTTTTTGCTAATTATAAAAAAAATGTTAAGGTATCTATACATGAAATACCAGTCATTTTGTAGATAATTTTGTGCTGCACAACTTTCATGCTCACAGCACTATGCTATCTTTTTTCATTTTAAAGTTATTTGCATTTGAATACATTTAGTACTGGTACTGAGGCTGAACATTCTAAATGAGTTCCAGAGTGATTGTGACAAATCTACTATGCACATAAATCTGTGATGATGCGTCTACTATGTTTATAAATGTAAAATTTTGAATTTATCTCATAGTAGCTCAGATTTGTCACATAGGATTTATGTCCATGCCTATTGGATAAAATGTTTTATATGGAACTATCATGGTTATTCTATAAAGGGATTCCTTATGGTAATAAATGCCAACATTTAAACATCAGTATTACATGCTAGTGAAGTCTGGGGCCTGACAGATACACAGATAATGGAAGTAGTATTGAATAAGCTATACAGATTATTATTAAGACTTCCTAGCTACACACCAGCATCCATTCTTCATTTAGAGTTTGGTCAATTCACAATAGAAAGTGTGATTAAAGAAGGAATAACTACATTTATAATGGATCTTCAACTTATGCCAGAAAATAGGCTGCCAAGGATGTATTTTGAAAAACAATGAACCTGTTCTGAGCAGGGTTTTCAGTTCCCTTATATGGATTTCAATAGAAATCAACTGTTTCCACTTCAATTGGAAGTGTAATGACTGATGTCTTCAGAATTCAATGGCCAGAATTAATAGAGTTTTTTAAGGCAAAATGTATGAAGCTACAGTTAATTAAACAGTGAGCTGCACACCCGAGCAGACTTGATAGACCATTATATCCTGTTTTTGCTGGTGGTTTTGTATGTTTGTATGCATGTTTGTATGTAGACAGTTTGCATTTAAGCAAGATACAGTATATCACCTGAATACTCTCACAGTTACCTCTATAAGCATAAAAGAATGTAGAACTGCATTCCTAAAACTGTGAGCCCAGTCATCAGCAGGACTAAATTATTACTTGAAACAGCAGATACCCTAATCAAACCTTTACAACAATATTTAATAAGTTATTAATATCTGGACAGGTACCAAAGGACTGGAGAACATCAACTGTAGTACCTATATTTAAACAAGATCCAACCAGAGCTGATACAGCTGTGACAAGCTGCCAAATGACCAAAAGTACTGTACATGTATGCATAGAAAATACTGAACACCCAGGTGTAACCTGGCCATTTTTTGGAGGTGTTGCATCAAATTTTCAACATGGCCTTTTTGGGACCCCACCTCTCGAAGAGTGCCTGTGTCATTTTGTTCACTTGTCCCAAAAGGTGATTTCTCAGAGTGAACATACCACTCTGTGCCACAGGTTCGAAAATGTTTTGGGGAGGATGTGAAACATGACAGCTGTACTGTTAATATGGAGGTGTGCAAAAATGTCAATGTTGAAAATCTGGAGTGAAAATATTGAAAATTGGTGAAGTTAGGAGTGTGTATAGAAAGTGTGCAATGCATGCTCATAACACAGACATTTTTTTGGAATTTTTTCACCAGATTTGCAATATGGGCTTTTTGGACCCCCTCCCCATTGAACAGTGGCACTGTTGTTTCATTAATCAGTCCCAAAGGTGATTCTGCACAGCAACCATGAAATGACCTTTTGGGACCGAGTAAAAAATGACTGTGACAGTGTTTATGAGTGAGTCCCAAGAACCCCATGTTGAAAGTTTTGAGCCAAAATTCAAAAAATGGCTGATTTATCAACCAAAGTTGAAAGCCCCATTGACTGCCATTATACAGCACTTACCCTTGAATCTTCAGTTCCCGGTTCGGCTTTGAAGAGTGCAGGCATGTCCCGGTCCAGAGAAGATGACAGCACCGACCTCTGGAGGTAAGTATGGGACAAGGGGTAGTGCAGGAAGGTGGGTGCTCAGTGGGAGGGTGGGGATGGGGGAGGGGACAGGAGGGATGACAAGGGATTGTTTTCTTTTACAGGAAAAAAAAACAAAACATATCAGGAGCTGGTTTTCTTTATTTACAGGGGGAAAAGCATACATTTTTGCACACTGGGGTGGGCTCCCAGTGTGCCACATGTGATGGGGGCAGATGCTGACATGGGGATTGGGCACCCCGATGTTGGCAGGAGGAAAAGAAAAGAAAACATATGTTTGGGCAAACTGGGGTGGGCTCCCAGTGTGCCACATCAGTTGGGGGGGCACATAATACGGACACGGGGATTGAGCACCACGATGTTGGCGCAGGGACCACATACATTTGGACACAATGGGGTGGGCTCCCAGTGTGCCACATGAGTTGGGGGTACTTAATGCCAACACGGGGATTGGGCACCCTGATGTCAGTGTGGGGATGGGGAATGGAGGGAGCGGGGAGGACAGCAGCAGTGGGAGTGTGCAGGAGGGTGTTCTTTGCTGCTGGTGCTGGGAGGGAGCGGGAAGGACAGGAGCAGTGGAAGGGTGAGGAAGCGGTGCCATCTGAAGATAGCGGTGATGCTTATAACTGCACATTAGGTGGCACTTGCGCATGCGTAGTTGTAGTGAATGGCATGTTGCCATTCACAACATGGCAGTGCCAGTGGAACTACACATGCGCACAAGTCGTGCATCTGCAGTTCTTGCCCCAGAATACCTAAGTAATAGCCAAAATAGTGTGGCTGTTATTCCGTAGCATCTGATCATGACAGAGTGTTTCAAGCTCCACTGGACTTTCTGAAGGATACTTCCAAAAGTCCAATGGAAGGTTCCACGATCGGCCATTTTTGTAAGCTATGATTGATCCCAAAATAGCTGTAGGCTCTGCCAACAGCATAAAAAGGGGCTAAGGAAAACATACAAAATTATCGGCCAGTTTGCTTAACTTCAGTAGTAAGCAAGTCTATGGAACAACTGATAAAAAGTAGAATAGAGAATGAGCTAACTATCCTAGGTTTCACAGATAGTCACCAATATGGATTTACAAAGGGATACTCATGTACCACTAACCTAATCTCCTTTAATAACAATATTGGGAACAGTCTAGATAATAACATACCTGTCAATGTGATATTGCTAGATTTCAAGAAAGCATTTAACAAAGTACCTTGTATAGAATTAATAAACTATATAGTATAAGTTTAAGTGCCCCATTAAAAACATTGGTGGATACTTGGCTATCTGGAAGAACACAGAGTCAGGATGGAACAACAACTGTCTAGCTTAGGCGATATCACCAGTGGTGTGCCATAGGGATCCATTTTCAGCCCCTCACTGTTTAATCTATTTATAAATGATATTAACACTAACATTGCTAATCATATTGCAAAATTCGCTGACGATACAAAAATAGCGGGCGAAATGGACACTATGCATACACAACTTCTTCTGAAAAAAGACCTGCAAACCAGAGAGAAGTGGTCCACTGATAACAAAATGTCCCCAGATCACAATAAATGTGTGGTTTTGCACATGGGGAAGAACAACCCCCAAACAACATACAAATTAAACAATCAAATATTAAGAGCAGTTTCTAAGGAAAAGGACCTGGGAATCATAATTAATCATTAATTTACCCAGACAGGTCATTGCAATAAAATCACACAGACTTCTAACATGCTGCTAAATTGCATTAAGAGGTAATCTGTAAATAAAACAGAGCAGTGCATCCTCCCTCTATACAGAACATATGTGAGGCCGCACCTGTATTTCTGCTCTCCTTTCTGGAACCCGCATCTAAAAAAGGATATAAATCTCATTGCAAAGGTACAGCGCAGGACTACTAAACTGATTCCAAAGTTGAAACATCTATCATATGAAGATAGGTTATAGAGTACTGGACTGTTTACCCTGGAGGAGCGTAGAAGAAAAGGTGATTTACTGCAATTGTACAGAATCTTACATAATCCTTCACTTATAGTTCAACGCAACCTCAAATTTATTCACAGAAATGTCAAATTAAGGAGTTATAATAACCAACTGGCAATCCCAAAAACAAATATGCAGAAAAGGGATAACTATTTTACCATTACGGCCGCTAGTTTATGAAATAACTTGCCTCTGAACGTTGTTGAAGCAGTAAATATTTCTCTGTTTAAAAATGACTGGATTATCACCTTTGCTGGACCAAGGGCCTAACATAATATACCCACTCTGTAGCGGGAAACACTCTTGATGGGCCCTAGCCTTCTTGTGTTTAATACACCTAGTAACCTAGTTGCAGTTTCTAAAATTCACCAATTTTACAAGAATAATATGAAAACTTATGGCAGGGAACCTTATCTTACTTAGAGATTTAGGTTACAGATAATAAAAAACAACTATCTGTATTACATACAACATAGATCAGCTATTAATTCTCCATATTTATTTGCTTCTAGGATTATAAAACCTTTGAACCAGAGGTTCATTTACAAAGTTTCCACAACAAATAACATACAGGAGGTGGGCATACAGAACATTGATTTACAAAATAATACAGGTGGTGAGCATACACACATAAATAGATCTACAATATACAGGAGAACATAACAAATAATTGTTTTAAAGTTAAGGATAAGAGCAGCATTAATAAAACCTCAGAACAATATAAGCAAAGCCATAAGTTACAATGTAAAAGAGCACAGTGAGGTGTTTCATGTACATACTGTATTCACTAACAGTAGGGATTCATTAAAAGAACAGTATGAGTACAGTACAGAAAACAATAACATGTGCGATGGGGAAGAGAAAAGGGGTCAGACAATATGACTTTGTCATTGGGGCACAGAAGGAGTGGAAGGTAAAGTAAGGGGGGTATGGGGTACAGAAAAGAGAGAGGGTAAGAGAATAGGGAGAAGAGAATGAGGGAGGGGGGCAGTTAAACGGGGACCAAGTCAACAGGGAGAGGAAGTTGGGAGTAAAGAAAGGAGAGTAGAAGAGGGGCAGAAAGAGGTGGGGGTGCAGGAACAGTGGTGAGATGAGAAGGGTAGATAGCCAGTCGGGAGAAAAAGGCAGGGAACAAGTAGGGAGTACAACGCGCGAGAAAGGAGCTGTGTCTAACTATAGGATCAGGATCTTATGATAATATCAAACATACTGTATTATTCTCTTATACCCATTCTATAGACAGTTCATAGAAGTCTTGTTAGCAGAGGTTATTAGAGAGTTATCTAGTCCTCCACAATTCATTATCTCGTGTATGTTCTTCACAAATAACATGGATATGATTAAGAAAGTGATAAATTTCATCTCAGCAATTAAAATCTGGTAGAAAGATTAGCAAAATCTGCAAGGGTAAACATAGAAACATAGACTTTGACGGCAGATAAGGACCACTTGGCCCACCTAGTCTGCCCATTTCCCCTACCTACAGGATAAGCTGCAGATCCTAGTTAACCAACAGCCTATTTCTTCCTACATTCAGGTTCAGGTAATAGATTAAATGCTCTTGTTTAGAATTTGGGAGTTGTGGTATTGTCAAGAATATTAAGTAGTATGTAGGTAACTTGTCTGTTAAAGATTTTATAATTCTATATTATTTATGGTATATTTCTGGTATAGTGGGAGGTCTGTGAGGGAGTGGGAACTCAAGCTGCTGTTTTTTAAGGCCAATTGTGTGGCCATCTTTTTTATTAATAGGGACTACGGGTGACAATAAGTCAGGAGGACATGTAGGTATCCAGATTTGAATTCTCTGATGTCTTCTTTAAATTCTGTTTTAGTCCGAATTAGTAAAGTTTCATCTTGAGTTCTCCATCTTATTCCCCCTTCCCTTTCCTAACCTCAAATGAACAATACTACTTCTTTACTGTATTGTTCTATTTAAGAGGTTTTATGAACCTGAATGTTTAAATTAAGAACCTAAAGGTATATATTAAGGATGGATATACTATAGATCACATGACGTGTATCATTTAACCTTGCTTGTTTTGCAAATATTGGCTAAACACAGACTGCAAAATATAAGAGAGAATATACGTCAGTCCAATAATGTTATATTGTACGTAATGTACTTTCTATGATGTCTTAATTTTGTAATCTTGTTTTTAAATTGTAGTGACCTTGAAAATCAAGCAATAAACTTTGAACTACAAAACCCTATATGTACTTTATTACCAGCTTCATGCAGCTTCCCCAGACCCATGGCCACCCGATCTCTCATCTTGGCAAAGTCTTCCTTTCTGAAGTTCTGGGTTGTCTTGATGGATCCTTGATGTTCACACAGGAGATGATCCTATTCCCACTGCTGAGATTAAGGCAAAGGAGGGCAAAAAACCTAATACCGCGTTGGCTGTGCTGTTCTAGTAAGCACTATTTGAAAGTGTATGGATCTCATTCTCAACCCAGCCATTAGAATTCTCAAGAAAATGCCAGTCCATGCCCTGGAAACTGGAGAATTGACACCACTGCATCTGATCTGGCTGCTCTTATAATTTAAGCAATCACCTGGGCATCATGCTCTGCCAAACCACTTGGGAGACTGTAGCATAACTCCCCCCCCCCCCATATGGTTCTTTTTTCCCCTTTTCCCTGAGTCAACCTAGATTTACTCGATGGCACTGTTTTACTCACTGTTGTCCTCCTTGTCCTCCACAGTGACCCATTCCCTTATGAACAGAGCCATTCACCACCTTTTCTGTGACATCTGTCCATTTGGAATTGTCTGTAGGCCTGTGTCATGGTAGGTATCTAAATCATTTTCTACCCCTCACCAGGTCCCTGTGAGTGCCACCAAGTCTTGGCCTTGAACTGCATCAGACCCCTGAACTTGCCCATTTTGCTGAATGTCCTCCTCATACTTGCCTGCATGCTAATGAGAATATCTAGGAGGAATCAAAAGTAGCATGTCAGTGGGAGGTCAGGTGGTGCAGGCAAGAGACGGCCAGCCCCACACAGTACAGTACAGGAACACATTTTTATTTTATTTTTTTTATTTAGTTGTTTAACCAGGTGAGACACACTAAGCTGAAAGCTTTTCTACAGGTGCAACCTGGGAGCACAGGGAAGTTAAGTGACTTGCTCAGGGTCACACAGTATGCAAGTGGAAGCTGTGGGATTCAAACCCAGGTCTGGTCTGCTGAATGTCACCAGATTTGCAGCTCAGAGCCTTAGACCACTGTGCTATACTGCCTCCCAAATGACAGTCTGCACTCAGGAATCACACAAGGAAAGGCTCAGCAAGTTAAAGTAATAATGCCACAGATTTATTGCAGCTCACTGCAAGAAGGAGAGCTAGCCCTGGCACTTCAGCTCCAAGTGCAGACTTTTGTTTGTTCATGCAAATGATAATATCTACCGTTCCATGATTCTTCAGTCCCTTGGTGGGTCCTCCCTCCTGTTGCTCCTCTGCTCCTTCCCTAGGTGATCATGTGTCTGCTTCCTGTCCTTGGTGAACTCTTGCACCAGCCATCTCTCTTGATTCTCTAGTTTAAATGCACCTGAGTCATTCGCCAAGCCAAGGCATTCCACTATAGGGCAATACTCACTTCTTCCTGGGACTCTGGTTGTGAATTCTGGAGAAATATAAAAGAGCTTAGTGGAAAAACCATCTCCCCACCCCCTGCTCAGTTATCCATTGATGGAACTACTACTCTTGACCCCCTGAAGATTGCTAACATCCTAAACATCATGTTTTCTGACTGCAGTGAAGCCCTGCACCCCTACTTCTTTGACCCCCCAGCACCCCCAAATACACCCCTTTTCATCACCATACGTTATCACCGTCTCAAGTTAAAAAATACTTATCCATGTTTCTGGTCAAGTCCTGGTATAATAATGACTCCCTGGATTTAAAACTACTACATCTTGCCCTTGATGAAGTCCTCTGCCCTCTTACTAAAATTCTTAATAAATCTCTCTCTGCCGCAGCCAATTTCTGACACCTTGGAAGCAAGCTATCATAACCTCTCTCCTAAAGAGTGGTGACAGAACATCCCCCAACAACTATAGACCCATATCCATACACCCCCCAAAGGTATTAGAGAAAATAGTAGCTGACCAACTTATGCACTACCTCTCTGACCATGATCTCTCTGCCCAGAGCAACATGGTTTCCAAAGGGGCCATAGTACAACCACCGCCCTTATTGAGTGTACCTCCTATGTCCACCAAGCCCTTGACTGTGGGCTTTTAGTCGGCTCCCTTTATATCGACCTCACTAAGGCCTTTGATACTGACAATCATGCCTTGCTCCTTCACTATCTACCTGCCCTTGGACTGTCCCAGGAAATCACATCTTGGTTCACTGACTACCTAGCTAGTAGGACCCAACATGTCAAAATTGGCTCCACCCTCTTCTCTTGCTGCTCAGTCCTATCAGGTGTCCCACAAGGCTCCATTCTGGGCCCCCTCCTCTTCAGCATATTCCTGAACTCTCTACCCAAGGCATGCTCAGGTGGACTTCTCCTATATGCTGATGATGCTGTCATCTTCAGCAGTCATCAGCACCCCTTCTCCCTTCAAACTTCACTCCAGAAGCATTTCTCAGAGGCCAAAACCTGGTTCTGGGACCATAGGCTTATACTCGATCACAAAAAGACTAAAGCTATCGTTTTCACCCACTGCCAGAGTGCACTTTCTGTTTCAACCTTATCCATCGTCAATTCCCTGGGTGATACCCTTGAACAGGTAGACACATTTAAATACCTGGGCATAACATTAGACACTTCTCTTTCCTATCATAACCATATCAAGCTACTATCCACCTCCCTAAACACTCGCCTTGGTCTCCTCTACCGTTACAAGCACTGTCTCCCCCCTAAAGCCTTATGCGTGGCTGTGTCTTCCTCTTTACTCTCCATTTTGGACTATGGCATTGTTATATATGGCTCTGCTGACTAGACCGCCTTAAGCTACCTCAAAATCACCTTAAACAAAGCCTGTCATCTTATCATAGGCTGTGACAGATTTACCCATACATGTGACCTATACAGAAAGTCCCAGTGGTTAAACTTTGACTTGAGACTTAAATAACACACCTGTCTCCTAGGCAAGAAAATCCTTCTCAACCTTGCCTCACCTGGGCTTCTCCCACTGCTCCAACCTGTTCCCCTAAACAGACCCACCAGAAGTGCAACTAAGTCTCTCTTAAATGTCCCCCACTGTAGGATCTCCCTTGGCCAAATGGCATTTCAGTGTCGGGCCCCTAAATAGCTAAATGAGCTCCCCACCCCCATCTTTCATGAATAAAAATTAGGTCCTTTCAAGGCGCACCTCAAAAGCCTGCTCCTCTCACTATCTACCTGTGATTGTCCTTAGCCCCCATCTTCCCTACACTCACCCCCACACCTAGTCCCTTTTGCCCCCCTTTCTCATTCTCCTTTACTTTTTGGACAAGCTAGCACTTCTCCAAATTGTTGCATCTTGCAAATGCCCCTGAGTTACTCTGTTTATCTAACTTTTGACAACGGGCCTGTACTGCCCTATGATTGTTTTTATTTTCTACTTGCTGCTGACTACTTCCTCTGTATTTGTTTACCTCTGTAACTTCCTATGCACTATGATGTGGAACCTTTGCAAAGGAGTCTATGACTCAAAGGTGTATTTCTGATTACTGTAATAAATAAAATAACTAAATAAATAACAAATCCTAGTAAATACCCTGTCTATTCTCCTGGCCACAACCCCGACTCTCTTCTGGCACAGGTGCAGTTTCACATGGGTATACCAACATCCATTGCCAGAAAAGGCCCTCCAATTAGCCAGAAAAAGAAAACCCTCCCACTTGCACCAGATCTTTTGCCAAACATTTACTTGTCTACTAGTTGCCTGCCACTCCTTACTAGGACCCAGGACTGAGAGGATATCAGAAAAGATAATCCAGGACCCCTTCTCATTTGAAAATATCCCAGCTTCAATGAATGACCTCTTCATTTACTTGAAATTTGTGCATATGTAATGCACAACATGGATAATGATGATCAGCTCCTCCCCAGTTGCACTACTTGGCTCAGGACAGCACTTACTTGACCTGCACTCCAGGAGGCAAACCATTGCTCCTGAGATAACATTCTGGTCCAGCAATTCCATTTCCACCTCTCCCACTGCCCTAACTATGAAGTCATAGTGACAACCACCTTTTTGCTACTCTACCCAGTCTTTTCCTTTTTCTTCCTTGGCAGGTTGGGTTGACTGCTACCACAATCCTCAGCCACTTGTTGACCAACCTCAACCTGGCCAGCCAGATGATGATACCTGTTGATGGTGTCCACTGGTGATGGTGCTCTTATCACCCTGAGTCACCCTATGATAACAATCTTTAAAAGGATGGTTCAGGAGGATTTTAAACAACAACAGGACAGCCCCCTACCACAACACCATAACCTCTCTGCTAGTGAATGGTGAGCACTAAAGGAACTAAAACAATTGATGTCAGTTATTATTAAACAGGCTGACAAAGGTGGTACCATGGTGGTTTAAGATGTGGACAAATATACTGCAGAAACTGAATGCCAGCCTTCAGATAAAAATGCCAACACAGGCTGACATTTGACCCTACTGTCTCTTTTAAGAGCAAGTTTTTTACAATTTATTACAGGTAACTCTGGACAGAGGGTGGATAAGTGTTAGTGAATATCAATTTTTGAAACAAGAGCTCCCTGTATGTTTCACTTTTTATACCCTCCCCAAGATCCACAAATCTGTGAGGGACTCTCCTGGGTGATCCATAGTCTCTAGTATTGGGTCATTCAGTGAGGGTCCTTCCAGATTTGTGGACTATTTTCTTAAACAGATGGGGGCTGAAACACAGTCACTTGAGGGATGCTCCTGATGTTCTACAAAAATTGGAAGGATTCAACTGGTCTCCTAATCTATGCTGGATAGCAATAGATAGTACATCACTTTATACCAGTATTGAACATAATAAGGGGGTGGATGCAGTCAGATATTTCTTGGAAAGAGAGGCCAGTTTTGCTGCCATTCCAAAACAATTGTTTATTAAACTTCTTGAATTTGTCCTGTATCAGAACTATTGTACTTTTAATGGAAAATTCTACAGTATCTTCAGTGCCAAGGCACAGCGATGGGAGCAGACCTAGCACCATCCTATGAAAAACTCGTTATATCCTACTAGGAACAACAAATTGTTTTATCAGACCTCAACCTCAGAAACATAGTCAGATGGTATTGTTTTATTAATGATATGTGTGTCTGGGGTGGGGGTTCAGAGTCAACAGAACAATTTATCAGGTGGTTAAATTGAAATGATTGGAATTTGCAGTGTACCTATAGAATCAGTTTAATTGCACTATACTATTTAGATGTAACATTGAGCACTGATAAAAACAACAAGGTATTGAGCTCTCAGTATTGCAAAACTGACAGCTGGAAACAGTTTGCTCTATGTAGACAGCTCACACTCTCAACTATTAATTGATAGTATCCCAGATGAAGAGATGTTTAGATTGAGGAAAAATTTCACAAATTATGACATTTTTGACACAGAACTGCAGACGTTATTTCTATGATTCAAACAGAAGTTATGCTAGCTAAACTGTTATGGGTACTTTAAAATGGGTAAGGAAAATAAACAGAAGGTCTCTCTTTAACAAACCTTGAGTCACAGCTCAAAATTAACAGATCAGAAAGAGCAACCAGTTACTTTTGTTACTGCTTACCATCTTGGAGCTGCTGAAGTCAGGCAAATAATTAAGGACAGAGGGTCCATTTTAGCTGCAGATAAAACACTAAAACCTCTGGTGGGACCAGATCCTAGGATTTCCTTCCATAAAGGTGAAAGTCTAGTCTCACATATCACTAGTAGCCATTTTCATGTGTGAGACACAACAATAAGTGACAGAATAGGCTTCCAGAAATGTAGACATGGTAACATTTGCAATGTTGCTTCCACAGGTCTCAAATTTAAGTATCTAGACAAGTAGACAATATTCCTTGAATACATGCAATGACTGCCAAACAAATTTTTGTGTTTATGTGTGCTGGTGCTCCTGTAGCCTTAGCCATGTGGGCCATACCATCCACCCCTTAAATGTAGGATACAGGAGCACATTAGAGCAATTGTGAATTGTAATCAAAACAATGCTTTAGAACATCATTTTGGAGTAGTGTACAGTTCTCGAACTCATGATTTTAAATTAAGAGCTTTGGAGCATGTTGTTTGTCCAATCCAGAAGGAAAAGCTTTGACAACCCCCGGGCCACACTATGGTCCCTTGTAGTTACCCACTCATTGCAATATCCAGCCAGGTTGCAGCTGATTTATTCTGGTAAGGTATACTTTTTAATGACACGTGAGAAGCATATAACCTTGTCAACAAGATTAAGATGGACTTTGGTATACAAGAAAGTCTGGAAAATTACTCTAATTGAACTCTGATAACTAAATTGTGTATTGCCTGTCTTGTATTGTAACAAGAGTCCTTTAAAGTTAATGAGGGGTTGAATGTAATGGGGGAGGCGTAGCCAGTGACACTGGGGTAAATGGACTATATGCCCATACTGGGTAAATCCCATATAACTGAAGCCTTACCAGGCTTCAGCAAGCTGAAGGCATAGCAATGGTGCCAACCACAAGGCAACTCTTCTCCCTCTCCCCATGTTCTTATTTCGTACTAACAGTCTGGATAGAAATACTTTAGCAAAGCTATCAAAGTTATTATGTCTAGTTAAACTTGTTAAATTGACAAACCTCCAGTAACTTTTACTCTCAACAAAAGTATGTGATTGTTCCCTGTTGGACACTATTTACAGTTTTCAATGGATGCAAGAGGTTTGAAGTGCAGCACGAACTTCTGAATGGTTTATCAACTGATTCTTTGTAACTGACTTTTCCTTACTTGTCCCTGGATGAAGAAGGCCTATAGTACAAAAGAAACTCTGTGTTAAAATCATAAAAACACAACTGTAGTGGTCTAGGACACTTTGTGGTACTTGTGAAATAAGTCAAGCTCTGTTTATGACACTGTTGGACTTTTACTTGGACACTATGAGTTTTCTGCATATTTGAAAATGACTCCCTCCCTGTATGTGAGGTCAGCCTGTGAACTGGGTATTCTGTCGACTACTGCTGTAAGTGATGTTGTCATGATTGCTTTGAATCCTATGTGAATCCTCTGTGGAGCTTAATTTAAAATGAACATTTTAAAATCAATGGTGAATTAATTATGCATAAGTTCTAGACTGTCCTCGGCTTGTACATTTTTGGCTATATTTTGAGAACTACTTAGTCAAGGGTGATCAAACCTGGTTGATACATTCCTTAGTATACTGCACTACCTGATTATAATAGTTCCTATATGTATAGCATGTTATCCCTTTTGTACTGCAATAGGAAGAACATCAATGTATGATATGATAAATATTACCAGGCACACTGGCCCCCTCTATAGATTGACTGATGTTAGCCAAGCCAAGGAAATGAAATCATTTAAGCTATCAAAGGAGAGCTTCTGGCTGATTTCTTTGTATGATAAACATGAGACAGTTCCAAAGGTATTAAATGCATTTATCAATAAAATATTCTTTAACATAAATGACTAATAAAGGAACCAATACTGCAAAAATATTAAGTCTTTTCAGCATTTTCATTAGGATGGCTAAAGCCACTGGAAAGTACTTAACAATATACAGTAATAGATAATTTTTCTGCTCAAACATTTCATAAGCAAGAAAAATTCACTGAAGAGGAATTTTCTTCATTTGAACACATTGGAAGAACTTGGGAGCTTGATACACTCGCTGTTGAGAGTGATGGATTTTAGGGCACACAGAGGCTCTCCATTCTGTCACCCCAGAAAACTGCTATACAGAAAAGCCAGTCCCCTTCTCCCTGCCAGTGCAGGGCAAGGCATCTGACATGTTGGAGCACAAAAATTACAGGAAGACCCATGTCCAGCCCTACTCCTAGCCATGGCAGGCTGAGGGGCATAGAACCAGTAATCTATAGCACTTTTCCTCAACATGCAGCTTGCAAAAGGTATATAGCAGTCCTGATTCAAGACTGCCATATCTCATGATCCCCTGCCCAACACTGGCTCAGGGGCAATGTGAGGACATTTTTTTTCACGGAGAGAATGGTGGACTCATTGAACCGCCTTCCTGGGGAGGTTGTGGGGTCTAAAACAGTGGGGGAATTCAAACATGCATGTGACAGACATAAGGCAATTATAGTGGGGGGGTAGGAGGAAGTTGGCTGTTGGGTAACTAGAATCTGCAGCTTATCCAATAGGTAGGGAAATGGGCAGCCTGGGTGGGCCAAGCGGTCCTTATCTGCCGTCAAAGTCTATGTTTCTATGTTTCCTTCCATGCAGAGCTCCACACACCCACAGCCCAGCTGGAGTCAATGAATGCTGCCCATGCACTAGGCATATAGAAGAACTTCAAGGTATAAAGCATCACATATTGGCAAAGCACAAATCTCACATACTGTATGCTGGCCAAAATAGTGAATGGTGACATTAAAGGATACCTAAACCCTTATATTTGTGCTGGTGCCTTT
This sequence comes from Neoceratodus forsteri, assembly GCA_016271365.2. Lineage (NCBI taxonomy): Eukaryota > Metazoa > Chordata > Ceratodontiformes > Ceratodontidae > Neoceratodus > Neoceratodus forsteri. Next base: position 799,488,960 of record CM028132.1, on the reverse strand, counting down.
CCCATTCTAAAGCATAAGTTAAATGTTGATAAACATGATGGTCCAGAATTTCAAATCTCCAAGTTTGTTGCAAGCCTCGGGTGTGTCACCTATTTGGCACTCCAGGCTTGCAGGAAAAAAATAAATAAATGGGATTTTCTCTCCCATGCATCACATTGATACCTACTAGATCAACTTTCTTTGATCTAGCTTGTGTCAGTGATGGGGCCTCTGACATGCAGCTTGTGGCTGAACTTTGCCGCAAGCTGCCATAAAGAAGGCTGCACTGTCACAACTGCACCAGAGATGATAAAATCAGGTGCAGTTGCAGCATTCGACCATGGCACAGCTGTAGCAGCACAAAAGTTTGATGCAGGGCTTGATGCAAGCCCTGTGGCAACTTTTGATTATCCAGCCTGACAAGTTAGTCACATAGGGCCAATTCTGAACATTAAAAATACGCCCCCATAGGGATTCACCAGTACACAAGTAAGTGTCTCTTTTCCTTCATTCACAACTGGTAATAATAAGATAGTAATATAGCACTACTAGACTGCAGTGGTATTTTACTGTCCTGGTAAAGGTGATTTGGGGAGTATGTCTCCGAGGCACTCTAAATCCTTACAGAGATATGTCCAGCTGATTGGCTGAAGGTGCACATGTAACTTCAAAGGTACAGATCCATCTCACCTTGGATTCTGCCTGTCCCAAGATCCTAAGTTAAACTTCTTCCAGAGCTTTGTATAAATATTATCTGACGATGAGACTGTTATTGCTATTTGATTTTGTGACAGAAATAAAAACATTTTTTACAGTTTTTGGCCAGGAAAGACACACTAAGCAGAAGCTTGTGTAACCCCCTCCTCAGGAGGGGGCTTACCTGGACTCTCATTATTTTCTGCTCCAGACCCAGCCGTCTGTCTTCCTACTTGCTCCAGCCCCAGACTTCAGCTTTTCAGGGGACAACAGGAGCCATCATGAAGGATTGCCTCAATGTGTGCATGTTCGAGAAGCTGCCTACTCCAGTATGTGAACTGATTCCAGCCTGAGTGCTGTTTATGGTGCTGACAGTGCCTGTCCACCACAAGCCTTTAAAGCTGCATCAGCAGCTAGCCACTGTACCTCCTCCAGTGTGCTCTAGCCCCAGGGACACCAGTGGGCATCAGGGGGCTCTGAGACACTAGGAGGGGGAGAGAAGGGAAACGTGGACTTTGCGAGTTTGGTGCACTGTGCCTTTAAGACATAAAGCAGTTCTCAGCCTCATGGAGACTGCCTGCACGGAAGAGGGGGAGCAGAAATTGGAGCTCACATCTGGGAGCACAAAGCCCCAAACATAACCACACCACTACCAGATAGTTAGGCACAGGTGTGCCTATCAGACCAGAGGATAGTTAAATGAAAAGCCTGATGGTTGTCCCATAAATTGACTTCTAAAATACAACACTGTGCTTGCATATATGTAGCCACCTTTTTGTTGACCCTTGACCTTGCTGCCAGCCAATCGGAGGTCAGGAATTTTGGCAGCTGAGACCTGAGAGGACTGGGGGGGACTGATGCAGTATAGACCTTCCCCAATGCACTGGCAGGCTGAGAGGGCCAATCAGAAGGCAGGACAGGGAAAAAAGATTGATGGACAGCCTTGTCTGTCAAATGAGACACTGGCTGGAGAGAAAGAAGTTACTGGGCTAACGATGTGCTGGGGCAGTCAAACAAGGACCGAGAGGTGTTCAGACCTGCTGCTGGTGAGAGGAGAGTGACAGGCTTAGCCGGTCCAAAATTCCTACGAGCCCTTCCAAGGGTTAATTCAGAAAAATCCTTTGTGAACCTTTCCCTGGGTTCACCCTTGCCAGATACTGTTTAAGACTAGCCCTTTTGTGGAAGAACTTACTGAAAGCGTCAGCCAGTGGGCCATTTCTGTACCAAGTGGAGACAGAGATCTGCATTTCTGCCTAGCCTACTTCGGAGACAGGTAAGCGGCTTGCTAGCCCTTACCCAGTGGGGTGGATCGGGGAACAGAGAGTCACATGATGTGTGCCTGAGTATGGGTGTGCTCTCAATCCATTGGGGAGATGAAATGTGGGGTTTCTCTTGGGGTCTGGGCTCCTTGGGAATTGGAACGTCACTGCTTAGTGCTCCTGCACCCTGAGAGTTGGGCCAGAAAGGCAGTAGCCGGACAGCTGAGCCAGCAGAGCGGTGCTACTATAGAACATCTGAAAGAGTCCAAACCTCTGGACTGGGGTTCAACCTGTTGCTGTGTACTGCTTCTTGCCTCATCAGAACTGCTGCATCCATGGGTCATGTGAGTGCTAGCATTGCTGGATAGATCTTATACTTTTCCATCTGTCTATTACAGTTTTGGGGTTTCAAGCCTTGTTTTGGAAGTTAAACTTCTCTGCTTTATGCTAGCATACTATGGCCTGTTGGGGGATTAAATTGCAAACGTGCTAACTTTCCTTAAGTCCACTACTGAAAGAACCCAGTCAGCATAGCTACCAGGCCTACTCTGGGATTTTAGTGTAACTCTTGGGTACCCAGAGACTAATCCAATTGTGTCTGTTTCACTTACTCCTTCCAACTTGAATTTTTTTCACCCAGCCCCCCTCCTGCACCCCCATCCTTTATTAAATACTCTCCCTCCCCCAGCGGCACCACCCCTAGGCAATCTTCATCCTCCCCTCTTACTAATACTGCAACTCCCCTTAAAAATACAGAATGCAGTTATAGGGCCTAACACTTGTCGGTGTTAATCTTATAGTAGCTACTGTGTCTTTGTTACCTAATCCAAAACTCCACTCCACCTTCTCTGCAGCTGTCGTCTTGCTGGTCTATAAGGAAGAATTTTTATTATCTGATGATACTAATTTCAAATACAAAAATGTTCTCTCCTGTGCTTTTCATTACGTTATATAATAGAATGAGGTTTTCCTACTAATTAATCTTGCTTATTACTCTGCTGTGCATCATAGATTCATGTGTTACTCCACATCAATCTCCCTTCAGCGTGGTCACATACAGTATCACCCTGGACTGCCACGAACCTCTTGACCCCTCAGACTCTTCCATTTTGGTGGTCTTGATACCTACCTTAGAACCTGCATTACAACCCTGTGGCGAGTTGGTACTGCAACTGCACGCACCATAGAGGATAGGATCCCGTGCCCCTCTGCAATGAACCCCCAGCATTCCCTGCTTTTTACAGCTAGAGAACTCTTCTACATATAGCTAGGCCATCTAAGTAACTGTCTCAGGGTCCCCCCAAAGCTTAATGTTAGCAGTACCAAGCAGGATAAACCCAAAGCACATAGATTACTCCTTGAAGCTACCAAGACACTATTGCTGCTCCTATTAATATGCTCCTGAAATGTTGAGCTCAATCCTGGTCCCCCTGCAACTATTTTATCCCCTGCTGACCTAGCGAGTATCAAAGGCTTAAGCTTCATGCACATTAATGTGTGTAGCCTCCTAAAAAAGTTTGCATCAGTACAAGCCTGGACTAGCCATACTCTGCCAGATGTACTTATGGCCACAGAGTCTTGGCTCCAACCAGCTACTTCCGATCAAGAGGTGAATATTCCATCATATTCCTTATTCAGAACCAATAGGCTTTGCAGAGGAGGAGGAGTTGCCATCTGTGTCAAGGATAACATTTCCGCCTCTGTCATAGAGTCAACCTCAATCCCAAGGAATTTGAAAGCCTGACCCTCAAAGTCAAGTTCTCCTCTTCTATTTCATTCTGCATCCTAGGATGCTATAGGCACCCCATGGGTCTACAGTTGTTAGATCATCCAACTAATTTGCTGGGATCCTTGCAGTCGGAGATTATTATATTAGGAGACCTTAATTTGGACTAGTTGTCCAATGTCTCCTTACCTCTCAAGACTCTTTTTGACTCCTTTGGACTTTTACAACTCATCTCAGAGGCAACACATACTAATAAGAAAGACCCAAACAATAGCTCCCTACTAGATCTTATTTTAGCAAACAAACCACATCTGCTTTCCTTAGTTGGAGGATTTTTCTCCAACCTTAGTGACCACTGCTTCCTAGCGTGTGTAAGGTCTGTCCCCAAAGTACGGTTCTCTTCCACATTCTCTCTCAGGAGGAAATGGCATAACCTGGATATTGGTGCATTCCTCTCTGACCTGTGTGACTCCTTGAGATGGCAGGACTTCTACCTGACAAACTCAGTGCTTACGGCTTATGATATCTTTCAGGAGATTGTGCTAGGGGCACTGGATAGGCATGTGCCCCTGGTCAAAATGCACTCTAAGAAAAATCATGCCCATGGTTTATGGTGCAGTTAAAGGCCTCTCTACTGCACAGAGACTGGCTTTGGAAAAAAGCTCAGAGAACAAAACTTCCTATGGATTGGGCCTTGTTTAGAAAAGCTAGAACCCATTCTACTAGGTTGGTTAGAGAGGCCAAGGCTAGTTACTTTTGTAAAGAATTGGACTTTTCCATCAATTCCTCAGCCAAGTTCTGGAAAACTATCAAGGATATTGAAGGACATGCTGCTCCAAACACCCTGCCCACAAAAATCACTACTAGTATTTCTGTAGCGTCTGACAAATCTTCCATCCTCGACTTTTTTAATGACCATTTCGCAACCACAGGACTTGCATTTGATACCTCTCCTGCCAATACCCTCTGCTTACAACTCTTGAACTCACAACTATTGGAGAAAATAGTGAGTATACAGCTCAGGAACTACCTTAATATTGCTAACATGTTAAACCCCCTACATTCTGGTTTTAGGCCACATCATAGTACTATCTCAGCCCTTGCAAAAGTGACCAATGACTAGCAGTGTGCCCTGGATAATAAGAACTTCGTCTGCGCTGTATTTCTGGATTTATGCAAGGTGTTTGATACTGTTGACCATGATCTACTCCTTGTCTCCCTCCATAACATCATCCTGGACTCCTTATCCCTGAGATGGTTCTCAAGCTATCTTACAGGACGGCAACAGCAGATTAAGATGGAAGAGGAACTCTCATTCCTGAAACCTCTTCCGAGCGGTGTACCACAAGTCTCAATACTGGGTCTATTGCTCTTTGCAATATACATAAACAGAATTGACGATGAGGTCAAATCTGCTAGCATTCACCTTTTCTGCCAATGATACAGTGTTTTACATTTGAAAGATCCTCCCCGGAAGCAGCTTGCAGGGATCTGCAACAGGAATTCAACCTGCTACAATGACAACTCCCGGACAGAAACTGCTCCTGAATGCAAAGAAAACAAAGGTGATGTTTTTTATCCTTTTGCAAATGCTAATAACCTTGCAATTCAAGGTAACTTACCTCAGATTCATACACTCCTCAGCGAATCACTGGACTATGTTACAAAATTCAAATACAGTGCAGTCCACTTATAACAGACACTGTTATAATGGACAATCGGTTATAACGGACAAAAACTGATTTCCTAAACCAGACATCTCGAATCCAGTGCATTTTTCTCTGGTTATAATGGACAGAAACATTGCTTATAACAGACACTATGAAGCTTTTATAGTCTTTTGTAGTGCTTTTTTTGAGGGGGCAGAACTAGTGAGATTTGGCAAATGTAGAATTAAGATGGAGGAGCCACAGAGATTTTAATTCTTAGAAAATAATTATCCGCAAGCTGCATAAACTTTTATTAGTTAATTACAATAAAAGGAAATGATTTTATGTTTCAATAAAACCCTTACAGTACAATTGCCTTTGTTCTTACTGCCACAGAATCTCAGCTTCCAGCCACTACAGTTACATCTTCTTCTTACCTTCTGCAGTACACGTCCTTAAAAAAATATATATACTAATGATCCTTGATAGTTATTAACTTTAAACACACAGATTACAGGAACATATATGCTAGGTAGGATTCTGAATAACTGCCACTACTCCGGCCAGACTCGACACACTATACCATAGAGCACTGAAATTCATTACTAGACTTCCTTATTCTACTCATCACTGCTCCCTCTACACTGCAGTAGGCTGGTCCTCCCTCGGGTACAGTAGACAGAGAAATGCAGCCATCTGGACCTACACAGGGCTATTACTAAATTACTGCCCCAGTATATCTTGGACTGTCTTCCTCTAAATGCAGTAGGTAAGTATGCTCTAAGGAGTTCTATTTATATCTCGCTTGCAGTACCTAAGTTCAAGTCATGCTTTGGTAGGTCTGCCATTAATCACGCTCTACCCACACTATGGAACAACCTGCAAAAACTTTGTGACTGGCATTCCCAATCAAACAATCAGCCTTCAAAGCACTATATTCTAGTTCATTCAAGGAATCCTGTAACTGCTTCCCCTGATGTCATAGCTTTCCAATTCCCCCGCGGATTCAGTTTCTAGCCCTGTCTGGAGCACTCAATTTCTGGTAGTCCTGCCCCACTACTCAGTGTGTCTGTGTGTATTTGTACCCCACCTGATAGATCCACCCAATCTAAGTTGGAGTCTCCCTCTCTGAGTCATTCTGGCATCTACTAATATTACACTTCCTGGCACGTCACCCTTGGCCCCAGTTCCTGGTGTATTGCACCTAGCTTTATAGCCATTGCCACCTGCCTCTGGTGCTGTAAAGCCCCTCAGGCACCCCTGCACTTATGCTCTCATTCCTGAGTTCCTCCCCTTTCTCACCCATGCCCCCTCCTTGCATTACGCACTCACTACTTGAATCAAGCCTGCTACTAAAACTCTATATATATATATATATATATATATATATATATATATGTTGTATAGGTTTCGTTGTATCTTTGTAGCACAAGTTCTGTAGCAAATGGTATTTAGCTTTCTGTCTTATTTTATAAATGTACTCCAATGCTGTTATTAACATCTTGTATGTAATCCCTATTCTATGTAATGACTCTGTAAGTTGGTATTCCTCTTTATGTGTTGTTCCTGTATCTTGCCCAGATCCATCTCGAAAATTAGCTTGCTAAGTGGTGTTAGACTGACTAAATAAAGATTTTGATTGATTGAATCTATGTTTTTTAGTATCAGTACTAGTTAAAGAGTTTGTTGCACCCTGTGTAAACTAATTCCTGTCAGAAGGCCCCTTGCTTGGGTGGGTGCATCTTCAAACTGTATGAGGGTTTACATTTTATAAAGGGGCATGTGGTATACTGACACATGGGGGGAAGTTATTGAGGTGACTTGCAATTGCGTAACTTGTCTTTTTTTTTTCCAGCTGCCAGATTCTTACCAAATAGTTTGAATTCCATTCCTATGTGTGCCCTCAGTCTGCATGCTCTAATTGAAGTGTTTATTGGTGAAAGTAAGCTGTTGTGGTTCCCAGGGGGTGGTCCACTCCAGTGTAGATAAGTGGGTAGGTACTGTATTACAGAGGGTGGTGCTGCACACAATGTCTGGCCTACTTATTTTCTCTGGATGGAAGCACCGTGCTACTTGTTATCTGTTCTGGGACAAACCCCCCTACCACAGGAAAAAGAATGAACCCAAACCTCTCAACCAGGTATACCCAGTACAGTCACCAGACAGGGGTGTGAACCCAGTCACTGCACCACCGGGGTCATACTTGTTTCCAGGTGTGTCCTTGGGGAACAGGGATATTAAGTGACTTGCTCATGGTCACATAGTACGAAAGTGGTGGCTGTGGGATTTATACCCAGTTCTCCAGGTCTGCAGCTCAGTGTTCTTAACCACTAAGCTATACTTCCTCCCCAGTTTAAAGATATTAGGACTTTTCTTTACTGACTATACTGGTCAGACTAAATTCAAGCCCATCTGACATGCTGGTGAGAATTCATGAAACTATAGTTTGTATCCTGTACGTAACAGGTCCAGTCAAGACCAGTCTCTTTGTCTGGCTGGGCCCTGGAATCTCTCACAGATATAATCCCATAATCACCTTTGCCAGGTGAGTAAACTACAATTGTGGGTCATAATCCCTGAGGCGTTCCAAATCCTTATAGACTGTGTAGTAAAAAGAAGTGCTTATCAAGAACAGGGAAGGAGTAATAAATTGTGACTGGAGGAGGAGGTAAGAGCTGCATTAAGAACTGCTTTATGGTCAGCCCAGTGGTGCTGAGGGTTGAGGTGCTGGACGCCACACCTCATGCCATGCCGGTGACCCGGATTCGGGAATGAGTCCAGGCCATTTGGGGTTGGATGGGAGGGACAGGATTGAGCATCAGGAGGACAGCTCTCCTTTTCTGGGAGGGAGGGAGAGGGGGTTCATGCTGGGCACATGACTGACCTCTGGCGGAAGCCAGAAGCACATCAAGCACTGAGCATCCAGCAAGGAGTTGGGAGTGGTGAAGTCAGCGGTGACACCATGATGCCAGGGTGCATGCCACTCCCTCAGAACAGGGGAAAATGGTCTCCAGGCTCCAGAAACATGGCGCACCAGAGTGGACCCCTCATAACTCACACCTACTTGGCCTTTCAGCTCCTGACAAAACCTGGATTGTTTGGGGTGTAGCTGCCCCACCTCGTCCCTGCCCGGGGAGGGACCATGGCTCCATAGGGTGAGCAAGAAGGTCCAGGTAGGTGGCAGATGTGGGGGCAGACTTCACAGGTGCTCCCGATGAAGCAGAGCTTGGGGAGGCAAGGGTGAATAAAGTAGAATTAAAAAAAAAAAGAAAATGCTCAACTGAAGCTGGCCTTTGGTGCTGAAGGAACATCCAGTCTACAATGCTTTGTACCTGGGTCATCCGCAAAGCAAAGGCGGAATACTACCAAGCCTCTCTTACCTCCTCCTGGGGGAACCCCAGGTGCTTTTAGGACAACATCAAGCAACTGAATGGTCACTCCCAGTCCCCCTCTCCTTCTCTTCTCAACATCAATGGTACCATCTCCTCTGACCCTGCCCTCATTGCCACCCACCTCAATAACTCCTTTACCGACCTTAGCTCAGTACTTCCTGGTAACTTTCAGTCCACCTCCTCCATCTGTACCACCACCATTGCCGCCCCTCTTTCCACCTCGTCGTGTCACCTTGCAAGAAGCTAGGCCTTACTTGCTAAAAGCCTAAAGGTAACACCATCAGTATGACTCACTTGATCCCTGCCTTTTCGTCAAGTCCTGGATCAGGTCCTCTTACCTATTACGTGCATTTTCAACAAATCACTCTGTCTCTGACAATTCCCTCTGCCTGGAAGATTGCCACAGTTACCCCTGTCCATAAAGGTGGTGACAGGACTCTTCAGGTAACTACGACCCATCTCAATCCTCTCCCCCTCTCTAAGGCGTTAGAAAATTGTGGCGTCCCAAGTCTCTGACTACCTCTGTAAGTACAATGTTCTCTGCCCTGAACAACATGGGTTCAGAGCAGGTCATAGTACCAATACAGCACTCCTGGAATTTTCCAACTTCCTCCATGCCTCCTTGGACTCTGGTGCCCTGGCTGGTGCTATATTCATTGACCTGTCTAAAGCATTCGATACCATTTCGCATCCTCTTTTGCTCTCCACCCTCGACCTAATAGGCTTTGCCTCAGGACCTGTTTCCTAGTGCACCAGCTATCTCTCCGCCCGCTCCCAATGTGTGAAAGTCAACAGTACTCTCTCTCTGAAACATGCCCCATTCACTCTGGGGTGCCGCAGGGCTCAATTCTTGGACCCCTACTATTCTCACTCTTTCTTAACTCCCTACCCAGCAGTTGTACAGGTAAGATGCTTCTCTATGCTGATGATGCTGTTCTCGTTGCCTCCCACAATGACCCCATGCTGCTACAAAACTCCCTCAACTAGTCTTTGACTCTGCAGCTACCTGGTTCACTGAGCACCGACTTGTTATCAACCTTAAGAAAACAAAAGCGATGCTCTTCTCCCACCCCAAAATAAGTACAGCAAGTTTCCCTTAGCTGTCCCTCCGCACCAATCTTGCCATTGACCAGGTGCAGTCCTATAAATATCTTGGTATAACCTTTGACCCTGCAGTTTCATTCCATGGACATATATCACCTAAATTCATAGCCAACTCACGGCTAGGCATTCTTTACCGGCACAAAAATGCCTCCCTCCTGATGCCCTCACGCCTGGCTATCACCTCCCTCTGTCATGTCTCTCATTGACTATGGCCTTCGGTCTATGGCTCCAGCAGATCAGACTGCCCTCAACAAGGTTCGCCTCACAGTTAATAAGGCCTGCAGACTTATCACTGGTGCTCCCAGACTCACTCACACATGTGAGCTGTACCCTGGCTACCCTACTCAACCTGGAAGAAGCGACTCATGTATCAGACATGCCAGCTCACCTTTAAAGCCCTGCACAGCCTTATCCCACATGGCCTATCCAACTCCATTCGCTTGTACTGCACCGACCCTGATCACGTCGCAGGCCTCGTCAAGAGCTACCCTAGTTATTCCAAGAGCCAGGACCTCTCAAGGTCAGAGGCATTCCCCACCTGCAGCCCCACTGGTATAACTCCTCCCTGCCAGTGTCTCAAACTCACTAACCTTAGCTTGCTTTAAGCCCAGGCTCAGAAACTTCCTGCCTAGCTCTTGCAAATGCAACTGCCCTAGCCTAGTGTAAAAAAAAAAAATATATATATATACTCTGTTTGACAATGCTCACTGAGTGGCTCCCCCCCTTCCTTTCCCCACTAATTCCTCCTCCCCTATCTCCCTCCCTTCTACTCCCACCAGCTCTCCCCCAACCATAAGTTTTGCTCCTTTTGTTATCTTTTGCTTCGTTGGAGATTGTATTCTATTGAAACAAAACTGTAGTGAACTGTAACTTTTTTGTTGTAAATACTGTGTCCCTTGTACTACTGTTCTGATGTCCTCTTTGTGACGAGGTACCTTTGTAAATGAGCCTCTGGCTCAAAGGTTTCTAAACTGATGTTTAACTAAATAAATAAATAAATGTGTGTACGAATGACAGTGTTGCAGCTGCACATATTTCTTTGGCTGTGGCCAGGTTTGTCTCTGCCCAGAAAGTGGCCACTGCTCTGATGGAATGTGCCCAAATGTCTTTTGGGGATGTCACAGACATCTACTTGTATACCTCCTGTAGAGCTTTCTTCAGCCAGCTGACAATAGTTGATTTGGATGCCAATGTGCCCTTCTTGTGTTCCTGGATTAATACAAGGAGTCTTTCTGACTTCTGGAAATCCTTCGTCTTGTTGATATAACTCAAGAGGGCTCCTCCAGTGTGTAAAGGAGTATTCCCTCTTCCTTTGTTGGTTTTGGTAGGAATGCAGGTAGTTCTATCATTTGATCAGAATGAAAGTAAGACATCACCTTGGGAATGAAGGATGGACTCATCTGTAGTATCATCCAGTTTTCATGAAATATTTGGAACAGTGCCTTGTGTGAAAGGGTGTGAGGTTTGCAGGTTCTTCCTGCTGAGCAAATTGCTACCAGGAAAACAGTTTTAAGGTTCATCCATCTCAATTCTACTGAAATCAGTGACTGAAAGGGTACTGATGGCATAACATTTAATACTAAGTTCAGACCCCTGGGTGGTGAGATGCCTGGTCTTTGGGCATATGTTGGATTCAGCTTTAAGGAATCATAAAATGTCAGTGTGAGTACTAGGGTCTGTGTGTCCTACTTGACCCTGAGCTACCCCATGGCTGCCAGCTGTGCTCTCCTTGAAGCCAGGGATACATCTTTTTCAAAATCCTCTTGCAAGACAAAAAGTATGTCCAGTACAGATGTCTGCTCTGGTAATATGTCTTTCTGTCTGCACCATCTTGTGAAGATTGCCCATTGTTTTTTGTATGACGATGTTGTGTATGACCTCCTTGACTGAAGCATAATGTTGATGACTGAAGGATGGTATCCTTCTTTTAGCAGTCTCTCCCTTTCAGGTGCCAGGTCATCAATTTTAGGTTCTGTGGGCTTAGGTGTCTCGCTGATCCCTGAGTGAGAATGTCTGGTCTGCTGGGCAACCTCCATAGGTGGTCCAGCACCACTGCCACCACTACTGCAAACCATATCCTGCATGGCCAACATGGAACTATCAAGATAACCCATGCCCATGACTGTCCAATTTTCCACAGTACTTGTGGTATCAGTGAAAATGGAAGGAAAACATATGCCACCTCAATGAATCAGTCCCATGAGAGAGAGAGAGAGCGTCCACCCCACATTGATGGGCAATTTTGACTTTGATGTTGTCCATCTGCCTTGGGCTGTGCTGAAGTTTGTTGATGCCCCATCCCATCAGACCAGGTGTTTCAGAGTAGGTGAATGATTGTGAATTAGGCTTGATGCCTGTTGAATCATGCTGTCCACTTTCTTTTCAGATGGTTAGACAAGTACAGCACTGGTGTCTATTTGGGCCCCTAGGTGCTCTATACACTGACTGGGAGTTAGACTTCTCTTTTGTTTGTTAATGACCCAGCCCTGAGTATTCAGACACCAGAGGACCATGCTGGTTTTCCTTCAGGCTGGAAGAGCAAGCTGGTTCTTATTAGCCAGTTATTTAGGTAAGAAGCATCTCAGAGAGAAGACTGTGGGACAAAACATATCCTCTTCAGGAGGACAAGTTCAGATTATGGTGCAATGTGTCAGTAGTTGATCCTCAAGTTGCTGCACTAAGTAAAAAGACAGTGCTACCTTTGTAGGAGGCCTCAGGACTCAAGGACCTTACAAACTGAAAGATAGATGATATGCTCAAGAAGAGCTTTGAACTAGCTGGGCTAGGAGCCAGAGCTGCCACTGCAGTCATATATGTCAAAAGAGCACAGCTAGCATAGCTGGCATGGTTACAAGATATGCAGAAGATTTTCACTCCCAAATCCACCAAAGTGCAACTTATGGAGCAATCCATACAAACCACTAAATATTTTACTGATGTGGCAGTGGACACCCTCAAGATAAGTGCCTTGTTCTCTCAGTCTAGCTGCAAGTACTACCGAGACCTTGGTGAGGACTCTCAGTGCTAAGGCTAGTCTGAAGGGGAGGGCTTTGTACTGGTAGTGATGTCCTAGTATGTGGAACCTGAGATACTCGTGATGACATTGTCTGATAGGTATAAAAAGGTATGCATCCTATTTGTCTATTGATGTTAGATACCAACTTGGCCAATTTGCCCTGATTGTTGATTGGATGGTTTCCATTTTGAATGTTTTATATCATATGAATTGCTTCAAGAATGTTTTGTCTACTGTAGCACAGGGCATACATCTCCTGTTTTCTAGTGCACCATAAGGAATATTAAATATATTCTTTGTCCTTTCTCTTCTTCTGGTGCCTCAACAATTGTCCTGTTTAGTATTATGCCCCTTCTAAAAAAAACCTCCTTAGACCCGGAATGTCTGGCCAACTACAGGCCTGTCTCTAACCTGCCTTTTGTAGGCAAGGTTATTGAGAAGGTGGTTGCATTGCAGTTGGACGATCATTTGACCAGCCACAATGTCTATGATTCTCTCCAGTCAGGATTTAGGAAAAGACATAGTACCTAGACAGCCCTTGTTAGAGTACTAAATGACCTCCTAATAGCAAGAGATCGAAAGACTCGTTCCATCTTGGTCCTTCTTGATCTCTCTGCGGCATTTGATACCGTTGATCATGGGGTTCTTTTGGAGCACCTGCGGGTTATCTGTGGGCTATCTGGTTTAGTCCTCAGTTGGTTTTGATCATTCCTCGAGGGTAGGACTCAGAGGGTGGTGTTTAGGATTTGTTCCTCGACATCACTCCCCCTATCCTCTGGGGTGCCGCAGGGCTCTATCTTAGCACCCATGTTATTAGCGGTATATATGCTGCCATTGGGAGTGATCATTAGGTGGTACAGCTTGAGTTTTCACTGCTATGCAGATGATACTCAGCTGTACATGTCCTTTGTGCCTGGCCAGGGTGATGCTGTCTCGGTCTTTAATAACTGTCTTACCGAAATTCAGGATTGGATGACTGTGAGCTGGTTACGGTTATACCCTGAAAAAACTGAGGTGTTGGTTGTGGACCCAGGCCATCGAGGGGTAGGTTAGTTGACTGGGTCATCCTCAGGTCTTTGGCTTGGGGGGACCCAGCTGATGACCTCAGACCGGGTGTGGAACTTGGGCGTTATATTTGATGATTGTCTGACCCTCAAACATCAGGTGTCAGCTGTTGTCAAGACCTCATTTTACCATCTGAGGAATATAGCCCGAGTGAAGCATCTGGTTCCCGTTGATGACCTTCCAACATTGGTCCACGGCTTCGTTACCTCCCGCTTGGACTACTGCAACACCCTGTACCTAGGGCTACCGGGAGTGGATATTCACCGTTTACAGCTGGTGCAGAATCCGGCGGCCAGGCTTTTGACTGGTATGGCAAGGACCAGTCATATAACGCCTGTCCTCCATGGACTGCACTGGCTGCCAATTCTATAGCGAATCACCTTCAAGGTCGGTCTGCTGACCTATAAGGCCCTACACGATCAGGGACCTAGTTACCTGCAAGATCTTCTTCACCCTTACTGTCCTTCCCGTCGGCTCCGATCCACCAATGAGGGATTGCTAGAGATAACCAGGGTTTGCTTAAAAATATCAGGGGCAAGATCATTTAGTTTTATGGCTCCAACCCTTTGGAATTCTCTACCTCATCGGGTGAGAGAATGCCTGACTGTTTGAGCTTTAAATCAGCTTTAAAGACGTATCTGTTTAACCTAGCATATCCGGATTTTTAAAATATATTTATGGATTGTTTTTAGGAATTTAAGTTTTATGTAATGATTTGTTGTAAAAGCGCCTTGGTTTTGGAAAGGCACTTTTTAGAAATAAAGTATTCATTCATTCATTCATTCATCTAGCATGTGCCTTGTTTATTTTCTCCTGGATACAGATGAAATTATGAGCATGTGTCTTACTGGTTTCTTTGTCGGTTCTATGGCATAATCCTTGTCCAAAATTTCCAGGCTCCATTTGCCATGAGCTGTTGTTCTCCACTGGTTGCAAATTGTAATAATCTTCCCCTATCAGCAGCTGGTGTTATATGTGGTTGACTGAGTTGTAGTCATCAGTTGGACTGCTGTTTTAACTTGAAGGAATTATTGAATTGGCCCCTTGTAGAGTTACTGTGGTTTCTGGACTTCTTCTTGTTTCTGAAAGAAGACTGGAAACAATTACGTCTGAATTTACTGAACTGCTGTCTGTCACAAAAACTATGGTTCTTAAGAAATCTGCCATGTGCTGATGGCAGATAGGTGGATTTCAGGATTTTGCCTTTTTCCCAGACTCTTGCAGTCCTCTTTAGTTTTGAAGAATTTTTAGAGTCCGTCTCCAAACAACGGACCCCTTTTGAATGGTAGTTTTGGAACATCATCTTGGACTCTGCATCTGCCTCTCATGAATTTAGCCATAGAGTTCTGTGTACTCTGTTTGCTATAGCTGTTGCTCTGGAGTTTATCTTGAGGGAGTCTATTGCCAAATCCACAAGATATTTAGTGGATTATATGGATTGCTCCATAAAATGCGCTTTGGTGGGTTTGGGAGTGGGAGTCCTCTGTATATCTTGCATTCATGCCAGCTGTGCTCTTTTGACATATATATGGCTGCAGTGGCAGCTGTGGCACCTAGGTTGGCTAGTTCAAAGCTCTTACTGAGCATATCCTCTATATTTCAGTCTGCAAGGTCCTTGAGTCTTGGAACCCCCTCCGAAGGTAGCACTGTCTTTTTACTTAGTGCTGCAACTTGAGAATTGACTATTGGCACACTGCACCATAATCTGAAGTTGTGTTGTAGAGAGTACATTTGGCTCCATGATCTTCTCTCTGGGATCCTGAAGGGCTTGGCTGCTTACCACCCTTTGCCATAACCTGATCTACTGCCTGACAGACCAGAAATGTGTCTGTTTTTTTTCCTTAGGGTGTAGTGAAGGCACTAGTTTTGTTTCGAGTGGAGGAGAAGGAGGAGCTTCAAACCCATCAGGTGGCAGTATAGCACAGTGGTTTAGGGTTCTGAGCTGCAAACCTGGTGACCTGGGTTTGAATCCCACAGCCACCACATGCATATTGTGTGACCCTGAGCAAGTTAATGTCCTAGTGCTCCCGGGTCACACCTAGAAACAAGCTTCAGCTTAGTGTGCCTTTCCTGGTTAAACAATTTCCCCTTCCCAATTTCCCCTTCCCAACAGTCATCTTGATTGTTATGACAAGGCTTGGGACCTAGTTGGGAAAGCACATTTTAGCTGTCAGAGGTTGTCGATCTTGTTCCATGTCAGACTCCCCATTCGACTCTTTCTCTGACTCATCTCCTTAGTCTAGTTTGTCTGCATCAGGTTTAAGACCATTGGGAGGGGGTGGGGGTTGGCAGTGAATGAGTTGGTTCTATGTTAGATTGGCTGCAAGGATTGGCTATCTGTGCAAGATTTTCCATCATTTCCACCACAAATTGCTGTTGTGATTCTAGTAGGGCTGCTGTGGCTGTGATTCTGGATAAGCAAAGAAGTGGTGTCTGGGGTGTCGCCAGTGAGTTCTTTCTTGGGGGCGGGCAGTCTTGGGGGCAGATTTGCTCCTGCACTGTCTGCTATGAGGAAGAATGAGCTGCTAGGTGCCTCGTGGTTATGTATTTGGGCAGACAGGTCTGATGTGCCTCCGAAGTGCATGTGGGGCATAGTGGTTCACTTTGCAATGGTAGGAGTGGGATGATGCATGTTCAGTATTTCTGTGTCTTCACCATGATGCCTGCTGATAGAAGACATAATGGGAGAGAGGTGATATGTATTAGTATTCATGACTGTATCATCAGGAAGTCTTATTCACTAATAGGTATAGTGTAGCTGCATTAATAAGCCTATAAAAATGAATAAGTCATCAGTTACATAGGGCAAGATGTAAGAATCATCAGCCTGTTGTGCTAAGAACCTGGGTATTAGTTTCAATGTTTCCATATTGGAAACAGAACTCTATCTTGCCTCAAAATGGCCACCCCAAGTAAAGCAAATCATGTCACTTCCTGGCCTGCAGGTTGGCGTGGTATCACCATGGCTAAGATGGCTGTGGAAGTGACACACTACGTCACTTATAGAACCCATAGTTGAACAGGAGGTTAGTAATAATGACTGGCGTAAGTGCCATGAGTTGGGGCACTTCCATGTTTCCAGGTCATCTTATGCTGGTTCAGCACTATTCACAGACATTGGCACTTGTGGGAGGGCAGGAGGGGGTGCCTGGACTTGGTTCTGTACTTACTGAAGGCTCAGCTGTGATTTAGCAGGCTATCCACCACGTTCAATACGATGGCACAAGTAACATGCAAAACGCTTGTGTCGTGATGTCACTGAGGTCAGGATCACAATACTCATGCATTGTGCTAGTGCATGACAAGCATGAACAGTACCAAGAACGGACGTGTAGATGGGGGGGTTGTGCTAGTGCATTTAAGCTGCCAAGGCAGCATGGCTGCTGTGTTCACCCTATTTTAAACACCAGGCCAGAGGGAACTAAACCCAAGACCCAACTACTTCAGGAGCTGGCATATTACATTCTCCAAAAACATTATTTTGAATTTGATGGAACATATTATGAACCAGCACATGGTACGGCCTCAGGCAGTACCATGGTGCCAGCCTATGCCAAGCATACATGTATGATTTTGAGTTACAGTACAAATCCAGACAATAATCATTACTTTAAATTTATTATAACATGGTTACACTATATAGATGACATATTTTTTTCTATGGTTGGGAACAAAATGAATTAAAGGAGTTTCACACATATCAGAACACACAGAAGCTTAACTTGAGATTCACATGGGAATACAGTTAACACAGGGTCACATATGTGGACCTTATTTATTTGGATAATGGAAAACTACTTACGGTTTTATATCATAAACCTACGGACCGTAATATGGTATTACATGGATCCAGTTACTATGATCCTCATTTGATAGATAGTATACAGTACTCACAGTATATCAGAGTTAAAAGAAATTGTGGTGACCCATCAGATTTTGGACAAAAAAAATAGAGGTGCATCATAGGTTTAAAAGTAGGGGTTTTAGCAACCAGGTTATTAAGAAGGCTGAATTATGTATAGATTCTAAGAGCAGGGACGAACTTCTTCTCACCAAGGCACCCACAGGGGAACCTAACAGGCTTGTCTTCACCACAAAATATAATAGTCAATTTAAAAAGAATAAATCTATAATAAACAAGTACTGGCACCTTTTAGCAAGAGGTTTGTCTAATGTGACATCTTTTCAATAGAGACCCATAATAGCAGCTAAGAGGGTAAAATGCTTAAAGGACCAATTGGTTAAGTCTCAGTTCAAGAGGTCTCAGCCCTCAGGCACACAATTACTTCTAGGACCTCTACAACCAGCGATGAATCCCTGTGGAAATGTTCAGTATGTGGACATACAAGTAAAAAAAAATATTTTAAACATCCATATACAGGAAGAGAACATCCCATAAAACAACATACAGATTATGAGACCCAGGGCATAATCTATGTATTACAGTGTCTCTGTGACTGACTTTATGTAGGCAAAACTAAATGAGCCTTGAAAACTGGTATACAGGAACATAACAGAGATATCAGGAGAAATAAAGAAACATCACCAATGGCACAACATTTTAGAATGGCAGGTCGCCAGGCACCTTCACGAGGGTTTGAAGTAGTGCCTTAACCCATTAGAGGAGGAGATTATGATAAAATTTTAGAGCAGAAATGAAATGGATTTTCAATTTGTTAGTATTGGATGCCAGAGTGGGTATGAATACAGATACTAACTGGGCTGCCTGTTGGTAGTTCTCTTTATTATAGAATTAATTTTACATTCTACACGCCATAAAGTATATGCCAGAATATAATGTTCATCTTCTGAGTCTAAAATAGGATTTCTTAAATGCTGACAAGTGGAATGATTTGCTTGTCCAGTCCAGCCACCTTGCATTGGTCTGTAAAAGTGGTTCTTTAAAAAAAAAAATAATATGGGTCTGATTCATTTTTTCTGAGCCCCCCAATTCCCCTCCTTTTTCATTTTTTCCACCTTGCATTTGCTAGCAGAATAAGTTTTCTTTTCAATTAAATATTTTAGTCCTGGACTTCCCCTCCCCCCTTCACTTTTCTTTCCCCCTTCCCTTTTCCACACCCTCTCAACTATAGCACCAATAATAAAAATGAAAAATATATTACTTACTAGAATGTATTCTGACATGTGCTATTTTTCATAGAAAATTCTAAAATATGTGTAAACATATATGAGCATATTTTGTGCATTTATACATATTTTTTCATATGTTTTGGGAAACTTTTACTGGAACACAGCTCATATTTCATAATTCAGAGAATGAAAATTTGTTTCCACTGAGTTTATCTATTCCATAAAAGAATGTATTGTGGAAAGTTCTGACTGCTTAAAAAAGACATAAGAATATGTGTAAGCAATAATATATACTGTTCACACTTTATTTTCAAAAGGATACATTTTGTCACGGGCTATCTTTTAAAAAATATGCAAATATTTGTACAAGTATTTTTGGGAATGGAACAAATTATTTATTTGCAATAATGGATAAAACAGATGGATATTGTTTAGCTGTAGAAATATAATCAGCACCTGTCCATGGTATATGTATTCAGAAAGCAATATAATTTATTCATGCAGAGTAGTACCGCTCAAATGCAGTACATATTAGAAGTTTGATAATGGTTATCATATGACCTTATGGCGATAAAATAAATCAATCTGGTGCAATCTATAAAATCATGCATATTAGTTATTACAAAAGCTCAAGCTTTAGCTCTTTTGGGATATTATAGCACGTTAATACGGGTATTCTATTATAGGAATTTGAGAGGGTCCAAGATTAATCTAACACTTAAACAATACATTAGCAGGCATTATTAGTAATGTTAGCAAATGATTATAGTCCTTTCATCTGCCAGTCTACTAGCTCCTTGTTTGTGCGAGCCTGCATCAGCCAACAATGCGCCTATGGCATTTTGAGCAGGCATCTTTGTTGTCAGTTGCTATGGCAACCAAGCGTGAGTGAACCCATGCACGTCACTGAGGTGATGATGTTCCCTAGTAATGTCTGGCTGATGTAGGCTCAAGAGGAATTAGATGCATGGTGGCGTCCTCTCTTGTGGCAGAAATGTGAGCACAGATCCGCTTGCAGGGTGACTGGCCCCTTCAGTTTGCCACTTCACTTTAGTTTTACCTTATACTGATGGTAATACTTTCTATCCTAGGCACTTTTTGGAGGTTTCAATAGCACCAGTAAACAGTCAGCAGTCACACAGCAGCATCAGGAGATGTAAACACTTTCTGCAGATTTTTGTATCACACGTTGGAGTGTACACAATTTTTTAAATGCAGTTAGAGCATTTTTTAAATCCACAGGACAATAGGGTATAAAAAAAATTAATAACACATACATAAGATTTCAGATAAACCTAACAAGGATTTAAAATCATTCTTTCAGATTTGTATGGCATCAGAAGCTCTATAGCATTTAAAGAATGACTTTTTGTTCATAGAAAACAAGAACATTTACATTAAGGGTGTAATCATAAAAAAACACTTATGGCCACTATGAATGTCTCAAGTTACATGCACTGAAGCACCTTTGGGGTGTGCACACACTTAATATTAGTGGGATTCTGGTCTTTTTAAAAAAACAATTAAATAACATTTATTTTATTATTCACAGTAATTCACTGAGCAAGGCATTAAGCATTTTAGTGGTTCTACAAGGCACTATTCAGCACAAAGGTAATACAGCTGTTACATTAAATGTAATGTATTATTCATATTACTAAAGGATTTAATATAAAAATATGTAATGCATTGTCATTTTCTCTTATAGAACATTACACTAAATCCCATTGCAAATGCCTATATTATTAGGTGAAATGGGGTACAGTTAATAAATTAAAGAAGATTTTAATGAAGAAACTCCTTTGTTGTTTGTGTGACTTTAAGTAGAAAAGCACGGCACCCGCAGATTGGTTTACATAGAACAAGTTCCTTTGGGAGACTGCTCCCTACTCCCTTGAGTGAACCATGGCAGGGAGACTAGAAGCGAGCTGGACCTGGAGTCACTAGCAGGGGCTCCAGGCAAACACTGTGTGCCACTTGAGCATGTCAAGGGATGCCCCACTCATGACAGCCAAATGTGGTTCCCAAGCCCAGTCTAGACCGCTGTGGAGAAACAAAAGGCCTGCAGATCCAGTCAGTTAATTTTACTGGGTCATACAAATATTAATCTGAATAAAAATGGGACTTTGTTCATAGGGCAGGTTGCTACCTGTACCATACAGCCACATAGCCCACAGACTAACACTGGAGTTGGTATGGCCCATCAGTATAGGAAGGGGCCTCAATCAAAATCTCTACGGCAACACGTTTTTGCCCATAGACAGCAAGCTGTACAACTGCTGATGGAACTCCTGTTAAAAACATCATGTTCTACAAATCAACCTTTCACAAGTGAGCCTTCTAGCACTTCAGATAAGCATCCTGTGTTAAGGAAAGCCCTTACCTGGAAATATCAAAGCATGTCATTTTGTAAAAGACCAAAGTGCTCTTTAAGTGTCAGAAAGGTTTCATCTGATCACCCTCTAATAAATGGTAGCTGCACTGTAAACCTCTAGAATTTATTTATTTATGTAAAAGTTTAACCAGGAAAGACATACTGAGCTGAGAACAGCTAATTTACAGATGCATCTTGGGGAAAGGGGAGAAGGAAACAGTTAAACACTAAACTGATGAAAATAAGAAGTCAATTACAGTGATATAGTAATACATGAAACATAAATATAAATAATTAGAGGCAAATTAATAAATGAATGCAAGTAGAAAATAAAACACACTCCTATGTGTAGAGAAAGGGAATAAGAAGAGGAGAGGGTCATAGACAGTTGCAGGTAGGAGAACAAAAGTTATGAAGAGACTTTAGGGAGGAAGGAGAAGAGGCAGAACTAATAGAAAGAGGAAGGGAGGACCGAAGTTTAGGAAATCAGTAAGAAAAAGCAGACTGTCTAACAGTACATTTTCTAAGAGGAATGGAAAGAGAAGTGGAATCAGAGTTGCAGAGAAAGTAGGAAGAAGAAGGAGGAGAGGCTAGAAGGGATTTAAGATAGGCGGGAAGGAAGGGTGCTGAACCAGAATTTGGATATTTTATTTCCTTATTTAGTTTTTTGTTGACCGGGTAAGAGCACTAGATGAATCCTGCCTATTTTCAGGCACGACCCGGGGGAGGGGGATACAGATGAATGCCAAGTGACCTTGAACCACATTAAGCTGTTGGTGGTATTTTTAGTGAATGAGGGAAATGTGGCCAGGCCACGGGGGAAATTCCCCTGCTCTTTTTGATAAGTGCCATGGGATCTTTAACATCCACCTGAACTACCACCAATCCAGGCAGATGGGACTTCAGTTTAACATCTCACCTGAAAGACAGCACCTCAGAAGTGCAGTACCCCTCTCATGCTGCACTACAGTGTCAGTACTGGGATATTAACCCAAGTGCCAGATGTGGGAACTGAACCCACAGCCCTCTGATCTCCCGGCCTCAGAGGCGAGTGTGCCACCTACTGAGCCACTGACACTGCTGCTATAAAAGATGCACATTGGGAAAGGCACCTAGCATCAAAAGAGTGGAGAGAAAATGATGACTAACGAGAGCAGTGGTCAGTATGAGTTGGGGGTGGGGACAATCTAAAGCAAAACAGCAGAAAGAATGGAGATGGGGATCCAGTCTGGCAAGGAAAGATTTAGGGGCACCACTGTAGGCTAAGTCACTGTAGTCAAAGATGGGGAGAATCATTTTTACTACCATTTCTCAGTGGGCAGGAAGCAGAATACTTGCTTTACTCCTGTACAATGCTTCAAGCTTAGGGTGTAGCTTATGGTCAATAGCATCAATATGCACTGAGAAATCAAGATGCTGGTCAAGGCAGACCCCAAGGTACTTAAAGGAGGAAACATCTTCTATCTTAGAACCATCAAGGGTATTAAATAATGGGAGAGGCGTAAGTCTGGCAAGCCTCTGATGGGTGCCAAAAATCAAGGAGACTGGCTTTTTTTTAGCATTGAGGGGCAATTGGTTAGACCTGAACCAGCACTGAATGTTGTCAAAATCCAACTGCAGCCGGGAGGTTACATCATGGGAAGATGAGCCAGAAGCAAAAAGAACTGTGTCATCAGCATACATATGACTAGACACAGAGGAACAGAGAGTGAGGAGGTCATTTCAGAAAAAGTAAAAGAGAATAGGATCCAGGATAGACCCTTGAGGGACACCTGACCTAATGGGAAGTGGAGATTAAATGAATGTTCCTATTCAGACAGCTTGAGAACTCCCACCAATGTAAGAACCAAACCAATTGACTGAAGAGTCAGAGAGGTCTGCTGCTTTAAGTTTGTCCAGAAGGAGGGGATGTGCCACACCAGAATACCACTCTTTATACCCTGTGTCTACTCTGGCTGGGATAAAATCTTTTTGGAGGTGTAAAGGAAGCAACCACATAATTTATTCTTTAATTCCTGCTCTTCACAGCTGCTTCCTTCATATTCTAAGCAGTGTAGCTATGAAGAGAGAATTGCAATCAGAGTGCCTATCTGTGATAATTAAGAAGATCTATTTCTTGGGGTTGGGTGGGTAGTGCAGCTTGTTCAACCTGCATTCATTGCTGGACTGGGTAATTTTTCAACCAGTGAAGTACTGGTTGGAGGTATGTGGCTTCATAATATAAGGAAAGGTCAGGAAGGGCTAAATCTCCCTGGTCGATGGGTCAACATAAGGTAACACAGCCTATTCAAAGAGGCCAGCCTTGCCATATAAATCTACTAAGCATTTTATACCATCTGTCCCAATGTAACTTATCTATTAGAATGGATAATGACTGAAATACAGGAATGTGGGGAGTACCACCATTTTGACCATAGCAACCCCTCCCTCTAGAGACAGAGGTAAGGCTGACCATTTATCTAGCTCCATCTGAAGCTGTGACATAAGTGGGGGGTAATTAGTCTGAAACAGTTGGGAGGCTGTACTCGTAAGATTTACCCCAAGGTAACAACCACATGTAGAGGAGGCCTCAACGGAATGGGAATTGAGACATCAATTCCAGGGTAGGGTCAAAGTTAACTGTTAGAGTCTCAGTCTGTATTCATTTAATTTGTAACCTGAAAGGGATCTGAATGACCATAAAAGAGACAAAAGTGCCAGAAGGTCAGTATGGTGTGGTTAGGAAGACCATCACATCACATCATCCACATATAATGCAATGCAATGTTCCACCCCATCTGGTCCAAGATAGCCCTGAATAGTAATGTGTTGTTGTATGGCTTGTGTCAATGGCTTGATGTAGAGTGCAAACAGGAGGGGAGATACAGGGCACCCTTACTGAATACCACGTTGACATACTAAACAGGCCTACTGTCTCAATGGCCAGCAATGCCTCCTGGAGACTTAGTGCAAATTTCCTCAATGTTTCTCTTGGGCAATGGGTATGAGATAAAACATCATCTTTAATTCAGAGACAGAGTGTCGAAAGTATGCTGTAACCGATGTAGAATCTGGTCTACGACAGTCTTCTCTCTCTCTCTCTCCGGCCAGAAGGCAATCTCTTGGTGGGCTGCTCCTCCTAGCTGCCTGATCAATATCTTCACCTTCTAGTGCTCTGGAATGTGGTACAGTCAGAACATCGCCTGCACCTTCACACAGAATTCTCCTACACTGCTGGTCCCCCCCCCCATGTTGCCACTAAGGCTTACTGAGCAAGCCATGGTGCTCCAAAGAAATAGGGCACTGTCGGTGGTGAAGAGTGCGGGCAACCTGGATCTCCTTCCCTTACTCCTCTAGATGATCTACTGCTGTTCTGCACACTGAACGAAATCTTGCTCTGTGTCTTCTCTGGCTCTGGTTGCCTTGACTTGTTAATATCCTGCTCGCTGAACCAATTTTATGTCTGTCACACCCAGGTGAGTCGGGTCATGAAAAGGGAATTAAGTCTTCCTCATGAGTGTGAGTGCCACCTCAAGCAGCTGTTGTTATGAGGGGACACTGTAGGTTACTAGGTGGATGGATGGATGGAGGCACCCAGCAGGGAGAGGCAGGAGTCATACTCAGAGGTCCAGTGAAGCAAGGACTTTATTCAGCAGGATGGCTGACAATGGTCACAGAAGCAGGTGATCAGTAACAACAATGAGCACATGCAAAGTAATAAATATCTATGCAATAAATATTCAATAAATAAAGCAAAAAAGTGCACTTTTTACATAGTTACTCTACTGAAGCTGCATGTTCCTACAGTACCATTACTACCTGGTTGAACAGTGCTAGCCTATGCTTTTACATGAACATTAGTTGTTTTCAATGCATTGGTTCAGAAAAAGAATCAAGTCACTTTAAAGTCTAACCCCAGATGTGGAAAGGAATTTCACAAAGAACTGAGACCTGAATGGGGCACCTGGACCAAGAAGGGGCACTAATTACAACAGAGAAACTAATACTTTAGTGAAGAGCCTCAATTAGGTCACCAGGACTTAGGAGAGATTTTGCAAACAGGGCATAGAGTCATTGACAGAAACCCTCTCACTCGGGCTGCTTGGGCAAGGGACACAAGGTTGCAAATAGGGAAAGATTCTTCAGCACAAATCCTCCCTTGGACTGCTGGGACAAGAAGAACTGAAGATGTGAGGGACCTCCAGTAACGTCAGCACTAGGAATGGAGGGCTAGTCTGCAACTCTGTTACCTGCCCACTGAAAAAGTGCTTTAATTCCACTAACACCAACCCCCTGAGGAAGCCTTTGTGGTGAAGTGCTGGGGTTTTTTGGTGGCTGGCTGTGTCGGACTGGGGCAGGTCTGATTGTCCTTTATACTGATATGTGCAATAAAATCAAGTAAAGGAGTTGAAAAATGTTGAGACGATTAATTTATTTCATTTCAGCCAAAAGAAAGCTTGCTGTCTGACTGCCCCATGTGTGCTCCCTTTTATTTGTGTGATACACAAAAGGAAGAGTAGTGAATGAGGCTTGTCCTATCACCCTACTGCTAGCTGAGTTGTCCGCCTCACTTTGTTATTCAGTGAAGTGGTGTCACCGGTAGGATGCAGAAACAGTCTGGCTGGGGTAGGGAGTTTGTAGGCAGCTGCACAGAGAGTAAAATGGTGTTGCCACTGAAGCAGGATTGCCAGCGATGAGTCGATTCAATGAAAGTTTGTCAGGGATGTTAAACAGTTTCTCAGAATGGGTACCATCGGTTCAAGGCAGTTTGTTAGGCAAACATGGAAACACACCAGTTCATGAAACAGTTTGTTAAGAAAATGGGGCAACACACCAGTTCAAGAGGTAGTTCATTAGACAAATCGGGCAATATACCAGTTCAGGAGGCAGTTTGTTAAGCCAATGGAGCAATATACCAGTTTAAGAGACAGTCTGTTAGTCAAATAGGGCAATACACCAGTTCAAGAGGCAGTTCATTAAGCACATGGAGTAATACACAGGAGACAGTTCATTATATCAAGTACACTATCACTTTAAGTGTGATTTGTGAGGCAGCTAGCACAATTTTAGCAGTTATGTAATGGTTTGTTCCCCAACCCCAGGGTAACTGCCTGTAGAACTATCTCAAAAGTGCCCTGAGGAAGCTTTTGGGGTGCCTGAGTCCCTTATACTAGTTTCTGTGGAGCTCTACTATTCTACACTATGGGCAGATGCTTTTGCGGAGCCAGGTTGGCCCATTCCAGCTCTTGGCTGCCTCTGGTGGTGGTCCACAATTGAGAATAAAGACCTTCTACCCATGTGGCCTTTTTCAAACTCTATTTATTCACCAGCTACACTGAGGCATCACTTGGAGGAGCCTACTCGATCCTGTGCCTGCTACTCCCCACCGTGGCAGACCACACCAGATCACCCTTCCCTTGAGGGACTTCCCAGCACCCCAGATCACTCCCTGGGGTAGGGCCCACCCTCCATTGGCAGTGTCTTTCTGTGATTAGAGGTTTCATCCCTCTCGGGAAGTCAGCCATGAATCCCCGGTGTGGCCTTGTCCAGTATTGGGGATGTGAGGGAAAACCCCGAGGCCCTCATTGCCTTCTTGGCAAGTCGAGGTGTTTCTCTTCTGTTACACCCCTGATGTTGGACATGCAATGCCACCCAGCCCGTGATGTGAATGCTCCCACCCACATCCAGAAGGCAGACGTCCAACGTCTTCCCCCTGCGTGTGAGTCCTGTGCATTGCAGTGCCTCCGGTCTCCACTGGGGGCCGCTGTGATGCCGGGCTATTCCTGGAACCCTCCCTGAGAGAGGGGAGCAGTCCTCGATCAATGCTCGATCCTCTCTCTTCCCCTGCCAACATCCAGCGGCCCAGGCTCATTCCCGAATCTGGGTCGCTGGCATGCCGCAAGGTGTGGCATCAAGCGCAACTCTCAGCGCCACCAGGCTGGCCACCCATGTGGCCTTCACTGCCTTGCCTAGCACCCTGGGTGTGAGTTACTGAAAATAAAAAAAAAACTGTGGATCTGCCTTGCTGGTGGGCTACCCCACCCTTGCTCAGACCCTCAGGAGCTGCCTTTGATTCAACTAAGGGCCTATGGCCACTGCTCCACCCTCTAAGCAGTTCTCTTGCCAGGGCCTGTCTGCCGCCTCATGGCCTCAGCCACTTCCCCTGCATCATACAACACTTTAAACAAGTGTTTTCTTTTTTCCTTTTAAGATTTGCCAGGTAGTGCTGCTGCCGACTCACCGACCAGGTCTGGGGTGAAGCTTTGGCTGTGGGAGGTGAATGGATGCTGGAAGGCTGGAGGAGAAGATGCTGAAGGCATAATCTGTAACTCCACGTGACACTATGCTGGACCACGGCTGCTCGGCTCCTCCCCTCAATGCTCTCCCTCTCTGGCTGCTGCTCCTCCTTGCACCAACATGATTCCAACTCACCATGCTGCTAAGAAGGGACTGTTTAACTTTAAATTAAAGTGAAAAAAAATGGGGGCTGAACATAGCCCATACCTCATGGCCATTGACTTGCTGCAGGAACTGATGACTCGATCACATGGACAAGATGCCCAACCAGAGGAGAGGCAGCACAGAAGAGCAGACAGAACCTGCTTCAGCATCTCAGGTAAGCCTCAGGTTCCCAATCACTCTCTCACTTACCTTCTCCATCGCTGGCCCAGTGATAACTGACGGGCTCCTTGGTTTCAAAAAATGCCCACACACTGGGCAGGGACAGCAGTCCCAGTGTGCAGCCTATCCTTCACTCGTGCTGTCTACTCGGGAGGAGGGTGGGTCTGTGAAAGAGCAGGCAGCAAGGAGGGAAAAAATTATTTTTAGCCATGCTTTGAGCTGGCGGTGGTACATGCTGGCTGTTGGGATACTGCAGGGGTAATCTGGGGTGCTAATATGGGGTGGCTGCTAGGGTTACTTAACATTGGGCAGCATACCTCTCAACTGTCCCAATTTTTTCATGATTTCTCAAATTTGCCCACACTATGTCGACATCCTCAGTAGTTTGCACCTGGTGCCACATTCAAAGCATGCCCTTGGAGCATGCCACTTTGCTCAGTCAAAACCTTTAAGCAACTTTCTGGCTTAGATGCCTATTAATATCTGATGTAATGAACCTGTACAAAAGTCAATCAAGTGTGCCCATGGAAAGGTTGCAGGGTCAAGTAAATATGCTAAATTTGAAAGACTTAAAACAAAAGCATATCAGCTGTTCTCCTGACTCCCCTCCTAAAGTGTTAATGCTCAACAATAATTAATTGCAAGTCCCCCATCAGGTCTGTCTTCACAACATAAAAGGAGACGACCTCCAGGGACAAGCGTTACTTCTTCCCTGATCTCACCTGATGACACTGCCATAGCGCGGGCGTGATTTTGCAGCATGAGTCCGGGACGCAACGTGCCAAAGAAAACAGCTGACAGAGATAGTGATCAACTCGACCTGAATGAACACCAGGAGCTTAGCACTGCGGCGCCTCTTTACTTCTTTGCTGAAAGATGTCTAGAACCATGGCACCAGCTTTTAGTTAAACCTAAAATTAGTTCACTACTATTGAAGCCTGCAAGCAAGCAGAGCAGCTCGAATTGAATGAGCCTGGAGGACTGACCCTGGCAGTGACCCCCTTTTCATAGCTCCATGTGTGGCAACAACTTAACTGAGGTAGTGATGTCAGGCTGCTTGACTGTATCTGAAATTTTTTTTTTATGTCTTGAATAAGTTTTAACCTGGCTGCTGCTGCTTCATTCCTGCTATGGTCTTGCTCATTCTTTTTACTGTTGTGACATACTCCAGTATATTGTGCTTAGCAATGGTGGTATACTGTAATGCTTTGTTTAGTTTTGATTTAATCATATGCAGTGTAAGTAGTAGTGTCATGAAGGAGGGAAACTGAAGTAAGCCTAGCCTACTAAGCCATGAATGAATGAAATGATTAATTTCTATGCAAAATTATTATTTTTTTTTGTGTGTGTTATTATATAGCTTGTCTAGCTACTGGCCTTGCTGGTTGTGCAGCCTCAGAATTAGAGGAGAGGCAGAGGAGAGGACAGCCTACATTTTTAATTATTCTAATAGCAGCAGGCATCATCTCTCTAGAATTCATGCAGTGGGCTAATAACATTACACAAAGATACAAAACATTGTGTGTTTTTTCAGTTGTGCATTTTAGTAACACACTAGTCAAATTTAGAAACATAGAATGTGTCGGCAGATGGGGACCACAAGATCCATCTAGTCTGCCCTTTTCTTTCTACCCCCCACCCTTAGTTTGTTTTGCTTTTAAGGATAGCCATATGCCTGTCCCAGGCTAGTTTAAATTCACTTACCGTCTTTGCCCCCACAACCTCCTGGGGTAGACCAGTCCACGTATCTGCCACTCTTTCTGTGGTGAAGTACTTTCTTTCATTGCTCATGAATCTACTTCCCCGAGACGCATATCGTGTCCTCTAGTCCTGGTACAGGTGCTTGCCTGAAAAAGGTTCTGTGTCTGAACCTTGATGATATCCTTCAGATATTTGAATGTCTGTATCATGTCCCCCTTATCCCTACGCTGCTACAGGGAGTACATTTTGAGACTATGTAGCCTTGCCTCATATGGTTCTTGATGCATACCCTGCACCATTTTTGTTGCCCTTCTCTGCACCGTCTCTAATTGATCTTTGTCCTCCCGAACTGGATGCAGTACTCCAGATGCAGCCTTACTAGTGATCTATACAGTGGCATGATGACCTCCCTTCTCCTGCTAGTGATTCTCCTCCCCTGTGCAACTGAGCATTCCACTAGCATTTTTTGATCCCTTTTTGCAGTTTGCTTACCTTCATGTTGCCTGAAATGATGACCCCTAAATCATGTTCATTTTTATTTTACATTAGCTGCTCCCCTCCTATTAAGTACATTCTTCCTGAGTTACATTTTCCCAGCTGCATGACCTTGCATTTTTTCGTACTGAAGTTCAACTGCCAATTTCTTGACCAGTCTTCTAGTTTCTTGAGATTGGACTCCATCCTCTGTGACCCCTCTGGTGTATCTACTCTGTTGCAGATCTTCGCGTCATTTGCAAACAGGCACACCTTTCCCTCCAGACCCTCTGCAAGGTCGCTGATGAATACATTGAAGAAGATCGGTCCCAGCACCGATCTCTGTGGCACTCTGGTGGTGACCATGCCCTCCTCTGACAGGATGCCATTCACCAGTACCCTCTAAGTCCTCCCTCCTAGCAACTTTTGCACCCAGAAAGCTACCTTATACCCCACTCCAATGTGCCCCAGTTTAGTGACCAACCTCCTGTGTGGCACAGAGTCAAAAGCCTTGCTGAAGTCCAGGTAGACCACATTAACTTCACCCCCCTGGTCCACCACCCTAGTGACCCAGTCAAAAAAATTGACCAGTTTTGTCTGACAGGACCTTCCTACTGTGAAGCTAGGTTGCTTTGAGTCTAATCGATTACTTGATTCTAAAAATGCTAACATTCTCTCCTTTAATAGGGATTCCATTAGTTTACCCACCACTGAGGTGAGGCTAACTGGGCAATAGTTTCTAGGTTCTTCTTTGCTCCCACTCTTGTGCAGTGGCATCACTGTAGTCCTTTTCCAGTCCTCTGGAATCCTTCTGGTCTCCACTGACATGGTAAAGAGTTTTGCTAGTGGTGCTGCCAGTTCTTTCCCAAGCTCTCTAATAATTCTTGGGTGTAACTCATCTGGCCCCATTGCTTTTTTCACCTTCAATTTGTTTAGCCCTCCCAGAACCCTTTCCTCTGTGAAAGGACTCATGTCCACCCCAACTGTAAGGCTACGTTTTTTGCCTAATGAAGGACTGTTTCCCTTTTCTTCCTTTGTGAAGACTGAGCAGAAGTACTCATTTAGTACCTCTGCTTTTCTCTGTCTCTCTCTGTTATCTACCCATAACTTTTTGCAGTTCTGACGATACCTCCCCTGTTTTTTTTTCTTATTTATCTGTAAAAGGTTTTGTTTCGTTTGTTTATTCCCTGTGCTATCTCTTCTTCTGTCTGAACCTTTGCAATCTGTATTGCACTCCCTGCTTCTTTCAGTTTTTCCTTGAACTGTATTCTGTCACTGTCCTTTTTCCAACTCTTGTTCTTTTTGAAGGCTCTTCTCTTTTATCTCACTTTGGTTGCCACTTCCTTGGAGAACCAAAGTGTGTGTCTTCTCTTCTTTGACTTGCTAACCTGTCTTGTGCACTGTGATGTTGCTAATGTTAATACCCTCTTTTGCCCGGCCCAATATTCTGTCACATCCCCTTCAGCTAGTCCAGCTATGTTTTCTCTTAGACAGGCTCTCATCTTATTGAAATCTGCTTTCCTAAAATCAAGGACTTTCAGTTTTGAGTGCCCGGTGTCCTCAAATTTGTTTACCCTAAACCACAGAGTGTGATTGTCATTTGTTCCTAGATGGTTCCCATCTTCGACGTCTGTTACTCTGTTATTGTTTGTAAATACTAGGTCCAGAATTGCTTCCTCCCTTGAGGGAGATTTCACTAGCTGATAAAGTCCTGTCCCCTTGGAGTGCAGCTAGGAACTCCCTGCTTCTTATAGATGCAAATAAGAGGTAGCTCCAATTTATGTCTGGCAGATTAAAGTCCCCTACCAGCACTATGTCCCCCTTGTCTGATAGTCTTTGAATGGACTCTAGGATCTCCTTATCCTTTGCCTCTTCCTGGGAAGGGGATATTTGTAGATCACTCCTACCCAGACAGGTGCCTTGTTATCAGCCCCAAAGTGTGAGCCACATGGGCCCCTGCTTCCTCTTGTGCCCCCATTATCTCTGCGGCATTTATATCCTCCCTTACATAAATAGCTACCCCTCCCCCATTCCCCCCTTATGGTCCTTTCTAAATAGATTATATCCTGGGATAGTTGTTTCCCAGGTATGGTGATCATTGAACCAAGTTTCAGTTATGGCAACCCAGTCTAGTCCTGCTTCAAGACTACATGGGTTGTCATCTAAAGCACAGTTGACATCTAATGCATAAAAATAAAGATACTTTATAATGTACTGTACTACATCATGATGTGGTGCACGAGTAACACAATGGTGTGGCATGGCGCAGTGTTGCCATGCTGAGTAAAATATGGTGTCTCTGATTTTGGTGATTTGTCCTTGATTTTTTCAGGGATGTGTCCCTGACTTTGGTCCTGGTAGGTTAAGAGGTATGGTGGGCAGAGTGCCCAAAATAAATGTGTTGTTACCACTATGTTCCCACAATCCATACTCTGGGATCTCTGAGCACCTGCTACAATCTAGTGTGCTCTTTGGAGGGGGTCCCTGAAATTTTTCTGTTGGGCCCAGAATCTCTGCAGCACTACAATGAAGTATAAATAAAATACTTGGGGCTCTGTATTCAGTTATATAAACTGCTGGAAAAATTCTCATGCAATGTTAGGGGATAACTTAGACCAAATATGTTGGGTGACAGCTAAAATGAAAATGAGGCAGTATAATAGGGCCTTGTCCTTGCAAAAAGAACTCCAGTTTGGTACTCAGGGCATGGAACAAATTATCTTTAAAAGTTGTCAGGCTAGAGATTCAAACAGCCTTATCACCTGCCTGCATGATCAAGGGGGACAGCAACACACTGAATCTGACAAACTGGCACAGATAATGGAAGATCATGCCCAGAGTCTTTTTTACCCTTGTTTACCAGGATACGGAAGCCACAAAAATAATGCAATCCTGTTTGGATTCATTAATACTCTCTGATGCAGACCGAGATCTTTTGGTTCAACCTACAGTATTACTCTTGAGGAAACTGCCCCAGCATTAAAAGGTTTTAAAAAAGGCTTCAACCCCAGGTACTGATGATCTGCCCTCAGAATTCTACACAGTATTTTCCAAACAACTCTGCCCTGTGCTTTTGAATTTACACAGTTATATCCTACAGACAGGTGACTCTCCTATAACAATGACAAAAGCTTTGGTAATTTCCTTTAAAAAAAAAAAAAAGGAACAGGGAAACACTAGATAACTGGAGGCCCACTAACCTCCTTAACACTGATCAGAACATGCTGTTCACATAATGGGCCAATAGGTTGGCAAGAGTGTCAATTATCTCTCCTTTCCAGATGTGTGGAATAAAGGGGAGGCATATTCAAGATAATTTAATTACTCTCAGAGAAATTACTGAGAGGGGCAAACAAGGGAAGGCCACAGGGTATATACAGTAGTTTCCATAGACCAAACTAAGGCCTTTGATTGTATATCACACCAGTTTATGTTTGATACCCTGTAGGCATATGGTATACGGAAGGAGATCATTGCCTGGTGAAGAGTGTTATACTCTGGGGCTACTGTACAACCATTACTTAACAGTAGGTCTTCTCTGGAATATTCCTTATGTAAGGGGGGGGGGGTTAGACAAGGATGCCCTCTCAACCTCTTACTGTACCTCTTCTGCATATAGCCACGACTGAGAAGTATCAAGGCAACCCCTCTTATTAGAGGGATAGCCCCAGGACCTTGTTCCTCACAGATTCAGATTATGGCCTATGCAGACAATGTATATCTGTTCTTTTTTTTTTCCCAATTCTATTTTATCTCTCGTATTCATGACGGGTGAGCTATTCTCCTAATCAGCCCTGTTATGCGAGATCTCATACCTGTGAACTGCCAGCCTCTGCTGCAACCTCAGTGAAAGCAGGAAGGACCTTGGCTTAGCCCCCATGAAGGTTCCCCCCCCGGAAGAGGCAGATGGGGGAGAGAGAGACTGCATCACCCTTGGGCCCCTGCCCCTCAAGACAGGCATTGTTTGGTGGCGGCAAGCAGGACCCCATCATCCTGTCATAACACAGGGTTTTTTTCCCACTGTATGGTTCCCCCTGAGACGTGGATGTGCACTGACATCCGCGCACCCGTGGTGCTGACGTCTGCCGTGTCCCTCACCTTATTGCGGCTCTGCTCCTGTAGTGCCACCGATCTCCACTGGAGGCCATTACAGAGTGATGCATCCCCAGAAACCCACCACAGGAGAGGAGAGCAGTCCTCCAGATGCTCAATCCTCTCCTTCCCTTCTGAACCCTGGCGCCCTGAGTCCGTTCCTGAACCCGGGTCACCGGCATAGTGTGAGGTGTTGTGTTCAGTGCCTCAAACCTCAGCACCACTGGGCTGGCTGTATGTTTGTTCTTGGATGTCTCAGATAGTGGGGATGCTTTATGGAAGGTACTGGACTTATATGAAATGGCTTCAAGATCCCAGGTTAACCACACTAAAAGTAGGGGTTTAGGAATAAGCGGTTTACAAAATGTAACTGCTAGAATTGCTGAGATTTTGGTATCAGGAGATACCATAACTGTTTTAGGTTTAATTTCTTGGGGGAGGAGGGCATGGCATTAGAAAGCTAGAAAAACTGCCTGCAGGCAGCACAGGCTAGGACCATGATTTGGGATTCCTGGTGGGGTGGGGGCCTGCACCACTTGTAAACCCTGGTGCAGGTCCCACTTGAATGTGCGATAAGAACACAAAAACAACTGAAGGATGCACTTGGACACCAAAGACCCCTGCTCAAGTAACTTTTTGTGACATTTTTTACTCACATTTGAGTTGCTGAACTTGCACGTAGCCAGCAAAAAATGAACCATGACGCCTCGAGGCCTAACACATAGGACCATGATTTGGAAAGGCTGGAAACTGTCAAAGAAAAATAAGTTATTTTTAATCAGCTTTGTCCCTCTTTTTTTTACATACTGGTTATGTTTACAATGTGCTGGCTCTTTTAGAAACATCTTTGTAAGCACTTTGGCCACTACAGTGCCCTCAATGGACATTGATCCTCAAGCAGACTCGGAAGACCATAGGGTCTACTCTGTTGGCTTCCTAGTATGTTTCTTTTTTCTCTTTTATGGGGCTGTAGGTTGAACCTATCAAAAAGGTGATGACATAACACAAACGTGATGATGGGGGAATAGGAATGATTAACCATATATTGTTTTATTTTTGTATAGCTAATTTGCAAAAAGCTCTGCTGCAAGTACTAAAGTACTGAACTCCACTGCTAAAAGACTGGACTGAACCCCAAGTTTTAACTGCTTGGAGTTTAGGTAAATTAAGATTTAAGAAAGGGGAACAAGGCAGGGATATCTCTTCATACTGACAGTCTGATTTACTTAAGTTAGAACACAAAACGTTTTCTCTGATATAGTAAGGACAGCAGCTCAAAAAAAACTGTATAGCTTAATTCAAACATCTTGTTTCTTGGAAAAATATTTATTTGAAGTACTGCCCACTGGGCCATGACCATTAGTTATTCAGTGTCTGGTAAACCCAAGGGTCCCAGTACATATGTGGGATGTCCTGTGGATGAGTAGCCATGGTCGACGTGGGGTAAGGGACTTCCTGAAACCCAAACAAATAGTGGAAAGGTACTGCCTTTGATCAGACTGTCACAAAGTTACTGAAACCCAGGACCACCTCTTCTTGATTTGTCCATATGTTACAAGGTTTTGGCATTGTTTTAGCCCATAGATGGCACAAACTGTTGTTTCTACACCCCACTTATGAGGCAGTAGTTTGGGATATTTCTCTTCTAGAATGGGGCAACTACAACCCCAATATACTGGGAGTGCGGTGTGCCATCCACAAAGTGTGTATTTGGTAAAGTAGGTGTGCCTTTCAAAAATAATTACACACCCTGAATTATTCAACACACTTACTGAGTATATTTACGAAGAAAATATTTGAAGTTTTATACTATAGGAAGGCTTAATGCACTATGGAGAAACTGTAATAAGAAAATATTACCCTGCTGATTATAAATTCTAGGACTGGTGGTGATCCTTTTTTTTTTCTTTCCAATTGTTCATTTACTGGCATGTTCAATTTTTGGTAAAAAAATATTTTAAACGTTTTTGCTCCTGGAGGCGCTGATTATTTGTTTTTGATTGTCTGGATTCTTTTGTTATATATGACAAGGGAACTTAGTTTATTTGGAAGGTAACTTAACAGTGCAGCACCACTCCTTCCCCCTGACCCCAGTACTGTCATATATTGTCACTAATGGGTATTAACCCAAGCATCTGATGTGGGTCTAGAAACCATCCATGACCTTCCAGTCTTCCGGCCCCAAGAATGAGTGTGCTACTACCTCCTAAGCTACTGATGCAGACATAAACCGCATCGTATGGTTCTAAAAGTGTGCTGATCACTAATGTGTGAATCAGAAACACTGAGTTTACTAAAAGGCTAACAAAGCGTGAGATGTAGCAAAAATGTGAACCAGTCCAGTCTAGTATTCTCAATGCAGCCTCTACTGTCTGAAAACAAAGACTTTCTGTTTCAAAGCAGTTTTCTTTATTATCCGGGATTTCTCGGTTCCAGAAAAAAAAAGGAGGAGCGGAATTGAGTTACACAGCTATAACCTCCCCCGCCCCAGCACACACACTTAAATCCCAGGACAATTAACTTTTTTATGACTGAATACATATATGTTCCACCTTGTATCTCGTATGTTTTGTCCACGTTTCTTATACCTATAATGAAGGCATAATCCTCTGTTTATGACAACACATGCTGTAGCCGCCGAAATGATGATGACGTCACAAACTAAGGATTATCACCGGCAGGGCACCTCAGTAACAAATGAAGACTAACAGCAAATGTTTTCATGTAACGACTTCAGTAGTGAAGAGGGGAATGTCAGATCTGAGTACCGCAAACTATAATTTTTGTTGCAGGTACCAGAAAAAAATATGTCAAGATACAGATGTTGTTCCACTATCTTTAACCATTAAAGAAAGCATTCATAAGATTTGTCGCAGCCCTCCTATTTACCACATGGGACCTATGGTCCCCCTCTCAGTGAAACATCCCTGTATGCATACCAAATAAGCTACCTGCCATATTGCTGAAGAGGGAAAAGGGCAGCTTTGTAGTACAGTACAATAATA
The DNA here is from genome assembly GCA_016271365.2 of Neoceratodus forsteri. Lineage (NCBI taxonomy): Eukaryota > Metazoa > Chordata > Ceratodontiformes > Ceratodontidae > Neoceratodus > Neoceratodus forsteri. The sequence continues at coordinate 799,451,737 of CM028132.1, read as the reverse complement.
CACTCACGCTTTAAATTAGCAAATCCTTATGCACTACATCACGCAATTTAATAGTCATGATTCTGCTCTACACAGATGTACTTGGAAAGTTGCTATCCCGAAAAGCGTTCTCACCTATATTCAGTAGGGAACCTGTCACTCTGCATTCTGAAGTACCGCTCACACACACTTCGGTTTAATAATTCGCGATATACAAACGATCGGGTACTGAGTGCAAACAAATGTATACCAGACTTGTTGGTCTTTTTAATCGATGTGTGTAACATGTGATAAGATGCCCACTGGAAAGTCTCTTACAGGTGAAAAAACACATAGCTCTGCTCCTGCTAATTAACACGCACGAAACCGCTAGCTGCTACCACTGATTTGTGTACTTCTGTAAAACAACCATACAGAAGGACATGTGTTTGCTCCGGCGATTTGATTGGGTGTGTGACTCCGGACGACGGTCCCTATTCGTTGATGTGCCAGTCAATCTGCTCGCCGCCGCCGCCGCCGCCGTCCTCCCTAGCTCGGGATTTTCAGGTTGCTGTGAAGGCTGCGGTGGGCGGGCTCAGCGGCTTCGCCGAGACCGTGATGCAGGTCTGAGGACTCGAGGACGCTCGCAGCATCAGTATCAGCTAGTGTGCTTTTTTTTTGGTGGCAGTGCCGAATAAAAACTATACTTCAAATTGGTAGGTGTGATGCTATTTTGCTGCGTGTTCCGCAGTGGCTTATTTTGGTCTGGGCGCAACTGTTTTCTTAGCATTTCTGTATGCAACTCGTCATTGTAACCAAGGACAAGAAATGTGTGGGATGCCTGGAAGAATGGCTGTGGTGTCAGCGGGTCTTACGGGACTTTTAGGAAAGGTATAGCCAGTCTGTATATTTTGTAATATATGTCGTTTGTGTACCACTGCTTCGCAAAACCTGTCGAATTTCAACGTATTGTCTCCCTGAATTTTTGACTATGATTTGTAAACACGGCAGATTTAACTTTATTGTCACAATTAAATGGAAAACCAAAGCATTGCAGCTCATTGCTTGCAAGAGATTCACAGAGGCAACATACATAGGTTTACATTTTCAGGATGTCCCTTTGTTTTAGTGTTGTCACTGTGGTGTAGATTGTCTCTATATTATTGGCTGTGAAATACGAAGAAGTAATACCCCTTGCTGGACCATTCATTGCCTTAGCTACAGAAATCTGAGGAAGCACAAAAATCGCATTTTGTCTGCTATAGCCTGCGTATTTGCATTATTCATTAGTGGATTAATGCACGTTTCTGGAGTGAGCTGCCTAATTATTCTGATGTAAGGACAAGTCTTTCTCGATACCGTTTTAACAAACAGAAACCGTGCTTGTGCATCCATTATTAACCTTTCATTAAATGGGTTGTAAAAAAGTCATAACCTAAATGGTCAAATAGCTTTGGCTCGGATGAATTAATGTACTTTTAAATTCTGGTTTACATTATACTAAGAAAAGTTCTAGACTTGGTTTCATTCAGAGATCCCAAGGAAGCTGGATACCCAAGAATTTGAGCTCAGGACTTTCACTACTGGAGAGCTACTGTAGCACACTTAATATGACATAGCCGGTGTATTGTTTCTTGAAAGTCACCATATCCGCTGTAAAAGACATTGGCAATCTGGAGGAAAAAGACAGCAACCTGGTTCATGCAGTAATCTCAGAAATAGATCTGTCTTTCTGACTATATTCTGTTAAAATATCTCCAGATGAACTTGCATTTTTAATTATTATCTGTAGATGGAGGTTGCTGAGTTAGAATCAGTTGTCAGTTTGTAAAATGGACCAGAAGTTAGCTATTACATATGCCCTGTACTACAGCCTTTAATTTTCAACAAACAAGTTGTGTCTAGTTCCTGCTGTTTTAAAATAGTAATTAAAATACAGTTGATTATTTTTAAAGCCTATGTCAAGAACTCGAATTATGGAATAGATCTTTATGTCTACATTAAACCCTCGTACAGAATATTTAAGTGAGGGACTTCCGTTTTTCTGAAGATGTGTCCTTTACAGAGAATAATGAACGTGCCAGGGCCCCGGCAATGACAGGGTATTGACAATGATATCCTTGAGCTGAGAGTAAATAAGTCATAGTGAAAGTAAGCATGCCATCTTATGCATTTTTTCTGGTAAGGTGGCTTACCAGAATATGTTGATTTTACCATACAAACTTTCCCAGGTAGATACAGTACACATTAGAGAAAAAGTACTGTACAGTATGCCCTCATACAGTATATGGATTCAGTTTTAAAATGGGGACTTACGGTAAATGTTCTCTGAAGGTCTTTTTATTCATAGTAGATCATTTCAGAGGCGTTTCAAAGGTGCCAATGCACCAAGCCAAGGGAGAACAGGCTGGGAACCAGGCCAGGATGCTACCTTAGAATGACAGGCCATGGGCACAGGCTGCCTTTAGGGTTATCAGATCCCCAGTATAAAGTCTGTGGTAGCCACACAAAGTGCACAAAAAAAATAATTGGAGTGAAAGACCGGGGGTCTGGGGGCTGCCTTGGTCCATGGAAGCTATGGAGTATGGGTCATGGTGCAGTAGTACATTTAGAGGCTTATATTGATGGTAAAACTTAGAGTCACTGACACCTCAAGAAGAACTTTGAGAAACAAAATATTTGGACACAAAGCCGGTTATATTTCTCATTCACTCTATGTTTTTTATTCTCAGTATTTATTACTGAGCTTGTGTGCATGAAAACAGCATAGCTGTTCCTTGAGCATTCAACAGTCCTTATTGTTTCTTCTCAACCTGATGTCATAATATGCTAGTTGTGACATCACAGTAGTTTTTATAGCAACAGATTGTTATGTCACAACATACCATTATAATTTCAAGTCGGGAATAAGCAATAGAGGTAGATGAGCTCTAAGGGATAAAGATCTTGTTCTTGTGGGAATTTCTTCAGTAATAAATAATGAAGAGCAGAACTCTATAGAATATATATGAAATACAAGCTGAATTGTGTCTACAAATTATGTTTTCCAAAGTTTTCCCAAAGGCGTCAGCTGCTCTTTAACACTCCAACTGGTGAGCCAAGTTCTGAATTCTTCCTATTAAGTCCCCTCTCTTGCTGACTCCATGGCACCAAGTGATGGGGGATCACTCGGCATGCTGGCAACCTGGGTTCATGCCTGCACCTGGGACAACAGGAACGGAGACCAGAGGGGAAGGTTAGGAGCATCCACTCAGATGTTCGTCTCCCTGGGTGACCATGCGCTGCTATGCATCCTTCCCAGAATGCCATGTGTGCATGGCTGCAGTGTGGAATGGGGGTGAGATGGAGGGAGAAAATGGGACAATTTTCCCCACTTGGCTGACCGAATGATGGTTGCTTGGGTCCCCTTATGCCATGCAGTCCTGGCAGCAGCCTTCTGAGCTGATCCTCCTTGTGTGCCCATTACAGATTTGGACTCTATCTCCCCTCTCATGGGCCCCTGGAAGGGGCCCCCACAGTGAAGGGATACATCTAGTTTACTGGGGCACAGCATAAGTGGGGATGGCACGATGGCGATGGGGGGGATGACGTGGTGATTGGGGGTGCATTAGCGGCCCCAAGGAGTGGCCAGTCAGGGGGCATGGGAGGCACAAAAAAAAGTCCCCTCCCTTATTGTAGGTCCCCTCTCCCCCGATTGAAGGAAACAATATCTGTGGCTGCCTCTGCTACCACCTCATTAATCCAGGATGTCACACACACACACACACACACACACACACACACACACACTTACTTAAAGTGACCCCAGAGCTGTGGCCTCACACTTGAGGAGTACAGGCACATTTCCTTAAAGGACCTCATAATTGCAACTTCCTACAGATAACATACAACTTCATAACAATTTAGGTTACCAAATTTCTGGACCAGCTGTTGGAAAGGGTCTTGACAATTAGACACCTGCAAAAATCTACTTCGGATGTGAGTAAAAGTAAAGCTGATGGAGTAAAGAGGAGCAGCTTGCATGGCAGGGTGGCTGGCCCAGCAACAGATTCGGGTGCCATTACTCTTGAGGTCCTACAAATTGGCATCCAGCAATTATGCTATATGGTGAAAGCAGTGGACAAGAAAATGGTCAATTATGTTAGCAGGTAGATGTCTGTTGAAACTAAAGTGGAGCTCTGGTAGTCTCAGTAATCAGATCAGTGGCAGGCATTGAGCATGACCATAGAACCACACAACAACTAATAAGGCAAAATATGTAATTGAGGATCTGCTTGAAAAATGTTGAAAAACAAGTGAGGGCCATGGATCGGAGGCTTATCTGTGGGGGATAAAGAGTGATTTCCCCCTAATTGCCTACTTGAACATGTTGGCTGGCTCCCAGAGATTCTTGGTGTGGAGGCGCAGGGTGAGACACTATTGGTGGAGCTTGCTGAAAGAATTACATGAAGGCAGGCAGTCTCCAGTGTCAATGGTTCAAGAACAGTGCTGGTGATGATGCTCAAAGTCCATGTGAGGAATAGCATTCAGCAGGTTGCCAAGAAGGTAAGATCATACATGGTGGATGAAGCATCGGTCAAAATATTCCCAGACTTGGCCTACTCAATGAGGGAGAGAAGAAAGCAATTTTATGGTGTTCGGGCCAGATTGTGGGAGAAGAAAACTCTGCATGCCTTGCTTCTCCCCTCTACACTAGGCACAGTGCAGGGAAGCCAAGTCTTTATTTTTACTGACCCACAAGATACAGTGGCAGGTGTTGCAGAAAGTTGAATGGGCACTTGACACACTGGAGCAACCACTGGACTCCGACAGAGAAGACCAGGACCCATGAATGGGTCATCGTGAGTAATTGAAAGACTGCCGTTACATGTGACTCAGTAGTCTAACTTGGTTGATGTTATCATTACAAGCCTGATAAATGCCTTCTTACATACTTAGCTGTTTTGGCTAGCTAATCAGGGTGAGATACTTTTGCAAGATACCATTTAATAGTTGTTTTGATTTCTAGTAACTGTGCAGCTCGTTAGAGATGACCACCACAGTTTATTTTAGTGTCTCAGCTTTTCTGCATCTACTAGCTGTTGCCGTGTGTAAGGTCTCAATTTTAGTCCTAGTTCATAATAGATGTCACTAAGATCTGAGATTTTCAACTTGTTAAAATAAAGCATAAAGATTAATTCTTGTAGGAGCTTTGGCTCCCATAAATATGATAGTTTAAATAATTAATGAAGACTATCAAGTGTCTTAAAATATAACATAATGCTGTTTTTTTATCAGTGGTTGATGATGTTATACTTTCTGAATAAATTGTAGTGTACTAATTAAATGCTGGTAAAATATCAAACCATCTGGGATAACTTTTTATAAGATGGATTGGTGGCTATATGGCCTACATTCTGAACACTTACAGACAGTTCTTTGGAAAATGGTCCATTAGGTCATGGGTATAGCTTTTTTTTTATTTTGGAAATTTCTCTTTAACTCCCCTATGTCCTGTAGATCCTGACCCTTCAGGAGTGCCAAGGAGTCATCCTCCTGCCTCACTCACCTTGCCCGATACTTACCTCCTGGTCCCCATGGAGCTGTGGCTTCCCCCCCCAAGTGGGGCCGAGGTGGGGTAGCGAGCACCCCGATATTGCAGGTGGCGTCAGACCGGGTGTAGTCAGGCAGGTGAGGGCATATAGGAGGCGGGCCCAAAAGTGATATATGTATATCTTAATCAGATTATATAATAAAAGTTGATTTACATGAGTTTGTGTCTTTCTTCGCATTATTAATTTTGTTTCTCTCTTTTTTTTTTTTGCAATTTCATATCTCAGATTTCTAAAAATTCAAATATTAAATATTAGGTATAAATATATTGCCGTGATCATTTTAAGTAACTGCTTATAGTATACCGATTATTATGTGTACCTATTGTGTCATTTTCTGCATGCTACCAAAGTAAATATTTCCAGAAGAAATGCCTTTTTGCAATCTAATATTTAGCATCGGATTTTTTTAGAAATATGAGATGTGGAGTTGCAAGAAAAAAATTCACAATTCAAATAAAGGCACAAACTCAGGTGAATGGATTCAGATTATATTGTTTTATTACAATAAAAATGTATCAGTTTTTGGTCTACTTAAATTGTGTATAAAAAATGATGAATTTAATTATTTGTAGAGCTGAGGATATCACCCTGAGGAAGCTGACATGCCCAATGAAATGTTGGAGCTTTATTATTCCAAATCTGAAAAAAGAAAGGAATAATAAGGAAAGTTATTATGAATTCAGTGCAGTCCTTGCATTACTTTTTGTTTAGTCTACCAAAGGGTTGAGAATAGTACTCATTGCATCTGTTTTCACTTTTAGCAGGACCCAGCTGCTCCAAGTCTGTACTTATTCAAATAATGTTTACACATTAAATGAATACAGAATAACTTAAACAAATGATGACCCCCCCCCCTTAAATACTGTGCAGATACCACCCCCTCACACAAAGAAAAAATTGTTTGATGCCTCTGCTGGCACTTGCCTGGTCCAAGACCCCTTCCCCCGCTGTGGCAGAACATGAGAGGGACTAGAAGTTAAATGATGAAAGGCATCCCCAAGTGACGACTTCAACCTCTTTTGGTTACTAGAGCACAGCAGCTGGCTGCCAGGGCACATATATGGGCTGTACATATTGCTGCTATGGGTATATTGCAACATTACCAATTTTTAAAGCACTCTGAGATACGGTGCTGTCCCTTCTACACTTAATGATATTAACACTCGCTCTTCTGTCTCTCGTGCAGTGTTTATTTATTTCACGATTCAGACATTACCTTTGAGCAAAAGCTCTTTTACAAAGGTTCCATGTCAGGTACAACAAAGTGTGAACAACTCAGAACAAGAAAACAAAGGAGGGTGGAGCCCCAGTGTAAGCAAATTACAAGGGTGAAACATTACTAACAGAGACATAAGCTATCTGGTAAGTGCAAAGAAACAAGGTCAAACATTGTCAGGTACACAGGTATAATTTACAACAGCCAAAGGCTAGGCACAAAGGTATAATTTTCAGTAGCCAGGGAGCTGGATCCATCTACGTAGTGGAACTGATGTAGAGAGTTGGGGTTGGGGGATCTGGGATCTGGGATCTGGGCAGCGGCCCTGTGGGGTCTTTGTTAAAAATGGTGTGGGAGGTGACTTGATCCATCCAGTGTAAAGCACCTTGGGATACATTGTCAGTGTGCCTAATGACAGTGTCAGCCCCCCATCAGTCCCACATGGAGAAGTTGCTATCCTGCATAGAGACGTTGCTGTCATATATTGTAAATTCATACTTTTAAGCAAAAATGAATAGTGTATTATTATGCTAAATCAAAATTAAACTTTACACAAATACAAGCACTACTTTCCAGTGTTCTGAGTTAGCACCTCTAGGTTTGATGATGACATGTCCGCATTTTGATGGCTAGTGTCCTACATTCTTTCAGATTTGTAGTGCCACTGTCCCACATTTCATGATAAAAGTTAGAGAGGTACGCCGCTGTTGCAACAGCGTACCTTGCATCCTGTATTGTTACACTACTTACAGTATGTATTGATGTGGTCACAAAGACAGTGTCTGTCCCACTCTCTTCATGGCATGTGCCCTGGGCCTACTGCTTCTCCTTCTGATGCTTGACCCACTCTCTCCTCACCATCATATCTGGCAACCTGCTCATGAACTGATCCCTTTTTTTGTTTTTCTGGCTAACCTTATTGATACTGCTCGAAGAGAAAGAAATCAGTACCACGTACACACAGAGAGCACTTCCTGACCACCAGAGGCCTGTCATTTACATCCAGATCTGTCCCCGTGACATACACAGCCTACCAATCTGAGCATGCACCCCCAAAAAACACATGCAGTACACCCATGTTGACACTCTCACCCAGCTGAGGCCACAGATCAGGTATGGCAGGGCACGTAAAGCTGCAAAAAATAAATGAAGATGCTTTGACAGTGTTTTCAGTACAGATAACATTAAATGGGGAGGGGCTAGAAAGTGAATAGCATCACTAGTCTTAGGGCCAATCTGCCCATAAATCGACCTGGTAACACTTTATTTTAAGTGTCCTTAACTACACTGTAATTACTGTATACCTACAATGTAACTGCTATGTAAGTACTGTATAGTTACATGTAACTACAGTGTAGTTAGTAATTAGTTTCACATTTGCATATTAGGTAGTTAGACACACATTTCTATGAAGTAACTGCACTGTTATTGCATTGTAAATACTATGTAGTTGTTAATTACTTTCACATTTGACTGGTGTGTAGTTGTACAATTTGAATGAAGTGGTAATTACACGTGCAACCACAACCATTTCTTTTTTGCCACAAATTGATTTATGCTGGAAGTGTAACTATACATGTAACAAATGTTGCAAAGTGCAATAGAAAAATGGATTTATGCTGGAAGTGTAACTACACATGTAACATCTGTTGCAAAGTGCTACATACATAGTTATATTTTCCAGATAGAATTGATATGAGGCAGAAGGGAAGCAACAGTAATTGCAGCAACTACCACTTCATGCGAATTGTGTAACTACAGAACAGTACTGCCGATCTTCCCTGTGTCAGTCTTCACCATTTATCACTGTCTGGGTGACAGCCAGAGCCACAGAATGCAGTGTGAGGTTTTCTTGTAGGTGGAGGAGCCAGTGCCAGAGGCAGTGCCATCCTTGAGGCTGATGCATTATGTGGCGCTCGCGGGTCGGCCAGCAACAGTAGCCAACTCCTCCTCTGCCCCAGTTCTGCTTCTCCCACCATCGAGAGTGCAGCACCTCACACCTGCTGAAGAAATTTCATCTGTTACCTGGCAGCCTCGTTAGTTGTTTTGATGTCATTGTTACCATTTTTGCCCTGTTCCAGTTCCACCGTCCGCTAGTAACTTGTTGCTGTTTTCTACAGGAATACAGTAAGACCTTTCCTTTTTCTTTCTTGAAGCAGCACCGAGTCTGTTTCTTATTATTATTTTAGTTACCGCGAGTCATATTGGGTCTGTCCGGGGACAAAAAGTGCTCTTCCGAGGCAGGCTGCCCTCCTATGAGCGCTGTCCCTGCACTGGCAGATGTCCATCACAGACCAGCATGACCAGTACCTAACCTGCCTGGGTCCATCTCATGATATTGATAGTTGTGATGCTTGCTTCTCCATGGACCATGGAGCACTGGAGCACTGCGCATGGAAAGTCAGTCACGATCCACTGACTTTCAGAGGGCAGTGTTGTATGAGGGACTCCAAGTGCCACCCTTCTTTTGGATCCCCTCCCAGTTCTATAGAGACCTGTGAGGAGGGGGTCTCCTCTTCATCTTCTAGCCTTACCAGGGAGGAGGTCCCTTCTGCAGTGCTGGTGGATTTTTCCAGACATCTTGGAGGCTGGGCTGGGAACAACGCACAGGCAGTCAACTCCTCAAAGGTGCAGGCTCCCCCAGTGTTATGGCCCATGCCTGCTGGGCCCGGCATGAGTGGCTCCTCAGCACTGATCACCAGTGCCGTTCTGTATCCCAGGGCCATTTGTGGCTCTGGTGATCGGCACCGTGAGCGATACTGTGCCCTCCTGCTGCACTGCAAGTGGCACCGTGGGTGGAAAAACCTCTGGGGCTGCTCGTCTGCAGGTCTTCTGGATCTCCTTCTCCAGAGCCTGATGCTTGGGAGACAGATCTGGACTGGTTGCCCAACTCCTTAGAGATGGAGGGTTCTCCAGTGCCTAGTAACTCTACACCCTCCCAGGCATCCCTTCCCTTGGCACCGGCGATTATGATTGGTGCTGGCTCCCATGCCAGTGGTGACATCAGAGGCATGCCTGCCAATGGTGACCCTCCATCTGAGGGGATGGTGGTTTGGGTCTCGGGGGCCCAGAGAGCTGTTTATCCTGGTGCTGCCCCCCCCCCCCGGTCAGAACAGGGACTCACTGTTCTGTGGCCTCCCTCAGGAGGCCTGCGGGATTGGAGCAGTCCCTAGCTTTGAGAGCGAGGAAGAGGTTGACCTTGGAATCAACAGGGTTAAGAGGGCAGGAGATGGGGCAGTGACCTTCCCTGGGGACCCTTAGTGGTTCTGGGATGTGTCACAGTGCTGAGCCTTTGTTCTCTCCCTTGTCCCCTTCAAGGGAGGTCTTATTGGGTGGGGTTGGATTCTGCCCTTCTGGTTCTATGCAGCCCCGGTCTCACCACAGGGGAGTTTCCCATTTAAGGCTCAGTCCTGACTGCTTAGAACTAGTTGAGCAGCCAGTAACTGCACAGACCAGTGGATCCCCAGGATGTCCAAGATTGCCAGCAAGGTCCCCTAGCCCTGGCAGAGGTTGTTCAGATAAGGTGAATTGTTTCTCCCCATTGCCTCTGCACCCCCCCTCATTTCCCAGGGCACGTGGGTCCTTGACCTGGGAGCAGTTCAAAGCCACTGCTGCCGCCTTCCTCAGGTATGTCAGGGCTATGGATGAGCAGGTCTTTTACCTGTCTCCCCCGCAGCAGCCGGACTTGAACTCTTCAGATTAATCAGCCTCCTCATCTTCCTCCTTCAAGGAAGAGGATATCTCTGTCCATCTGTCCTTAGATGCTGATCAGATAGAGTATCAGGACTTCTTTTCGAGGTTGGTCGGTGATCTTCACCTATCCCACATCGCAAGACACAATACTAAGTGGATGACACGAGTCTTCCTTAGCGAATTCAGTGCGGACCACCTGGTCATCCTTTCCTGGCCGATTCCCTTCCAGGAAACATCATCCTGCACCTGGCAGTACCCATCTGTCAAAAACTCCAGCCCCTATGGACTGCCAGCACAGGTACTGCGCACACCAGGGGTCTCCGAGGACCTTGCCTCTTCCCACTTTGGGAGTGAGGGTATGGGATACCCCTTCTGGGCATAGACACCTGGTTGCAACCGGTCTCTGGATGTGGACTCTATGGAGATTGACTGCTGGAGATGGATAGTGTTCTCTCCAGCTCTTGTCATGCTCAGTTTTGTTGCTCATCAGTCACACCACACTGCCTACAATAGGCATCTGTGGTCAATGCTAGGTCAGATGTTGACATTGCTGCCTAATATGAAGGCAACCAGACAGGCCATTGCCTTTTCTGCACAGGATGTGGAGCTCACAAGGCACCAGGCAAGGGTGTCTTATGATGCCAATGATGTAGCTTCAGTGCTAGCAGTGACAGTGATCTGCATTAGGTGGACAGCGTGGCTTCATTTATCAAGGTTGTTACCGTTGGCATGGTGTAGGGTGCTGCCTCTACTCTCGAGGGGACCCACCTTTTCTCCAACATGGCAGGGTGGGAACTACAGGAGCAACGTCTCCCAGGCAAGGAGAGACCCCACCTCACCTGACCAGTCGCAGGCCTAACTGGACTGTAATGGGTCTCCTCTGTAATGGGTCTCCTCCTTTCGTGGTCTTCCCCCACAAGAGACCTGAGAGACTCGCATCCCTCAGGGAAGTGCTGGACCCCCTTCGGGGGCTCAGTACTCATCCAGACAGTGATGAATGGTGAAGATTGACACAGGGAAGATATGAAAATTACGTATCTATCATAATTCTTGATCTTCTTGTATATCTTCACCGTTCATCACTGGCATCTTCCCTTCTGGGCCTCAGCCCCTGGGTGATGCCCCATCCTGCTTGCCCTCTCCCTCCTTGAGACCACTTGTGGGCTGGGTCCTACTGGTACCTCCGGGTTATCTGTTACCTACCTAAGTGACAAAGGGTCCACCCTGGGAGGGAGGGCAAGTAGGACTTCTTGCCCTGGCCTTAGGGGCTCCCTGTAGGTCCTTCTCTTCTCAGTCAAGGAGTTCCTCCTGGATGTGGTCTGGTCCTGTTGTGGGGGATCGCCCCTAGATGGGTAGAGAGGAGAGGTACCATGGGGACTCTCTTTCTCCCTCCTTATATAATTTTTCCTCCCCCCCCCACTTTTTTTAAGGGGGGTAGGACATGTCCAGGACAGGATTGCCCCCTGATCCCTGTGAGATCTCCCTCTTGGGACAGTGGTAACAGGAGGGGCTCTTATTTACCTATGAATAAACTGTCCTGTTGTACAGTGCTGAACAGTCATAAGACTGACTGATTGTACATCATGTATATTGCACCCGCACTTTAGCTGCTACTCTATAGTATTTCAGCTGTATTCTTGCACTTAGTTGTACCTAGCTGTACTCAATATATTCAGTATAGTCTATTTCTTGTAATTATATTTGTTATTGTAAGTGTATTGTCTGTATTACCTATGTACCATCTTTTTGGCCCGGGTCGTGCCTGAAAACAGTCCATTGGATAAGTGCACCTAGGAAGTAATGAACACTGGAAATTTGCCAGCAGAAACAAGTCACATGGTCTATCAAGTCTGCTCGAATGTGGAACTAGCACAGCTACCTTGCAGCAGCCCCTTCCCCCTTCACAATAACCTCCCATCTCAACTTGTCCCATCCCCTTTTGAAATCTCACTGTCTTGAGAATATCAGCTCCTCTGGCAGAGAGTTCCATTCTGCCACAACCCTCTCAGTGAAAAAGTGTCTCCTCATTTCCATCCTATATCTACCCTCTCCAGTCTAAGACCATGACCATGTGTCCCTCCCCTGCTTAATTTAAATATCACTTCTGTTCCTGTCTTGTTAATCCCCTTTAAGTACTTGAAGGTCTCAATCATATCCCCCCCGATCTCTCCTCTCCTCTCCTACAGGAAGTACATATTCAGGTCACATAGTCTCTCCTCATATGGTTGTTCCCCCAGTCCCTGTATCATCTTAGTTGCTCTGTGCTGTACCCTTTCCAGTAGTCCAATATCCACCAGTACTACATGCAGTACTCCAGGTATGGTCTGACCAGTGACCTGTAGAGATGCAAGGATCGCCTCCCTGTTCCTGGAGGAGATTCTTCTCCCAATACACTCCAGCATCCTGTTGGCCTCTGCTGTCACATTTCTGCACTGCCCTGCTCTGTGTTGTTCATTTTTCCATTTACAACCACCCCTAGATCCTTTTCCTCCTCGGTGGTACCTAGCAGTACTCAACCCAGCTGATAGCTCCTCCCTGGGTTCTTCGCTCTAGAGTGCATCACCTTGCACTTTTTAGCATTGAACCCCCTGATGCAATGCAAGATGTCCGCTATGAATATACCAAACAACACCGGCCCCAGTACTGATCCTGTGGCACCCTGCTTGTAACTGCCCTTGGAGACAAGAGCTCCCTTCAACTACTACCCTCTGCTGTCTTCCCTGAAGCCAATTTTAGATCCAGTTAACCTTCTTAGTCCCAACCTAATATACCTCAATTTCCCCCCTAACCTCCCATGCAGCACTGAATCAGAGGCCTTGCTGAAGTCCAAAAATATGACATACACCACATGACCTTCATCCAGTTCCCTCAGTACCCAGTCATAGTACCCAACTAGGTTAGTCTGACAGAACCTTCCCATGACAAACCCATCCTGATGACTCCTTCGGGATTGTCTCCATCAGCTTCCTCACGATGGATGTCAGGCTTACAGGTTTGTAATTGTCTGATTCATCCTTAGGGTCACTTTTATGGAGCGGCACCATATTGGCCATCCTCCAGTCCTGTGGCATACACCTTGTGTCCAGAGAGATATTGAATTGGTCTGCCAGTGGCCCTGCCAGTACCTCCACCAGTCCCCTCAGCACCCTTGGATGTATGCTGTCTGGTCCTGGTGCCTTATCCACCCACAGAGCCCCTCAGACCCTCTAATACCTACCCTCAGTGATTAGCCCATCTGTCATCTTCCCCCCTGCCCACCCTCTCCACCCCCTGTGGAAGCCGTCTGCCCTTCCTCCTCTTGAATATGGAACGGAAGTACTCATTTAGTGCTTCTGTCTGTTCTCCTTTTCCTGCCCACCCCTTCCTTCTTGATCTGCACTATCTGATCCTTGCAACTCCTTCTTTCCTTAATGTGTCAGAAGAAGCCCTTTTCCCCATCTTTGATTCCCTGAGCCAGCCTTAGTTCCCAGAAGGCCTTGGCTGCTCTATCACCCTTGGTAATTTCTCTGGATTTCCTCATGTACTCATCTCTATCTTCTCCCCTCCTGGAATTCTTGTATGTACGGAATGCTGCTTTTATTGCCCTCACCTCATTTAAAACTTCCCTACTCATCCAGCTTGACTTCATAGATCTTCCCTTCTTGTTCTGCAGTTTGGTACTGGTCCCAACAGCCTCCACAAGCCCCAGTGTAGTTTGTTTTCCCATTTCTGGTTTGCATCCCAGTGAGATTGAATTCCTGCCAGGTACTTTTTTAAGATTTCACCCATCCTACTGAAGTCAGCTTTTCTGAAGTCAACCACCCTCGTCCCTGTACTAACCACCTCCATGCCCATGTTGAGCGTGAACCACACAGATTGGTGGTCACTCCCTGCCAGTGGGTCCACCATCCCCACCTCCCTTACAGCCTCCCTGGTAAACAAATATCTGCTCTGTGCAGTAATGGTGGGTGGTACCAGATACACATGCAGGGACTCTTCCTTAGTCGTTACATGTACGTCTTCACCACCATGCCGCAACCCTAATGGTATAGTCAGGGGCTGTGGTAGCTTGGTGTGAATGATGGTGCCATGGCTGCCACCTCATTCAGCTAGTGGGAAGGGCATGTAATGGCTAAGGAGGCATCCCGGCATGTGTATCTGGCATCACCCACCATAACACCACACAGCAGATTGGTGATATTTATTTATAATTTGTCTTTTTGTTTGTTTGTTTGTTTACCAGGTAGGTGGACTGATTCAGTGGACCATTTTCAGGCATGACCCAGGCCATAAAGATGGTACATAGGTAATACAGACAATACACTTACATTAACAGAGAAAGGTACAGGCAATAGAACACACTGAATATATTGAGTACAGCTAGGTACAATTAAGTGCAAGAACACAGTTGAAAAACAGTAGAGTAGCAGCCTAAGTGTGGGTGCAATATACATGATGTACAATCAGATGTATGATGACTGTTCAGCATTGTACAATGGGACAGTTTAGTCTTTGGTACAGAAGAATTAGGACTGTCATCGAAGGGTAACCCATGCCCCACCCCCAGCCACCCACCTGGGCAGCAGCAGGATAGGGGTGTGGGTGCAGTAGCGTTGTGGGTCAATCTTACTGAAGCAGCACATTCAATGTTATGTAAGTGTACAATATGCATTGTGAAACTAGTTAACAACTGCATAGTGCAGTTACAGTGTAGTTATACAGTAGTTACAGTATAGTTAGTGACACTTAAAATTATCCTTCAGAAATCACTCCCTCATGAAGCTACTGTAGTTTAGCGTAATGGTTAAAAGCACTGCCCTCAAATGTGGAGAACTGGGTTCGAGTCCCAGAACTAAAAATAAACATGTAGTCTAACACTGTAAATTGCTATACAATAGAAAATAATTAATTTAGGCCTGGTGGCACTGAGGGTTGAAGCGCTGGATGCCACACCTCGTGCCATGCTGGCGACCCAGGTTTGGGAATGAGCCTGGGCTGCCAGGGGTTGGCAGGGGAGGGAGAAGGTCAGGCATCCAAGGGACAGCTTTTTTCTCCCAGGAGGGAGGGGGCACAGACTCAGCACTTGCCTGGCCTCTGGCGAAAGCTGGGGGCACAGCAAGTGCAGAGCAAGAAGAAGAGGGCTGGGCATGGTAGACATCAGCAGTTGCCTTGATGTCAGGGTGTATGCCACTCCTCCAAGCAGTACAGGGAAAATAAGTGCCCAGTCTCCTAGATGATGGAGCACTGTGCAGAGACCCTGATTGCTCGCACCTGCCTGGCGACCCGTCGGAGTCCGACAAAACTTGAATTGTCTCGGGGTGTCTCTGCCCCGCCTCATACCCACCTGTGACATATAACCAAGGCTCCATGGGACTCGACGGGGGAACAGGCAGGTCATGAACTGGGGATACTGCAGTGTGTCTCGCGAAGAAGTTGAGACCGGATGCAGGTGAGGAATATAAATAGAAATGTCAAAAAATCATTAATTTATATAATTACTTATTGACTTTAAATGTGCTGTAGTTGCTAAGAAATGTGCTGCTTTTCTGGCATTGTTTCCACAGTTAATGCCTAACTAACGTGTACTTACAAAGTAAGTATGCAGAATAGACACTTAAAGTGTAAGAAGAAGGTGTAACAGTGCTGTAGTTACTAAGGAATGTGCTGCTTATGTGGCATTGTTTCCACAGTTAATGATTAACTAACCTGTATTTGCAAAATAAGTACACAGAAACTGACACTTAAAATAAAGCATACAAAGAAAGGTGTAACTACTATACACTTACATTGAATGTCAGTGCTGTAGTTCGGATGTATGCAGTCAGTCCTTAATGCACTTACTGCTTAATAAACATGTGATCTAATATTCTTAATTGTTATACACTATGTTGGTTACTTATACAATAAAATAATTTACATAATTACTTATCGGATTGTAACAATGCTGTAGTTACTAAGACATGTGCTGCTTCTGTGGCATTGACCCACACCTCTTCTGTACCCACACTTCTGCCCTGCTACAGCCCAGGGGGTGGCTGGGGGTGGGGCATGGCTACATACTAAGCACTTTACCACTAATCTGCTGTGTGGTGTGGTGGTGGGTGGCAAAGAATACACAGGTAGGGACCCTTCCTGGTGTGTAGTTGTACAAATTGCATGATGTGGTAGTTACACATGCAACCTCAACTGTCTCTCTTTTGACACAAATTAATTTATACTGGAAGTGTAGCTACAACACACATGTAACAGCTGTTGCAAAGTGCAACAGAAAAATTGATTTTTGCTGGAAGTGTAACTACACATGTAACAGCTGTTGCAACAGTAATTGTGCTAACTACCAGTTCATGCAAATTGTGTAACTACACTAAACCACAAATGTGAAACTAATAAACTACTACATTGTAATTACATGTAACTACACAAAAGTTATACAATAGTTATATTGTAGTTATACAGTAGTTTTAGTGTAGTTAAAGACACTTAAAATGAAGTGTAACCACAAACCCTTGCAAGCACAAACCTGTAGATAAGATAAGCATATTGTACAACAATTTTTCTTTTTTTTATACCATTTTCTTGTCTCTTTACATTTTTATATTTTTCGTGTTGGCTGTTGTTTGTTTAATTGTTAATCAGAAAAAACATTACTTGCACCACCGAGATAGTGAATCTTATGAAGCAACCAGATTTTTAAATTCATAAAATTGCAGGTCAACCATTTTGGATATAAACAGATCAATGTGGTGCTGTGCTGTTGGCCATTAGAAACATGTGCTGACAACACCCCTACATATCTGCATTATAAATACAGTGGTTTAATTTAGCATGTGATCTCTGTGAAGAACATTTTTGAAAGTTGCTGGGGGCTGCCATCTTTATTGTAGATCAACATAAATTACAAAAGTAGTAATTAAACATGCTCTTAAAAATGCCGAATTGATTTTGAAATACCCTAGTGAAGAATGTAAAATTATCAAGAATACATTACTACTTGAAAAGGTCAAGTAGGATGATATTTTTTTGCTGGCTGCCTGGTACTGCTGCTTTAATTGCTACTGATGCCTCAGGAAAATTTGATGCATTAATAAACAACTCTGCTTATGTTTTATATATGTTCTTTACTTGTTGTCTATTCATTCTTATTAGCAAAACATGTTCCTGTCCTTTGGCAGCTGTGGTCCATCCTTTGAATATTGGACATAGTCTGCCTCTCACAGATTCATACATCTTTTTTTTCTGTTATGGATTTGATGTTTGTGGTTTTTAAGCCACAAGGGATTGCATACCTCCACTGGCAAATTAATGTTGGAAAAGTTTTTGTTTGTTTGTGTTTTGCCTTGTGAATATGATGTTTGTGGTTTGTAAGCCACAGGGCATTATTTATCTCCACTGGCAAATTAATGTTGGCAAAGTTTTTTTTTTTTGTTTTTGAGAAGGAGGTCTTGTTTTTTTCATGATCTGTGATATACACAGTAGCAGTTCTTAGTTCTCTCTGGCTAATCCTCATGAGTGCCAGAAATGGAGTACTGGGTGGGTGGGAGTTGCACGTTGGGCTAAGAAGGTCAGTTGGGTCAAGGTTGGGGAGCAAGAAGCAAGCTGTGAGAGAAGGGAGGTATTTTTAAATTGTGGGTGGTGGTACAATATAATATAATATAGTTTATTTTTGTGAAGCTTATTTTACACAAAACATACCTCAAAATGCTTAAGTGGAGAAAACCCCAAATATGGGACTTATAGAATACACACAATTCAGGGAAAACAAAATATGAAACAGAATAATTAACCCCTTTTTGTTAAGAACAAGCAGATTCTCAACCCTAGGTTAGATCGGTGACATCAGTCCTACAAGAGCAAAGCTTGAGTGCCTTCTGATATCACCAGTCAAATGGAGTGTTGAGGAGCTATGAGTTCTTAACAAAGAGGGGTTTTGTTATTTTATATAATGCAATCTAAGCATGTTTTACAACATACAGTACCATCACAGTGTCAAATGGGACTGAGAGAGCAAAATATTAGAGGAGCAGAAAGAGCAGGAAGGGTATATGAGGAGACCATATCACTGAGATAGGTGGGAACAAGCCCATTAAGGATCTTGAAAACAAGGAAGGCAATTTTAAAGTAAATCTAGTAGAGGATAAGGAACCAGTGCTGATCACAGAGTATTTATTTATTTATTGAATTTTGTTGACCTGGTAGGCCCACTGAGACTAGAAGTCCCTTTTTCAGGGGCGACCAGTGGTGGGGGGATACAGATGGTAACCAACTGAGATTGAACCAGATTAAGTTGCTGGTGGTATTTATTTAGTGAATGGAGGAAATTTGGCCAGGACACCACAGAAATTCCCCATCTCTTTTCAAGAAGTGCCATGGGATCTTTAACATCGACCTGAACAACCGCCAGAACAGGCAGATGGGACCTCAGTTTAATGTCTCATCCTAAAGATGACACCTCAGGAGTGCAACACCCCCCCCCTCATGCTGCACTACAGTGTCAGTACTGGAATTTAGTCCAAGTGCCAGGTGTGTGGATAGAACCCACAGCCTTCTGATCTTCCAGCCTCGGTACCCTGTGATCTGGGCATGTCGCAAGTGGGTGCCTACCAAAACAGTGACCAATTTGCGGTGCATACCCAGATGACAAGGGAGATGGGAGGGTGACTAAATGGGGTGGGTTCACGAATGGTGACGGGATGTTGCTATACATACATGCGGGGGGGCGAGCATGACGAGCGAGGGGTGGGAGGGTTTGTGAGGGGTGGTGCCACGGTCAGCCGCTGAGCTGGCTCCATGGCATGGAGGGTGGGTGCTGGCTTGAGGTGGCTGGGATGCAGGGTTCGGGTCCAGGTGCAGGTATGTTTTGTTGCGCTAGGCCCGAGTAGGTAAATTTTTTTTTCACTGTTGCACCCCCCAACATGCACCCCCTGTGGTTGAGAATCTAATAGTGGAGGAGGCACAGCCTCCTGCATAAAAAGTAAATATTACTGTTCCTTGCACCGTTTTCTTTGTTGCCGGGGTGTACATTGCGAAACTGTGTGTGATGTTCACTTCATATAATATTGATTGCCTTTTAGCTGTCCTTGCTATGTTTATAGAACCTCCGACTTCAGAGATGAGTGTGCAACCTGCTGAGTCACTGACACTGCAGAGGTTTTATGATCACATTTCTTGGTGTGGTTAAGAAGGCATTTCTCAGCATTTTGGGCGTTGCTGGAGTCTTGAAAGCTGAGACTTATGAGTACTATAGAAAAGTACTAGTATAGGGAGTTAAAATAGACACTGTAACACAAGAGGACATAAGGGCATGAATAAGGATGTCAGCAGAAGAGTGATCCATGAAGTGATCGACATTTGTAATGTAAAGATGAGGAAAGTTTTTTTTTTTCAGTTCAGTGTACTTTATATTGAATTTTGGGTGATGTGTAGTAAAAGAACAAAAAACAAACATTCTTGGTGCACTCTTCTGTGCCTTAGAAGAATAGTCAGTCTTCAGAATGCACCTACTGACCAAAACAGTCATGTATGAGTAGGACTGGGACTCACACCAATAACAGCATTGTTGTTATCAGTTTTTGTTTTGTTAACCAGCCACGTATAAAACAATCAGGGCAAAGTTTTGCAGCCACAGCACCACTTTGTCGTGACCAAAATCACAGTGTTTCTATGTTAAAGACAACAATGCAGCAATTTAATACATTACGTACTTAGTCATAGGAAAACCACACAAATGTCAAAGTAACAAAGGTGCCACCAACACCAGCTCAAAAACGGGTGCCATCTATATATGATTTCAAAGCATTCACCTGAATGTGACATGTCCGTCACCTCTTTAACGTATTCCATAGTTTTACTGTGGTGCTGTCCTGACAGTGCTGCATTACAATGCACAGTTCTGTTGCCATACAAATGTGGACATTGTTTGCAGGAAAAGACTGCTGGTCCATCCAATGTGCCTTGTTTTTATCACCCTACCACACCCCATGACTTAAAGTCTGCATGGTATTTTCACCTTTATTTGCCACCCCTTGTTCCTCTCCTCAGTGTTACCTCACTGTGTAACTATCAGATCCCTTACTCTGCCCCAGCTGTGCTTGAACCCATTTGTGGTTTTTGCTCCTACCACCTCAGCAGATAGGCTGTTCCATGGCTCCACCACTCTCTCTATGAAGTAACATTTTCTCACATCTGTCCTGACTTTGCCCCCCCTGCTAGCTTCCATTCATGTTCTCTTGTTTTTTTTTTTATTGTATGTACTTTGTTGAAAAATGATTAGTTTTACACAGCACAACAATACAAAGCATACAACATATAAACATAGGACAATAGTTCTTCCCTGCCCCTCCTGAGTGCGTCATTCATTTATATAGAGTCATTACGTATTATCCAGTTTGACAATTCATTGTTCACACTAGTATTGTTTCATGGAGCACAAAACTAATTAACCCCATCAGAAAAATCACTATCAATAACAGTGTGCAGTGTCTTCCACCATTTACGGTATGTGCTGTACCTGTTAAAAAGTTTGGCAGTTGGTTTTTCCAAATTTAAAGCCCCCAGTACCTCATTAGACCACTCTGCTTTCAAAGGGATGGTGTCATCCATCCAATGCCGCAATGTTTACCACAGCAGCAATCAAGACAACATGCCGCTTTCTCTGTCCTACTGCTATTCTCTGGTATTTACCGGCTAGACATACTTCTGCTGTAAATGCATCATCCAGGACCAACAGTGGATCTATGTTTTGTTTGATTTCATCCCAGAGGAGTTTTGCCTTGTCACCGTCCCATAAGATGTGTGTAAGGGACCCTTCCTCTTTTCCACACCTTGTACGGTTGCGTGAGTTCTTTTATGTTGCCTCAGTGGAGTAAAATACATATTACTTAACACCTTATACTCCATAAGCCTGTATTTATCCTGCTTTATGGACTTGTACAGGCCTTCTCAAATTTTCTTCTATTCCCCTGGACTCAGGCCTCCCAGGATCAAGATCCTGTAGGGGTTTTATACAGTAATGATATGGGAATGAGGCTGAGTGGCTGCGTAAATCAATTTTGCTAATATTTCTCACCCTGCACCTCGCCAAGGAGTGGGGCCCATTTTTGATGCCACACCATGGGTGAGTTGCAGGACCTTAAAACAGGTCTCTTTTGGTACCTTACATCTATTTTGAAATGTGGCAAAGTCTGTCAGTCTGCTTCCTAGGGTTAGGTGTTCCACAACAGGTATCTGCATCTGTGGCCAGGAACTTTCTGGAATGATCTGGTATGCTGTTCTAAAGTTGGGATTATGCACAATAGGCTGGGATGTGTGTCTGGTTAAGTTTATGCCCAGATAGGTGGACAATTGTGTTTGATCACTAAGGGACCAATAGATTGGGGTTGTCTTTAGAGTATTAGGGAGCTTAGCTAGTTTGAGAAAAAACAAACTCTTTGACTGCATTACCACCCCTCTAATCAGTTCTCTTTCGATTTGTATCAACTGGGGTTCATATACTGCCTCTTTTCCAGTATTTTCTTGCCTACTCATAGAAGATGTTTACTCCCGTTTAAAGACAAGTAAAAGAGAAAAAGGTTTGGTAAACGGAGGCCTCCCTCATTTTTGGTATTGGTTAGCTTAAAGTAGGATATTCTTGGTCTCTTCACTTGCTATAAAAACTCGGTACTCATGCTCCGGAGTTCTTTGAACCAGGATCTGGTTAGGACTACATTTAACATACCCACTGGATGTAGAATTTGTGGAAGAAATTAAAGAAAATATTTCCTTAACTTAAAAATCACCTGTATCTTTCTTGTCATGCCTAGTTTAGATGATTTGCGACAATTATATTTTAAAATTGTTTGTAGCCTGAAACATGCTATACACCTTCCATTTAGTATCCGTTACTCACTGTGTCTGCCTCCCTTTCAAATGTGCATTGAGCCAAATGAGAGGCAGTGGGGTCCTTCTGTATCTGAAACACTGAAAATGAAGTGTTGTTCCCCAATAGCTATGATCTGGAACCACTGCTGGTAATTTTACTGCAATTTTTGATAGAAACCCTTTATTTCCTATGAAATATAGCACTACAATCACTATTAGTGGTTTTCTAATCATAGTTTGTGTCACTTAACATTTTTACTTTCAGTGCTGCAGATTGGGAAGGAACACAGTGTCACATAATTTGTCTTGGTGCACCTTGGCAATAAGAACAGCAAGTAGTGAGTCCATATACTCTGAGCTAAAAACCTAAAAAAAACAATATGAGAACCCTCTGGTTTTCTGCATCAGGTGCTACAAATATTCTACATAAATAATGACATTTTCTTTTTACTCCATAGGCTTCAAGGTGGCAACAAACATAATTTTTTTCAGAATACAGGGAATATTAGACACATTGAAAGTATCTTTAACACTTAAGTGGGTAATGCACATCTGATAATACAAAGACTTGGGGCTCTGCCAGGGCTTTACTGCAGTCTCATGGAATACTCTATTCATTTACAGCCAAGTGAGCCTGATTGCATTGTTTGTAGAGCACAATGATGGTATTCTGGTGTCTTGGGTTCAGTTCCCAGTTAGGTTTCATTATTTCAGTCTCATTACCATTAGTGTTTTGAATGCTTAGCAGTGGTTATTACTGCACCAATAACTAATTGCGAAGGCTTCAGAGGAAATAGAAAATTGTATATACTCACTTTACTCATTTTATATAACTCTGTTAGCTAGTGATACAATCAATCCCCCTTACAATGTACACGCCATACTGGACAGTCATTTTAGTTGATGGAATCCTCTATCCCAGACCTCAACTATAAGTACATTATTAAAAAAGTCTTGCTATAGTGGGATATACAGGCCTATTATTTTAGATGTTTTCACCAGCATAATTTATTTCAGCTGAGGTGCTAATAGCCTTTATGTGACTCGCGGTGGGGCTAAATAACCTGTTGGGGCATTTTTTTATTTACTGTTCATGCCCCCCCCCCAGTGTCGAAACCCCCTTTGGTTCAACTCCCCCAGCCCTCTCCCCACCTTCTTTGGGACCTACCTCCTGTCTCCTGTTACTTGCCACCATGGTTAGGTCATTGAGGGAGAGACTATCCCCATCAGGAGACCAAATCCATTGGAGACTCCAGTCTGCGAAGTAGGGCCCAAGTTTGTTTGGCAGCATCCTGTGATGTACCAGCATTTTTTCCTCTGGTGTGCTCCCCTTGACTCACCTAGGACAGCAGCACTTCATGTCTCTGATGCATATGCAACGGGCATGTTGCAGAAACAAGGTGCTCATCCTTCCTCTCCTTGCTGTGCTGCATTGGGCCTGGCCCCCTGAGGTTACTAACAGGTGCTTGCTTACATAGTGGCCAATAGACAAACACCCATCCCAAAGGAGGCAAGCATCCACTGGGATGCTCAAATTTCCTCTCCCCACCAACCCTCCAGAAGCTTGGGCTAGCCCTGAACCTGATTCATCAATGTTGCAAACAGCAATGCTGCTGCTGCTGCCTTGATGGGCTGGTGCCTGTTGATGCATTTACACTTATTACCTCCCATCAGCAGCAGCCATGGTGAATCAGTGACGTGCATTTTCCCTTTCAGGAAAGTAAAAATCCTACATGAAATTAACAGCTTCCCCAAAATGAATTTGAATGATGTGGCATTCTGTTTCTTAATTTCAGAATTATCTCTGAGTGACTTGATAAAAGCCTGGGAGTAGCTGTTTGCAGAGTGACATTCAAGCCATGAAAACACAAATTTGAGGGAAAGGACAGAGAAGTTTCTGGTCTCAGAAGCATAGAGAAACAGGGGCCAAGCTAGGATTTCTCTTGGGGGCAGACAGAACTATTTCTCACCTCTCCAAGCCAGGAAGTCAGTTAGTTCCCCTTACCCTATAACACAAAAGGAGTAGTCAGTGGAGAAAGGTGATAGAGGTACAGGAACTCTCATATGGTTTTGTAACATGTGGTGTAACTGAGTTCCTGTGGGGTCCTTTCCAGTTTAACCCCTGCTCTTACCTCGTAGAGTAGAGGAGTATCCAGCAGATCCTTGTGATCTGGTGGAGCTGGCATGGTTCTTAGCATCACCCCTTCTGAGCAGTTAAAAAAATAATGGCATCCCATTGATCCGTCTTTCAGATGAGACATTAAACCGATGTCCCATCTGCCTGGATTGGTGGTAGTTCAGGTGGATGTTAAAGATCCCATGGCACTTACCGAAAAGAGTAGGGGAATTTCCCCGGTGTCCTGGCCAAATTTCTCTCATGCACCAAAAAAATACCACCAACAGCTTAATCTGGTTCAAGGTCAGTTGGCATTCATCTGTATCCCCCTCCCCCGGGTTGTGCCTGAAAATAGGCAGGATTTGCCTAGTGCACTTACCCGGTCAACAAAAACTAAATAAATCATCGGAGTTGGTTGTTTGAGCTGGGCTCAGTGTGCGATGATCACACCTGCATAACTCTAAGCTCAATTATTCAAGCCTTCCTTAACAGCAAACAACTCACCTTGTGCAGTCATGCTCAGAATTAAGGAGATTTTCACATACTGAGGCCAGGTCAGCAGTCTCCAGTGATTAATAGCAGGCAATTTATTTTTTTAAAGCTTTGAAGGGGTGACACCTTGGACCTGGTTGGCCCTGCTAGTCCACCAGGGATGGCTGAATGTACGGTATGGGGGAGGAGGGGGTAGAGTAAGGGAGAGGAGGACTGCCAAACCCTAATATGTGTTGACAGGTGCAAAATTTAAAAGTTTGATTACCTCAATTGACATCCTCCACAGAGGCAACAGCAGTATACTAAATGCTTTACTCATGAAACTGTTAAGTCTGTGGTGAGAAAAATCACAACAGTAAAACTATGTGTAAATGTTGCTGCCGGAAGGGGGTGGTGTTCAGGATACCTGTGACCCCCGCCCCATATCTACCTATGCATAAAATAAATGTTTCTCCATTTAGACATATAGGCCCAGATATTCAAACTGCTCCCAAAATGTGCGCAACAGCAGGAGCAAGCACAATTCAATTGCGCACATGCGCAACAGACGCGATATTCAAACATAGAGCAAAACAAATTGCGCAAGCAGCCAACATCTGAATATCGCACAAACTGCGCCATAGTGCAACCAGGAAGGGGAAGCTGAGCAGAAAGGTTGCGCCATAGCGCAACAAGGCTAGCCCAGCTGAGCAGTCCAGAGGTGCCATAGTGCAAGCAGAGCCCCCCACCCCCAGCAGAGCAATGGAACTGCACAACCAGGGAGGCAGGCTGGGGCCCACCGCCAGCCATGCCACACATGGGCACAGGAACACAGTGCAGAACCAACAAGACACCTGCACACCCCAAGCACAGCATCACTGGGGGTGGGACGGATGATCCACTGGCCCATGGGGACAAGCCAACAAAGCACAGCAGGGCCATGACGCCCCAGCACAACCACTGGCAGGCTGAGACTGCCACACACAGGGGGTTGACAACCACAGTACACATCAGCCCCCCATATGCACAGCACACCCTGCACCGTGACCCCAAGACACCACCCATGTGCAGTGACTGGCACTGCAGGAAACACCATGCATCCCCCCCGGCACACGTCAACCTCGTGTAGCAGAGAGCCATACAAGCCAGACCCACCCTGTGCACCCAGCAGTGGGCGGCAGCAGATGGCAAGACCAACAGAAAGTCACTGCCACACTGAGACACCTCCCTATGCACACACATGCCAGCACACACACACACACACATACCCAGGACCATACCACCCCAGATGGCATGCACACCACTGCAACTGAGCAGCCATAGCCAGCTGCAAATCAGAGACCACCACAGTATTCATATCAAAATATATATATATTAAAAATGGAAAGTACAACAAGAACAACAACAAAACTATTTACAAGGGGGGGGTAGGGGTACAAGGTAGGGGTGGGAAAGGAGTAGGGATGAACAACTTGGAGAGGTAAGGCAGGGTGGGAGGGATGGGTGAAGTGGGAAGGGGAAGCCGGCCTAAGGCCTAGCAGGCTGGTCCTCCGCTGCCTGGTGCCGTCTCGCTTGGCTGTGCCTCCTCCGTAGCCCATGGCGCTGGATATCTTGGAGGATGTTCCGGTTCTCCAGGGACACCCGGTCAGCTGGTGCAGTGCCCGCCTCCCGAGCGGAGCACGATGAGGCCTAGGAAAAGGGAACACAGTCAATGGCTGTGACTGACCACAACCCTGAACACCACCCAACCTGCAAGGCATATAGCCCAATGTCCCGCACCTGTGATGGTATGCACCCACCCACAGTGACCATGCACATGACAAGCCCAACCAGGCGGCACCAGCTATGTGCACCACTGCACACACACACTGCCCATGTCCATCACAGCACAAACAAGGCTGTCAAGTGACATGGCAATGTGGTGGGATGCCAGTTCCACAGCCATGTGCCCAGTGCATGCATGGACCACCAGTGACGCACACACAGACGTGCAGTGACACTGGACAGTGATGAATGTCGCCTGTGTCGTGCATGGTTGTGTTGTCCATGGCTGGTGGTCATGCCCACCCCCTCCAGCATGCAATAGCATCCATGATGTAATGATACTCACACTCCGCAAGCAGCTGTGGCTGCTGCTGCTGCTGTGGCCCACCCCTCGCAGCACCACCGTCCACCACTGGGGCCCTGCCACGGCCCTCCTCATCCCGTGCCTGCATCCTCTCTGCCCGGCCTGTGGGAGACAACTGTTGAGAAAAACATCAGTGTGACTCCAAAGCAGACTGCCCCCTGCCCCAGTGAGTGTGCCTGCCCACACAGCCAGACCCATGCATCTCACACCTGCACACACTGACACAGCCAACCATGGCAGAGCCATCACCCATGCACAGCCACCAAAACACACTCACACCCCTACGGAGAATACGGGTGCATAGATGGTACACCCACCTGGCCTAGGCACAACGCCCCTCCTGGCACGTGACCGTAGTCTGTCTAGCAAATCCAGCTCCCTCCTGCGGAGGTCACTGTACCTGTGCCGGCACTGCTTGGCAGACCGGCGCCACCCCGACCCCACCAGGTCATTGGCCACCTGCAGCCAGACCTGGGTTCGAGCCATGGTGAGGGCTCCTCATACAGTGCCCCATAGTGGGGCTCTACCAGGAGCCACCAGGTTGGCCACCTCCACTGGGCTCCATTGGGGCGCCCTCCTGCGTGCCATGGTTGGAGTGTTACAGCAGGCAATATGGCGCCCCACAGCGCGGCAACCCCATGTGGAAATGGTGCGCAATAGACCACCATAGGTTCCAATCGCGCTGTTCGTACAGCGCCGTCAGTTCACATAGCGCTGTCACCAGACAGCGCAATAGGGCCGTACACATGGCAGCCGAACAGCGCCAGGGGGCAAAGGTCGGACACCAGGTCAGGGGTCTATGACGCAAGGCCACGCACAGCGCCATCTGACGTCTACGCATCCTGCGCGACTGACCACCTGCATGCCAGTGCCACGGTGGACTATTGTGCAGTAGTGCTACAGCACCATATAGTGCCCAGTGCTGTAGCGCCACTGGCACAATGGTGGCCATGGCCTGAATTGCCGATCGCGCACAGCACGTCATCAGCGCGGCAGACGCCGGCGTAAGCTACCTGGGCATGCGCAGTGCAGTGTACCACACAGTCACAGATCTGCGCCATTGGCTCAGCCGGCTCAACCATATTGTGAAAAGCGCAATGGCGCGATATTCAGCCGACACATGCAAATCATCTGATTAGCCATTCAAAGGCGCAGTGGTGCGATTTGCATCACATTACAGTTGCTCCACTCCTAATTTGCAAGCATTGCGCTATAAATGTGCGACAATGGGCTGCGTTGGCCAGATTCGGTTACTGCAGGTGAGAGGTGGGTTGCATGCTGTGGGATGTTCTGGACAATGGGCATGGGATAACGCTGTAGACTGCACAGTGACAGGTGTCCACTTCCACCCATACAGATCGCCATGACTGAGCAGAGCCAAGGTGAGGGTGAGGATGGTGGGCGAAGGAGGAGGAGGCCCAACTTCACCACGGCAGAGACTGAGGCCCTCTTCCAGGCCTACCTGGAGGAGGAGTCACTACTGAGTGGATGGCGGGGCACCCCTCAGGCCCGTGCGGCTGCATGGGAGGGGGTAGCCCGGGCAGTGAACCTGCACGGAAGCCACCAGCGCTCCGCAGGAATGCAAAAAGAAGATTGGGACAGACCGCAGGAGGGTGAAGGAGAAGGTGGCAGCCCTCAGGGCGGCACGTGCTGGCACTGGCGGGGGCCAGCCAGCGGTGGTGGAGCTGACCCCGGCTGAGGACTGACTGGCTGCATCAATGCAGCGCAGTGCTATTGAGGGCGTACCAGGAGGTGGATTCCAGACAGGTGGAAGCCCATCACTGCACGGTATGACATGGTGGTGGTGTTGGGGGGGAAGTTGTTCACATGCACTCACATGTCCTCTCTTTCTGTTACAGATCCTGTTCATCTTCAGGGGACGGTGGTGGTGGGTCCAGGCAGTGAGGATGACCTGCTGGACATGGAGGAGGGTCCATCCACCTCTGTCACCAGCCAGCATGCACTGCACCAGCATGCACGCTGGGCTGCCAACTCTGGTGTTGGTGAGTCGGTGTGGGGGGTGCACAGCCTGTGTCTCAGCAGTCTCGCATGCAAGCATGCCAGCACGCTGTGACTGTGGCTGTAGCACGTACCTGCACCATTGATGATGCAAGGACTGCAATGGGCAGTGACATGTGTGTGTCCCATGATGGACACACAGCAGGCCAGCACGTGCCCCTGGGCCTTGCTGGTTCCAACTTGTGTGCCAGCATGTCGGCACAGTCCCAGGCTGTGCCTGTCTGGGCACCGTGGCTGCGCAGGTGTCTGGCACTTCGTTGGCACAGCAGTGGAACGAGTGGTCCCTGGGCACAGCGTTGAGGTGCAGCAGCAGCAGTCACCCACCAGGTCTGGGTCTAGTGTCCAGCGTGGGTATGCCCGCCTCCCTATATGGTCAGTCCTGGTCCGTAGAATGCCACCCTCAAGGGTGTTGAGCATCAGGACCTTCCACACTCTGGGGACAGGATGCCGCTTGTGGCAGAGCACCCATTTGACGAAAGCACACCTGCTTCTGCCCTGGAATCAGTACAGCAGCAAAGGCGGGTTGCAACATCTGTGGAGGCACGTGTGCGGTTGTGGAGCGGCACAGCAGGGACTGTGCTCTGGACCGTGCATAGATGGTCCATATGCGGATGGATGTGACCGCCGCCATTGACAGGCAGACCCAGGCATTGGTCGCTGTCGTGGCTGCATTGGGCACATATGCAGGTGCTCCTGTACTGCGAACCCCACACAGTACGCTCTCCACTCCCCATTCCCAGCATCGTGTGACACCAGGCCTGTCGATGCCGGGTTCTGCTGTGGGCATCCCAAGCACCCCTGGTGCAGGTATGTTTGGCATCCTACAGACCCCACTGCGGACAAGGTCGCGATCGCGCAGTGGGACCCCTGGTGGTCCATCGGTGCCACCCCATGTGGCCCTGCTCAGCCTGCCAGTGCTGTTGGTCACGCGGGCTGCCCATGCATCCGGTAGGCCGTGGAACGGTGCAACATAGACTGACCTGTCTCCCAGTGTGGGCCCTGTCTGCTGCTGCCCTGTGTGCACTGTGCGTCTGGTGGGCAGTGCACTGGTGGGTGCCCTGCCCATCACGCCGACAATACGGACCACCTGCACACCATCCCGACTGCTGTCCACAGGTGCGCGGTGCATGATGATGCCTGCATTGTACTGTACACCAGGTGCAAGGGTGCCCAGCATCTGACACACGGCTTGGACAGTACAGGTGGTGGGTGTGGTCTGTGGATCTGTGTGTTTGCCATGTCTGTTCCTGCTCTGCTGTGCACCTGCCCATGTCACGCTTTGTGCCTGGTGTGTTTGTGTGTGTGTGTGTTTGTCCATATGACTGTTCGCCTCCCTGATGGTGTGTTTGTGTGCCTGGTCCCTTCCACCCCTTGCCGCCATGCACCCTGGTGTGTTACTCTGTGTGCCTGTGGGTTGTGCCAGGACAGTGTTGTTTGCACATGGCCCCTTGACTTACCTGTGTTGTGCATAATGCTCCTCTGTGATGGTGTCCCGGTGCAGCTGGGCCTGCCGGATCAGTCGGGGGTCCCGCCGTCCATGGGGGGGCTGCTCATCACCATCAACACCGGCGCCACTGGCGTCCCCATCGCTGTCCCCCTCTTCAACCTGTACGGCTATCCCACAGTCATTGGCCATGTTGTGCAGGATACAACAGGCCAGGAATATCCCACAAGCCTTTGAGGGGCTGTACTGTAGGGCACCGCCGGAGGTGTCTAGGCATCGGAAGCGTGCCTTGAGCATCCCAAACACCCGCTCAATGATATTGCATGTGGCGGCATGTGCCTCATTATAGCATTGCTGCGATGGGGTCATGGGACACCGGTACGGTGTGAGCAGCCAGGGACAGAGTGGGTATCTGCTGTCACCTGTGTGGAGATAGTGGAGATCAGTCTCATGTTCAGGTCCATATTGCCCATATCCCTGTGTGCCACTACCATGGCACCTGTGGCATTCCCACCCTTGCCCCGAGTTTGCATTTCCTACATGCGTACTCACCCACTAGATGGCCTGTGGGGATGTCCCCACTCTCGAATCGATGGCACAGTGCGGACTGATGCCATATAAAGGCATCATGGTGCTCCGCCAGGTGTGTGGCACAGACATTGATTATACACCAGTGGCATCACACACCACCTGGCAGTTGACACTGGGGAAGCCCTTTCTATTCCTATATGCGGCCCCATCGGGCCAGATGGCGGTGGAATGGCCACATGGGTGCAGTCTATGGCCCCTAGCACGCCAGGCATACGCATACCCTGTGGAATGCCTGCATGTTTGCTGTATGCCTGCCGCGTGCAGGGAAATGGATGTGTCCGGAGCTTGTGGCAGCAGTGCGCTGAGGAATTGGGTGAGGATGCGACGTGGCCGACTGTGTGATGCCTGTGGTGTCCCTGTTGGCCTCTGGAAGGTGCCCGCGATAGCAGAACATGCAGGCTGTCACCTTGGTCTCCACTGACAGAGCATGACTCGCCGTGAGGGTGCCTGCATCACATCACTGCACAGCTCACAGAGCCGCCTCAGTATTGCCCTGTTCAGGCGGTACCGCCCACGATCTCACGCCTGTGTACAACTCAAAGCTGATGCGGGCACGGTACTGCCTGTTGGGCATCACCGACGGGCCCCATCCACGGCCACGCCCCTGCACCTTGCATTCTCACCCCTCATTACAGCTTCCATGTGGAAGCTGCCACTGTCCATCTCCCTGGCTTGTGCCCCCCCTGGTGATGTTGCTCTGTTACCCCCGCTGTCCTGACTGCTACTTCCACTGCACCGGGCACCCGCTGGCCTCTGCAGCCTATGGCCCACACTGCTTCCCTTGCCTGCCCTGGCCTGTCACTGTCTGTCTTTCTCTCTCTCTCTTCCCCACTTGGCATCCCTGTGGCGTTCTTGCGCCTCTTCCTTGAGCCTTTTTATTTTGGTTCATTTCCGCTGGGGCGCAACTTCCGTCTGTTCCGCTGTTGCGCATTGCGCAACTTTGGATATCGCATTGCGCTTTATGCATGGATCCACCCTTCGCGTTGCGCATGCCGTCATTTGCATTGCGCTGTTGCTCAGCATTTTTCGGTGGCGCAACTGCCTCCTGCTGAATATCGCAGAATGGCGCACTTTTGGACTTGCGCAGGTGCAACCCTATTTTGCATGGCACAACCCTTTTGAATATCCCACCCATAGTATCTTGCATAATTGAGCCACTTACAGTATTCTAGTCTTTTTAGATGACAGTATGTCAGAGCAGTGCTTTGCAGTGCTTCTCTAGGAGTTTGAAGTCTTAAGATACATTTGAGGAACCAACTGCTGCAACTTGAGTTAAGTGCATTAACCAGGTCGACACTGCCCACAATAGGAAATATGCATGGGAAGGCATTTCACTCAAGATTTAAGCAGTGCTCTTTAGAAAATCTCCATAGCATGTAACGGTAAATGGTATGCAGGTTTGCAGTAGGTTGTGACAGTGGCATATAACATTGCCTGCTTAATAACGACCCTGGCCTGCCCCTCCCTGTGAGGGAAACCTCTTGGTATCCAGCACCTCAGATTACAATCCTTCCTGGCCCTGAAAGTTGTGAATCAAGAATATTCTAGGCTAAGCAAATTTGATTGTTTGGATTCTCAATACAGAATTCATAAATGGATGAAGGCCATCTGCCAAAGTCTTTAATAATATGGGCCAGAATCAGTTGTTGTGATGCAGCTGTAGCAGCTTCTGTCCGGAATGAATGATGTGCAAAAGATAAAGGATTCAGGTTCAGTAGTGTAAGAAGTCACAAGCGTTTGGTGAACCAGAAGGAGGTCACGATTGTGCCTTCTTCTAGATTTGGAATAGGGATGATGTAGAACTAAACCAGAATGTTGCGAAGAGCTTGTGGCCAAGGGTGAGAAAATCATTCATTGCCATACTAAGCTGTGAAGTCAAGTGAAGGGGAACAATCAAAACTCATTCTATCCTATTGTCACTTAGAATGTTCAGGTACCCTCTGCCTGCTACTAGAACACCTGTGTTCCTGAAGGGTTTTTAGATCCGCAGCATTCATACAAACACACTGTGCTTAAACCTGCATATCTTAAAAACCATATATCCAATTTTAAAACTGTAAAAAGAAAAGTTTTTCAGGACAAAAAGTTTTTAAAAATGAGTGAAGTTTGGTAATGTCTATTTAACTGTATTTAATGTTGTGTAAGGTTGTTTTCATATTTTAATAAATTCTGATGATTTTATCTACATATAATTATGCTCTGTTTACTTAGTCATGCACAAATATTAAATTTCTGTAAAATTGTTGGTTAAAATTGTTAAAAATATACAATAAATATTTGTTATTGTCTCAATATAAATTCTGCAAGTTTTCTTACCATTTTTTTAGTCAGAAATCAATGTCTGACTCTCTTGTTATTACAGTTTGAGTTTTTTGTTCCACTCCATTGGTCTGAATTTTTGCAGTGTTTAATTCTTCTCACCCACTGATTTTAGTTTATGAATCTGATTATCAATGTTTTTGTTTTTTCCCTAGTTTAGTAAGAACATATTTACACATTACCTTAGAAGGACATATCAGGAAGTGATGCAGTAAGGAAGTGCTTTGTGAGGGCAAGTGATGTAAATAGGAAGAACACTTCCAGTGTAGGTCAGTGAGCTGACACAGGAAATGGATACATTTTTAGTGCTGGAGGTCTCTCTATGATTAATTGCATATTTGCTGTAGTTAAAATGTGTAATGTCATTGAAATAAACTATTTTGTTTTATTTGTGTAACAAAATCCCATAACAAGTATAGGAAACTGTATTTTATTTGTGCTCAAGGGAATCAACAAAGTCCAGGAGGGTAGCATCTTTCAGAAAAAGAGATGTGTAAGAACAAGGGGGCACAATTTAAAGATAGAGGGGGGGACGGCTAAGGGGTAATGTGAGGAAATATTTTTTCACGGAGAGAGTGGTGGATGCATGGAACCGCCTTCCTGGGGAGGTTGTTGGGTCTGAAACAGTGGGGGAATTCAAACATGTATGGGACAGACATAAGGCAATTGTAGTGGGGGTTGCAGGAAGTAAGCTGTTGGTTAACTAGAATTTGCAGCTTATCCAATAGGAAGGGAAATGGGCAGACTGGGTGGGCTAAGTGGTCCTTATCTGCCGTCAAAGTCTATGTTTCTATGTTATGTTTGCTTTATCATACTGTAAATGAAACATGATGTTGTTCATGTAAAGGTGCACAGTCTTTCAGTAAACATCATGTTACATAAATCTGTGTATTTAATTTTCTGGCATAGTTTATTTTTGGGGGGTTGTATTATGGGATGGTTTAAGGTGAGGGAATTGCTGTATGATGAAGCACTGTGTGTTAGTGGCGGCGGGGGGGGGGGGTGGTGTCCTGCATTCATAATACATGCTCAGATGCACTTCATATGTTCTGGGGAAATGAGAGGGGCTGTATGCATGTAATAATGGTGCTAACAGACACTGTAGGTACATTATGGGTATACGTATAGGATGATGAAATTGCTGAAAAGGCACTGGTAATTTGGGGTATACTGTATCATGGGGAAGGAGTGGGTGTGCCTGTACCAAGGAATGATGCTCATAGGCACTGCAGTGATTTTAAGTGATGAATTGGCACCCATCCTTGGGTATACTCAGTTGTAGGGAAGCAGGTGGGGTTGCCTGCACCTGGTAATGGTGTTCATATGCCATGCAGAGACATTGTGGGTACACATACAGGGTGATGACACGGGCACCTGTAAAGGTTATGTACTATGTGCTATGTCACATGGTTTGCCTACATACACATGTGATATGTTGCAGCATTCCGTATGGCACACTGTGTGGATGGGAAAGAGTGTGGGTATGCATGTGTAACCCCCCTGCAAATGGGGGTTCCCAAAAGACTTCCAGGAGCTTGCTTGAATGCTCCAAGCCTGAATGGTGTTTGGCATTTAAGCCATTTATCAGTGAGTGTTTTTAGAGCCTCTGGAACTGTCTCTTTAAGAGCTGTCTGCTTGCAGACATAATTAGTTTGTATGGGGGGACTGTGTGCTTCTCTGAGTACCACTCGAGCTGCTGCCAATTAACTTCATTTTGCAGTCACTAGGAGTGCAAAGGAACCTATCTGAAAGATGTAACTGTTTGCCAGAAATTATTTAGAGTAATAATGAAATTACAGTTTGTCTAACCTGCTTTCTTTGCAGTCAGAACTGTGTTTGCCTAGTTCCCATTCTAGTTTTGAACTGCTGAACTGGACCAATCAGTGTGGGGTAAGCTAGCTCTAAATGGTGCCTTGGACGAATCAGAACTTGACTCATAATCTGAGCCAGCCACAAGAGGATTGTATGGGCAGTGACTCTGGGAGATGTAGTTTAGACTTCAGTGCCTTTTGGACCAGCAGCAGCAGTCTATTGTGAGTGACAGCCAATCCAGTCAAGAACTGGGAGGAACTCAAAGGAAGTGCCGGTTTTGTCGGTTGGAGTTTCAGTTGAGCTTTGGCAGTGAAGAAGGAAGGAGCCCTGTGCTTTTCAGTGTGCAGTTTTAGTCAAAAAGTGTGTAAGGCCCAGAGTTCCGGTCTGCAGCTTGTTAGGACTGAATCCGCTCCTGTGAAAAGAATCAAAGGATCTCTGAAGAGTAGAAACCAGGCTCACCCTGTAGAAGACTGGAGGAATTACTGAAAATTGCACTCGGTCTGTCAGGAACTGAATCTGCTGTGTGTTCTCCCGGTACTGTGCAGTAATTAGATCGGATACAGATGCAGCCTGCCTGGTATAGTGCTTTCTTTTATATGGATGTGTGAAGAGGTTTGTGTACCTCAAGTGAGCCCTGCTGACATTGAAGGACCCTATCTTATTTGGAGGTCGTGAGTACTAATTCAGGGTCGCTCCCTGTTGAATTGCCACATTAAATCCAAATGGAATTACTGTACTGCTGACTGTTTAATTCTCCTTTTCTCTGTGTGAAAGGGCCCTACCAGCTGCCACGGTTTGGACTAGCCACTAGGGCTTGGGTACCCAGGGACAGTAACTGGTAGGGATAGGCCTGTGCACAGAGCCATAGGTAGATGAGTAAAGGATAAGCTAATTAACCTGATTTCCCTGTCCTTGTTATATCCCCTAAATAAATCAGAGCTGCTTGTTTCAGCAAAGTCATACTGCCTGAGGTATTTGTCTATGTTAAAGTATTGTACTGTGATTCTTGCACTGTATCTTCTTATTTTACAGGGGTCCCAGTGCCTGAACCAGTCCTGGGGTAAGTGTATACTGTGAGGTAATTCTGATATACTGTGTGGGCCACTAGTGGGAAGAAAGGGGGTTGCAGTGTCCCAGAGGGCTGTGACCAAGTTAGTTAACTATTGCAAACCCTGACCTCTGGGTGGAGGCACCGCCATCGGATCCAGGCCCCTCAACCTGTTAGGTGGCAAATCAGGCAGGGTAGTAGCCCTGGGATAGCGCCATCTAGGGGTTACATCTTGGAGGCTCACCGCTGGGATTGTGTGTCCTCTAGTGGCCATATTACTGAACCACTGTTAAGAAAAAATGGGTACCCGACTGAAGTGGCTGTGCACGGCTGGTGGAGTGGTGTACTGGGAGGAGATCACCCCAAAATGCTATGTTTATCCTGGACATCCCCTGGGTATCAATACGACACTGTACAGGAGTACTTTCCAAGGTGAAAGGTTTACAAAACCCTGTGGTGGTGGGTCGGCATGCTAATCTGCTCACCCACACTTTCTTGGCCCTAGTAGAGTTTAAGGATCCCATAGATAGCTCCAAAGTGCCACAGACCATTACCCCAGAGGGAGCCCTCACTGGAAAGTGATAACTAAGGACAGTAAAGACCCGGGGGGGGGGAATGAGCCCCCACCACTGTCTGAAACTTTTGAGGAGAAATTTGCTAAATGGTTGCTGGGGGAAGGGAAAACTGTGGAGGACTTGAAGAAACTATTCTTGCCACCTGGGGGTGTTCCTAGACCAACACCCTCTCCCGCTCCAGTACCCGTAATGGTGGCTGAACCAATGCAGACTCCTATTTCTGCACCTGCCATTAGTCAGACTCTTACCGAAGGTTGAGGATCTTCTCTGGCACCTCCCACCCCCAAAGGGAGGATGACTGGGAGACCTGGATAGACTATGTTGCCCCCAAGTGCTAGAATGGCAATGCTCGAAGCCGAAAAGCCGAAGAGGGTTAGTTAGAGCCTCTGAGGTCCTGCGATACCGTCCGTGCTAAATGGGCCAGTAACCCTGAAGCGACTGCACAGGCCTATCTTGAGGCCTTGGAGAATGTGTATGGGAGCCCAGATTCTGATGAGGACCTATGGTGGAGAGTAAGAAATGCACAACAGTACCAAGGGGATTTGTCTGTGTATGTATCTCAGCTGGAAAAATTGTTGCAAGAATGCCTCAGAAAGGGTAGTTTGCCAGCAATTGAATTGGACCGAACCAGGCTGGACAGGATCCTTAAGTCTGCCCCCTTCTCAGAACTGCTGTTGCTTCAGTTACGCCTGGCAAATCGACTGAATCCCCACCTCCTATGATGAGTTAATGAGAAATTCGAGGTTGAGAAAAGGCGACCTCGGAGGACCTGCACCAATAGCTGCGGCTACGACCTGAGTGACTGAGGGTGACCCATCAAGTGAAGTTCAGGGGCAGAGGTTGGCAGTCAATGAGTGGTCTGACAAGGAAAAAGATATGCCACAGTGGGGCGAACTGTTGAGAGAGATCCGGGAATTCAAAAACAGTCCCTTTATGAAGGCCACGCCTGCAAGTACGGGCCCTGACCTATATCCGACTGCATCTGCTATGGGGGTGGGGGTACCCACCCATGAATCTTCTGCTGATAACAGCTTCAAACTCGATTCCTTGACCATGGAAGTGGAGAAACTGACGAGATGTCTCCAAATGCTTATCACGCCGCAGACAGAGATGGCACCAAGGTTTCCAGTTAGTAATACGCCCGCCCTGGCTCACAGTGTGGCGCCTCGGCCAGCTCAAACTCCAGAAAGTATGTTTGCTATAATTGTGGGAAGGATGGGCACATGAAAAGGGAATGCCGGTCCCCAAAAGACACTGACAAAGTTGCATATAGGCTACAAGGAGAGCTTGAGAACAAATCAGTGGTTAAGAGGTGCACGAAATGATCCCAGTGAGGGCACCAAAAATGCTAACTCCGTCCTAGTTGCCCAGGCCCACTACCGCCTCTCAGTCTGGTCCAGAATAGTGGGTCCCTCCATGGAGACCACTGTAAAGGTGAATGGAGTGTCTACAAGAGCTGTATTAGACAGTGGCTCCCAAGTGACAATTATGTTCCAGGATTGGTATCAGAAGCATTTGTCAGACGTACCCTTACAACCATTAGAAGGACTGCATGTATGGGGGTTAGTGAGAAGGCCTACCCCTATTCGGGTATATCCAAATTTGGCTGTCTTTCCCCACCTCCGTGGCTGGAGGGCCGAACAAGTAGAGACCTAGCCTTAGTGTGTCCCCCCACTGGACTGTATGATGGTGTCCCTTTGTTGATTGGAACAAATGCTCATATGTTCGGAAGGCTGGCACAGTTGTGTTATGAAAAACAGGGGTCAAAGACTAGTAGAGCTTTAAGAGTTCCGGATTTAATTAAGAAGGACTATGAGGCACAGAGAGATGCTGAAAAAATAGAACCAGAGGAACCGGTCGGAATTGTATGGAAGAAGGATCCTGAGTCTCTGATCCTGGCGCCAAATGCCCAGTGTACCTTACAGGGAGAGGTCCGTATCAGAAAGGATGTTAAGAATAAAATATTAATGTTGGATGCACCAGGCGATGGAAAATTGCCAGAGGGACTGCTGGCCAAGCCTAGTATTTTGCCCGCTAGAGCCCATGCTTATGCCAGAAGGGTAATGGTCCAAGTTCATAATGTGTCTGAAAGAGACATTCGAGTAAATAGAGGTTGCATCCTGGCTAATGTGCATTGTGCAGACACTGCAGTGCTACCCAGCAGCAAGAGTTCGAGGAAGAATGACAGAGTAACACCTGACTTGTTTGACTTCGGCGACTCCCCGTTGCCAGCTGAATGGAAAGTGAGGATCAGTGAGAAGCTTGCCCAGAGAGACCAGGTGTTTTCTTTAAAGGAATGGAACGTAGGATGCGTGCAAGGAGCTGAGCACAATATCAGGCTGCATGACGAAAGACCATTTCGTGAGAGGTCTCGATGCCTGGCACCTGCTGACATAGATGATGTGAGACGGCATTTGCAAGAGATGTTAGCTGCTGGTGTAATACAAGAATCCAGAAGCCCTTATGCTTCCCCCATTGTGGTAATGAGGAAAAAGAATGGGACAGTAAGGATGTGCGTGGATTATCGCATCTTAAACCGGCGGACTACCCTGATCAGTACACAATGCCCGCGATTCAGGATGCTTTGACTGCCTAAACGGGAGCAAGTGGTTTTCTGTGTTGGATCTCCGCAGTGGGTACTACTAGATCCCGGTGGCCCCAGAGGACCGTGAGAAGACAGCCTTTATCTGTCCGCTTGGTTCTATGAATTCATGAGGATGCCTCAAGGGATTTCAGGTGCCCCAGCCACTTTTCAACGATTGATGGAGCGGCAGTGGGGACATGAACTTACTAGAGTGCCTGGTATACCTAGATGATGTTATTGTGTTTGGCAGCTCACTGGAGGAACATGAGAGCAGATTATTTAAGGTATTGGACCGACTGGAGGACTTTGGCCTTAAACTGTCCATTGATAAGTGTCAATTCTTTCAAACATCAGTAAAGTATGTGGGACACATAGTATCCACCGAGGGATAGAGACCGACCCAAGTAAAGTTGAGGCCTTGACCACCTGGCCACAGCCCAAAAATCTAAAAGAACTGCAAAGATTCCTGGGATTCTGTGGTTATTATGGCGCTTCATCAAGGACTATTCAAGAGTGATCCGCCCTTTACTTAACCTTACTCAAGGGTATCCCTCAACCCACAAAAAATACCAAAAGTCAGCGTCCCTCAAGACTGAAAGAGTGTATTTTTGTCCGGAGTGAAGTATTTGGGGCCCGCTGGACTCCTGATTGTGAGACTGCTTTTCATGAGATCATATATCAACTTACCCATGCTCCAGTGCTGGCCTATGCCGATCCTAGAAAACCTTATGTCCTGCACACTGATGCTAGCTTGCAAGGGTAGGGGGCTGTGTTGTACCAAGAGCATGAGAATGGCCTGAGACCAGTGGCCTTTGCCAGTAGAAGCCTGACCCCATCCGAAAAGAACTATCCTGTACATAAGTTAGAGTTCCTAGCTTTGAAGTGGGCTATTGTTGACCAATTCCATGAGTACTTGTATGGGGCTAAAATACTAGTAAAAACTGACAATAATCCTTTGACCTATGTGCAGACCTCAGCTAAGTTGGATGCCACTGGCCATAGGTGGCTTTCTGCGTTATCTACATACAACTATGCTGTTGAATACCGAGCAGGCCTGAACCACATAGATGCTGATGCTCTCTCCCGGAGGCCTGTTCCCCAGAATGATTGGGTCAGATTGGCAGAACCTGACATTTGGGCACTCTGCCGGAAGTTTGACAGGGAGGAACAAATGTCCATGGATGCAGTGGACTGCATAGTGGATTGCTTGGGACCCTCTGAGAATTGCATACCTGCTGCTTATTGCCACTTTTCTGCAACAGACATTGGTGCACTGCCTCAGCTGGATAATGACAGTATTCGGCGGGCTCAATCCCGCAATCCCATGATAAAATCAGCTTTAGAAGCTCTCTGTGCAGGAAAAGATGTGTCCAAATTACGCTCCACTGATTTGAGAACTGCACTGTTATACAAAGAAGGTCCTAAGTTGAAACTGATCAATAAACTGTTATACAGAGAAACAGTAGACAGAGGGGGACAAGTAGACAAACAACAACTAGTGCTGCCCACTGCCTTGCGAGACTCAGTATTGAGGTCCTTGCACAACCACATGGGGCACCTTGGTATAGACAGAACACTTGACTTGGTGAGATCCAGATTCTATTGGCCTAAGATGGAGGCTGATGTGGAGCAACAAATTTGAACTTGTAGTCGCTGCTTACAGAGGAAAGCTTTGCCCCAGAGGGCTGCCCCCCTTGTTAACATCACCACCAGTGCACCCATGGAGCTGGTCTGTATTGATTTTCTGAGTTTGGAGTCAGATCAAAGAAATATCAGTAATGTGCTGGTGGTCACTGACCATTTCACGAGATATGCCCAAGCTTTCCCACCAAAGACCAGAAAGCATCCACTGTGGCCAAAGTACTTGTAGAAAACTTTTTGTTCACTATGGTGCTCCACAAAGAATCCATTCTGATCAAGGGAGACTTTGAGAGTCGCCTGATCAAAGAAATGCTTTTCTGTGGGGAGTGCGAAAGTCCAGAACCACTCCTTACCACTCCCAGGGGACCCACAGCTTGAACGTTTAACCGACTTTGCTAGATATGCTAGGCACCTTGCACCCAAAGGACAAGCCTAGATGGAGCCAACAAATTAGCACCCTGGTACATGCTTATAACTGCACCAAAAGTGATGCCACTGGGTTCTCCCCTACGCCTGATGTTTGGAAGAGAAGCTCGACTACCGGTAGATGTGTGTTTTGGGGTCTCTCCTGATGGGTTCAAGCTGACAACTATTTACAGTATGTGCAAAGTTAAAGGCCCAGCTAACTCATGCGTACTAACTGGCTCAAACCATGGCTGCCAAAAGAAATCTGGTCAACAAAGAAAGGTATGATAAAAGGTGAAAGCACAGGAACTCCAGGAGGGAGATCGGTATTGCTAAGAAATCTGGGACTGTATGGCAAACACAAGATTGCTGACAGATGGCACCATCTCCCTCACATTGTAGTGGGCAAACTAGATGATCTGCCAGTGTACAAAGTAAGGCCTGAGAATAATTCAAAGATGTAAAAACAATGCATAGAAATCATTTACTGCCCATTGGACAAATCTTGATTGAGT
Source organism: Neoceratodus forsteri (assembly GCA_016271365.2). Classification (NCBI taxonomy): domain Eukaryota; kingdom Metazoa; phylum Chordata; order Ceratodontiformes; family Ceratodontidae; genus Neoceratodus; species Neoceratodus forsteri. The sequence goes on along the minus strand of CM028132.1, from coordinate 799,409,773 downwards.
CTGAGCCCCCAGAAGATGCCCCTTCTGGACCAGTGACTAGAGCTGCTGCTAAGAAAGGATCAAGAAAGTCTGCACCTACAGAAGCAGAGTTAAAGTGTTCCCCTCCACAAGTCCCAGTTGAGCATGACTGTCAGTCCATATCAGAAGAAAGTGAGAGTGACTTTGAATACTATCTTTCTTACGAACTGAGTCAGTTGTTTCGGGGCAATCCCCTAGTCAATACTGGAGATGAAGCTGGGCCTTCTGGACTGTCTAAGCCCCCATCTTCGTCCCTGGAGCCAATGCTCCCAGAAAATGAAGTGCAAAGCATCAGATCAGATGAAATGGAATCATTGTGCTTGGTTGAACTGTTTGAGCTTTCAGGGGAGGAAAATGATGGATTGGGGCAGACTGGTGATACACCAGAACAAGAAAAGTATTTTGAGTGCCCTGACAGTCCACTGCCAGTGTCTGAAAGCTCTACATGCAAGCCAAATGTTGTGGACTCAGAAACTGTAACTCCTGGAGCTGAAAGTGCCCCAAGTTCTAGCCTCTCTACCCCCATGGAGACTCCCCTGACAAGTGAGGACAATGCTGAAAATGAGGCTCAGAGTGCAGAGACTGTAACAGTTCCCCCTAGAAAGACTGGTCGAGCTGTAAAGCCTGTGGTGCACCTCAGTTATGATTCCCTTGGGAGGCCTGTGGACTTGCCTCTCAATGTTGTCCATAAAGGAGTGTATGTGTCCCTGAGCTCATTGCCCAAACTGAGCGTCAGTGCTAACTCCAAGTTACTTGTGTTGCCCCTAAGTATGGTGCCCTTGCCCCATCCAGCCCCAAGGTAACTGATAGGGAAGGGCCCCCTTTCTTCAAGTTTAATGTACAAGCGGTAATAACTTGAGTTATGGTACAATGTGTGTGTAATACTGTGTAAAGAGTTACGTACTGCAACGTTTCAGAAATGTGTTCCTGGTGAAGTGATATACTGACTGATGATTACATGTGTAAGCATAATGCCAATGTATATGGCTGTAATTGAAACTTATAGGCAATTCTGTTGATGGACATCAAGCTTTCCCACTAGAAGGGTGCAACCCTCCTGCAAATGGGGTCCCAAAAGACTTCCAGGAGCTTGCTTGAATGCTACAAGCCTGAATGGTGTTTGGCATTTAAGCCATTTATCTGTGAGTGTTTTAGAGCCTCTGGTACTGTCTCTTTAAGAGCTGTCTGCTTGCAGACATAATTAGTTGTATGGGGGACTGTGTGTTTCTCTGCTTGAGTACCACTTGAGCTGCTGCCAATTCACTCCATTTTGCAGTCACTAGGAGTGCAAAGGAACCTATCTGAAAGATGTAACTGTTTGCCAGAAATCATTTAGAGTAATAATGAAAATACAGTTTGTCTAACCTGCTTTCTTCGCAGTCAGAACTGTGTTTGTCTAGTTCCCCATTCTAGTTTTGAACTGCTGAACTGGACCAATCAATGTGGGTTAAGGTAGCTCTAAAATGGTGCCTTGGACGAATCAGAACTTGGACTCGAATCTGAGCCAGCCACAAGAGGATTGTATGGGCAGTGACTCTGGGAGATGTAGTTTGGACTTGACGCCTTTTTGGACCAACAGGGGCAGTCTATTGTGAGTGACAGCCAATCCAGCCAAGAACTGGGAGGAACTCAAAGGAAGTGCCTGGTTTTGTCTGCTGGAGTTTCAGTTGAGCTCTGGCAGTGAAGAGGAAGGATCCCTGTGCTTTTTTGCAGTTTTTGTCCGGGAACGCTGTAAGGGCCCCGAGTTCCGGTCTGCAGCTTGTAAATTGCTTGTTAGGACTGAACTGCCCTGTGAAGAGAATCAGAGGATATCTGAAGAGTAGAAACCAGGCTCACCCTGTAGAAGACTGGAGAAATTGTTGAATTGTGCTCGGTCTGTCAGGAACTGAATCTGCTGTGTGTTCTCCGGTATTGTGCAGTAATTACGATCGATAGAGAAGCAGCCTGCCTGGTATAGTACTTTCTTTTTACCATATAAATGTGTGAGGAGGCTTGTGTAGCTCAAGTGAATCCTGCTGCCATTAAAGGACTTTTGCCTGTTACTGTTTACCATATAAATGTATGAGGAGGCTTGTGTAGCTCAAGTGAATCCTGCTGCCATTAAAGGACTTTTGCCTGTTACTGTTTACCATATAAATGTGTGAGGAGGCTTGTGTAGCTCAAGTGACTCCTGCTGCCATTAAAGGACTTTTGCCTGTTACTGTTTACCATATAAATGTGTGAGGAGGCTTGTGTAGCTCAAGTGAATCCTGCTGCCATTAAAGGACTTTTGCCTGTTACTGTTTACCATATAAATGTGTGAGGAGGCTTGTGTAGCTCAAGTGAATCCTGCTGCCATTAAAGGACTTTTGCCTGTTACTGTTTACCATATAAATGTGTGAGGAGGCTTGTGTAACTCAAGTGAATCCTGCTGCCTTTTAAAGGATTTTTGCCTGTTGCAGTTTGTCATATAAATGTGTGAGGAGTCTCCTGGAGCTCAAGAGTAGCCCTGCTGACGTTGAAGGACCCTATCTTGTTTGGAGGTCGTGAGTACTAATTCAGGGTCGTTCCTGTTGAATTGCCACATTGAATCCAAATGGAATTACTGTACTGCTGACTGTTTAACTAATTTTTCTTTTCTCTGTGAAAAGGCCCTACCAGCTGCCACGGTTTGGACTAGCCACTAGGGCTTGGGCAACAGGGACAGTAACTGGTAGGGATAGGCTCGTGCACAGAGCCATAGGTAGATGAGTAAAGTGATAAGCTAATTAACCTGATTTCCCTGTCCTTGTTATATCCCCTAAATAAATCAGAGCTGCTTGTTTCAGCAAAGTTATACTGCCTGAGGTATTTGTCTATGTTAAGTATTGTACTGTGATTGTTGCACTGTATCTTCTTATTTTACAAGGGGTTCCAGTGCCTGAACCAGTCCTGGGGGTAAGTGTATACTGTGAAGGTAATTCTGATATACTGTGTGGGCCACTAGTGGGAAGAAAGGGGGGTTGCAGTGTCCCAGAGGGCTGTGACCACGTTAGTTTAACTATTGCAAACCCTGACCTCTGGGTGCAGGCACCCGCCATCGGATCCAGGCCCCTCAACCTGTTAGTGGCAAATCAGGCAGGGGTAGTAGCCCCTGGGATAGCGCCATCTAGGGGTTACACAAGGCAGGTCTCAAACTCCCCAAATTGGTCCAGTCACAAGCAGAACACATGTCCAGTGGGGAACATGAGCTCAGGCCAAATGCCCCATGGCCACCAGGCCACCAACACTGGTCACCCCGCAAGGGCAGCCAACCAGAACATTGCCACTCCAGCCTCACCCCCTTAGGCCAAGTCTCTTTCCGAAACTAGCCCAAATTGTAAAGGCAATAAATCCTGATTCACATATACAGTAGTTCCACAGTCTGCTCCAAACTGTAAGCACCACATCATGGGACTCTTATGAGAAAGTTAGTTTAAAGTCCTCACGTTTGTTAAACTCTGCTCATCCAATTAAGTACACCCCTTCTGCCAGCAAGATGTATGCTGAACTCCACTCCTTCAGCCAAAACTATGAAGAACTGTAATTGATAGGGCAATACAGAGCAGTACAGGGGGACAGAGTTACACGGTCTGTCATACAAAGTGAAGAACAAGCACTTACTGCCAGTAAAATCCTAAATGGCACGACTGATGCTGCATTGAGCACTTAAGATGACAAATTAAAACAAATAGGTTGGGCCTACTCGCTGAACATCCAGAATACCACCAACCTGGAACCTAGTGCTATAAACTTAAAACCTAACAGGTAAAATTAAGCTTAACTAAAAACCTGCCTACCTCACTCAGCATCCCTCTCTAACTTAACAGGGACCAACAACTAGCTAATCCTGTCCTACTAAAACAGAAAAGGTGCAAAATAGCACCGGGTAGCCAAAAATCTTAGTGTTTGTAACTGAACAAAAAACGGAACTCAGCAGGTGTACCATCCCCCCAACATGGCTGCTGTCTTTCTTCCAGAGACATATCAGAAATTCTAAGGCTAAAGGTTTGTGAGCATAGATTAGTAAGAATAGATATGATTTAATGATTAAGAATTGCAAATGGAACAAGTCAGCACTTTCTGACCATGCAGCAAAATAACTCTAAAAAAGGTCATTATTTAACAGCACCCAGTTAATGCATGTGTTGACACGCTGTATCATGGCAGCAGCCCTTGCTGAAATAGCTCAGTGGGAATAAAAAAATTATGTACCATCATAAAGGATAGAGAGATACACGACCAGATAAAGACGAGTCCAGTTCTGATCTGTTCAGGGAGACATCACAGAATATAGCTGTGTAGATGCTAAAAGCCAGCACAAATTTGGGGAATGCAGTTGTAACCCCTAGGTGGCGCTGTCCCAAGGGATCCTACCCCTGCCTGCTTGGCTTGTAGCAGGTTAAGGGGCCTGAGTTCTGAAACGGGTGCCTCCACCCGGAGATCATGGTTGGTAGTGGTCAAGCTAACCTGGGCACAGCCCTCTGGGACACTGTAACCCCCCTCTTTCCCCTCTAGGGGCCTGAACACTGTACAATATTCACTTTCACAATACCCCTGGTGCACGCACAAGTACCCACACTGTTTGCACTTACCACCAGGGCTGGTTCCTCTGGCCCGACCCCGGGACCCCTGTAAAACAAGGTTATGCACAGCAAATAGCAACAGTACAGTACTTTGAGCACAAACTGGAACCACAGTCAGATTACATGCAGAAAAAGTTAGATCTGATTTATTCAGGGGACTTGAACAAGGCAGGGGCAAAATCAGGTTAATTAGCTTAAAGGTTATGTCAATCAAGCAGTTATGCATGCTCTTTGAGTCCCCCCACACAGTCCACCTCTGGGTACCCAGGTGGAGAAGAGATGGGCTAGCCAGGACCGTTGCCCGGGGTTGCAGCGGTTGGGGCCCTGTGATGGAAAACACAACATGCACGTACAGAATATTTGTAATCCAGAGCCAGAGGGCTCAGTTCATTAAGGAAATGAAACAACAAGACAATCAGATGATACACTCAGATTAAGCTGTTGTTGCAGGGAGGTACCCTGGTATTTACTCACGATACCCAAGACTGGACACAGGCTGGATGAAAATCAAGACTGCAGGTGGTGGATCTGGAATGCCAGGAGAAGCAGGGCCCACATGAGTCACAGAAGCATCGTTCCTGTTCAAGCAAGGAGCAGGGGGCTGATCCCCAGGCAGGTCTCTCGTCAATGGCTTCTCTGTACAGTAGGTAGTCTGGCTGGGCCAGTCTGGCAAAGCTCAGACCACATGGAGACAAATTCGGATGCAATCCGTTTTGGGCTGGATACAGCTTCCAGCAAGCAGAATACAGTTCACACAGTGGGGGACTAACTCAGGACCCACTAGCAGCTCATAGCACATTTACATATAAGGGAATTCTACTGTACCAGGCAAAGCGCTCCCCGGTCACAATCGCAAAGTCTCTGCACACACCGGGAGCTTAGGGGTAGCCGGAACTCCTGACAGGCCGATCGCATTCAGCAAAATCTTCAGTCTTCTTCAGGTTGAGCCTGGCCCACTTCAGTAGCTTACTTTAGTCACACAAACTTGGATTTAGTCCAACATAATTCTCTTCTCTCCCTCTCAGGAGCAGCACACCGACATGCAGGCCAAAAACTTAGCCTTTTCAGAGTTCTTCCTTGCGAATCCACTCAGGATTGCTGCTCAGAATCACTTCAGCTCCTTCTTGTTCAGCTTTCAGCTTAGATCTAACTGAAAACTGCAAGCAGCCTGGGACTTCCCCAAGATCCAAAAGATTTGGTTGGCTGATTTGGCTGTCAGTCAAAGCAAGAGCTTCCCCTTCAGTTGCAAAAAAGGCGCAAAAAGTTCAAACTACAGTTCCTACAGATTTTGAATTCAGACAGCTCCTGTAATCCGGCTACATTTTTGGTCCCACCAGTACTGTTTGGTCCAATTTGCAGTCCAGGACCAAGATAGTGGAGACAAACAAAACAGTCCTTGCTACAAAGAAAGCAGGTTAGACAAACTACATTATCATTATCACTCTAAATGATTTTCAGTAAATAGTTACATCTTTCAACAGAGATCCCTCTCAGATTACTTAGCTGCAATTAGGCAGCTCTTAAAGGGAAGCAATGGAAAAGACAAAGCTTTCCTCAGACACTGCAGAAACTCTCAATTAGTGCTTTCAGACAGTAACAACTGTATTTAATGATTTAGAACAGCTACCCACCACAACTTCCACTTCCTGTTGCTGGCAGCAGCCATTTCATGAGCAGCAGTGAGCTTCTTGAGCTCACTGTATGCTAATATGCCTGTTTGACCTCAGCTATTGGTTGGCAGGACATATTAGCATAAAGTGAGCTCAGGAAGCTCTCTGCTGCTCATGAAATGGTGGCTCCCAGCAATAGAAAGTGAAAGTTGAAGGCCACTGTTGAAATCACTAAAAAATCAATTAGAGTTATTTGTTAAAAAATGTTACTTTTTGAAAGCACGAATCAGACATTTTTGTAGTGCCTGGGTAAAGCTGTGCCGTTTCCACTGTTTCCCTTTAAAGAGACAGTACACAGAGGCTATACAAGCTCTGGTAATCACATTTAAACTGCTAAAATGTAGGACACCAGCCTGGCAGTGAGCATTTAGGCAAGCTCAAGGAAGACTTTTTGGGAACCCCCATTTGTGTGGGGGGGGATTACACAATTTTTTTCAAAAGGCGTAGTGTCTTTAGCCTTTAGAATTTCTGATACATTTCTGCAACCAATTATCCTATTCTCCATAGACTCGTAGTGTGAGACTAAAAGAGAGAAACATGGGTCATGCCTTTCCACTCTATAGTGTTCTTCCTTAGGTAAACAGGTATCAAACGAAGGGGGAAGACTGTAGGAGAAAAGGGATCTGCCAAAGATGTAAAACTACTTGGGAGCAAGGTGCTGTCGAGAACATCGGAGTCAGTGGAGGATTTGTAGGCTGTGGATTGGATGTTGATAAATTTATTTATTTATTTTAATTTTTGGATACAGTCTTTGAGTTCAGAGCTCATTTACAAAGGTTCCACTTAAGGGAGAACAATACAATGACAGATAAGCATACTGGGTATACAGCAGCAAGTATGAATTTACAGAGCACATAACATCAGTAGTCAAACCAAGTACAAATAACTCTATACAATAAGATAAAAATATGACACATAGATGAACTATAAAAAATAAGGGACAGTATAGAGATCTATAGGCCAGCACTCAGAGATGTGGGATTGTCATAGTTGTATCAGTAAAGTGAGGATGGGAGAGCAGAAAGTGAGAGATCTGTACAAGTGGTTGGGGGAGGTGGGAGGAGGTTCCATGGGGAGGCTATAGGGTTAATGGTGTGCAGTTGAGGGTGGGTAGGCAGTGGGGAAGAGGAATTAGAAAGAGAAGGCCAGTGGCAGGGAGATGATGGGGATGTAAAAGGGTCAGTTAGAATTCCCTGGGATAAGGAGGGGGTGAAGTCAGCTTAGCTAAAGCAGAGGGGAAAAAACAGTCCAAGGGCAAAGAGTTTGAGGTCATTTAGTAGTCACAGCTGCTGGAAGTAGCTAGGTAGTGCTTCAGTTCTTTTTTTAAAAGAGCTGATGTTTGAGTTGGCTAGTTTGGCAGGGAGTTCATTAATCCAGTGTAGGGCTATGTAAGCAAAAGAGCACTGAGCAAGAGAGGTTCTCCCAAATGGTGCAGATAGTGAGCATCGTGCAGCACCCCTGGTGCAGTGCTGGGTTTGCGAGAACTGCAATAGATTGCAGATGGCAGGCGGGGCGAGACCAAGAAGTGCTTTCTTTCCCATGAGGCATACTTGGTACTTTACTCGCTCCGGTAGGTTTAGCCATTGTGTTTCAGCATACAGCTTGCACGTGTGGGTGAGCCTGTCGGCACCCAGGATGAAGTGGCAGGCTTTGTTGAGTGTTGTTTTGACACACTTTAGGGTTGCGTCAGTGGCAGCACTGTATACAATCAGCCCATAGTCAATAACTGACAGGACTGAGCTAGTGACAGCGAAGTGCAGGGCAGTGGGGGTTAGGTGGCTCCAGTGCTTATACAGGACTCCAAGTTTGACATTGACAGCCCTGACTACGCTGTCAATATATGAGGAGAAGGAGTCATTGATATATACTCCAGGGTACTTGAATGTCCTTACTTGTTCAAGGGCTTCATTTTTTTATTGATTATATTGAGACTGAGGTTTTTCTTTTTGGAGTGTGGGCCAGTGAACAGCATTATTTTAGTTTTTTTGTAGTTGAGCAGCAATTTGTGCCTGGTAAACCAGTCCTCTAACTGGTAGAAACTGTTCTGCAGGTCCTGGGAGAGAGGGACTAGTTGTGGGCTACAATTAATGATTACGGCATCATCTGCTTAGAGGATAATTTTATATGTGTAAGTTTCAGGGAGGGTATTGAGAAATAGACTGAACATCAAGGGTCCCAGGACAGACTCTTGGGGAACCCCTAGTGAGAGGTTCCTGGGGCTGGACAGCACAGAGCCTATCTTCATGCACTGTGTTCTGTCTGAGGGTTATTTAGAAAACCAACTGACAAAGATCACGTGATGCCTAGGCTTGGATGGTAGCTTTGTCTCTAGGTTCCCTCCTCTCTCTACATTAATCAGGCTCTCCAGGCTAATTTAGGTTTCACTTCCATGTAATTTTTGTAGCTACTGACTGTGGACTGCATCTAGCTTCTAATTGTCTCATTTGTTTGGTGCCAATGTTGAATGTTTTTTGAGATAGAAGCAGATATGCGGCAAGCCCAGCCATGTCATACTCCACCTACTACTCCAGAGAAGGCCTCCAAGAAGGAAAAGGCTCAAGCTCCACATTCGAGCCATCAACTTTCTCCTCCTTCCACTGCTATTCCTCTTATGGAGAATCGATTTCTACAAGAACTACAACCCTTCAAAGAAGCACTGCAAACTATCACTACAGAGCTTAAGTCACTCCAGATCAATCTAGGGGATTTGGGCCAGCAGGTCGGTGATACTGAAGCCCGTTCAAGCTCCTTGGAGCACTGGAAGGCTCAAACATACCCTGAAGTTATTCGCTTTTGACAACAGGTTAAAAAACTACAGGACAAAACAGAAGACCTCGAAGGGAGGAGTCGCCGGATCAATCTGCTAATTTTTGGGTTCCCTGAAGCTTCTGAAGGCTCCTTTCCTGTCTTATTTACCCAGAAATTGCTGCCTAAAGTTGTTGGGCCCTCACCTCACAATCCCTCCTACCTCATCGAGAGGACACACCATTCTCTCGTTCCGCGACCTCCAGAGGGATCCCCCCACCCTTTTCATCTTTAAATTTCTCAATTAACTTGAGAAACATCTTGTCCTGCAAAAATACTGAGATCTGCAAAGCATAACCTGGGAATGCCACCCTTTAAGAATTGCCAAAGACCTACTGGGGAAAACCAGGCAGAAGAGAGCATCCTTTCATTCCACGGTTACCAAACTAATTGCGGCCAGCATTAAATTTCATATGCTGTATCCTATCAGGCTACAAGTAAATATCGATCAACATTGGCATTCCTACATACCTTGGAGCAAGTTTCTAGAATTTGGCAACTCATTTTCCAGACTTATTTAAAATTACCTGAAATGTGGATCTCGGTCTGCCTGGTGTGAAATTGGTTGTCAATATCTGGGAACTGTCTTGGTCATGTTTTTTTTTTACTGTTGGTTTTAGTTGTGCGACTGCTGCAATCTGTATAACTGCACTTGGACTCTTCTCTGGGGACTGGGTGGGCCTATTGGTCCGCATGTGGGAATATCTGTTTATCTGGGACCTTTGGTCTCAGGTGGATGGGGCACAGTTTTTGTGGGACTGATTTGTGCAGCAGTTTACTCCTCCCCCCGGAAACATTATTGAGCTGCCGAAATGTTGTGGGGACCCCTTTCTGGTGTTCATCCTGGAATGCTGCATTAATTTGATTCCCCATATTTGATTTCTTTGATGATTTGGACTGGTAAAGTATTGCTTAAAACGAGTACCATTAGAACCTTGAATGTCATTTTATAAAGTCTTCTTATTTAGGTGTTTTGAGGATACTACTCCTCCTCTCATTCTAGTTGGGGTGACCGTGTCAGTAGTGCCAGCTGCTCTGGCTTCACTGTCCAACACACCTCTTACTGTGTGGTATCTATTCTATTGGGGTGTTGCTCCCTAGACAAGGAGCCCGTGGATGCGGGGGGATGGCCTGGGTTCTTGCAACCTCTGGGCTGGAGTGCATCGCAACTGGGTCACTATGGAGGTGCACCTTACCCATCCAGCAGTGGGGGCAATTGTTAACATGTTATCTTAGCCTCTCTCTCCTTGTTTTCCTTTTTCTTAATGGCCCATTATTAGAGAGGAACATCATTTGGCCCCTTTTTCGGGCCCCCTATTTCATTATTTTCTCTTAATAGGAATATTTGCATGGGGGTATGTACATTTTGATTTAATATCCTTCCTTCTACGTGCATACCTCACTGTGCTGCCTCCTCTTTTAAATTCTAGTATTAGGCGCACTGGGGAAATGGGGGATTGGGTTTATTTGCTAGCTTGTCCTTTTAGTTGTTCACTTGTGGGGGACCAGAGGTTTGTTGTTATTGTTTTGGGGAAGGGAGGGTGGGTGGTAATGGATAGGACATTGTCAGGACATTCTGGGTTACTCCTATATCTGGGAGTTTTTTTGGATGTCTAGAGTTAATTCTTGCTTGCCTTCCTTTGTATAGACATGATATTTACAATTCCAGTTTGTTTCCTGTATGATAGTTCATTGTTGTTTAGCTAGATTGGGGGGTAACAGAGTGTGCACTTTCCTGTTATCTTTCATATTTGGCCTCATTAATATTTTTGAGACATGGCACAGGGTATTGTTAAGATGTTAACATGGCATGTTAGAGGAGTCAAGGATCAGCTGAAAAGATTTCAGATTCTTAAACATGTTGCCCTTTTACAAAGCAATATAGGTTTTTTTTACAGGAAACCCACCTTCAAGAGGATGAAGCCATGTGCTGCTGTAGGCAATTTGTAGGGCAAGTGTTTGCCACTGGTCATACTTCTGCGAGTAGGGGGGTAGCTATTTTAATTGATAAAAGTTTACCCTTCCAACCCACCCTCACAGTGGCAGATTAACATGGTTGTTTTATTTTTGTGAAGGGGTTCCTGTACCAAAGGGAAATTGGTTTGGGCAGTGTCAGTGGTCCAGTAAGTGATTAACCGGTCTTTTTCATTGAATTAACAGATAAGCTGGCCGATAAGAAGTCGAAGATTCACTCCTCAACCTAGATCACAGGAAGAGTGCCGGAGATGATGGATTTGAACCGTTCTTCCTGAGACTAGGTTCTGCTCATCTCACTGCCCCTATCTTTCATATTTTCAATCTATCCATTACTTCTGCCTCTGTTCCAACCTTCTAGAAATCTGCTCACATTCTTCCTCTTTTCAAATCAGGAGACCTCTGCAACCTAAACAACTATAGGCCCATTTCCATCCTGCCTATCCTCTCCAAAGTCCTTGAAAAGCTAATCTATAACCAGTTGAAACAACATATTGAATCCTACTCTCTCCTAAACCCTGCCCAGTCTGGCTTCAGGTCTCAACACAGCACTGTTACAGCTTTGGCTAAGGTCACCAATGATGGGATCTCTGCTATGGACTCTAAGAAGATAACTGGTGTAGTCTTCTTGGATCTTAGTAAAGCATTTGACACTATTGATCATCTCCTCCTAATTAACTGCCTTACTAACCTAGGTGCCACTCCATCTACCGTACAGTGGTTCACCAGTTTCCTCTCTGGTAGGACACAGAAAGTCAAAGCAGATGGTCTCCTCTCAGTCTCCCTTCTGATTACTAGGGGAGTTCCTCAAGGCTCCATTTTAGGACCGATTCTATTCTCTGTTTACATCAATGACCTTGATGCTCACATAACAAACTCCAGTCTTCACTTCTTCACAGATTACACTGTCCTGTACACCTCTGGCATTTCCCTAGCAGAAGTTAGGGAAGTTATGCAAGCCGACTTTGCACAGCTTGAATCTAATCTTATCAATGCTAAACTCCTTTTAAATGCCAAAAAAACAAGGCAATGATCTTTTCACGTAGTTGTTCCATTTGTAACCCCCCCCTTTGCTTCCAAAGAACTTTATTGTTACCTCACTGGGTGAATCCTTAGAAGTCGTTACTAAATTTAAGTATCTTGGCTTCTGGATAGACAATAAGCTCTCTTTCAACGACCACATTGAAGACTTATCTAGGAGGCTAAAATCACGGCTAGGGTTTTTCTTTAGAAATAAGTTCCTCTTCCCTCTTGCGATCCGAACAAGGCTTGTAATGCCCACATTTCTTCCCCTACTAGATTATGGTGATTTTATATACGCTTCCTCTGCAATTTCTAGCCTAAGTAAGCTGGGTGTTCTCTATCACCGTGCCCTATGGTTCATCACCAGTTCCCCTTATAGAATCCACCACTGCGACCTGTATGCAGCTGTGGGCTGGTCTTCACTTGTTACCAGACACTTGCTCCATGCTGGTATCTGGACCCTCAAGTTACTTCTTTTAACGTCTCTTATTCGCCTCTCCTGCAGTGTATACTCACTTAGGAAATCAAACCTCATCCTGCTTGACGTCCCACGATCTAGTGCTACCTTTGGTCAACAAGCCGTTTCATTCTCCCTACCCACTTCATGGAACCAACTCCAATCCGTACTGAAACTAACCAGCACAGTTTCAATTAATCTCTACAAAGCTTTAGCCTCATCCAAAATAAAAGATATCTGTAGCTGCCACTAAACCTCCCCCTTTCCCTTATGTTATTCACTCGGGTACTGTCTGCTCGTGTTCGGTCCAACCCGGGACCATAACTGCTAAAAATAATTTGTCATAGTGTTGATACCCAGCTTTTGCTTATTCTGTCCTTTTCCTCCTGAACTCCTAATTACATCATTCTCCCCTTCATCTCCCTAACTCCTAGCTCCCCCCTACTTGTTCTTAATCCACAACTATACCTGTTCTCCTATGCTCTCTCTCTGCCATCTGCATATACCAACCATTTCTTTGGTTGCACCTAACTGTATTAGCTGGAAAACAAATCAGGTTACTGTCTGAATCCTGCCATATATGTTGTGTCCATTCATGATTTGACAGTGATGAACTTTGTTCGCACTTGATTTTTTTAATTTTTTTTTTAACTGTAACAATACCTTGTATGTAGTGTTTGTGTGTCTGTGTAAATGTTCCAGGACCTCCTTGTGAATGAGCTTGCTCAATGGAGTTTTCCTGCAATAAACTTGAACCTGAACTTGAACTCTCCTGCCAGCGACCCTTTTCCTTAGGGGAGACTGGAATATCACCCTGACACAGGATATAGATCACTCACATCATATATCTGGCCCCCCGTCCTCATCCCAGTGTGCTATTGGTGACCTCATGGACTTACTTGGGATATGTGCTCCATGGAGAATTTTTCACCCTGAAGCATGTGAGTTCACTTTCTACTCAGCGGTACATCATTCCTCTTCCCAACTTGATTATATTCTCCTCGGTCATTCAGAGCTTTGAGGAGTGGTAGATTGCGGCTTGACTCCAGTAGTTCTCTCTGATCATGCATCAGCATGGATTTCAGTCATTTTCTCTTCGGTTTGTCAAGTGGGATACATCCTGGAAGCTCAACACTCAACTCCTTAAGGATGACTTTGTTGTAGCTAGAATTAGATCCCTTATTCGTTCCTATGCAGAGACCAATCTGGGCTGTTTCAAGGGAGGATCATGAGTGGTGTGCCCTTAAGTGCTTGCTGACAGGAGAATTTATTCGGTTTGCCTCTAGAAAGAAACGGCTCCGGGAACAGAAGTCCGCTAACCTCCTGGCTCGTATTTGGGTTCTAGAGCATTCTCTGTCCATCCGTCCTCTCCTCCAGAGGTGCATAATTCACTTCTCTCTCTTAGACACAAATACACTGAACTTCTTAGAGAAAAGGCTGAATATGCTGTTTTAAAAACCCGATCTACATATGTAGACCAAGGAGAAAAAGCTGGCCATTTGTTAGCACTCCGCTTTAAATGCTGTGAGGCCTCCTAGTTAATCACTGCCATCTCTGCACGGGATGGCACCCTTAAGTTATTCCCCGTGATATTGCCTCTGAATTTGAAACATATTATTCTGAATGTTATGGACCCCAATCTCCACCTTTAATAACTCAGGACCTTGATGCTTATCTGGATTCGATTCCATTGCCACGGCCGGCCTTGGAGCAGTGTACCCTTCTTTCTTCCCCCATTTCTATTTCCAAGATTTCCGATGCCATTAATAGTTTGGCACTTGACAAAGCTCTGGGATCAGATGGTTTCCCCTCTAATTTCTATAAAATCTTTTCCAAAGAATTGGCCCCTCTTCTTCTCCGCTTGTTTCAGTACATGTTCACATCTGAAACATTGGACCCTTCAGTGCTGGAAGCTCTCATAGTTCTTCTTTTGAAACCAGGCAAACCCCCGACTCAGGTTTTGAGTTACCACCCTATTTAACTCTTAAATTGTGATCTTAAAATTTTAACTAAAATCCTGACTTCGAGGGTTGGTAAGGTCAGGTCTATGCTTCTCAGTCTGGAACAGGTAGGTTTTGTTCCTGGTCACACTTCCGCAGACCAGCTTCACAAAATGGATCACATCTTCTCTGCTGCTAAGGACACCGTTTCCCCCATGGTCTCGAGCTCTCTCGATGCCAAGAAGGAATTTGATAGAGTGGACTGGGTGTTTCTTTTAGCTACTCTGCAAAAATTTGTTTTTCTTCCGATTTTTCTACACTGGATCCACACTATTTATTCTGTTCCCTCGGCTAAAATTTACTGTAATGGGGTGTTCTTTTCTAGATGTGCCCTGCACACAGGGACTAGACAGAGTTGTCCCTTATCTCTTTTCCTTTTTAATTTATATTTAGAACCCCTAATCAGACAAATCAAAGCCTCTCCAGATGTATCTGGAATACCTCTAGGCAACAGCGTTCACAAGCTTTCCATTTAAGCAGACGATATCCTTTTACATTTCTCCCAACCCTCGAATTCTCTAGCTGCAGTACTGCAGATCATCAGCAAGTTTGGTTCCTTTTCTAATTACAAATGTAACCTCTATAAAACAGAAATCTTTCCTGTTAACCATATTACATACAGATCTGATTTCCTTTCTTTTGGCATGAAATGGTCTCCAGGTCAAATTAAATGTTTTGGCATCTTTCTGACTCAGATCCAAGCCCTATTAAGGAAACTCAACTTGGATGATCTGATCTGTACCCTCCAGCAGGATCTCATTAGATGGCGGGCCCTCCCCTTATCTCTTTGGGGCAGGATCAACATAGTCAAGATGAATGTATTACCCCAGTTCTTTTATACGTTAAATGTGCGGAATGTATGGTTACCCTTCTCTTTTTTCAAGCAGATCCATTGTCTGGTCACCAAGTTCATTTGGTTAGACAAGACACCCAGGAGAGCTTACTCCAAGTTGGCTTTGCCCAAGGACCTCGGTGGCCTTTGACTTCCCAGTTTCCTATTCTACTATTGGGCGAGCCACTTCTGCAAGTGCTTTCAATGGACCAGTTCTCAGCACACTCTACCAGATCCCAGTTATACTCCCATCTGGCTTCAGTTGGAAACTATTCTTATCCATGAATCAGGTTTGTCTGGTTTATCTCTCCTTTTCTCCTCCTGGAAATCCCTCCCAGAAGCTCTTCAGAATTTCACAATAGGGGTCTCTCTCAAGGTCTTCTCTCAGATTTGCACTTACTTTAATTTTCAACTTCAAAAGGATATTTCCCAACCTTTTGTCTTTAATAATAATTTTAAAATAGGGGGACACATTCTCACTCCAACTTGGCTGCCGCAATTGGCAGGTGCCAAGGTGGTGGAGTTCTTTGCTCAAGGTTCTCTACTCTCTTCCTCTGATGTTCTGCAGAAATTCCATTTAAGCCCCACACTTATCTTTAAAATCTTGTAACTGTGACACCTTCTTCTTCAATACTTTAGATCTTCTTGTGCCACTGCTAGCCAGGCACCCCTTCTGGATTCATTGCAAGACTTTGCTATGAAACTCCACAGAATCTCCAAAATTTACTCTCTTATTCTTGATAAAATAACCCCAACTTCACCAGGATGTCCCAAAGTTTGGGAAGAGCTTTTGCCAGGTTCTGTTCCCCATTGGGACCATATCTGGAAGGATCTTTATAAATATGTCCCCCAGGATAGACTTCATCTCACCCAATTCCATATTCTCCATAATCTATACTATACCCCTGTTAAACTCAACCGGATGGGGCGTCGCCCGTCTGCTAACTGCTTCAGATGTGACCTCGAGGAAGGTACCCTTTTGCACCTTTTTTGGTCATGTGATAGAGTAGTCCCTCTCTGGCAGGCTATAGAAGACAAGGCCAACCCGCTACTAGGTTTATCTGGTGTTTTTACCCCAGAGGTTTGTATTCTTGGGGACTATAGCTCCATCTTGGTTAAGGAACGGAGATATCACATTGTCATAATTTCTTTGGCTGCTAAGAAGCTGGTCCTTCAGCACTGGCTGGACCATGGCTCCCTTTCTTGTCAGGAATGGTTACAGGAACTTTCCTTCTTCCTACGGACTGAGCAGAAGATCACCAGTCTTAGACATAAAACTTACCTTTTTGACAGAAAATGGGGTAAAATTTTGTACTCTTTGCTTAAATTGTTAATCAGTTGATCACTCTCCTCTTACCTAGATCTCAAGTCAGATCTTGTATCCTTACTCCCTTTTCCTCTTGTTGAGCACGCCCCATTGGGGAGGGTCGGGAGAGGGAGGGGGAGCTAGGGGCTCATTTGGGGTTTGGGGGGATTTTACGGCTGGGGAGGGGGTGGTTTCCTTGTTGTTCTGATACGTATTGTATTGGTATGTTGATCTGATGATGTTTTGTATGTTGTTTTGTTTTCATTTCTATAAACAATAAAGTAAATTGAATTTGAAAAAAAAAAAGAAAACTAACCAATGGAGGTAAGGGACAGACCGAGTTCTAGTAACTTTTCTAGCAGAAGTTGTGGTTTACTGTATCAAAAGCTTTTGTGAGGTCAATGAAAATTGACCCCACTAGGTGGCTGCTGTCAGCTACATTTTGTAGGAGGCTTGAGAACTCGATTAAGGCTGTGTTCGTACTATGGCATTTGCAGAACCCGTGTTGTTGGGTGGATTGCAGGTTGTATCTGTGTAGATAGTCATTCAGTGGTCTGCTACTATCTCTCTAGGGCCTTTAACAATGGTGATAGGATGGAGATGGGCCAGAAATTGGAGGTACTTGTGTGGTCCCCGCTCTTGTGTACTGGTGTGACAAGAGCCACTTTCCAGAGGTTTGGGAAGTTACCAAGTGTGAAGGACTTACTAAAGATTTTGGTAATTGGGGCTATTACTTCATCAAGTGTGAGCTCCACCATTTTCATATCTGTGTTGTCAGTGGTCAAGCGCATTTTTCCCAGTACCCTTTTGATGTGTTTCTTGGCCTCAGAAATAATTATGCATTTGAGATAGTACTGCGGAACATTGTTCACTGGCTGGGCTGACAGGTGGGGTCTAGGAGCTGAGGGGGCTTGTGGTGATAGATAATTGGTTGGTAGGATGGAGCTGAGGTCTGTGAATGCCACATTAAAGGCTTCAGCAATGGAAAGGGGTCTTTAGTGAGAGTGCGGTTGACACTTGGAAGTGAAGGGTTTTTTTTTTTGGTCCTTCCCAATTAAGTCTTTAATGTTACCCGAAAAACCCTTACTGTTACTCCAGTTCCTTTCCATTTGGCTATTGTAGAAATTAGCCTTAGCCAGCCTGTTTGCTTTTGTACATTTATTTCTGGCTGCCCAGTATTTTTAAAAATCATGCGGTGCCTGTGTGGCCTTTGCCTTATGCCAAAGGTTGTCTCGCTCATTCATTTGCTCAATCAAGGCCCCCGTGACCCACCCATCTAGTGCACCCCTCACTTTCGTCTTTCTTATTGGTGCAAAGATATCGCAAGTGGCATTAAATTTGGAGATGAAGAAATCTAGGGCTAGATCAATGTCCTTGATATTATTAAGGGGTGACCAGTCGGTCCAGGGGAGGTAAGTTTTTGAAGGAGTCTAGGAGACCTCTATGGAGTACTCTGCTGGTGATGACGGTGGGGGGAGCCTTCACCCCTTTGTTGGACCAAATGCAGAGAATAGGTGAGTGGTAACTCAGGGTATCAGGGAGAACTAAATGTTGGACAGCTTTGAGGGGGAATCAGACAGGACCCAATCTAGGAGGGAGCTGGTACCAGTTTTGTAGTTGTTGATTTTTATTGGCTCTCTAACCAGTTGGGAGAGGTATACACTGGCAACCAAATCCTGTTGTGGGGTGGATTCAGGGGAGAGCCAGTTTATGATGAAGTTACCCACCATCAGTAATTTATTGTCCTGCTTCAGGTAAGGAGTTCATGAAGGTCCGGGGAGATTAGCAGCCAAACCTTGCAGGAGCACAGGAAGGGGTTGTGGCTCAGATTGACTGGATGATGCAGAGGAACCAGCTGTTTGAGAAGGTTTGGGAGGAAGACCAGGAGTGGGGGAAGACCTGAGTAAGGACTAGACTAGAGGGAGCTGTTGTTCCATCAGCGAGACTTTTGCTTCTGGGTGGGCCATGTTCACATTAACCTGCTATATAGGGGCTTTCAGTTCGGCTATGAGAGAAGCAGTAGGCATAAGGTCAACTCTGGAAGTGGTGTGCAGTAGATTGGTCTTGATGGCAGCTGAGTGTACAGTAAGTCAAAAAGATGTTGTTTTTTAGATGAAGCAGAAAATGGAATCTTCATCCTTTTCAAGGCAGACATGAGCATGGCAATTTTCCAGTCCTTCTTTCACTAGGAAGATTTAGAAGAAGGTTCTCTAGTCAGTCGGGTGGAGACAAGAGACTCAACATCTTCCATGTCAGACTCAGGATTGTTTATTTATCTATCTTGTTGAAATGGACACGATACCGCTATAGAGACAGAAAGAATAATTAGACAAGATGTAGGATGCTCACTAGCCAAACCTGAATAATTGCTTAAAAGTTGAATGACTTTTGGCATCTTAGGGATCTGGCTCTTTGGGTAGAGGATCCAATTGTTCCTTTAGTGTGAGGCTACATGTACTGTGGGTGTGGGATCCTGGAGTGGCTACAGATACTGGAACTGTTACTGTACCACCAGTGTTAATGACACCTTGAGGTTAATGCTAAGGGTATAAGACATCCTGAGTCATTTGGTTGAATGAATGAATGAATGAATGAATGGAACAGTCTTTAGGTCAGTAAACTGCCAGCAGATGATCTGCAGGACAGGTGACACAGGCTGTGCAGATTATTCCGAAGTACAGTAGGTCACTGCTTAAAGGAAAGCTATCATAATCATAGAATCCCACCCACCAAAGCCTCCCCCCCCCCACCGATTAAGAGTTTTGCAAAGAAAATACCTTTTTTTTTTAACTCAGCTTTATTCAAGGGTCAGATACCACAGTTTTACAGCTTAATGGATAGTCATAAAAACGTCTTATACAGAAATTAAAGTCATTACAAAGCCAATTTCCTTAAAAAAAACTAATATCATCTGTTGTTAGCTGTGGTATAGTGAGATCCTGATCATGAGTGGTGTATTAGCACCAAATCATCCAAGAAATGAAGAAAACTCTCAACTGATGTATAACTTTAAAATCATTGCCAGGTGCTGTAAAAAATATACCTCAACTCTTTTGGCTGCGTGTCGTAACCCCCTCCTCCAACTCTTATTATTCCAACAGGAGTATAAGACAATGGTAAACTACAAAAGGAAAGTGAGACCACTGTTATAGTGCTGAAAGTGTATGCTGTTCTATCCCCCGATTCCCTATCATCACCCCCAAGGCTATGTGAGATCATTCTCATATGGTGTGTTTATGTGTCTTTCATCTTCTAATTGTCTCTCTACTTGGAACCCTGGTCCTTCACTACTTTAAGCCCTCCATCTGCACATTCAGTTAGGCTATCCCTTCTGCAATGATCAGGATTCCCATGCCTGCCAGCATTGGGTATGTTGCTTCTAGTGGTGTCTCAGCCTGGCCATGATGGATTCCATTATTATAACCTCCCGTACCCTTCTTATCCACTGTTGTAATGTCGGTGGTTCTTGTTTTAACCATTTGTCTGTAATGCACTTCAGGCTCACCCCTAACAGGGTTAACACAGCTTTTCGAGAGTCTCCCTTTAGGAAGACCATGGTGGGGAGCCCAAGGACCCAATCTTTGAATGTGAGGGGGATGAGAACACCTGTCACCTCCCGGACCGCTGGCTGCATCGCTCCCCAGCAGGTGGAGAGAGCTGGGCAGCCCTAAAAGATATGCCAATGGCTCCCCTCTTCTCCACATTTCCTCCAGCATAACGTTCCACTATCCATGTAATGGTGTGTGATCAGGAGAACCTGAAAATACCAAATGAGAACTTTCCACCAAATCACCTGCCATACTGGGGAAGAGGTCACCTTCCAACCAAGTTTTAACCTATGGTTCCAGTCAGAATGTCCTGTGGTCACATTTGCCTCCTTCCCTCTCCCAAGCAGCTCTGTGCTTGTTTAGGGTACCCCCCCCCCCAGTTCTGTCAACAACTTGTAGAGGCATGATATATGTCTGATTTTAGCTGAAACTGTAACCACCCCATATAAAACGTTTTCCTAGCCAGTGCAAGGTCTGATCAGGTCCCCAAGGTGATCAGCAGAGTGTATAAAATGTCGGACCTGCATGAATCTCAAGAATTCCACATTACCCCAATCAAACTTATCCTTTGCTCTCAGAAATGAATTGCATCGTCCATTTTCTATTAGCTGAGTGAATCTGGTGATCCCCTGCACCTCCCACCTCGCAAACCCTAGGTCCAATGTTGGGGGGAAGAAGTCTGCATCATACCAGATGAGGGACAGAGGGCCCTCTCCAGCCGGGGTTGCAGTCAGCTTCTGAGCTTTGGATAGAATTCATATGCCTTGTTTTACCCATCTGTTCTTAATAAGGTGAAGATATTCCGGGGTCACTGAGGTTAAGGCCAGAGTGTAGAGTGGTCTCCCTTCTGGTAGTTCATTCTGTATCTCACACCATCTTGATTCAACCCTTTGTTTAGCCCAGGATAGAACCGGACCCATCTGTGCTGCAATATAATACAACCGGAAGTCAGGTAGGGCCAGTCCCCCAGGAAGATATAAATACCGTCTGGCTATTCTGGGTTTTTTTATATTGCCATATGAATCTCTGAGTTCCCCTAATTAATTTATTCCAAAAAGAGACAGGTAATTTTATGGGAAGGCAGTGGAACAAGAAGAGAAGCCTGGGTAAAATGTTCATTTTAATCACTGAGATCCATTCCACCAAGGTGAGTGGTCGGTATCGCCATCTGGCCAGGTCTTTCTCTATAATATCCTAGAGCCTCCCATAGTTCAACATAAAAAGTCTTGACAGGTCATTCAAGACGTGTATACCTAAGTATCTGATCTGACCCCTAGGGGCCCATCGGAAAGGAAATTCCTCCTTGAATCTCCGAGGGATCTGGCCGCTCAACACTAAGGCCTCCGACTTGGAGAAGTTAATCTTATAGCCTGAAATCTCCCCAAAGGACAGTAACACCCCACACAGTTTGGGCACCGAGTCCTCCTGAGAAGTCAAAAGGAAAAAGGAGTCATCCACATATAGTGAAAGTTTATACTCCGGGCCACCCACCATGACCCCAGATATTCCCAAATCCTGTCTAATTTTTATCGCCAGAGGTTCAAGACATAGGGTGAACAAGAGCAGGGATAAAGGACAACCCTGGCATTTTCCCCTAGTCAACAGAAAAAACAGGGAGCTCACACCATTCACCCTTACAAAAGCCCTGGGACTCTGGTATAGTTGGGAAATAGTGTGTAAAAATTTGGGGCCAAATTAAATTTTTTCCATGGATGCTTTTAAAAATTGCCAAGTCACCCTATCAGATGCCTTCTCCGCATCCCTAGATATGGCTATTTGACATTTTTCCACCTTATCTTGGGGGGGGGGACACAGTACTGAGTAGAAGTCTGATATTGTCTGACAAAAACCTACCAGAAATAAAGCCAGTTTGGTTCTCATGTATCAAGGTGGAGATATGTTTGTACTCTTTCCGCTAAAACACCAGTGAACAGTTTCAGGTCTACATTTAACAAAGAAATGGGCCTATAGGAGCCATATTCTTGAGGGTCTTTGCCCTCCTTATGTATGACAGAGATATGTGCCAGTTGCCAGGAAGGTGGTATCTCCCCTCCCTCCATGATCTCCTGACAAACTAATAATAAAAAGGGCAAAAGAAGGTCCGCAAACATTTTACAAAATTCGGAGGGATACCCGTCTGATCCAGGGGATTTGCCATTCTTTAATTTAGCTATCTGGGTTTGTAACTCTAAGTGAGATATTGCTCCATCCAGTTGGTTTGAAGTGGACTAGGATAATGATCTCAGGTCCATATCTTCAAAAAACTGAGTAAGCTTCCTGTCATAGTCTGGGATGGTTTCCTGAGAATACAAAGATTTGTAAAAATCTGTAAATGCTCTACTAATGTCCATGGGATAACTAAGCATCCCCCACTGGGACCCTCAACTAAGTGATCACTCGACTGACTTGTTGTTGTCTCAGGGTAGCTGCTAGTAGCTTCCCTGCTTTGTTGCCATTTTCATAATTGTTTTGTCATACCCTCCTGGGGGTTGCTTCTATCTGGGTAGTGAGCAGTTTTTTCCAGGGCTAAACGTTTCTCTGCCAAGAGATTTTGTATCTGACTGTTTAAAGAAATTTTATCTAGAAACTCTAGGTCAGCTAGTTCTGCTTTCAATTCTACCCTCCATTGCTCCCTGCATTTTTTATCCATAGAGGAATAACCTATGATGACCCCCCACAGGACTACTTTCAAGGCATCCCATCTGACTGCATGAGAGACCACTCCCACAGGGTTGTTTTGTTCGTATGTTTTGATTGTAGCCACCACCAGATCTTTAAATTCCTGGTCATTTAATAGGCCTATATTTAGTCTCCAATGAGAATTACTGACTGGTGGAGCCAGTTCCAATTTCAGTTGGATAGGGGCATGGTCCGATAAGGTGCGAATATCTATTTGACAAGAGGACATCGCATGTAACCACTCCTCTGTCAGGAAAAAAAATCTATCCTGGTATAGCATTTATGTCTGTCAGAAAAGTGGGAGTAGTCTCTCTGCTGTCCATTTACCCTCTATCAAATTTCCGCCAGACCCAGATTCTGTGTTATGCAAGTAATGTATGCCCTGCCATTCCTACCTTAGGCCTTGAGGAGCCTCCCCGTCCTATCCAAAGTCGGGACAGAATCGTGTTGAAATCCCCTCCCAGGACACGCAACCGGTAAGAGCTGGAGTACGTTCATGAAAAAACTCTTTAAAAAGGAAGCAGCTTCCCTGTCTTCATTTGGGGCATAGAGACAAGCGGTTGTGCAGTGTATATCATGAAAATATGCCTGAACTATAACATATCGCTCCTCTGGGTCTGTTGAAACCATATCTACTTGTATGGGACAGGTCTTATGAATAAGAATGGCTACGCCTCTATGGTGTGGATGTGCCCAATAAGAAGAGGCATAAACTTTGCCCACCCATCTATGGCACAATCTCTGGTGTTACTGATCTGTTATGTGGATCTCCTGGAGCCTGGCAATTTGGGTTCCCATCCTGCTCAACTCCCGAAGTAGCCTGGCTCACTTTACAGGACCATTAAGCCCTCTAACATTTTAAGAGACTTCATTTAAATCACCGATATTTACCACTGTGTTTAAAATTCCCGATTGGTTTCCAAAACCCCCAGCCGATGGGCTGACCAGGCCCTCCAGGGGGCTGAGAAGTAGGGGAAGACACACAGCCAATGTGAACAGTATTCAAAACAACAGTTAATCATAATAATAACTTTAAAACATCAAACTATTGAACTTACGTCAACACTGACAAAAGAGATAACAAGAAACCAGCTATGTATAAACCAGAGCTGAATTCTGTAGAATTGCTTCAATAGTGCCACACTTAACCCTTAACACTTTGAATGGTTCATGGTGAAGGGAAGTGCTGGGATCAGTCCTGCACTGTGTTGCCTGGTGTCATCCCAGAAGCCATCAGGCAACTTGTGTGGTGTCACGTTTGCCATGCCCTAGTCGTTGCACCACTAACTCCACGAATTACCTTGCTTAGTGTGGAGGGGTTGTCCTCTGTAAGTAATTGATCATTACTTTTTCTGTATCCCCCCCACTTTATTGCCATAAGCTTCCCTCAGTAAAATAAGGCCCTGTGCATAAAGTACTGATGAAATGACTATAGCCAAGAAAACACCTTTATCGGTGTTTAACTTACCGTATTTTTTATTCTAAAAAGTTCAGAATTCCGTGCGAAATGGCTACACAGCATGGTTCCATTTCAAGGCAAAGTGCACGCCTAGACTGAAGCTAAGAGGTGAGGCACCGCACTGCCTTGAAATGAAACTGCAGTGTGTACCATTTGCAGAATCCAGATTTTATAAAAATAAAATACAGTGTTAAAACGCCTGAAAAAGGTGTTTTCGGAGAAACCCCAATTGGGGGTAGCTTTGGGGGATTCTACAATTATGATAGTGTTCCTTTAAGAGCTGACTAGGATTGTTTCCTTTAAAAGAAAAAAAAGACCCAGATACATTGGAGTCAGCCAGGATGCAATACAGTATCCTGTGACGCTGCACGAAACATGGGATTAACTGCCATTGAAATTGCTTTGTTTATTGCAGTATCTCTGCTGCAGTGTGCTACAATTTTGTGTTACATCCTGGTTCGCTCCACTGTACAATGTTGTGCAGATACAAAGTATAGTCAGTGTAACCCCTTCCTTCCTGCCCCATCTAGGGGCATAACTTTTAACTATTGCAGGTGGTCCAGGCAGGAAGGAAAAAGTCACTCAAGAACTAGCATACGAGACATTATGACCCTGAACCATGGAAACTGATGGTCCTTACCTGATGATGTTTTCATGTTTCTGAAGTACCTCCTGAATTTCCAGGAAAATGGATTCTCTTCCCAAGCCACCCACCGGACCTGGACCTCCCGACTCTTCCCTGGAGATCCCACGGAGCCCCTGCAGCCCTCGGAGGTCGGACTCGTTCCCCTGGATTATAACTCATGAAAAATTAATCAGACTGCAACAATGGGAAAGGAGACAAGTATTTAATTTCATTAACTCCCCTCTCACTGTCAAATAAGGCTCAAACCACTATTTCTCCCCAACTGGCTTTTTATTTTCACCTGCATGGCAAATGATTTCAGCAATACAGGGGTCACCAATCCTTTTTACACACACACATATATAGATATATATATATATGTAATAGATATGCCACTCTGAGGTGTGCGGTCACGCTCTGATATATGCATGCCTTGGTGTGCATTGTACACACGAGGCTGCTGGCTGAGTGCGTCAATCACCCAAGGCGTGCGTATATCAGAGCGCGACCGCACATCCTAGAGTGGGTTATCTGTCTTATAAAATGGCAAAATTGTTTTTTTGGGCGGGTAAAAGTGCAGGTGTGCGGTCGTGTTCTGATTTATGCACGGTCATGTGATGTGTTTTATACAGTCAGAAGATTGGATTTTTATATCCCTCCTTTAACCATTTTATATATATATATATATATATTTATATGTATGTATATATACACACTTTACATATATGTGTAATAGATAAACCACTCTGAGGTGTGCGGTCACGCTCTGATATCATGCGCCTTGGTATGCGTTGTTACGCGCGCAGGCGCGGGCGAGTGCATCAACCCCAAGGCGTGCGTATATCAGAAGCGATTTCACCTCCAGTGGTTATATTATCTTATAAAATGTCAAAATTGTTTTGGAGAGGGGTAAAAGTGCAGGTGTGCAGTCGCGCTCTGATATACGCACGGTCTTGTGATATGTTTTATACAATCAGAACACTAGATTTGGATTTGACTGAGCTCCCCATTTTATATATATATATATATATATATATATATATATATATATACATATATATATACACACACAGCTCCATGGGGCTACAAACTTTTTACATTTGGTCTGGACTTAATAGACAGCAGGACAACTGATTTAGCAAACACCAGAAGGACACTCGCTTTTCTATCCTCTCACTCCTGGGTGTTCTACCCAAGAACCTGGATCCCTGCAATCTCCTGGCACATAAGGATCCAGTAAGCCAAACCTTTCCTTTACTTGATTTCCTATGGGTCCCTTTTTTCTCTATGGCACTGGTCTCCCCATTTCTCTGATGTGGGAAAGCGAGCCATGCCTCCCCCCCATCACCAATATTGTGGCACTCTGGGAGCCCACCACAGTGTGCTGAAATGTTTTTTTTTAAACCTGTAAAAGAAAGAAAACTGTTCGACCAGCGTCTCCTTTTTTTACCTGTAAAAAAGAAAATGGTCCACCTTCATCTCCTCAGTCCCCCCTCCCACTGAGCACCCACATCCCCGCACCATCCCATGCATACATACCCTCTAGAGGCAGTGATCTTCTCTGGACCGGGACACATCTACACTCTTCAAAGCCAAACTGCGAACTGAGGAATTGGGTAAGTGCTGTATAGTGGGAGTCAGTGGAAGGTTTCAACTTAGGTTGATATTTCAGCCATTTTTAGGAATTGTGGCCCCAAATTTTCAACATGGGATTCTTGGGACCCCACCTCATGAACATGTCACTGTCATTTTGTTACTCGGCCCCGAAAGGTGATTTCGCGGTCACTGCGTGGAATCACCTTTCGGGACTGATTAACGAAATGACAGTGCCACTATTCATGAGACAGGAACCCCAAAAAGCATATTGTAAATTTGGTGAAAAAATTCCAAGAAATGACTGCAGTTCGAGTGAGCATTGCACAGTTTCTGCACACGTTTGTAGCATCGCCAATATTTTATATTTTCACTCCAGATTTTCAACATTACCATTTTTTTACACCTCCTTATTAACAGTACAGCTGCCATTTTTCACATCCTGCCTGAAACATGTTGTTGCACCTGTGGCGCAGAATGGCGCGGTTGCTAAGGGAAATTGACTTTCAGGACAGATTAACAAAATCACAGTGCCACTGTTCATGAGGGGAGGTTGCAAAATGCCCACGTTGAAAATTTGGCAAAAAGATTCCAAAAAATTATTGCATTACGGGCGTGCGTTGTGCAGTTTCTATGCACGCTCGTAACTTCACCAATTTTTCATATTTTCACTCCAGATTTTCAACATTGCCATTTTTTTACACTTCCATATGAACAGTACAGCTGTCATTTTTCACATCCAGCCTAAAATGTATTTTCCCACCTGTGGCACAAAATGGCGTAGTCACTTTGCGAAATCACCTTTCGGGATTGAGTGACAAAATTATAGTGCCACTGTTTATGATGTGGGGTCCCAAAAAGCAGATGATGAAATTTGGAGCAAAAATACCAACAAACGCCCGGGGTGTTAGGGTTTCAAACTGTAGTGCCCCACCCTGTAGAAACTGACAGGTGTCGGGGGAGTGACTTGGGGCCGTCGGCTGTAATGCTTACACCTTTCCACCCCCACTCCCACCGTGCAGCCAGTGACAGGCATCGAGATGTGCCTTGGGGTCTGCGGCCCTAACATTCACCCCAGTCTTCTATACTGCACCCATCTCAGCTTATTTTCTTATGGAATTGGGTGAGCATAAGGGTGAAGACCCCAAGGCACACCGCGACACCTACCGGTGTCTGCAAGTCTGCAGGGTGGAGTGACGTGGAATAGCGTAAGTGTTAAGGCCGATGACACAAAGGCACACCCCCAATGCCTGTCAGTCTCTGTAGGATGGGAGTGGAGGTTGGCATTAGTTCAATACTTCACTGCCATTTCTATTATGCATCTCTCTAACTCCTGCTCTACCAATGCCAATGCCAGTAAGCAAACATTCTGCATTGACAAATGCTTGTTTCTCAGTGGCACTGGTTGTCCCCCCCCATTGCACTGGTGTGGGAAAGAGAGCTGCCTCCCCCACCTAGACCCCTGTGGCTTAGGCCTACTCCTCATGGCATACAGGATTTTTCCTGACGACCCAGGTCCTGACCCTCCTTACAAACAGCTGGCTCCACAATACAGGCTGAGGCCACTTCTCTGATCACTTGCCTCCACCTCAGCCCTCCGTGGCCTCCACTTTTCCCTGGGGTTGTTCTGATGTCACCACCTCCTTCCTATGGGGAGTACCTGCCAGGTCTACATACCTACAACTGCTCCTGGGCTTGAGTTTAGCACCAGCACGGGGACCACCCTTCAAGGCTTATCAGTCCTTTGGGTTTACAGCCCACCTGGCCTTACTGGAACGGTGCCCCGGGACCTGTCCCTCCAAACAGGCCCCTACAAATGGGTGAAAGGCTCCCTCGACTCCCCAGGCCGCACTGCCACACTGGGTACAAGGGAAACCTCTGCCACTGGTTCCCCTGGCAACCTGGGAAAACACACCTTTTTGGGCTTCCTAAGGGCTCATACATCGTATCGGCTGGGTTTGCTAAAGCCTCCCTAACGCCCTAACCCCAGCAATGCAGAACCTGGCTACCTGTATCCCCATGGAGCTCTATACCACCACTCCTTGTCGGCCATGGCACATAACCGTCCTGACTGCACTTTACTTGTGGAGGGGTTCCCCACTGGCCCTCCCGGACCACTGACCTCCCTCATGTTGCCCACCTCTTCTAGTTCTGGCTCTACTCTCCAGCCTCCCCCCTCCAGCCCCAGGCCTACTGCCCAGGCTGGAAAGGCCCTAATACTTCCTGTCAGCTACCTTATATACCCTTTTTCTGCTCTCTGGTGCCACCTTGGGGCGTCCAGAGCACTAACCCCCAGAGCACTAACCCATTTCCTAGCTCATGGCGGGGGGTAGGAGGGGAAAAGGGGTGCCTAAACCGTGGGAATATAAGCCTCATTTTTGCAGGGGGCTTACAGTCTTCCCCCACCCAGGAAATCATTCCCTCTTAGGATGATGGAAAGGGTCCAGTGATGGTCTGCTCCCATCAGACCAAGTATACATACTCTTCAGCCCTCTGGAAACAAACACACCATGTCTGGCCACTGGACACCACCCAACCTACCTACCTAGCCCAAAACTATTTCCTAAAACCTAATTCCTAAACCCTACCTGCGCTAGGAGAGAAATCTAAAGTGCTAGTCACAACCATCATTAATTCTTTTTAACACAGTAACAATAATCACTATTTTATAATGATTATGCATTTCAAAAAGATTTGTCTTTAAACTTTGGCTAAACATTATTAATGAGGTAGCAGACAGTCCCCTTAGATACCTCCCAACAAAATTTTAAAATAAGTTTCTCTGTGTACAAACCCCAATCCATACACTCACTTATGCACACGCACACATTCTCACACCAGTCTCTCAGAAACATATTTTATCATGATACATAACACAGTAACTATAAAAAAAATTTCAATTTCAGAGCTTGATCAATAAATGGAATTAAAGTCACCACATAGCTCCATAGAGCAAGAGTCCTTGTGCAGTCCACAAGTTTTTTAGTCCCAGGGGCCTAGGTTGCAGGTCCCCCACCTGGAGGGAAATAATATGCTGGATCCGTCTTAGTGGTCACCTCTCCAAATGGATCTCGGTCCACAATGTAATACTTTGCCCGAGTCCCAGTTAAGTCCTGGACCATAGCAAAGTGTTTGAAAATGGTTAGTCCTGACCAAGTCCCTGTGTGGCACATCGACTGTGCCCTCTGGAACAACTCTCCTCCTGGACAGTTCTTCGGCCTTTCCAGTCGCTCTTTAAAAATCCAGTCTTCCCACATCTCTTCAATAATGTCCCAAATTCTTTTCGGCAAATAGGGATAGTTTAGATTGGGATAGTCTATCCTCAGTCTCCTGCAAACCCACCTTTCGGCCTGGCTGTATTCGGGCAGGTCCCTCATGCTGGTTCTACTTGCTTGTCCCCTTGGTAGCCATATCCCTTGTCGATATTTCAGATTCAAAGGGTCACTTGGGTTTAACCCATCCATCCAGGTCTGGAGGGTATTGGCCTGGACTGGGTGCTGTGGGGTGGTATCACCGAAAGTAATAACTGGGCAGTAGTTGGGCCTAGGGATTGCCCTGACCACCATGTGGTCCTGGAACTGGAACTGGCTGCCCACATATATCTCTTCATTCAGCTCCCTTGGATCTTGGGGGGTCACAAACCTTTTCTGTTGCTGACACTGGTGCAGGTGCAGACTCAGGGCCACTCTCTATGGTTTTGATTTTGCTTCTGGCACCCAGGACAGGCTCCGATGTGCTGGATAATAATGCCTGCGAGCTGCCGCTGGACAGAGGCTGTGGTGAGGGTCACCTGGGCCCTGGAGGTTCCACAACTGGTTGTCTGAGACCCCTGCCCTTCCCTCTTCCAGTGGGATAACTGGTAGCAGGTGGCAGAGAGCTGGGCAGACATCTATGCTACCCATCACCTCTGTCTCTTTCTGGTACTCCTACACCCTCCTCTTCCATAGCCTCCACTATCATGTCCTGCGATTCGCTTTGGGTCTCATCCACCTGGACATGTGTGCTTTCTCCCAGGGACAATCTCTCAACACCCCCCCCCACCGAATCCTCACTGGCTGGTGACCACGGGATGAAAAAGCTGGTGGTAGAACTGGGAGCATACATTCCTCTATTGGGCACCAGTGGACTACTTAAACAGTAAGGGCATATGGGCAGGTTACTGCTTCTCCCACAAATCCACACCTCACACAATGTTTATGTCTCTTGCATTATCCCCAAGCCTTCCAAAGCCAGGAAAGAAGTGAGGCTAGAACTGTAGTCAGGGGTTCCTCCTGAGGGGTTGCTTCAGGCCTCTCCGCACCTCCCCCTACTACTACATGCTGTCAATCCATTGGGATGCCTGTGCTTGCTTTTCCTTCCCTCCCAGTCCCACAGTCACTTGGAGCCCACAGTTCTCTTCTCCAAAATAATGCAGCCCAGTTCACTTGCGTCCTTCTCCAATAATACACTCCCACAGCGATCTCACTTGCTCTGCTGTCACTATCGCTATTCTCTTTTTCTGCTTTACGACTGCTGCTGGTCTCTCTCCCTCAGGTCACTCACTCTGATCCCCAAGATGGCACTTCTTTGTGCAGCTGCTATAACTCCCTTTGTCCATTGTCCAATCAGGACCTTTCCCAAGGGTCACATGACCAGCAAGTCACACACGCACACCACACCAGCAGGCCAGGCCTAATGCCTGCTCCAGACCTACCCCACAGTAATTTTAATGTGCGCCACAGGGCCCAACCAGGCCAAGAAGCCTGCACACTGCGGACCGCATGGTTGGGGTCCGGTGGTGATTTTTAAGGTTCAGGAACATCCCAGATGAGCTCTCACAGTGTAACCCCTCCCTTCCTGTCCTGTCTAGGGGCATAACTTTAACTATCACAGGTGGTCCAGGCAGGAAAGAAAAAGCCACTTAAGAACTAGCATACGAGACATTATGACACTGGACCATGGAAACTGATGGTCCTTACCTGATGATGTCTTCATGTTTCTGAAATACCTTCTGAATTCCCAGGAAAATGGATTCTCTTCCCAAGCCGCCCACTGGATCTGGACCTCCCGATTCTTTCCCGGAGATCCCACGGAGCCCCTGCAGCCTCCGAAGGTTGGACTCTTCCCCCTGGAATATAACTCGTGAAAAATTAATCAGACTGCAACAATGAGGGAGCAGACAAGTATTTCATTTCATTAACTCCCCTCTCATTGTCAAATAAGGCTCAAACCACTGTTTCTCCCCAACTGGCTTTTATTTTCACCTGCATTGCAAATGATTTCAGCAGTACAGGGGTCACCATTCCTTTATAGAAATATATACATATACAGCTCCATGGGGCTATGAACTTTTTACACTTGGCCTAGACTTAATAGACAGCAGGGTAAATGATTTGGCAAATACCAGAAGGATACTTGCTTTTCTACCCTCTCTCTCACGGGTGTTCTACCCAAGAACTTGCATCCCTGAAATCTCCTGGCACATAAGGATCTGGTAAGCCAAACCTTTCCTTTACTTGTTTTCCTCTGGGTCCCTTTTATGTTTGCTTGTACACATGTGCACAGTGCATCTGCAAGAAACATCTTGTGACAGTACCACATTTCAGAGGTGTGTCAGTGTTGTGGCCAGTGCAGCAGATGATTTACTGGGCAAGTCCCTCAGCCACCAGTCAAGGGGGAAGCTGCCAATGACAGCAGCTTCAAAGAGAGCCAATGAGTTGAAACAAATCTGCCACTGTAATCACGAACATTTTCGTCACTGCAGCAGCACCTCCCCCCTCCCTCGCAACCTTGTCGTCTCCTGCTGCCCAGCACTCTGTCCCTGGCCCTTTCTTCGCCAACAACTTGTTTATTCTGTGTGCCTTTCCTGGTGAAACAAGTAATGAGCCATGGCTCCTGCCACCCATCACACACTCTAAGGAAAGACAACATTGGGGTGCCCAATCCCCGTGTTGGCATGTATCCCCTCTCTCTCCATTAATGTGGCACACTGGGAGCCCACCCCAGTGTGCCAAAATGTTTCCGACACTGGGATGCCCACTCCTGGTGTCGGATGCGCCCCCTCCAAAACCCATCTGTAATCTGCCAACATCGGGGTGCTCAATCCCTGTGTCGACATGCCCTCCCCACCACCACTTTTGTGGCACACTGGGAGCCCACCCCAGTGTGCCGAAATGTATTTTTTTTCAAACCTGTAAAAGAAAGAAAACCGTCCCGCCAGCATCTTTTTTTTTTTTACCTGTAAAAATTAAAAAATGGTTCACCATCATCTCCCCAGTCCCTCCTCCCACTGAACACCCACCTCCCCGCACCCCCTCACCCATACATACCCTCTGGAGGACGGGAGCAGCGATATTGTCTGGACCAGGACACGTCTGCACTCTTCAAAGCCGAATGGCGAACTGAGGAATTGAGTAAGCACAGTATAATGGGAGTCAATGGGAGGTTTCAACTTAGGTTGACATCTCAGTCATTTTTAGGAATTGTGGCCCCAGATTTTCAATGTGGGGGGTTCTTGGGACCCCACCTCATTAACACATCACTGTCATTTTGTTACTCAGTCCCGAGAGGTGTTTTTGTGGTCACTGCGTGGAATCACCTTTTAGGACTGATTAATGAAATGACAGTGCCACTGTTCGTGAGGTGGGGTCACAAAAAAACATGCTGCAAATTTGGTGAAAAAATTCAAAGAAATGACTGCGGTACGAGCGTGCATTGCGTAATTTATATGCACACTCATAACTTCATCAGTTTTTAGTATTTTCACTCCAGATGTTCAACATTGCCATTTTTTCATACCTCCTTATGAAAAGTATAGCTGTCATTTTTCACATCCTGCCCGAAACATGTTGTTGCACCTGTGGGGCAGAATGGCACGGTCGCTGTGGGACATCACCTTTTGAGACCGAATAACAAAATGACAGTGCCACTGCCCATGAGGTGGGGGTCACAAAAAACCCATATTGCAAATTTGGTGAAAAAATTCCAAGAAATGACTGCAGTACAAGCGTGCATTGTGCAGTTTCTACATACGCTCATAACTTCACCAATTTTTCATATTTTCACTCCAGATTTTCAACATTGCCATTTTTTAACACCTCCTCATGAACAGTACAGCTGTCATTTTTCACATCCAGCCTGAAAAGTGTTTTCCCAACCTGTGGCACAGAATGGCATATCACTGTGTGAAATCACCTTTCGGGATTGAGTAATGAAATGATAGTGCCCCTGTTCATGAGGTGGGGTCTCAAAAAGCCCATGTTGAAATTTGGAGCGAAAATACCAACAAACACCTGGGGCATTAGGGTTTTCAGCTGTAATCCCCCACCCTGTAGAGACTGACAGGCATCGGGGGTGTGATTTGGGGTCATCGGCTGTAATGCTTATGCCTTTCCACCCCCACCCTTCAGCCAGTGACAGGCATCGAGGTATGCCTTGGGGTCTTTGGCCCTAACGTTCACCTCATGCTTCTATACTGCACCCATCTCAGCTTATTTTCCTTATGGAATGGGGTGAGAATAAGAGCTGAAGACCCCAAGGCACACCGTGACACCTGTTGGTGTCTGCAGGGTGGAGTGATGTGGAA
The DNA here is from genome assembly GCA_016271365.2 of Neoceratodus forsteri. Classification (NCBI taxonomy): domain Eukaryota; kingdom Metazoa; phylum Chordata; order Ceratodontiformes; family Ceratodontidae; genus Neoceratodus; species Neoceratodus forsteri. The sequence continues at coordinate 799,375,637 of CM028132.1, read as the reverse complement.
TGGCATGAGCGTTATGGCCAGTGACACAAAGGTACACCCCAATGCCTGTCAGTCTCTGCAGGGTGGAGGTGGGGGTTGGCATTAGTTCAATACTTCACTGACATTCCTGTTATGCATCTCTCTAACTCCTGCACTACCAATGTCAATGCCAGCAAGCAAACATTCAGCATTGACAAGTGCTTGTTTCTCTGTGGCACTGGTCATCCCTCCATTCCTCAGGTGTGGGAAAGTGAGCTGCCTCCCCACCTGGACCCCTGTGGCTTAGGCCTCCTCCACAGGGGATCCAAGACTTTTCCTGATGACCCAGGCCCTGACCCTCCTTACAAATGGCTGGCTGCACAATACAGGCTGAGGCCACTTCTCTGATCACTTGCCTCTGCCTCAGCCCTCCATGGCCTCCACTTTTCTCAAGGGTTGTTCCAGTGTCACCACCTCCCTCCTACAGGGAGTCCCTGCCAGGCCTACATTCCTATAATGGGTCCTGGGCATGAGTTAAGCACCAGCACGGGGACCGCCCTCCAAGGCCTACCAATCCTCTGGGCCCACAGCCCATCCAGCCTTGCTGGACCAGTGCCCCGGGACCTGTTCCTCCAAACAGGCCCCTACAAACGGGTGAAAGGCTCCCCAGCTCCCTCGACCCCCCCAGGCACCCTGCCACACTGGGTACAAGGAGAACCCCTGCAACTGGTTCCCACCTGAGAGGGCCCTGCCACATCCCTCCCAGCCCTGGCGACCTGGGAAAACACACCTTTTTGGGCTTCCTAAGGGCTCCTACATCTATTGGCTAAGCTTGCTAAAGCCTCCCGAACACCCTAGCCCCAGCGACGCAGAACCTGGCTACTTGTGTCCCCACGGAGCTCCATACCCCCACTCCTTATCAGCCATGATGCATAACCATCCTGACTGCACTTTACTTGGCAGGGGGTTTCCCACTGGCCCTCCTGGACTGCTGAGCTCCCTCATGTTGCCCACCTCTTCTAGTCCTGGATCTACTCTCCAGCCTCCAGCTTCCCCCCTCCAGCCCCAGGCCTACTGCCTGGGCTGGAAAGGCCCCGATACTTCCTGTCAGCTCCCTTATATACCACTTTTCTGTCCTCTGCTGCCATCTTGAGGCATCCAGAGGACTAACCCCCAGAGCACTAACCCATTTCCTAGCTCGGGGGAGAGGGGGGGTAGGAGAGGGAAAGGGGTGCCTAAAACATTGCAATATAAGTCCTGCTTCTGCAGGAGGCTTACATCAGCATATGCAGGAACGGTGGAACTGCTGTAGTTTGAGGACTGCTGGAAACAGGAGGGGTCTGGAAGCAAATGGAAGAGAGTGAGCAGGAGCTCGAATTGCAGAGTGGTAGAGAAAAATTTGAGCAGCCATGTACCTGGCAAGCTGAGTGGAACAGAGAGGCAGCTGCAGGAACCTTCAGCTGGGAGCAGCAGGAGCAGTGAAGGAGGTGCTGTGGCATAGGAAGAAGCCATCTGAGCAAGAAAAAGGAGACATAAGGCAAAGTGGCTGATGGCTAAATGCAGACGTGAATGCCGGGATGCAGAGAGAAGGAATAAACCCGACCTGTAGTGGGGGTATAACGCCAGCCAAAGTTGGTGATCCAGCAGTTGCACTGAGCGAGCAGGCAGTTGGCAGGCAATAGCCAAGTGCATTAAGGCAGGGGAAATCCCCCATAAAGCACACACAGACAAAAGAAATTAAGATTTGACTGGCACCAACAAGGCTATTCTTGTTATTCATGTTGCTATGTTTGTTAATGTTTTTGGTTGTTTTCTTGTTGTTATTGTGCTACTAACTGAAATAGTGATGGATGCCAGACTGATGATGACAGATGATATCAGGAAGAAGGCACTGAGGATTGGTGAAAGAGGGGGATCCCACTGGATACTAGGGAAATTACTTGACATGAAAATACTGTAAAAGTTGCTCCAGCTGCTGCAGCGAACTGGCTGAGCTAAATGAAAGATGTGTCCGCTTGCTAAATCAGCTTTTTAAAATTTCCAGCAGGTTTAAATTGCTGATTTAGGACAGTCCTGTGGCCCTGATGCTCTGCTGTGCTGAGGAACCAGGTTCGGAAGCAAGCCTCAGAAGTCACATCAGGAGGCAGGCTATGGCCAAGACAGCTGCTAATATATTCTTTTACTGCAAACCCCAGAATACCCTGCAACTGACATCAGTGAAGTAGGCAGCATTAAGAACATTCTCACTAGCCTGCAGTGCATGTTAAGAGTTTATATCAGCTCTGGTCTTTTTGTTTGCTGGTCCTGCTGTCCTCCCTGGACTATGTACAGTCACAGAGTACTGTATGTAGCCCCTGGAGAAAAGAAGACCCAGGAAACATCTGATCGGAGATAATAAAAGTCCTGTCATGCATTGCAGGCTATTGAATCTCCCACTGCTGCCTACTGTTCTGTCAACTGCAGGGGATTCTGGGATGTGTAGTAAAAGAAGATGTTGGCCTAGATCTAAGAATACTTAGGCCCTGTACACACTAGTAGAACATTTTTGAAACCGTTTTTGAAAATGATTTTCAATTCACCACGGTCGCACGTCCACACTGTCGTTTACCATGTTGTAACTCGGTAAACCTGCATCCACACTGCCTTGCCGGTAACATTTTCCAGCACGCTTTTTGGGTCATGATGAAGCACAGTTCCTTCGTTCTGTAACCAAAACATGGCTCTATCACCCATCCGCCCCACAAGGTAAAACGTTTTAAGTTGGAAACCATGTTTAAAAATGTTAAGCCTAGGTCCCTTGCAGGGTTTAAGCACGGTTTTTAAACACGGTTTCAAACCGTGTTAAGTGTGGACACAAACTGTGTTTCGGGCTTCTTAAAACACTTTAAAGTTCTTAAGTGTGTACAGGGCCTGAGTCTGATATTATCTACTGTACTACAGAAACAGTAAGTTTAAACTAAAGTGTTTTTGGGACCAGCTCCACACTTGAGTGTTGGGCCCTATGTGCTGACTGTTCCCCTATAACAATGCCGCTAAAGCCCAGAGTGAGGATTCCTCAAAGTTAAGTAGGCTGACTAGGCAGAGGGGTCTGTCACTTGACCCACTAACCATTGGCCAACCTCCAGTTCAAAAATGGATAGCTGTACTTGGCAAGCCAGTTTGCTTTGGCTGGCACTGTAAGATGAACTGCTGCTTTCTGCCTAATTAAGCATCTCTGTATTAATATGTCCCCAGGAGCCACTTGTTGCTGGATAAGAGTGGTTTGATGTGCGTTTTGCTCAAGAGAGAACTGCGAAGCGAAGCTTAGTTGTTCTGGCTCGAGCAGAATGCAAGTGAAATCAGTCTTATCCAGCAACAAGTGGCAACGAGGGACATATTATTATGTGCCTGGTATAACTTACTCCCTGCGCACATCACAAACATCCCCAGAATTGGCCCATTCACAATAGCCCTACGCAAATACCTTGTTGATAATCGGAGCTGTACTTGTCCCTAATAGTACCTCCCAGAGTACCCCTGAACATCCCAGCTTACTAAGCACTGGTCTCTGTCACAGGGTATGAATAACCCTTGTCTAGTTAGTGCATCTTGTGTTTGCTTTATTGTTTTACACCTTGTATCTCACCTGTATTGTTACCAATGTCTCACCACACATTTTGTTTGTCCACCCTCCCTGCGACGAGGTATCTTTGTAAACGAGTCTCTTGACTCAAAAGTTGTAAATCTGATTTTATGAAATAAATAAATAAATAATTGATTGAGCTCAATCAATGATATATATATTTTTTTAAACTGTCCTGGAATGTGCCAGTTTCCAGGGCATTTGCGCGTGAGATGCTCTTCAAGGAATAAGAGTGTCTCAACACGCAGAGAAAAGGAGCATTCTAATTGGTTGGGAGCATTCCCTTGATCTATAATATCCTTTATAGTTTTCTAGTATTATATCTGCATGTAATTTGTCTAAGTTTGAAAGGTGATAATTGAAAGTTAATTATTAGGACTGGTGACTGTACAGGGCCCACCTGTTTTAGGGGTTGGCTTAGTTCTTTCTTCTGTGGTGGGGGGTTGGTCCCACACAAATAATAAATAGAGCAGTGCCTCCACCCAGAGAGAATAAGTGGGCCAGATGTTGTGTGCAGCACTACCTTCTGGGATGCAGTACCTACCCACATCCCTACACTGGACTGGACCACCCCCTGGGGACCACTAACACAGTTGCTACCTTAACCAATCAACACTTCAGTCAGATTGCACAAACTGGGTGCACACACAGAAGTAAAACTCAACCAATTAGCAGTGCTTTTATTTAAGAACACAAGCCTGACAGCTGGAAAAAAAGTTTAAGCAGTTGCCAGTGACCTTGAGCACTCCCACATTACAACAATGCACCCTAAGAGCCACTGTACTGTGGGTCACTGCCACCCTCTCAGATCCCTCAAAATTTGAGGGAGCAGCCTCCCAATCAAGGGCCCCCACCCCAAAAGAAAAATAAGCTATTCTGTACAGGGTGCGGTGAACTCTTTAACTGGTACCATTAGTAAAACTAAAGTTTCAAGTATGACACAAATACCATATGACTCTAGGTACCCAGGAATTACACTAGAGTCCCGGTACAGGCCTGGTAGCTGTGTTGCCCAGGTTCTTTTGGTGGTACACCTAATAAATGTTAGTAAGCTTGCATTTTAACCCACCAAAAGGCCATAGCGTGTTAGCACAGTTTAAAGAACTAGAAATCTAAATAGAGAATGTTTGCAACCAAACATGTAGTTCAAAGTTGGAAAAAGTACAAAGACTGCATCCAGCAATGCCAGCACTCACATGACCCGTGAATGCAGCAGTTCAGTCAAGGTGGGGAACAGTGCACAACAGCAGGTCAGGCAACAATCAGGAACAGGCCTCAGTGGCCTGGGGATAAAACCTATGGATGCTTTTGAATGTTCTGCAGCCGCACAGCTCTTCGGGCTCACACCTCTCAGGATAGAGCCCTTCTGGCTCATTTCTCAGTCAACTATGCAAAGGCTTCCTGATTCTTGAGCCCAAACCCCTGGAGCAACCGCCAGAATTGGCCCATTCACAATAGCCCTACGCAAATACCTTGTTGATAATCGGAGCTGTACTTGTCCCTAATAGTACCTCCCAGAGTACCCCTGAACATCCCAGCTTACTAAGCACTGGTCTCTGTCACAGGGTATGAATAACCCTTGTCTAGTTAGTGCATCTTGTGTTTGCTTTATTGTTTTACACCTTGTATCTCACCTGTATTGTTACCAATGTCTCACCACACATTTTGTTTGTCCACCCTCCCTGCGACGAGGTATCTTTGTAAACGAGTCTCTGACTCAAAAATTGTAAATCTGATTTTATGAAATAAATAAATAAATAATTGATTGAGCGCAATCAATGATATATATATTTTTTTAAACTGTCCTGGAATGTGCCAGTTTCCAGGGCATTTGCGCGTGAGATGCTCTTCAAGGAATGAGTGTCTTAACACGCAGAGAGAAAAGGAGCGTTCTAATTGGTTGGGAGCATTCCCTTGATCTATAATATCCTTTATAGTTTTCTAGTACTATATCTGCATGTAATTTGTCTAAGTTTGAAAGGTGATAATTGAAAGTTAATTATTAGGACTGGTGACTGTACAGGGCCCACCTGTTTTAGGGGGTTGGCTTAGTTCTTTCTTCTGTGGTGGGGGGTTCGTCCCACACCAAATAATAAATAGAGCAGTGCCTCCACCCAGAGAGAATAAGTGGGCCAGATGTTGTGTGCAGCACTACCTTCTGGGATGCAGTACCTACCCACATCCCTACACTGGACTGGACCACCCCCTGGGGACCACTAACACAGTTGCTACCTTAACCAATCAACACTTCAGTCAGATTGCACAAACTGGGTGCACACACAGAAGTAAAACTCAACCAATTAGCAGTGCTTTTATTTAAGAACACAAGCCTGACAGCTGGAAAAAAAGTTTAAGCAGTTGCCAGTGACCTTGAGCACTCCCACATTACAACAATGCACCCTAAGAGCCACTGTACTGTGGGTCACTGCCACCCTCTCAGATCCCTCAAAATTTGAGGGAGCAGCCTCCCAATCAAGGGCCCCCACCCCAAAAGAAAAATAAGCTATTCTGTACAGGGTGCAGTGAACGCTTTAACTGGTACCATTAGTAAAACTAAAGTTTCAAGTATGACACAAATACCATATGACTCTAGGTACCCAGGAATTACACTAGAGTCCCAGTACAGGCCTGGTAGCTGTGTTGCCCAGGTTCTTTTGGTGGTACACCTAATAAATGTTAGTAAGCTTGCATTTTAACCCACCAAAAGGCCATAGCGTGTTAGCACAGTTTAAAGAACTAGAAATCTAAATAGAGAATGTTTGCAACCAAACATATAGTTCAAAGTTGGAAAAAGTACAAAGACTGCATCCAGCAATGCCGGCACTCACATGACCCGTGAATGCAGCAGTTCAGTCAAGGTGTGGAACAGTGCACAACAGCAGGTCAGGCAACAATCAGGAACAGGCCTCAGTGGCCTGGGGATAAAACCTATGGATGCTTTTGAATGTTCTGCAGCCGCACAGCTCTTCGGGCTCACACCTCTCAGGATAGAGCCCTTCTGGCTCATTTCTCAGTCAACTATGCAAAGGCTTCCTGATTCTTGAGCCCAAACCCCTGGAGCAACCGCCACAGTCCGATCCCCCTCTGGATCGAGAGTACCCACATACTCAGGGCACGTGCCCAGTGGCTCCCTGATCCACCCCACTAGCTAAGGGCTAGCAGGCCTCTTACCTGGCTGTGGAGCAACCTGGGTAAGTTGCTTATCTGGCACAGTCTTGAAGTTTACTAAATGAACCCTGGTGAAGGTTTGAAGGATGCCCTGGCTAGACCTCTCTCTGGGTCCCACCAGCAGTAGGTCTGATCACATATGTATCCCTGTCAGACTGTCTCAAGCTCCTCAAGAGCCTAGCAATTTCTTTCCCTCCATCCTGTGTCTTGTTGGATAGGCTGAGCTGTCCTTCTGCCTTGTCCTGCACTCTGATCGGCCCTCGTAACCTGGCAGTCCATTAGAGAGGGGCCGATTGCATCGTCCTAGCCTGCTTTGGTTTCTGGGCTTCCTAGTCCTCTGATTGGCTGGCTGGTGGGGGAAAGGGTTGCCAACATGGCCTCAGCCATGTGTCGAGAAAGTCTTGTGCCCAAAAGTTCTTTATTTTATTTATTTTCTTGCTATCAAATTGTGTGCTGACCCCAGCGTTCTGTTGCAGTGTTCCTGGGCTGCTATCCAGTTGATTGGTTGTGGCTGTGTGAGTGTTGTGTCCACAGTTAGGTGCAGGGCATGCTGGCAGGGTTAGATAGGATTGGCAGCACTGAGGAGGAGCCCCTGCCACATGCACACCAGCTCAATTTAGCAGCACCATTGTGGCGCAGGAGGTGCCAACAGAAGGAGTGTCCTGCTGGTTTTGTTTATCAGTCCGCTCTGCCAGAATCAGGGGACTAGAATCTGCAGAACTGTTACAGCTGTGAAGACAGTGGAAGCAGGATGCACCTAGCATTAAAAACAGTGCAGCTTTCTCTCACCATCACACACATGCTGTGGAGCAGAAAGCCACAACCAAGACCCGCAGCAGCAGTCCAGAGCAGCATGTGGGAGAGTGGCAAGCGCAGTCCAAGTAAGCCCCCCCTCCCGAAGTGGGGGGCTTACACTCTTCCCTGGATCACCAATTGTTGTCCCAGTAATTTCACAAGTTCTATACAGTGTTTGTCTGAAAGACACAAAACATGCAACAACAACAAACAAATGCTTTGGAAGCATTTGTCTAAATAGACATGTTAGCTGTTGTTGTTCCTAGCTAGGTTATTCACAAAATCCATCTTTCAGAATTGATAACAGTTTTGCACAGACATTTCTGTACAGACAATGGGTACCAATCTGACCAGCATTTACAGTACTCTGCATCCTTACATTATACCGTAGGACTATTGAATACAGTACAGGGTAGGGATCAGGGTGTGTCATAGATACAAAAATGCACTACATAAAGGGGCAGGTCATGGGGCACCAGGAGTGTTGTAACTGAGCTTTAAAAATGGGTCTTACAGGTCTTTTTGAATGTCGTAATGGGACTTCTTCTGGTTCCTGTGTAACTGAGAGTGTACATCCCTCCAGTCTGGGTGGTGAATGAGATTCATCAGAATGAGCTGGTTTAAGTACAATATCTGACTTTTGGTCAGATTGTACGAGGTCTTCCACATGCTGTAGTTCAGGGGCAACTAATCTGAGGGCTTAAAAGGCTGGTCATCCAGGTTTCACTGTGTGGGTGGAGTGTTTGGTGTCCACTAATCATCAGAAGCATTTAACAGAAAGGGAATGTCCACAGTGGAATAATACTGAACAAGGTCATCTTCTTCAGATGAATCTGTTGTATCGGGGACTGGTTCAAACGAGGAACTTTCTGGAGGCCTGAGTGGACATTCATCTGGGTTGGTTGCAGGCTGACTAGATACTGCTTCTGTGTTTTTGGGAATGTCTGGAATCCCATTCTCTTGGTGAGTACTATGCCATTGTACAGGTTTGGCACATCCAGCTGTCCAGTGGGGAACAAAAGATTGCAGTGCAAAGTTTTGCTTTGACTGTGATCCCTCTCTGAGCAAACTCTGTACACTGCAAAGTCCACAAGTTTTTCTGTGATCACATATGGGATGTTGCCTCATGGATCAACAATTTTATGCTTGCCCGGTAACCCCAAGTTCAGAACCAAGACTATGTCTCCAGGGAGTAACTCATGAGCTCTGACATGTTTGTCGTTATCTGGTTTTGTTTGCCAAGTTTCTCTTGGTAGACAGTTCTGCAGTTAGTCTGTAGGTATTTCCCAATTACTGTTTTAGTCTTAGAACACATTTGGATCAAGTTTCTAATTTGTCTCCATCAGATGACACTCCAGCTGCAAGGTCCACTGGGAGCCTGATCTACCTTCCAAACATGAGCAGATATGGGGCTTGCCCCATGGTGTCATTGTGAGCGCAATTGTATGCATGGACGAGCATGCTCAGTTGTTGACTCCAGTTTGATTTTTTGTAAGGGGTCCAATGTGCCCAACATATTCAACTAGGTCCTATTGAATCTTTCTGGTTGTGTGTCACCTTGAGGGTGGTAAGGAATGGTTCATGACTTCCTAATTCCTCAAAGAAACAGCAACTCTTTGATCTGCCAACTTTCAAAATCCTGACCCTGGTCAGAATGAATCCTCTTTGGCAGTCCATAATGAACAAAACACTTCTCAGCCAGGATCTTGGCCATGGTTGTGACCTTGTGGTCTTTTGTGAGAAATGGTTGGTCATTCCAGAAGTAGTGGTTTGTCACCTCCAAGATATTGGCAGTGTTATTTTTGTCTGGTTCCAAGCTCAAAAAGTCAGTGCAAACCAAGTCCATGGGAGCACTTGTGGTAATGTTCACCAAAGGGGCTGCTTGGGTGGGCAGTACACTATCTGCAATAATTCTCCACCTCTATACTCATCTGGAGCCAATAGAACCTCTTCGTAACTTGGTCCAATTTTCTGTCTACCCCCAAGTGTCCCAACTCATCATGCAGTCCTTTCAGAGCCATTTTTCTGAATTTGACTGGCAGTAACAATTGTTTTAGACTTGGTCCATCATTGCTCTGTGGATCTCTGTGTAACCAGTGGGTTACCCCAGGGGTCGGGTTGATGATATTTTTGTATTATTAGTGCTGTGCAGTGCCTCCATATGTAACCCCCTACCTGGGACCTGGGTTCAGGGAGAAAACTGTTGCTCGGTACTTCAGCTAGGTTTGACTTCTAGTCAGGGGCACCCAAGTAACTCCAGACACAGGAAGCAATAACTGTAATGTCCAAACCAGGAGTGGGATTCTAAAGTGTGGCTTTTATTCACAACCAACAGAATAACAAAGCATAGATGAACCCCCATGGGGCTACACTCCTGGTAATGCAGATTTACGGAGACCAGAACATGTCCTCATTCACTGTAGCCCTCAGGCTTAGAAACACACTGGGTGCTCAGCCCGAACTTGTACTCTTCTCTGGGTTTCCCTGGCTCGGCCCCCTTGCTAGCCCTTGGACTACCTTCCTTCCATGGCTCGGCTCTCATGCAAGCCCTTGGACTACTTTCCTATAGCATGGATCATTTCTCGGTGGCTCCCTAAACCACCTCTGAGCACTTCTGGCTCCATCAGGGAATCTTCTTCAACAATCCCACATCTGGGTACTTTCCTCAGGCAGTGGCCAAGTGCCTGACAGAAAGCAACAGGTGTCCTAAAGCGAACCCGTAGAGGTGACTCTGGTCACGCCAGATGGGGGGGGGGTCTCCCACCTCTTGCTCCCATAAATCATACCCGGCCATTCCTCTGGACTTTAACACCTCATCTCTGAAAACACTTTACTGTGTAGATTCTCTATAAATGTATGTCACATTTAATCTACTGTTTCTTCCATCCCACATGTGCTGAACTTGAAACATACTTAATGAATAGCTGTGTCCATTTCTCTAGACCCCCACAGAGTTAAGCAGTCCAATTTCCACAACTTTTGAAAATGTACTTGGCTGTCTTTCCTGACCCCACAGTAGCAGTCACTTAAATTCATCTTGTCCCAGGTGAAAACACATTGGCCCTTTAGCAGAGCAAACTCACCCCTTGGTTGCAGGTGCCCCACAGTCTTTTTCTCTTCAAAGAAATCTCAACAAACTTCTGGTGCCTCAGCAAGAACATAGATTTAGGCAGCTTCTTCTTCCTCTAGCCAGACCAGGGCATTGCCCCTGGAAGTAGACGGAATCCTTCCCCCATCCCCACAGGGATGGGGCCCTGAACCTTTGTAAGTGATCTCTACCACTTCACTTGGTTCTTCTTGTGTTCCTCTTCAGGTGAGAACACACACCTCAGCAAAAATATAGCTCCTCAGAGCTGAGGGCTCTGAGGGCCTGCAGTTGCAGCACACCTCCTCCCTCTTCAACACTGTACTACAGGATTAACTTCAAATTCCTCAACATTCTATCCCGACCTCCAGCTGCAACATTCCAGTGTGGCTTATGCAACTGCGACAGTTATAAAATGATGTCATCCCTCAGCCTCAGCTGAGACTGAGAACAGAGTGAGACAGTGTAAAATCCATTTGACTGGAATTTCACAAGCTGCCTTCCCTGCCTGCCACTAGGTCTAACTGGGATTCTTGTAACCCCGGGTAACAGGGGGATTACATCTGGAAATCATGCTTCTGTGCACTTTCAGTTTGTTCCACTCTCTGAGTACCAGAGAGGTTTCAGGATGGTTCACGTTGATAAATTCTGTGTGTGTCTCCTTCGTGGGAAAGGTTTGACAATATCTCCAATTGCAGGGTCCTCCATTTGCTCTTTTCTGCAGTCTTGAGGACTCATTTGTAGCAAAATGAGTTTACTGAGGGACACTATATTACATTTTGCCATAGGTTTGCAGTCTGACGAGGTGCCCAAGCTATCCACCAGGAAAGGTGGTTCACTGGAGTTTGGCAGTTCTTTCAGGTCATATCTTTTGCACAAAGCTTGAATGGCAGTCTCTGGGATTCCGATCCTGGCACCCCTGTGTGCGGTCTTCTCAACTGGCATGTCAGCATCAGTGTTGCTTTTGCCTTGGTGGTACTGCACACAGTAATCAAATGTCAAGAGGGCTGACAATCAGTGATGGCCTGCAGCATCCAATTTTGCTGTCGTTTGTACATAGGTGAGGGGGTTATTATCAGTACGGACTCTGATATGGACCCTATACAGGTACTCGTGGAACTGATAGACAGTTGTCCATTTGAGTGTTAAAAAAACTCCATCTTATGGACCAGATGGTTTTTTTCTGATGGCAACAAACTGCGACTGCCATAAGCGATTGGTCAGAGTCCTTGTGTTTTTTTTTTTTTTTTGAACTATGTTGATTCACCTACCAGACCGGGGCATCTCTCAGGTGCCTCACTCAGCTGTCAGCCCCTAACCGCCCACCAGAACCACTCCTCCTAACAGATACATTGGTGTTAGGATCCCCACCCCACTCGTCCCCAGAGGAGAAGGCTGAGGATCCCGGGGGGGGGGGTAGAGTAGGAGTCGTGGCCAGCGAAGGACGTGTGGAGTGTCGGCCCTGAAGGAATGCTGTTGCCTCACCCGGCTGGCAGGGTTTTTTCTCTTGCCTTTTCTCCCCCCACTGGCCCAGCGGTGCAGTGCATTCCAGAATGGTGCGTGCTCCCGGGCACGCCCTCAAGATTGCCACTGTGACCAATCCATTGTTGCCAGGATCCCAACTGCTGCCAACTTTCCAGTCTCCACAGGGGGTCACCAGATGGTGGGATTGTCTCCCCCCTCCCTCCCAGGAAAGGAGAATAGTTCTCTGGATGCTTAATCCTTTCCTCCCCTGCCGACCCCCAACGGCCCGAGTCCGCTACCTAACCCGGGTCCAGCTCCTCAACCCTCAGCGCCACTGGGCCGGCTTCCTTGTGGGTGTTCTTGATATAACACTACTCCCAAACCACTGAGACTGGCATTTGTGTGCAATACACATGGCTTGCCGGGGTCTGCATAAGCCAAAAGGTGGGTGTTGATCAACTGTCTGATTATCCTCTTCAAATGATTCATCTCAGGGTTGAGTCCATCTGTGGCCAGACAGTTCATGCACTCTGCACAGAGCTTCGTGGAACAAGTTACTACAGTCACTAGCAAGGATGGAGAAGTAGCAGAACAAGTAACACACCTTTCAGTTACAGTTACTTATGTTTTTTTTTTTTTACAAAAGTAATATGTAACTGTAACTGATTACATTTATTTGAAAGTAACAAGTAACTAGCCTATTACTCTCAAAAATGGTAATCTGTTATAGTCTTTTATTACTTTTGTGTTGATTTTGTATGGAATGAAATACGTAACTGTAAGGTGTATTACTTTTTCTAGTACTTTTCCATCCTTGCTAGTGACTGCACAGAGCTTCCTGGAACAAGTTTTCAAAAGAAATAGAAAATAATAGAAAAAGTAACTTACCCAACACTGGTTTTTGTCTACCCATGCCTGTAACCTGTTTGATGTTTAGGACCACCTTGAAAATGAACTTGCTCAATGGTGTCTACGCCTGGTTAAATAAAGTTTGATTGATTGATTGATTGATAGGAGTAATAAGTAGTGGCAGTAACATCTTGAGTGCTGGTAGCAGAAGTAGTAGTAGTTGTAATAGTAGTAGTAGTAGTAGCAGTATTGATATGTACAGTATGTAGCTGGTAAGCAGTGTAGTACCAGACATCTGGTTTAAGCTGATAATATCATTTCTAGAAGTCAACAGTTGGACTAATATTCAGCACTGTATATAGAACCAGGAAATGTTGGCAGTAGTATTAAGAAATCTATAACTCAGAGATACTGTATTTAAATTTGATTTTTGGTAGGATTTGGGTGACCTTCCAATGTGTGCTTCTTTTCAGTTGGGGAATTTGTTTGTATGTTTGTGCTAAAATCCCTCCTTATAGTGTTAATAAATATGCTTTATTTCTGATTCGGTATTCACTAGTTCTTGAATAAGTGATGTTATAACTTGTCCTCTTTTGTTTTCAGTCATATGGTGGATATGTGGCATCAATGGTACTTGGAAGTAGAAGTGGGGTGTTCAAGTGTGGAATTGCCGTAGCTCCTGTGTCACACTGGAAATATAATGGTATGTGAAAAACCTTAGGTTCAGGTGGGGACTATGGTGCCCACTTGTTTTTCTGGTTGGCAGGAGGATAGCCTTGGGTCATGTCTTGCAAAGGCTTGATGATCTCGATATAGTCTAATGAACTTGCAGTAATAACCAAAGAATCCCCCAAAACTCTGCAGGTCTTTCATCCGGGTGGGTTTTGACATAGTTATGATGGCCTGGACATAGTCAGGATTAGTATGGATGCCATCTTACATACAAGCATATGAAGAAGCCAGCGGAGGAAGGCCATTTGGTCTATCAAGTCTGCTCATATTGCAGGGTCCACAGCTTGAGCTAGTTTCCCTGTCCTCCCTCCCCATTCCACCCATCCTCCCTACCCATGAACCTTATCTTCCCCCTATGCCTATCCCAGCCTCTCTTAAAGCTGCCCATTGTCCTCAATGAGATGGCCTCTTCAGGCAGTGCATTCCAAGTGTCCACCACACTCTCTGTGAAGAAGTGCTTCCTGACCTTCCTACTAAACCTCCCATCCTCCAGCTTAAGATTGTGCCACCTCATGTTATGGTTGCCACTCAGCTTAAAGAGGCTCTCCTTATCCACTTTATTTATCCCTTTCAAGTACTTGAAGGTTCCAGTCATGTTCCCTCTCTCTCTCCTGTCTTCCAGGGAGTACATGTTCGGTACCTGGCCTTAACCTCTCCTCATATACCTTACCCTGCTGACTGGCTATCATTTTTGTAGCCCTCCTCTGGACCTTCTCCAACAGGTTAATGTCCTTTTTGAGGTGGGGGCACCAGTACTGAACTCCATACTGTAGATGCAGCCTTACCAGTGACCTGTACAAGGGCAGTATAACCTCCTCTCTGTTACTACTGATCCCCCTAGATATGCATCCCAGCATCTTGTTTGCCTTTGCTGCTGCTTTCTTGCACTGTGTGGAGTGCTTCAGGTCACTAGTGATCATCACTCCCAGGTTCTTCTCCTCCTCTGATGCAGTTACTCGGACTCCAGCCAGGTAGTACTGTGTCCTGGGATTCTTGGCTTCAATATGCATAACTGCATAACTTTGTATTTCTTGGCATTGAAGCCAAGCTGCCAGATCCTGGACCCCCACCCCAGCTTTTCCAGATCTTCCTGTAGGTCCTGTATCCCTTCAGCTGTGTTCACTCTCCCACAGAGCTTGGTGTCATCAGCAAATAGGCACATTTTGCCCTTAATGCTATCCCCAATGTCATTGATGAAGATATTAAATGACACCGGCCCCAGCACCGAGCCCTGTGGGACCCCACTGGTTACCTCTCTCATGCCAGATAACTCTCCCTCCACAACCACCCTCTGGGTTCTGTCCCTCAGCCAGTTTTCCACCCATCTGGCCATCTTTTCACCAACCCCAAGATCCACCAACTTCCTGACAAATCTTTTGTGGGGCACAGAGTCGAAGGCCTTGCTGAAATCAAGACAGAGGGTGTCTACCGCTTGGCCCCTGTCTACTGTCTTAGTGACACAGTTGTCATCATCATTACTTTATTTTTCATTGAGCACCCTTCCAGACCAAACATCAATAACAAATACATATAAACAAATTCACAGCAACATACATCTTAAAATACTTATAAAATAAAAGCCGATAAAGAAACAGATTAAAAGCAGGAACAATAGTGCTTAATACTGGGCAAAAATTACCCCATTTCTATCAGTCGCTAGCAAAAGGGCTTTCCCTCCTATAGACCAGAGAAGGCCTGATTAAAAAGGTGGGTTTTTAAAGATGTTTTAAAAACTTATATAGTCAAGTTATCTTGTATCCGACAAGGTAGAGAATTCCACAGGGTCTGAGCCATAAAAGCAAATGCTCCTTCTCCAGATGTTTTCAAATGGACCCTGGGAATCTCTAGCAATCCCCCATTGGAGGATCGGAGTGGGTGGGAGGGACAGTAAGGAATCAGAAGGTCTTTCAGGTACTGCAGTCCCTGATTGTGTAGGGCTTTAAAGGTCAGCAAAGTGACCTTGAATGTATTCCACCACTGTACTGGCAGCCAGTGCAGTTCACACAGCACAGGTGTTGTATGACTGGATCTAGAGGCTCCGTTCAACAACCCGGCCATTGTGTTCTGCACTAGCTGCAAGCGGCAGACATCAATCCCTGGTAGTCCTAGGTAGAGGGCTTTACAATAGTCAAGACGAGTGGTGACAAAGGCGTGGACCAAGGTAGGAAGATCTTCAGTTGGAACCAGGTGTTTCACCCTGGCTAAATTCCTAAGATGGTAAAAGGAAGATTTGACTACGGCCAACACCTGAGCCTTCAGGGTCAAGCCCTCATCAATAATCATACAAAGGTTGTGCACCTGGTCCGAGGCAGTGAGCGGTGTCCCCCCAGCTTTAGACCAGAGGGTTGTCCTGCCAATGTCCCAGCCGACCTAAGATCTGGGTCCACAACCAACACCTCTGTTTTTTATGGGTTTAGTCTCAGCCAACTGGTACTCATCCAATCCTGAATCTCAGCCAGACAGCTGTTAAACACTGATACAGTGATGTCCTCCTGGTCGGGCACAAAAGACATGTACAGCTGAGAATCATCTGCATAACAATGAAAACTCAAACCATACTGTTTTATAATGTCCCCCAGTGGTAGCATGTACACTGCAAAAAACATGGGAGACAACATTGAGCCCTGTGGCACCCTACAGGGTAACTCATAGGGGGCCACGGGTAAATCCCCGATACCACTCTCTGAGATCTACCCTTGAGGAATGATCAAAGCCAACAGAGGACTGCCCCCCCCCCCGTTCCAAAGAAGAACCACAGGTGCTCGAGAAGTATCCCATGGTCCACAGTGTCAAACACTGCTGAGCGATCAAGGAGAACCAAGAAGGTTCCGGATCTCCGATCTCTAGCCATCAGGAGGTCATTTAGTACCCTTACCAGGGCTGTCTCAGTGTTGTGTCTTTTTCTGAAACCCGATTGGAGAGGGTCATAGATATCGTGGCTTGTTAAATGGTCCTCCAGCTGCAGAGCAATCACCTTCTCATTAACTTTATCCATAAAAGGTAAGTTAGAGACTGGTCTGTAGTTGGCCGGGAAGTCAGGGTCTAAGGAGGGTTTTTTCAAGAGGAGCCAAACAACTGCTTCTTTTAAGGGGCCTGGAAAGATCCCTGTCTCCAAAGAACTCCTAACTATCCTGGTCAGGACTGGGCCAATTACCTCAACACACCCTACAAGAAGGTGAGTTGGGCCTGGATCCAGACTACAGCAAGTTGGCTACAAAGTCTGGACGATCCTCACGATACCAATGACTGCCAGTAGGCTGAAGATAGACCAGGTCACCTGGGTGACTGTACCACTCGGTTGATCAGAGTAAGACCCAATGGGGAGGCACTGGATGATCTCACTCCTGATGGAGGCCACCTTATCAGCAAAAAACTGTGCAAACTCATCACACTTTCCTTGTGACAAAGCACGATCAGATTGCAGACAGACTGGATTGCACAGTCTGTCCACAGTGTGGAAGAGCTGAGCTGGCCTGTTTTTTGCTGCAGCTCATTGGAGAGGTACTCTGCCTTCTTATTGGAGATTGCTGATTGGTAGATTTTATAATGATCTAGCAATCTAAGCCTGTCCTCCTCAAGGTGAGTTTTCCACCAGTGTCTCTTGAACTTTCGACCCTGTCTCTTCAACCCCCTTAGGGACCCATCATACCATGGGGCCCCAGGATGAAAGGTCAGGGAATGAACACAAGCCAGAATGATGACATCCAAAGCCCCTGTTACCACCTTACTATTGGCCAGAACCATGGATCCTGTGTCACCGCTATCATTCGGAATTCCTGAAAGGTCCATCACCACCATTAGACCATCTGAGGTAACTCCTTCTAAAGAGCGGTAATTAACCATTTCCTTTGGGGCTGGCCTAGTAAGGGGAGTCATAAAACTGAATCTCAGGGCATGATGGTCAGACCATCCTACAGGATCCACCACCATGTCGGTGATTTCCATCCCCCGGAGAAATTCCAAGTCCATTGAGTTTCCCCCTTATGGGTGGGAGCGGTAACTACCCATGTCAGGCCCAGTGGTTCCATCAACTGGAGAAGATTTTTCCCAAAGGGTGCAAACTCACCATCCACCCAGGTATTGAAGTCCCCCAGAATCATCCATCTGGTGAACTCGAAGACAAACCCGGTGATGAGCTCAGATACTTCTTGCAGGAAAACCCTCTCATCACCTGGTGGACAGTAGATGAGAAGGATCCTGCAGCCTGCACCTGCCCCATAATACACTCAAAGGAGTTGGTAGAACCCACTGAGATCTCCCTTAAATCCAGTTGTGATCTAAAACAGATCGCAACTCCCCGGCCCCAACAGTTCACTCTCAGGCAGTGTATAACCGAGAACCCAGCTGGTATGGCAGCTGCCAAAATAGGCCCTGCATTTTCATCCAGCCAGCTGTCGGTAATGCAAGCCAGTTCAGCAGAGACTTCCAAATTGGCAACCAATGCAGTCTTATTTTTTAAATTTTTTTTTTGTTAATCATTCTTCTCCCTCTGGCCCTTGTCTGCCTACCTCTATCGCGTCCTGGCATCCCCTTCAGGTCTCCAGCCACCATCTCCAGGGATCCCCGGCTCCCATTCAGTTTCTGCAGCTAGTACCCGCGTGGCTTACCCCCCCTCCGCGGCAGGACAATAGAGGGCTCCCCTGCCCCTCTGCCGAACCAGGATCCAGTGTGTCGTTGCGTACCTTCGGAGCCATTGCTTCCCATTGGAGAAAGCCATCATGCCACCACAACCAGTGCCAGTTTTTTTCCCGTTTTCTCCCCTATGATGTGTGAGGCATGCAATGATGCCAAGGGACAGGCGCGCGCATGCTACTGCATGCACGCCTTCCCGGCGTCGGCCCCAGAACGTCCCCCCTCTGGCTGCCAGTGCTACTGACTCACCCCCAGCCACCGCTAGAGGCCACCAGAGCAACGATGACAGAATTCTCCCCTCCCCGGGGAAGGAGAGCAGTCCAGCAGATGCTTCATCCTTCACCCTCCCTGCCGAACCCCGACGACCCTGGCTCGTTCCCAAACCTGGGTCACCAGTGCAGTGCAAGGTGTGGCATCCAGCGCCTCAACCCTCAGCGCCACCGGGCTGGCAGCGGTCTTATTTTTAATTGACCTGGCATTGCATAACACTTCCCTAGAGGGATGAGAGCCCAAGGATGACTGCACTACCTGTCTGTCCAAGTCAGTGCCCTTGGATATGGGCACAAGGTAGAGAGGACCCCTGTCCTGTACCCATTTTGCCCCAGGGTGCCTCCTGGTCCTCACTATATCTTTGTCCTTTCCCATCCCCCCAGCCCCCCCCGCCTCCTCATAATACCTAATGCATGTATCTTCTATAAACCTCTGAGGAAAGCGGAGGGGTCTTTTAAGGACAGAGGTCCCTAAGCCTGGAGTGGGAGTACTGCCTGACCGTATTAATCCTCCCCAACACATACTGAGTACACCCACCTCTCTTTACATAGTAACACTCTGCTCCCCTAGTCTATTTCCAATTCCTATTAATTTCACATTCATACACACACTTATACCACACACACATACACACATACACTCTCTAATCCAACCTAAGAATAAACCCACTCCCAATCTGAGCAATGGCAGCAGAAACTTGAAGTGCGATATAGGCAGTCCTTAAAAGTCACTTCTAATGAGTTCTAGTCACAGAACTCCCACCTCTGTGTTTGAGACTACAAATGTGGAGCAGATTCCTCTCACCATTCTGCTGTGGTTCACAGTTAAAATTTGAGGCAGTTTACAGTCCAGTCACTGGCTTTAAACATCCCAATCCAGCTTTCTTCACAACAATATCAGAGATATCAGTTTTAAACAGTACCTTCTTGCAGACAAAGTTCAGGAATCACCGACCTCCTTCAACTTCTCCATGTCGTTTTCCAGGGTCACTCTCCACCAAACCTATGTCACAGGAAAAAATATACCTGAACCTTTCCTTTTTGAGGGCCAAGAAAGTCTGCCCTCTGGCCTGCTCCCAACACCTCTTAAGTCAGGGTAGAAAGCCCCCCCTTCAGGAGTGCCCACCCCAGCTCCAGTCTGGCTCAAGTCATAATGCCTTTGCCTTCCCTTTTGAGGGCCTGGATAACCTGCCCTCCAGCCTGCTTCTGATTCCTCCTGAGGATTAGAATAGTGAGCCCCCCTTCAGGGGCACCTGTTCCCACCTCCAGTACAGCTCTAGCAGGATTCTAGGCCACACTCTTCCTATAGTGACTCCAGCCCTTTCAGCAGTTCTACACTCCCTGCACCACCTTCTCTGAATCGGGCCGTGGCTTCCTTGAAATCCCCGGGTATCCACTCTGTCTTAACTCTCACACCAGTTGGAAACATCACCCACTGGCAACAAAGTTCCCTCACTTGCTGCTTGTCGGCTTCTCAGATTTGTTTGATACGATCCCCCCCCCCATGAACCCATGCTGCCTCTCATCCTGGAGACCATGGTCCTCTAGATAGTCCGCCAACCTTTCCTTTAGTATGGTCTCCATGAGCTTGCCCACAATGGAGGTCAGACTGACTGATCTGTAATTCTCTGGGTCATCCTTGAGACTGCTTTTGTGGAGGGGCACTGCATGTGCTGTTCTCCAGTCCTGCGGTACCGTGCCTGACTCTAGTGAACTATTAAATAGGTCTGCTAGTGGCCCTGCCAGTTCCTCAACCAGTTCCTTTAGTACCCTTGGATGTACTCTGTCCGGGCCTAGTGATTTGTACACCTTCAATGCCAGCAGCCCCTCCCTCACTCTATCTTACTCTATCAATACATCAGTGTTCCCCTCCCCCCCGCTCCTCTTTTCCCTCCTGAAGGCACTGGTCAGTCCTTCTCCCTGGTGAAGATGGAACACAAATTTACCTGAGTCAGAAACCCACTCTTCAATCCTTCCAGGATCACATGACTCCTAGCACATGTCATGGATAGTATGCTCCAGTTCACCTTGGGCAGGTTGAAGTCCCCCACAATTACCACATCTCCTTTCCCCGTAGCTTCCAATATTTGTGAGATCAGTTCCCTGTCCCTCTCCTCATCTTGACTGGGTGGTCTGTAAACCACTCCCAACCTCACCTTTCTCTCTCTCTATTGGACCTTAACTGAACCCATAATGCCTCCTCCTCCCCTTCCTCTGACTCCTCCCTCGTGCAAGTTATTCCCTCCCTGATATCAAATGCCACCTCCCCTTCCTGACTACCCTGTCCCTCCTGTATAGTTTATATCCAGGGATCGCAAGGTCCCAGTCATGTTGTGATGTTGCCCAAGTCCCAGTTACTGTAGCTGTGTCCACCCTCCTGTCTGCTAATAGTGCCTGCAGGTCATCCATCTTGTTTCCAAGACTCCGCGCATTCAGAGACACCACCCTCCACCTAGAATCTGACCTCCCTTCTCTTCCCTCTTTTCTTCTATTCACATTTAGCCCCTCTGTGTGCACCCCTCCACATACCCTTGTCATGTGTTCCTTACCCCCCCACCCTTTTCTAACTGTGTTTTTACCCCTTCCACCTCCTCCCTCCAGACCTCTTCCATCACTGTGGGGGGGAAGTTCACTGACCACCTCCTCTCGGAGTCTGTAGCCCTGCATGCCTACTCCCCTCCCAGTAGTTTAAATTAAGTGTAATGGTTATGTATTCCCCCAATTTGTCCCTGAGTACCCTCAAACCCTCCCTACTGAGGTGTAGCCTATGTGGTGAAAAGAGTGCTTTGTTTGACCAGGTCTCCTCCCAGTCCCCAAACAGATGAACATCTCCTCCCTGCACCATTTTCTCAGCCAGTCATTAAAATCCTCTATTATTCTTTTTCTGGCTCTGCTGACCCTTGGTGCTGGTATTACCTCTGAGAAGGCCTGCAAACTTCCTTCCTCCCCCCAGATCTTCCCCAGCTCCCTGAACCTACTTTGCACTGTCTAAACCTCCTCGCCAGCTAGGTCGTTGGTTCCCAAATGTATAACTAAATTCCATTTTCCTCCAGCCTCCCTTACTATTTCCCTTATTCTTGGGCCCACCTTCCCCGCTGTCATCCCTGCCATACAAACCACCCTCCTGCTTGAATTTGGGTCCCCATTCCTTCCCCAGTGAATACCCCTAATTATGGAGTCCCCTGTGATTGCCACTCTTCCGTCCCCTGCATCCGTGCTTCCCTTCCTTCCTTTCTTACCTTTGGTAATGGGTGCTTCCCCACCTAACTGCTCCCTCTGCACCCTGGTGAACTTAGCTATACATCCACAATTTATCCCCATAAATGTTTTTCCATCTCCCAATCTGCCCCTCCCCTTCTGACTGTCTGTATCTGCTTTTAGTTTTACCTTCCCTCTTCCGTTCCTTTTCTCTCTCCCCCATCCTCCACTCCATTTTGCCTGCATCTTCTTCTCTGTCCACCCTGATTAGTTCCCTCCCCCCCTCCACTGCACTCCTGCTCTCAACCCTGGCTCAATCTGACCTACTACCTCACCTCCTTCTTCCCACTCCCTCCTTCCAGACAATGATGCAAATCTGTTCAATAAAAGCATCCCTTTAGACTTTCCCACCTCTGATGCTATTCTCACATTTCCACCCCTTCCCCTTACCACTTGCCATTCCTCCACCCTGGACTCCCTACTCCTCTGAGGAAGAGCTACTCCTGTATACTGGGTGCTCCTGCCCACTCCCATCCCCTGCCTGATGGCGTCACTCCCCTGGGCATCACCACTTTGCCTTTCCTTCCACTGTTCTGCTCCTCTGACTTCCCACACCATCGTCTCCAGCTCCCATCTGAGCAGTTTTATTTCAGCCCTTAGCTGCTCCAGGCTCTTACACACAGGACATCCCCGTTTACAACACATCATCTTCAGAAAGACTGCTGCCCTACAGCTATTGCAGTTTACCACTCTCCTGCTTCAAATACATGTACCAATTCCCCCACATCCTCCCAGCCCAGCTTCTCCTAGCCTCCAGTTATACATATGTAACCCCCCTGCAAATGGGGGTTCCCAAAAGACTTCCAGGAGCTTGCTTGAATGCTCCAAGCCTGAATGGTGTTTGGCGTTTAAGCCATTTATCTGTGAGTGTTTTTAGAGCCTCTGGTACTGTCTCTTTAAGAGCTGTCTGCTTGCAGACATAATTAGTTTGTATGAGGGGACTGTGTGTTTCTCTGCTTGAGTACCACTCGAGCTGCTGCTAATTCACTCCATTTTGCAGTCACGGGGAGTGCAAAGAGAACCTATCTGAAAGATGCAACTGTTTGCCAGAAATCATTTAGTAATAATGAAAATACAGTTTGTCTAACCTGCTTTCTTTGCAGTCAGAACTGTGTTTGCCTAGTTCCCATTCTAGTTTTGAACTGCTGAACTGGACCAATCAGTGTGGGTTAAGGTAGCTCTAAAATGGTGCCTTGGACGAATCAGAACTTGGACTCATAATCTGGAGCCAGCCACAAGAGAATTGTATGGGCAGTGACTCTGGGAGATGTAGTTTGGACTTCGGCCTTTTTGGACCAACAGGGGCAGTCTATTCTGAGTGACAGCCAATCCAACCAAGAACTGGGAGGAACTCAAAGGAAGTGCCGGTTTTGTCTGCTGGAGTTTCAGTTGAGCTCTGGCAGTGAAGAGGGAAGGAGCCCTGTGCTTTTGGTGTGCAGTTTTAGTGGAAAGCGCGTGTAAGGCCAGTTCTGGTCTGCAGCTTGTGTAACTGCTTGTTAGGACTGAATCCGTCCTGTGAAGAGAATCAAAGGATATCTGAAGAGTAGAAACCAGGCTCACCTGTAGAAGACTGGAGAAATTGCTGAATTGCTGCCGGTCTGTCAGGAACTGAATCTGCTGTGTGTTCTCCCAGGTATTGTGCAGTAATTGTGATCGGGATAGAGAAGCAGCCTGCCTGGTATAGTACTTTCTGTTTACCATATAAATGTGTGAGGAGGCTTGTGTAGCTCAAGTGAATCCTGCTGCCATTAAAGGACTTTTGCCTGTTGCAGTTTGTCATATAAATGTGTGAGGAGTCTCGTGGAGCTCAGGAGTAGCCCTGCTGATGCTGAAGGACCCTATCTTGTTTGGAGGTCGTGAGTACTAATTCACGGTCACTCCCTGTTGAATTGCCACATTGAATCCAAATGGAATTACTGTACTAACATACTAACATACTATTTGCCAGCAGATTAGGCCTTATGGTCTATCAAGTCTGCTCAAACCTAGATCCTTAGTTGGGTGCCGAGACCCTCCCATCCCTTGTGCTCCAGAAACCCCTATCATCCATCCCCACCCCCCCCCCGGGACAGGCCATCATCTGATACATCCACTTTCTGTGTCTGTCCCACCCTCTCTTAAAGCCCTCCACTGTGGATCTCTGAACCAGCTCACCAGGCAGAGCATTCCAAGGGTCCACCACCCTCTCAGTGAAAAACCTCCTCCTTTTCCCCTCACCCTTCCACCTTCCAACTTCAAACCATGCCCTCTGGTGATGCCTCCCTGCTTTAGTCTAAAGATCCCTCCATGTTTACCCTATTTATTCCCTTGAGGTACTTGAAGACCTCAATCATGTCCCCCTGTCTCTCCTCTCCTCCAATGAAAACAGGCAGAGCTCCTCAAGTCTGTCCTCGTAAGTCAAATCCCCAGCCCTCTGTATCATCTTTGTTGCCCTCCTCTGTACCCTCTCCAGGAGCTGTATGTCCCTCTTCAAGTGTGGTCTCCAGTACTGTACACAGTACTCAAGGTGTGGTCTAACCAGTCCATTGTACAGCGGCAGAATCCACTTCCTTGCTCCTAGAGGTGATCCCCTTATGATGCATCCCAACATCCTGTTTGCCTTGCTAGCTGCTCTCCTGCACTGCTCAGAGTTATTCATACATGTATCCACCATGACCCCTAGGTCTTTTTCCCCTGTACTGCTGACTGTTTAACTAATTTTTCTTTTCTCTGTGTGAAAGGGCCCCTACCAGCTGCCACGGTTTGGACTAGCCACTAGGGCTTGGGTACCCAGGGACAGTAACTGGTAGGGATAGGCCTGTGCACAGAGCCATAGGTAGATGAGTAAAGTGATAAGCAAATTAACCTGATTTCCCCCTGTCCTTGTTATATCCCCCTAAATAAATCAGAGCTGCTTGTTTCAGCAAAGTTATACTGCCTGAGGTATTTGTCTATGTTAAAGTATTTTACTGTGATTGTTGCACTGTATCTTCTTATTTTACAGGGGGTCCCAGTTCCTGAACCAGTCCTGGGGGTAAGTGTATACTGTGAAGGTAATTCTGATATACTGTGTGGGCCACTAGTGGGAAGAAAGGGGGGTTGCAGTGTCCCAGAGGGCTGTGACCAAGTTAGTTTAACTATTGCAAACCCTGACCTCTGGGTGGAGGCACCCGCCATCGGATCCAGGCCCCTCAACCTGTTAGTGGCAAATCAGGCAGTGGTAGTAGCCCCTGGGATAGCGCCATCTAGGGGTTACATCTTGGAGGCTCACCGCTGGGATTGTGTGTCCTCTAGTGGCCATATTTACAAACCACTGTTAAGAAAAAATAAATGGGTACCCCGACAGAAGTGGCTGTGCACCGGCTGGTGGAGTGGTGTACTGGGGAGGAGATCGACCCCCAAAATGCTATGCTTATCCTGGACATCCCCTTGGGTATCAATACGGACACTGTACAGGGAGTACTTTCCAAGGTGGAAGGTTTACAAAACCCTGTGGTGGTGGGTCGGCATGCTAATCTGCTCACTCACACTTTCCTGGCCCTAGTAGAGTTTAAGGATCCATAGATAGCTCCAAAGTGCCACAGACCATTACCCCAGAGGGAGCCTCACTGCTTGGAGAGTGATAACTAAGGACAGTAAAGACCTGGGGAATGAGCCCCACCACTATCTGAAATTTTTGAGGAGAAATTTGCTAAATGGTTGCTGGGGAAGGAAAACTGTGGAGGACTTGAAGAAACTATTCTTGCCACCTGGGGGTGTTCCTCCCCCAACACCCTCTCCCGCTCCAGTACCCGTAATGGTGGCTGAACCAATGCAGACTCCTATTTCTGCACCTGCCATTAGTCACGACTCTTACCGAAGGTTGAGGATCTTCTCTGGCACCCTCCCCACCCCTCAAGGGGAGGATGACTGGGAGACCTGGATAGACTATGTTGCCCTCCAAGTGCTAGAATGGCAATGCTCGGAAGCCGAAAAGCGAAAGAGGGTTAGTGAGAGCCTCCGAGGTCCTGCTCTGGCTACCATCCATGCTAAACGGGCCAGTAACCCTGAAGCGACTGCACAGGCCTATCTTGAGGCCTTGGAGAATGTGTATGGGAGCCTAGATTCTGATGAGGACCTATGGTGGAGAGGAAGAAATGCACAACAGTACCAAGGGGAGTTGTTGTCTGTGTATGTATCTCAGCTGGAAAAATTGTTGCAAGAATGCCTCAGAAAGGGTAGCTTGCCAGCGATTGAACTGGACCGAACCAGGCTGGACAGGATCCTTAAGTCTGCCCCCTTCTCAGAACTGCTGTTGCTTCAGTTACGCCTGGCAAATCGACTGGAATCCCCACCCTCCTATGATGAGATAATGAGAGAAATTCGAGGAGTTGAGAAAAGGTGACCTCGGGAGGGACCTGCACTAATAGCTGTGGCTACTGACCCGAGTGACTGAGGTGACCCATCAAGTGAAGTTCAGGGCAGAGGTTGGCAGTCAATGAGTGCTCTGACAAGGAAAAAGATATGCCACAATGGGGCAAACTGTTGAGAGAGATCCGGAATTCAAAAACAGTCCCTTTATGAAGGCAGACCTGCAAGTACGGGCCCTGACCTATATCCGACTGCATCTGCTATGGGGTTGGGGGTACCCACCCATGTGTCTCCTGCTGATAACAGCTCCAAACTCGATTCCTTGACCATGGAAGTGGAGAAACTGACGAGATATCTCCAAATGCTTATCACACCACAGACAGAGATGGCACCAAGGTTTCCAGTTAGTAATACCCCCGCCCTGACTCCCAGTGTGGCGGCTTGGCCAGCTCAGACTCCAGAAAGTATGTTTTGCTATAATTGTGGGAAGGATGGGCACATGAAAAGGGAATGCCGGTCCCCAAAAGACACTGACAAAGTTGCATATAGGCTACAAGGAGAGCTTCGGAGAACAAATCAGTGGTTAAGAGGTGCAGAAATGATCCCAGTGAGGTCACCAAAATGCTAACTCACGTCCTTTGTGGCAAGGTCAGTTGCCCAGGCCCCCACTATCGCTCTCCAGACTGGTCCAGAATAGTGGGTCCCTCCATGGAGACCACTGTAAAGGTGAATGGAGTGTCTACAAGAGCTGTATTAGACAGTGGCTCCCAAGTGACAATTATGTTCCAGGATTGGTATCAGAAGCATTTGTCAGACGTACCCTTACAACCATTAGAAGTACTGCATGTATGGGGGTTAAGTGAGAAGGCCTACCCCTATTCCGGGTATATCCGAATTTGGCTGTCTTTCCCCACCTCCGTGGCTGGAGTGGCTGAACAAGTAGAGACCCTAGCCTTAGTGTGTCCCCCCACTGGACTGTATGATGGTGTCTCTTTGCTGATTGGAACAAATGCTCATATGTTCGGAAGGCTGGCACAGTTGTGTTATGAAAAACAGGGGTCAAAGACTAGTAGAGCTTTAAGAGTTCTGGCTTTAATTAAGAAGGCCTATGAGGCACAGAGAGATGCTGAAAAAAATAGAACCAGAGGAACCGGTCGGAATTGTATGGAAGAAGGATCCTAAGTCTCTGATCCTGGCGCCAAATTCCCAGTGTACCTTACAGGAAGAGGTCCGTATCAGAAAGGATGTTAAGAATAAAATATTAATGTTGGATGCACCAGGCGATGGAAAATTGCCAGAGGGACTGCTGGTCAAGCCTAGTATTTTGCCCACTAGAGCCCATGCTTATGCCAGAAGGGTAATGGTCCAAGTTCATAATGTGTCTGAAAGAGACATTCGAGTAAATAGAGATTGCATCCTGGCTAATGTGCATTGTGCAGACACTGCAGTGCTACCCAGCAGCAAGAGTTCGAGGAAGAATGACAGAATAACGCCTGACTTGTTTGATTTCGGCGACTCCCTGTTGCCAGCTGAATGGAAAGTGAGCATCAGTGAGAAGCTTGTCCAGAGAGCCCAGGTGTTTTCTTTAAAGGAATGGGACGTAGGATGCGTGCAAGGAGCTGAGCACAATATCCGGCTGCATGACGAAAGACCATTTCGTGAGGGGTCTCGATGCCTGGCACCTGCTGACATAGATGATGTGAGATGGCATCTGCAAGAGATGTTAGCTGCTGGTGTAATACAAGAATCCAGAAGCTCTTATGCTTCCCCCATTGTGGTAGTGAGGAAAAAGAATGGGACAGTAAGGATGTGCGTGGATTATCGCACCTTAAACTGGTGGACTATCCCTGATCAGTACACAGTGCCCCGCATTCAGGATGCTTTGGGCTGCCTAAAGGGAGCAAGTGGTTCTCTGTGTTGGATCTCCGCAGTGGGTACTACCAGATCCCGATGGCCCCAGAGGACCGTGAGAAGACAGCCTTTATCTGTCTGCTTGGCTTCTATGAATTCATGAGGATGCCTCAAGGGATTTCAGGTGCCCCAGCCACTTTTCAACGATTGATGGAGCGTGCAGTGGGGGACATGAACTTACTAGAGTGCCTGGTATACCTAGATGATGTTATTGTGTTTGGCAGCTCACTGGAGGAACATGAGAGCAGATTATTTAAGGTATTGGACCGACTGGAGGACTTTGGCCTTAAACTGTCCATTGATAAGTGTCAATTCTTTCAAACATCAGTAAAGTATGTGAGACACATAGTATCCACCGAGGGAATAGAGACCGACCAAGTAAAGTTGAGGCCTTGACTACCTGGCCACAGCCCAAAAAATCTAAAAAGAACTGCAAAGATTCCTGGGATTCTGTGGTTATTATCATGCTCATCAAGGATTATTCAAGAGTGATCCGCCTTTACTTAACCTTACTCAAGGGTATCCCCAACCCACAAAAATACCAAAAGTCAGCCCTCAAGACTGAAAGAGTGTATTTTCATCCGAGTGAAGTATTTGGGGCCCGCTGGACTCCTGATTGTGAGACTGCTTTTCGTGAGATCGTAGATATCAACTTACCCATGCTCCAGTGCTGGCCTATGCCGATCCAAGAAAACCTACATCCTGCACACTGATGCTAGCTTGCAAGGGTTGGGGGCTGTGTTGTACCAAGAGCATGAGAATGGCCTGAGACCAGTGGCCTTTGCCAGTAGAAACCTGACCCCATCCGAAAAAGAAACTATCCTGTACATAAGTTAGAGTTCCTAGCTTTGAAGTGGGCTATTGTTGACCAATTCCATGAGTACTTGTATGGGGCTAAAATACTAGTAAAAACTGACAATAATCCTTTGACCTATGTGCAGACCTCAGCTAAGTTGGATGCTACTGGCCATAGGTGGCTTTTGCATTATCTACATACGACTATGCTCTCGAATACCGAGCAGGTCTGAACCACATAGATGCTGATGCTCTCTCCCGGAGGCCTGTTCCCAGAATAATTGGGTAAGATTACGGAACCTGGCATTCGGCACTCTGCCGAAGTTTGACAGGAGGAACAATGTCCATGGACGAGTGGACTGCATGGTGGATTGCTTGGGACCCTCTGAGAATTGCATACCTGCTGCTTATTGCCACTTTTCTGCAATAGACATTGGTGCACTGCCTCAGCTGGACAATGACAGTATTCAGCAGGCTCAGTCCCGCGATCCCATGATCAAATCAGCTTTAGAAGCCCTCTGTGCAGGAAAAGATGTGTCCAAATTACGCTCCACTGATTTGAGAACTGCACTGTTATACAAAGAAGGTCCTAAGTTGAAACTGATCAATAAACTGTTATACAGAGAAACAGTAGACAGAGGGGGACAAGTAGACAAACAACAACTAGTGCTGTCCACTGCCTTTCAAGACTCAGTATTGAGGTCCTTGCACAGCCACATGGGGCACCTTGGTATAGACAGAACACTTGACTTGGTGAGATCCAGATTCTATTGGCCTAAGATGGGGGCTGATGTGGAGCAACACATTCGAACTTGTAGTCACTGCTTACAGAGGAAAGCTTTGCCCCAGAGGGCTGCTCCCCTTGTTAACATCACCACCAGTGCACCCATGGAGCTGGTCTGTATTGATTTTCTGAGTTTGGAGTCAGATCAAAGAAATATCAGTAATGTGCTGGTGGTCACTGACCATTTCACGAGATACCAAAGCTTTCCCCACCCAAAGACCAGAAAGCATCCACTGTGGCCAAAGTACTTGTAGAAAACCTTTGTTCACTATGGGGCTCCACAAAGAATCCATTCTGATCAAGGGAGAGACTTTGAGAGTCGCCTGATCAAAGAGATGCTTTCTCTGTGGGGAGCGAAAGTCCAGAACCACTCCTTACCACCCCAGGGGACCCACAGCCTGAACGCTTCAACCGCGACTTTGCTAGATATGCTAGGCCCCTGCACCCAAAGGACAAGCCTAGATGGAGCCAAAAATTTGCACCCTGGTACATGCTTATAACTGCACCAAAAGTGATGCCACTGGGTTCTCCCCCTACCACCTGATGTTTGGAAGAGAAGCTCGACTACCGGTAGATGTGTGTTTTGGGGTCTCTCCTGATGGGATTCAAGCTGACAACTATTTACAGTATGTGCAAAAGTTAAAGGCCCAGCTAACTCATGCGTACTAACTGGCTCAAACCATGGCTGCCAAAAGAAATCTGGTCAACAAAGAAAGGTATGATAAAAAGGTGAAAGCACAGGAACTCCAGGAGGGAGATCGGGTATTGCTAAGAAATCTGGGACTGCATGGCAAACAAAAGATTGCTGACAGATGGCACCATCTCCCTCACATTGTAGTGGGCAAACTAGATGATCTGCCAGTGTACAAAGTAAGGCCTGAGAATAGTTCAAAAGATGTAAAAACAATGCATAGGAATCATTTACTGCCCATTGGACAAATCTTGATTGAGTCTGAGCCCCCAGAAGATGCCCCCTCTGGACCAGTGACTAGAGCTGCTGCTAAGAAAAGATCAAGAAAGTCTGCACCTACAGAAGCAGAGTTAAAGTGTTCCTCCACAAGTCCCAGTTGAGCATGACTGTCAGTCCATATCAGAAGAAAGTGAGAGTGACTTTGAATACTATCCTTCTTACTGAACTGAGTCAATTGTTTCAGGGCAATCCCCTAGTCAATACTGGAGATGAAGCTGGGCCTTCTGGACTGTCTAAGCCCCAGCTTCATCCCTGGAGCCAATGCTCCCAGAAAGTGAAGTGCAAAGCATCAGATCAGATGAAATGGAATCATTGTGCATGGTTGAACTGTTTGAGCTTCAGGGAGGAAATGATGGATTGGGGCAGACTGGTGATACACCAGAGCAAGAAGAGTATTTTGAGTGCCCTGACAGTCCACTGTCAGAGTCCGAAAGCTCTCCATGAGCCAAATGTTGTGGACTCAGAAACTGTAACTCCTGGAGCTGAAAGTGCCCCAAGTTCTAGCCTCTACCCCCATGGAGACTCCCTGACAAGTGAGGACAATGCTGAAAATGAGGCTCAGAGTGCAGAGACTGTAACAGTTCCCCTAGAAAGACTGGTCAAGCTGTAAAGCCTGTGGTGCACCTCAGTTATGATTCCCTTTAGAGGCCTGTGGACTTGCCTCTCAATGTTGTGCATAAAGGAGTTGTAGGTCCCCGAGCTCATTGCCCAAACTGAGCGTCAGTGCTAACTCAAGTTACTTGTGTTGCTCCTTCTAAGTATGGTGCCTTCTGCCTCCGTCCAGCCCCAAGGTAACTGATAGGAAGGGCCCCTCTTCCGTTTCATGTACAAGAGGTAATAACTTGAGTTATGGTACAATGTGTGTGTAATACTGTGTAAAGAGTGACGTACTGCAATGTTTCAGAAATGTGTTCTTGGTAAAATTATATATTGACTGATGATTACTTGTGTGAGCCTAATGCTAATGTATATGGTTACAGTTGAAACTTATGGGGGTACTTGCTTGACGCGGACGTCAAGCTTTCCCAGGCCAGGAAGGGTGTAACCCCCCTGCAAACGGGGGTTCCCAAAAGACTTCCAGGAGCTTGCTTGAATGCTCCAAGTCTGAATGGTGTTTGGCATGCGTTAGCCATTTATCTGTGAGTGTTTTAGAGCCCTGGTACTGTCTCTTTAAGAGCTGTCTGCTTGCAGACATAATTAGTTTGTATGGGGCTGTGTGTTTTCTGCTTGAGTACCACTCAGCTGCTGCCAATACACTCCATTTTTGCAGTCACTAGGAGTGCAAAGGGAACCTATCTGAAAGATGCAACTGTTTGCCAGAAATCATTTAGAGTACTAATGAAAATACAGTTTGTCTAACCTGCTTTCTTTGCAGTCAGAACTGTGTTTGCCTAGTTCCCCATTCTAGTTTTGAACTGCTGAACTGGACCAATCAGTGTGGGTTAGGTAGCTCTAAAATGGTGCCTTGGACGAATCAGAACTTGGACTCATAATCTGAGCCAGCCACAAGAGGATTGTATGGGCAGTGACTCTGGAAGATGTAGTTTGACTTTGGCGCCTTTTTGGACCAACAGGGCAGTCTATTGTGAGTGACAGCCAATCCAGCCAAGAACTGGGAGGAACTCAAAGGAAGTGCCGGTTTTGTCTGCTAGAGTTTCAGTTGAGCTCTGGCAGTGAAGAGGAAGGAGCCCTGTGCTTTTTCGGGTGCAGTTTTAGTCGGAAACGCTGTAAGGCTCTGAGTTCGGTCTGCAGCTTGTGTAACTGCTTGTTAGGACTGAATCCGTCCTGTGAAGAGAATCAAAGGATATCTGAAGAGTAGAAACCAGGCTCACCCTGTAGAAGACTGGAGAAATTTCTGAATTGCGCCGGTCTGTCAGGAACTGAATCTGCTGTGTGTTCTCCCGGGTATTGTGCAGTAATTGCGATCAGGATAGAGAAGCAGCCTGCCTGGTATAGTACTTTCTTTTTACCATATAAATGTGTGAGGAGGCTTGTGTAGCTCAAGTGAATCCTGCTGCCATTAAAGGACTTTTGCCTGTTACTGTTTACCATATAAATGTGTGAGGAGGCTTTGTAGCTCAAGTGAATCCTGCTGCCATTAAAGGACTTTTGCCTGTTACTGTTTACCATATAAATGTGTGAGGAGGCTTGTGTAGCTCAAGTGAATCCTGCTGCCATTAAAGGACTTTTGCTTGTTACTGTTTACCATATAAATGTGTGAGGAGGCTTGTGTAGCTCAAGTGAATCCTGCTGCCATTAAAGGACTTTTGCCTGTTGCAGTTTGTCATATAAATGTGTGAGGAGTCTCATGGAGCTCAAGAGTAGCCCTGCTGACGCTGAAGGACCCTATCTTGTTTGGAGGTTGTGAGTACTAATTCAGGGTCGCTCCCTGTTGTATTGCCACATTGAATCCAAATGGAATTACTGTACTGCTGACTGTTTAACTAATTTTTCTTTTCTCTGTGTGAAAGGGCCCCTACCAGCTGCCACGGTTTGGACTAGCCACTAGGGCTTGGGTACCCAGGGACAGTAACTGGTAGGGATAGGCCAGTGCATAGAGCCATAGGTAGATGAGTAAAGTGATAAGCAAATTAACCTGATTTCCCCCTGTCCTTGTTATATCCCCCTAAATAAACCAGAGCTGCTTGTTTCAGCAAAGTTATACTGCCTGAGGTATTTGTCTATGTTAAAGTATTGTACTGTGATTGTTGCACTGTATCTTCTTGTTTTACAGGGGGTTCCAGTTCCTGAACCAGTCCTGGGGGTAAGTGTATACTGTGAAGGTAATTCTGATATACTGTGTGGGCCACTAGTGGGAAGAAAGGGGGGTTGCAGTGTCCCAGAGGGCTGTGACCAAGTTAGTTTAACTATTGCAAACCCTGACCTCTGGGTGGAGACTCCCACCATCAGATACAGGCCCCTCAAACTGTTAGTGGCAAATCAGGCAGGGGTAGTAGCCCCTGGGATAGCGCCATCTAGGGGTTACACATAACTATAAAATAACTTTAACATTCAAAAATATGTAAATTACTATCTTACTTTACCATCAAACTGTAACAACAGTCTCAGTGATCTAGAACTCAGTTGGCTGCTTCTTCCAGTGTTCTATCAATACTAGAACACTATGCCAAGGAAGCTGTTAGCAACCACCTGATTGTAGCTAAAAACAATATTTTTAATGAATGCCTTTTAAATCATCAGCCCAAAAATCCCATGAAACATTGACAAAGTAAGTCACAGTACCACCTTAAACAACATGCCACCACCCAGCAATAAGCCAACTAATCCTGGTGACAAGGACAACCCCACAAAAATCTCTAACTGCCTACCTACTATACAAAAGGAAACCTACACAAGATATGATTCACCACAGAACAAACATGCTGACTATACTGTTCCTAACTAACATGAAATACACACATCCCTCACCTTCATGAAGACAACAATACC
This sequence comes from Neoceratodus forsteri, assembly GCA_016271365.2. Classification (NCBI taxonomy): domain Eukaryota; kingdom Metazoa; phylum Chordata; order Ceratodontiformes; family Ceratodontidae; genus Neoceratodus; species Neoceratodus forsteri. Next base: position 799,341,566 of record CM028132.1, on the reverse strand, counting down.
CTCCTTCTCAGTTCACACACGGTACACAAAAAATATTTAGAAACTAGAACAAATATAGAAAATGTTCACTTGTCTAAGGAGCTCCACATAGACACAGCCACTCTGCTGCCAGCATTCTTTGGACACACTGTGACCCACATACTTGACTGGGTCACTGAAGAACTGGCACTTGTCCATGGATAGCTTGAGGCCATATCCTTCCGGTCTGTTGAGTACTTTGAACAGCGGGGCTTCATGTTCTTCCATGGTTTTCCTACATTAATTAAAGGGAAAAGTCCATGTCCGATTGGGCCCCACCTCAGTGTGAAGCAGGGCCCGATTAGCAGTTTTATAAATACAGTGGAGCCCACTTAAGTGCACATCGGATAAGTGCACATCCCATTTAAATGCACGTTTTTTCCATATCCCAATTTTTTTCCTATTCATCCAGTGTTAAATGTACCTCTTAAGTGCACTACATGTGAGTGCACATTTTGGTTAAATGCACATTTTTTTTTACTTTTCCTATTGATTTTCAGTCCAACCCAGCTTTTAACTGCACATTTTGTACAGTACCACCTTAATTAGTCCACCTTAACATCTTAACTGCAGCCATAGTGCTGTCTAACATGGCCACAGTAAGAAAATTCATTTTGTCAAAAGAAAAGACTGACTTTAGCCTTCTGTTTAATTCTGACTCCTACACTGAAACACACAATGCAAAATAAGATTGCAGATTTTTTAAGTGGTACTGTGTTGTAGGAAAGTGCAGTAATGTCATTTTAACTTGAGCACCTGGTATTTAATAAAGCACATTACTGAAACAGTGAAATGTGCCTGGAAGTGATTTTCTGGTTAAACAGCCTGCTTAAGTGCACAAAAAACTTTTATCCCAAGGGTGTGCCCTTAAGAGTTCTTCACTGTAGTGGCATTTTGTTTTACTTACTATGCCATATGTTATTTAAAATTGTATCTGGTTGATCCTGTGCCCCTCCCGTCAGCATTTTAACCCTTAGGCTGGCAACAGAATTAGAACATATAGGAATTCTGGACCGATATATCAGTCAGTGGCATATACGGTAAGAACTTAGAGCCCTTCGTGGGCATAACCACCTCGTTTTCCGTCTCCAGCATGACGTACGTAGTGGAGCAGCCAGTGAGCATCCAGAGGTTAACTTCAGAGTTGCTATAAGCGAATAGCTCCAGTTTGATTCACGTATGTCAGTGCTATACTGAGACCAAGTACCTGCCAGTCAGTACCTGGTCTCGGCACAGCTCTGACACGCCTAGGCTCAAAACTGGAGCTATTTGAAGCTACAGCACTACAGTAATCCTATGGACGCACACCGGCTGCTCCCCATATGACGCGTCATGCTGGGGACAGCCGCAGGTGGTTGTGGGCGTACTACGAAGGACTCTAAGTTTTAAAATGCCAGCGGAAAGGGCACAGGATCAACCAGATACAATTTTAAATAACATATGGCATAATAAGTAAATAAAAGGCTGCCATTTAGGAAACTGCTAATCTGGCCCTGCTTCACGCTGAGGTGGGGCCCGATCAGATGTGGACGTTTTACTTTAATGTCATTCAGGTACACAAGGCATTCCAACAGGTTCATGTCACCCACTGCTCTCTCCATTATCCATTGGAAGGTGGCTGGCACCCATGAGATCTCTTGCAGCATTCAAAGTAACTTGTTGAACCCCAGGAGGTGGATGAATGCAGTCTTTTCTCGATCTTGTTTGGCTATGGGGCTTTGATTGTCCCAGGTCTCACTTCCATCATACTGAGCCATTGACTTCTGTTCATACAGCCTAGGACATGTTGGACTTGTGGCATCATGTACTGGTTGGGTACAGTTCTTTTGTTTAGAGCCCGGTAGTCCGTACACATTCTGACAGTCCCACTCTTCTTTTTGACAACTACAGTTGGTGATGTATAGGGGCTTAGATTCCTGAATGATGCATGTTGCCAGCAAACCATATCAATGAATGTTACCTATTGCTGTATCTTGAGTGTATATACACAGTACTATATTTTGCACTATGCCCTTCATATGTTGTATCTTGAATATTATTTCCTTTGCTGTATTTATTTCCCTGTATTATTGCCTGGCTATATGAATTACACCCTATTTTCTTATTATTTGTGTACTGCTGTGATGTCCTCCTACATGGTTTCTCCTGAGTCGTGCCTAAAAATATGCAAATGTTTTGTATAGTGTACTGTACCTACCGGGTAAATAAAAACTAAATAAATCTCCTCGAAGTACTTCTGGACATCATCTAAGTTGGCAGCGGCTAGTCTTCTTAACCTTTCCCAAAAAGGCCTCTCCTCTATGACCCAAATGCGATACTGTAAACCATTAGCATGCCCAGTGTCCCATTCCTTCAGAAGGAATATTTCTGTTCGCTGGGCCAACTACATTTGAATTCTGTTCCACCACTCTATGGGAAAAGAGGGGTCATCAGTCTCAAACTATGATGGATCTAATTGTCTTGGAGCAGGGTCATCTCTTTCTTGTGGCTGCTCTGCCAGATCAGCACAATAAACTCTGGCAAGGGTCCATCCCCTTTAGATGGTCACTGGATGGTCTGTTACATTTGTCACATGAGCAGTTGCATGTCTAACATATGCATGAGCTTTAGCTGGCAGTATGCTATAGTATGATAGGTTTGACTGCGAGCCCCTCTGACAAACCAGCTTCCTCTGAACCATACAACATTAGCAGCTGACTGGCAAGATCCCTTGAGGTGCACTATTCCCTTGATGGCCCACTCTGCTTTGGGAGGCAACTCCATTTCAGATCGGTTTTGGCGCCAAACAGTTCCCAGAGATTCATCTTCCAGTATGACAGTGGCTTTGTGAGTGTAAGCTTGTCTAATGACTCCATGGAGGGGCACTGGAGCTTTTCCTTGTTGGACTTCAAACTCTTTGCATGACTGACCCAGGCAGTAGAACATATTGGCATTGATTCCTACAATAATTGGAATCTTTTTGTGTATATTTGTCCATAGGCATACCAGGGCACTCATCTCCACAGCATTAGGAGTTCCAGCAGTGCTTATCTGGAAGGAGATTCAAATACAAATCTGACCCAGATAGGGCTATGAAACTTCACCCTAGACCCCATATGTCCATGCCCTCTAAAGGCTACTACATTTTGTGAGACAAATACTTATCATAATAGTCTTTGAACACTGTAGTGAATTGGAAGCCACTATCCAGGAGTATTGGGGTGGGCCATCCATCCACTCGAGCTTCCACATCTGCAGTAGGACCCACAGTCTTCTCCCAATTCATTGACATTTGGGCTTTAGTATTTGAATCATTGGTTTTGACACAGACAGTACCTTTAACAATGGTTGTTGAAGAGCAACTTGTTCCCAGGGTACCAGATTGTTTTTTTCCTGGGGCCCACTGAAGCTTAAAGGCCTGCCAGTACTTGTGGCCAATTTCTCTTGGATTAGCCTGTCTGCAGCTCTCTGAAAGTTGCTGTCTGTCCAACACTGACATTGGATATGCCCATCCTCACCACAGCGGTAACAATAAACATCACCTCTCTGCATTGACAGTCAAGGGGTTCTAGCTGGAAAGTTCCATGGGTGCTCACCCTTCCGGGCAGGGGTCCTAGACAATTGCAGGACTTGACAGTTCATTGATTCTCTTATCATTTCCTTTAGCTCAAGTCAGTTGAATGTGGACTTACTCCAGTGAGACTGCATTCAAGGGTCACATTCCAGTGCTCGAGGCAGCTGGCACAACACTGCTTGGCACAGGCGTGGTGGTGATTAAGGGCTCGAACTCTCTCGGGGAAGGGGGGCTGGTAATGCCAGGTTGAACTATCACACTTTTCATTTCGTGAATCAGTTTCTGGAGCTCTGTGACATCAAGGGAGCCCCTACCATCTGACACTTGGGCAACAGCAGTGGAAGTTTGCGAGGGTACCTCGCCACTGTTCATTTGTTCCTCAGCCTCTCTAATCTCTCACAGCAGGACTTGGTTGGAGGGGGATAAACCAGTCTGTCTTTTAAGTGTAACTTTAACAACAGTAACACTGAAAATTGGTCGGCTTTCAGCACTTCTTGTAGTTGCACCTTGTTCAGGTCTTTGAACTCTATTCAACCTCTGGGGTACATTTTATGTAAGGCCCTCTCAAGTCTGTGTAGATAGCAGAGAGGGGCTTCCCCAGGGTTGTTTGGTGGTCTTAAACTTCCAGGATGTGGAGGGGTTGTGGGATAACAGATAGCCCATATACTTCAGGTTCAGCACACAATCTCTGTGTGATGTTTATTCAAAATTTAGGAAATAACCTTCAGCAATGGCATATCCCTTCTTAAATACACCAGTTTGCAGCATGTACTATGAATCTCCTTCCTCTGCACTTAGTCAGCACCTATTGATCTAACTTTCTAGTGAAAACTACTTCACCCCTATGTTTGTCTTGTGTTTTTGGGTGATGGGGGGGCTCGAATAAATAAAAAAAAAAAAAAAACAAGCGAAAGACAAATAATTTCAGTGCAGATGCACTGAAGCAAGGGTTACCCCAAAGGGCATTGGCAATAAGCCAAGTTTTAAAGAAACACAACATCACACATACTCCCATAATGCAATGGGATATATGCAAATCACCATGACATTTTAGGCTTCCAGAAAGAACTGGAAGGGGACAGGATCAGTTGTGTTCCAGGACAGTAGCTGCTGCTGCTGTTGTTTTCACAGGGTTCTTGTGGATTTTACTTGGTAGGTTAGTTCTTTTCTTTCTTACTTCTAAGGGGCTAGCAGGGTATTGTTTTTGGGGATGCTGGATGTTTGTAAACTGATTTGGTGGCTGTAAGTGGGGCTCTTTGTGGATGTTTCACTGTGTAACAGGCTGCTGGTAGAGGCCTATTTCTTCTGATTTCAAACCTATTTGGTGGGATTTGCTTGGAGATGGTTATTTGAATTGGAGACTTATATCTGTTAATTTCAAGCCTATTTTGATGTGGTGTTAGTGAGCTGATTAAATTGGAGACCTGTTTCCTTTGGCAGCAAACATATTTTAGGGCTTTGACTTGAATTTTGATTCCTTGTGCTGACTCCATTAGCTGTAAAGGTTAGTTCATAGTGGGAGGGGTGTTAATGGTCTGGCCAGGTCTCACTCAGCCAATTGACTGGAGGCAGGGCTGAATCAGTTGAGGTGCTAGCTGCTTTGTCTTCTCAGAAAGAACTGGAAGGGACAGGATCAGTTGTGTTCCAGGACAGTAGCTGCTGCTGCTGTTGTTTCACAGGGTTCTTGTGGATTTTACTTGGTAGGTTAGTTCTTTTTTTTCTTACTTCTAAGGGGCTAGCAGGGTATTTTTGGGGATGCTGGATGTTTGTAAACTGATTTGGTGGCTGTAAGTGGGGTTCTTTTTGTGGATGTTTCACTGTGTAACAGGCTGTGCTGGTAGAGGCCTATTTCTTCTGATTTCAAACCTATTTGGTGGGATTTGCTTGGGCCTGGTTCTTTGGCTGCAGGGCTTGGAGAGGAGACACAGGGCTGATACACTCTCTCTTGTCAGGTGTCTGCCCAAGACCCGCCCTCCCTCACCAGAAGTCTGCAAATTTATAGGGGAACACCTGCCCTGCAATTGGAGGAAAAGGCTGCTGGTGCAGCTCATGTAGTTCTAGCCACTGGGAGTTGGATTTAAAGGCTGGGAGAGGAGCTTTAGGAGTTGTTCATTTCCCTTATAAGTTTAATGTTGTACTGCACCTAGTAACAGAGTTACTGGTGTACAGTGGGACTGTCTCTAAGATTAGTGGGTGACCTGATTAGGCAGTAGGGTATCTTGGACTGGGGGAACCTGGTGGCTCACCAAGGAAACCTATTTGGAAAGGGATGGAACCACACATCATTAGGGCCGGCATCTTTGGGAGGTGGTGGGGTGCACAGGGTGTGGAGCAGCCATGATACTGGACTGGGCTTGGAAGTTTGGTGGTTGCCCAGTATGCTACCAGCTAGCACAGCTTAGGGAGGAGGTTGCGGGGATGAAGATAAAGCTGGGGAAGGGTGGTATGGTTGGGGAAGGGGCTGGAAATCTCCTACAGGGTTGCACCAAGCACTGGGGGGTATAGGGAAAGGAGTGCAGGAGAATACTCAGGGTCACATAGGGACTGGCAGAGGGGTCCAAAAGGACACTACCAAGGAAACAGGCAGGTAACTTGGGACCCTCACAAGGGGACGGAGGGACAACATTCTCAGGGAAGTAGGCAGATGGCCTGGGCTGGACAGAAGGAAACAAGGCGGGGAGGTGGATCAGACCTTATACTCAGTAACCGCTTCAATTCTCTTCTTCTGCTCAAGGATGAGGGGGGTGATGTAGCCACGACAGAGGTGGTTAGAGACGGAAAGGGTGTGGGAGTGGGAGGCAGGAGGCAGGGGTCAGATAGCAGGAAGAACAGGGGGGGACCTGGAATGCAGGAGAATGGGGGGGCGGTGAATGGAGCAGGAGGGGCAGGGGAAGAGGGAGGAAAGCGCAAGGAGAAGGACCAGTTGGGAGGAAAGGTAAGGAGAAGGACCAGAGGTACAAGGAGGATTCAGTAAAGGGAGCTGAGGGTTTAGGCCAGGGGAGCACAGCGAGCAAGGAGGAACTAAATGGAGACAGGAAGGAAGGGAGGATGAGTCAGGCTAGTTTAGCAGATGGGGAGAAGGACTAGTTACGAGCAGTGAGGGGGTAGCAGGTACAGAAGGATACTCAGGAGGAGGAGAGGGCATAAGATTGGAGGGAGGGAGTGGCCATGGTAAATAAGGAGGGGTGGCATGTGGCACCCAGATGAGGAGGAACAAGGAGCCAGCTGGGTGGAGGGCTGGTAGAAAGGATGAGGGACATGGAAGGGGGAATGGAGGAAAAGGGGTGTCAGAGTGCTCCCTGCTGGGGATTCTATGATCAGGGTATCAAATGGGATGAGAGGGAGAAGCCTGGCCAGTTAGAACAAGATGCTTCCTGGACTAATGTGTACAGGGCTAGCACGAGGTATATCAGCTGGCAAGGACTGTGGGGTTCCCCAGACATACTGGTCCACCTGGGTACAAATGACATTGAGGGAAGACAGCGAGCTAGAGATACAGGCAAGATTCAGGAGCTCCAGGGTCTGTCATGACATAGGATGTACAGTTTCCTTCTCAGAAATCCTGCCAGTGCCAAGGGCTAGTAGGGAACACAAAAGGAAAATTAGGGAGATTAACCAGTGGCTCAGGGAGTGGTGTGAGGCCAGAGGGTGTGGGTTGATGGGGGATTGGGGGGAGACCTGGGAGGATAAGGAGCTGCATGCTAGAGATAGACTACATCTCAATTTGGAGGGGAGGGGAATCCTTAAGTTGAAAATAGAGGAGTTCATTGGTGAAAAGTGGGGTTTAAACTTGTGAAGGGGGGTGGGATGGGAGAAAAGGCTGTCAAGGGGGTGCCGATAAAGGACATACTCTGTCTCCACCCCCCTGGGGACCAGGAGGACTGCAGGAAAAGGCCAACTGGCAAAGTGCAGACCAGGAGGAAACAGAATCCCCATGGGAACACGAGCAGGGGAAATGGAACTATAGGGAAAGGGTGGAAGGTAGTCCTGCTAAATGTCAGAAGCTTGGGCAATAAAATGCCTGAGCTCCAGGCGATGTTAACTGAGGGAGCAGTGGATGTGGCAGTGGTCACTGAGACTTGGGCCACTGCAAGACATGACTGGGACCTGAACCTGGAGGGTTACACTATGTTCAGGAAGGACGGGGAGGGAAGGGGAGGAGGGGTAGCTATGATAGTCAAAAACTGCATTGGCATAGGGGGAGTAGAGGAGGCGGAGGGAACCGTGGAGGCGATTTGGGTCACCTTGATAACAAGGGGGGGCAAGAGAGTAAAAATAGGAGTGGTGTATAGACCCCCTGCCCTGGCGTAGGAGCTGGAGGACAGTCTGGTGGCAGATGTTAGGAGACACTGCAGACTGGGCAGAGGAAAGGTGGTGGTGTTGGGGACTTAAACATGCCAGGAACAGACTGGGAGACTATGACATCCTCTGTGACCAGGGAACAGAGGTTGTTGGATGTCTTTCAAGACGCGTTCCTAACTCAGCAGGTGAGGGAACTGACCAGGGAGGCACGGGTACTGGATTTGGTCCTGGCAGACAGTGACCAGATTGGGGGCCTGGAGGTAAGGGACCCATTGGCGGGGAGTGACCATGCCACGGTCTGGTTCTGCCTGGACCTAGGAGGGTGAGAAGGCTGCACAAAGCGAAGTAACCGACTTCAGAAGGCGGATTTTAAGGAAATGGGAAGGATCCTTAAGGAGCATTTGGATGGGATTGGGTCAGACATGGGCCTGATAGTAGGTGGAAATCATCAGGAGAGGGTGCAGGATGCTACCAGCACCTGTGCAAGATAAGACGAAAATGCGGTAGGGCCCAAAACCCTGTTGGTGGACCAGGGAGGTCCAGGAGGTGGTGCGGGAAAGAGCAGCCTATAAAAAATTCAAGTGCTCAAGGAGTGAAAGGGATCGAGGGAGTATGAGCTGATGGCTAGAAGGGCCACTAGAGTGCTGAGGCCGGCTAAGGCAAGGAAGGAGCAGAACCTGGCCAGGAAATTAGGAGAGGAAAAAGGGTTCTTTAGATACTCTTGGAAAGACGAAGGTGAAGGGGCAGATTAGCAGGATTAAATCAGGAGAGATGGGCACAAGACCCAGGGGCAGGCTGAGTACTAAATGAGTACTTCACCTCCAGTTTTCACCAGGGAAAATGGGAAGGCTGTATCATACATGGGAGGAGACAGAGATAATGAGGAGGGGGACCCTTACCGATCGGCAGGTCTGGGAGGGGGGCATCACTGGCAGGTGGGGGCTAAGCAGGAGAAGAGGTACCAGAAGTGGAAATCACAGCAGAGAGAGTGAGGAAGCCCTCAGCTCCCTTAAGACGGAGAAAGCACCGGGCCGGATAAATTACATCCTAGAGTGCTGAAGGAACTTGCAGATGTCCTGGCGAAACCCTGGCAGAGCTTTTCACCATCTCTCTGAGGACAGGGTGGGTGCCCCAAGACTGGAAGGTGGCGCATGTAGTGCCTATCCACAAGGGGGATCAAGGAGCTGGCAGGGAACTACAGGCCTGTCAGCCCCTGACATCGGTGGTGGGCAAGGTGATGGAGGGCATTGTCAAGGAGAGGCTAGGGGGACCTGGATAAGTCAGGGTGCCTGGACGATAGACAGCATGGATTCATCCCAGGAAATCGTGTCAGACAAACCTGGTGGAGTTCTATGACTGGGTGACAAGTGCCTTGGACCTGGGTAGACCAGTGGATGTCCTCTTTCTAGACTTCAGCAAGGCATTTGACTCTGTTCCTCACGTGGGCCTGTTGGATAAGCTAGGAGAAATGGGGTGGGAAACCAGATGATCAGATGGATAGGCAATTGGCTCAGGACCGGACCCAGAGGGTCGTGGTTGGTGGGATAGTCTCATCCCCAAGGAGGGTCATTAGTGGGTCCCACAGGATCAGTCCTTGGGCCCCTTCTGTTCAACGCCTATGTATCTGACATAAGGACAGGAATCAGGAGTGAGATGAGTCTCTTTGCAGATGACTCGAAACTGGGGCAGTGGTGGATGGGGAGGAGGGAGGTGGCCCTGCAGGGGACCTGGAGGCTCTGGAAAGATGGTCTAGAAAGTGGAAGCTGAGGTTCAATGCAGGAAATGCAAGGTACTCCACCTGGGCAGAAACCCAGGCCAAGTGTACACCCTGGGGGAATACTACAAGTCTCAATGGCTGAGAGGGACCTGGGGGTGGTGGTGGATGTCAAGATGAACAACTCTGAGACTTGTGGGGCAGCAGCCAAGGCCAACAGGATGCTGGGATGCATCACTAGGGGATCACCTCCAGAAGGAGGAAGTGATACTCCTCTGTATAACTGCTTGGTGAGGCCGCACCTGGAGTACTCGTGCAGTTTGGAGGCCACACTTAAAGAGGGACATTAACCTCCTGGAGAGGGTCCAGAGGAGGGCAACCAAAATGATTTGGGGCTTGGGGACAGGACCTATGAGGGAGGCTGAAGAGCTAAATATGTACACATTGGAAGAGAAGGGACCGGGGGACATGATAGAGGTCTTCAGGTACATGAAGAGGGTAAATAGGGGAGGAACAGTCAGGTGCTTCAAGGAAGGAGGAAGGGACACTAGAGGGCATGGGTGGAAGCTGGAGGGGGGAAGATTCAGGGGAGAAAGAGGAGGTGCTACTTCACTGAGAGGGTGGTAGAGCCATGGAATGCACTACCTAGGGGGCTGGTGGAGGCAGAGACAGTGGAGGGGTTCAAGAGGGGGTGGGACAGGTACAGGGGAAGGGTTCAGGAAGCAAAATCCAATGCAGCAAGAATATCCGGAACTGGGAAGGGAGAAGCCAGAGAAGGCGAGGGGGACAGCAAGGTCAGCACCCAGGGTGGGGGCTGACCAAACGAGCAGACACGAAAGACCGTTAGGCCTATTCTGCTGGCATTTTAGTATGTTAGTATGTTAGTATGCTTGTTCAGTTTAAAGCAGGAATGCATGGTGCCAAAGGGCCTTTCAAACAATCTGTAATTTACTTGCATTTTAAATAACACAACTAACTTAATTTTTATAATACAGTCCCCTAGTAACTTTTTACCTATATCAAAAAAACCTAGTGCCGTGGTATTTTCAAAATGTACAGGTTTCATACACATAAGGCATATACATCAAGATATGTTATGACGTAGTGCTATTGCATACTAAATCCAGGAATGAGGAACACAGCCTGATGTTTTACATCAACTCAGAGGTCACCACAATAACCTCCCTGTACAAGGACTTGAGAGGGAAAAAGAAAATTAAAGAGGACTCCATAGCATAGTCGGGGGGGGGGGGTGCCCATAAGCGGCCAGCCTTACAGAAACATAGAGGTTGATGGCAGATAACGACCGCAAGGCCCATCCAGTCTGCCCATTTCTTTTTCTACCTTATAAATGTGCCATCGGCCTTTGGACTAGAAACTGTAAAGGATAGATTAGGCTAAGAAATAGAAGAACTGTTGTAACAGATTTAGGAAAAGGTCGGTCCGTGAGAGTAGCAGGATCTTCTTGTCACATATCCCCCACATTAAGAGGGAAGCAGTTATCTCAGACTGCTTACCACCTTCCTGTCCCAGGAAGGGATGAAGCTTACACCCATCCATCTTCAGAAGCTCCATCTCAGGTTCCCTATTAACGATAAACATTCCATCATAAACACAGTGGATATCATCATGCTTTATCCTGAGGTGTTAACACATTTCTCAACAGAGTCTATTGGTACAGTTTGGCAACATTAGCATCTTTAGCTTGCAGTGTACCCCAGTCAATACTGTTAATAGATTTAGCTGTATCAGTACAAGAAAAAGTCCCTTTAGCCTCATAGGCTTCTTCTTGCTTGCTTGGAGTCTTCAACCCCAGCACAATCTCACTAAGCACAGTCTTACCTGGGGTCTCACATTCAGGTTCCATACTTGCATCTCTGACCTCCAACAGGTAACATCATGGGAACACAGGCAACAAAGGAATATCCTGCACAGTCAGGGGGTCCTCCTCTAGCTGAGCCGATGAAAAATCCTCCTCTGATTCTTTATCCAAACTGTCTGGCAGGGACGTCTTGAGCACCTGGCACCGGTATTCCACCTCTCTGCATAGTCGGTCAGCCTCAACCTCACGGTAGTTCCTCATCCCTTTATATCTCTTCGTCATCTTCAGGCTTGGCATCCCCCCTAACTCCAAGGCCCAGTCCAGGCTACAGCTTCTCTCCATCTGTCAGCCATGGTTCTGGTCAGACCTCCATGGACTTTCTTCTCTGGGTTCTCCTCTGGCAACTCCTGGTGCATCGGTCCACCTGGGATATCTGGGTGATATCCAGCAGAAAACATCCCTCTTAGGCCAGTCCAGACATTTCCAGTAAGTTATCTGACTTATAACACCAAGTCTGTAGAGGGATCGTGGGATAACAGACAGACCAGATGCAGAACTTCAGGTTCAACACACAATCTCTGTGCGGTGTTTTTTCCAAATATAGAAGATAACCTTCAGAAATGGTATATCCCTTCTTCAATATGTCAGTTTGCAGCAACAGCCTATGAATGTCCTTCCTCTGCACTTAGTCAGCACCTACTGACCCACTGATCTAACCTTTTAGTGAAAACCACTTCACCCCTATATTTGTCTTGTGTTTTTGGGTGATGGGGGGGTCAAATAAAAAAACCAAAAAAAAAAACAAGCTAAAGACAAAGAACCTTAGTGCAGAAGCACTAAAACAAGGGTTATCCCAAAGGGCATTGGCAATAAGTCAAGTTTCAAAGAAACACAGCATCAAACATGTTCCCATATGCAATGGGATATATGCAAATCACCATGACATTTTAGGCTTGTTCAGTTTAAAGCACGAATACATGGTGCCAAAGTGCCTTTCAAACAATCTGTAATTTACATGCATTTTAAATAACACAACTAACTTAATTTTTATAATACAGTCCCCAGTAACTTTTTACCTTTATCAAAAACACCTAGTGCCATGGTATTTTCAACATTTACAGGTTTCATACACTTAAGGGATATACTTCAAGGTATTTTATGACATAGTGCTGTTGCATACTAAATCGAACAATGAGGAATACAGCCTGTTTACATCAGTTTGGTCACCACAATAACCTCCTTGTATGAGGACCTGAGAGGGAAAAGCAAAATTAAACAGGACACTATAGTATAGTCAGGAAAGGGAAGGGGGTGCCCATAGGTGGCAACCTTATGATGCCCATAGGTGGCAACCTTATGGACTAGAAATTGTAAAGGATAGATTAGGCTAAGAAACAGAAGAACTGTTGCAACAGATTTAACAAAAGGTCAGTCATCAAGAGTGACAGGATCTCCCTGTCACACAGTAAAAGTCATCACAGGATTCTGTACTTCCAAACACACTGTCTATGGTGGCAAGGTATTCATCTGCTTGAGCCTCTGGGTCTGTGACATATAAAGACTGGATGGTGTCCAATGCTGGCCCCTTCAAGAGCCTTGCCAGTCTCTTGTGTTTTTCTACCTTGGTGCATTGCCATTTATGTAGAACTGAGACAGCATAAACTATCCAAATGTCATAATCATCTTCTCCAGCAGGGGTGGTGAAACAATTCTTAGGCATCTATAATAGTCTGAACCAGCAGGGAAAGCTAGCCCAGGTTCTTCAGAGGTTGTTCAGGGAGGCAACAAGGTCTGCACATCCTTAAAGGTCTTCCCTTCACTAGCCAGCGACAGTTCTACTTTGGTCTTGAAATCCCCCACAGCATTCAGGCATGGTGAAGGAGGTTTGGGCTGAGAGGACTCCCTTTGCTTATCACCACCCATATCTATTAAGATTCCTAAGGTGTCACTGTGCCATGCAGATTCACAGCCCCTGAGGTCTTCTCAGTTTCTACAATTATATTTCTAAACTGGGTATCTGGTTCTCTAATCAATCTCTGAATTTTCAAGTTCCTACAATCTTTTGAAGCATCCTCCAGTTCTTCCAAAATTGACCTCTTGTCCCTTCTCAGTCACAGTCTCTACTAGGAGTACTTTCTCAGGTTCCAAACCCTTGAACACACACCAGTTCACTACCTATTGAAAGGCCATTTTCACTTTTGCAAACATTTTTTATTTTGGAGTTTGGGGGGGTGGGACTCAATGACAAAAAGTTTCTGCAAAGTCCCCAGGTGTGTCTAGATGTTCAACAGTAGATCCTAGCAGTGCCTGCAATGTGTGACCCCCCAGGATACTGTGTCCGGGATGACACCCCTGCCTGGTGACTGTACGGGGCCACCTGATTCAGGGGGTTAGGTTCATTCTTTCTCCTGTGGTAAGAGGGTTCATCCAAGACCAAATAGTTGGAAGGCTTAGCCTGGAGTTCAGTGGACAAGCAGCCAGCTACTCCCGCTTCCTGAGCTATATAAGCAGTTTCTCCCAGCCTCCTTCTGAAGCACTTTTTTCTTTGCCCCACCATCCTTCCCTCCTCCTCCAGCGGCAGCACTTCTCTCCTTAGGATTCTTCCTAAGATGCCTTTAGCCACAGGAATCGTCCTGTGGCACCTCTAGGGGTGGAACCCTTTTTGAGGGTTCCTTGCCTTTGGTACCCCTACAGGGTGGTAATTCCTCTGGAATAGAGAGTGCGAACTGCCAAAACCAAACTAACACAGTTGCACAAGCATAACACTATACTGGCTGCGTAGGCCATTGAATACATAGCATGGTATCTCCACCCAGAGAGAATAAGTGGGCCAGATGTGTATAGTATAACCCTTCTGGGATGCAGTACTTACTGACCTCCGTACACTGGACTGGGCCACCCTCATGGTACCACTAAGATAGATGTTACCTTTGCCAATAAACACTTCAATCAGATTGTAAAAACTGGGCGTAGACACAGAAGTAAAACTCAACCCATTAACAGTGCTTTTATTTAAGAACACAGCTGGAAAGAAAGAAAAAGTTAAGCAGTTGCAAGTCATCTTGAGCATTCCCACCCTATAACAGTGCACCCTAAGAGCCACTGCTCTGTGGGTCACTACCACCCTCTCAGATCTCACACAGTTTGAGGAAGCCCCTATTCAATCAAGGGGCCACCCCCCAAAAATGAGCTATGCTACACAGGGTACAGTGAACTCTTTAACTTCTACCATTAATAAAGCTACAGTTTCAAGCCTGACACAAATACCAAATGACTATGGGTACCCAGGAATTACATTAGAGTCCCAGTGCAAGCCTGGTAGCTATGTTGCCCGGATTCTTTTGGTGGTGGATATGATAAAAATTATCAAGCTTGCAATTTAATCCCCCCAAAAGGCTGTAGTGTGCTAGCACTGTTTAAAACCTTGAAATCCAAATAAAGAATGCTTGAAACCGAACTTGTAATCCAAAGTGGGAAAAGTAAAAAGATCCCAGCCAGCAATGCCGGCACTCACGTGACCCACGGATGCAGCAGTTCAGTAGTGTCGGGGGCGGCATAAAGCAGCAGATCAGGCAACAATCTGGAATAGGTCCCAGTAGACTAGGGAATAAAATCTTCAGACTGTCTTTAAATGTTCTGCAGCAGCGCAGCCCTTCTGGCTAACACAATTCAGGATACAGCCCTTCTGGATCAACTCTCGGTCACAAGAAAAAAAAAATAGCGGCTTCAGTTACCACAGAGCCCAGACCCCAGAAGTGACTCCGACGAACTGACTCCCCTCTGGATCGAGAGTACTCATGTAATCAGGGCACACACCCTGTGGCTCCCTGTTCCCCGATTCACCCCACTAGATGACGGCTAGCAGGCCTTTTACCTGGCCCGGGAGCAACCTGGGTTGAATGCAGGTCTCGGTGTCTCCGCTCGGTACAGCTCAACAGCTTCAGTATGCAGCAGTGTCCCACAGGCTCACAAACTCAGCAATTTCTTCTCACGGATGCTTGTCTGGCACAGTGTCAGAGTTTACTGAATAAACCCTGGTGAGGCCTCTAAGGATGGTTGGCCTGGGTAGGCCTCTCTCTCTCTCTCTCTCTCTCTCTCTTAGTGCCACTAGCAGGAGGTTTGATCACCTCAGTGTCCCTGTCATGCTGTCCCAAGCTCCTCAAGAGCTCTTTAGCTTCATTCCCTCTATTCTGTATCTCATTGGAAAGACAGAGCTGTTCATCAGACCTTCTGCCTTGTCCTGCCCTCTGACTGACCTTGTAGCCCGCCATTTCATTAGGAAGGGTGTGATAGCATCATCCACCCCACAGTCGCCTGCTTTGGTTTCTCAGCTTCCTAGCCCTGTAATTGGCTGGCAGGTGAGGTCAGGGGTTGCCAGAATAACCATGGTCAAGTGCTGGAGAAGCTTTGTGCTCCAAAGTGCTTTGTTTTATTTATTTTCTTGCACCCAAATTGTATGTTGGCCCTAGTGTTCTGTTACGGGCCTCCTGGACTGCTATCTGGTTGATTGGAGGTGGCCATGTGAGTGTTGCCTCCATGATCGGGCATGCTGGGAGTGCTGAGAAGGATCCCTTGCAGCATGTGTTCCAGCTTGGGTTGGAAGCACCATCATACCACAGGAGATGCCAACAAAAGGAGTATCCTGTTTCCTGGTCCCCTCTTCCAGGATCAGGGACTGGCATCTGCAGAGCGGCCACAGCTGCAGAGATGGAGGAAGCAGGATACACCTAGCATTAAAAACAGTGTGGCTCTTTCTCACCACCACACACACATGTGGTCAAGCAGAGAGCTGCAACCAAGTCCATCAGCAGCAGTCCAGAGCAGTATATAAGAGAGGAGCATGTGCAGTCTGGGTAAGCCCCCCTCCTGAAAGGGGGTTTCAACTGTACAGTAATTCACTTATCAAAAGCAAACTTGGAACAAAAAAATCAAATATATGATGTGATTGGCTTTGTTTATATTGCCGAATAGTTGTAGGACCCTAGTGTGGCTCTTACAAATGTGAATTGTGTTATTATTTATATAAACCCCTTTGGCATCAGTTTGTCCCTTCTTTTTAGTCTAGAGTTCTCAGTTGGTACAGTACAGGACACTTTTAAAAATGATTTGCAAGGTTAGTAGTGTACTAGGTGTGCACATGAAATATTAAGAATGTGATTATTTCTTTATACTAGGTTTTAGATTCATTAGACGTTTCCATTTGAGGAGGCTGTTCAGCTTTCCAGAAAGAAAAAAAAGGTACTGTATAGCAAGAGTTTTTTTCAGTATGTACCTTCTATGATAAGTATCTGATTTTGAACTTGGTTAAATGACAGTTCAAAACACTCAGGGAAAGACTTGGTGCCGTGCCAAGAAAAGAGGAGCTCTCATTTCTGCAGGTGATGGTGTGTAAAATTACTCTAACTGCCTCCCTCCACAGATCCTTTATTGAAAAAAATATACAGGATAGCTAGAACAAAGATGAAGAACAATAAATATAATTAGAACATGGAGCACAGGGCGTCAATTTATAAAAACAGTAAGAACATCTCAACATTTCTAATTCTTTGCTTCATAAATATTTTATGATAATTGTGTATTACATGCATTACCTGGCTATACCCTGTGTAGGCGGGACTGTCTCTCAGAAAGAGGCGGTAGCTGTGTCATATACACTGAAGACCATCTGTAGGGACATGGCCTGCCCCCCCCCAAACATGTGTGACAACCTACAAGCACTGGCCATTAAACTAATCCTAGGTGCACACAATAGAGTGCTCACCCTGCTCTCAATATACATCCCACCTAAACAGACTCTAGCTGGCACCGGCAACCTTATGGATTATATTGGTACCCTCAGCCTCAACACAGAAATTATACTTCTAGGTGACTTCAACATCAGCTGGCTCTCCCCATCATCTGCCAGTATCAAGGACACCTTGTCTGCCTTGCACTTCTCCCAAATGATAGAATCTCCAACAAGAGTCAATTACAAAACCGGTACCAGCACCCTGCTGGATTGGATACTCACTAACCATCCTGCACATATTGACAATATTACTGTACTCCCAGGCTCTCTGAGCAACCGCTCCCCTGTCACATGCACCAGGAATAACAACTACAGCAAACCTCCTGCCAGAAATATATCAAGCCATGTCCTCCTAAATGGCCATCTACAACAACTCAAAACAGACATCAAATACCAAGACTGGTCTGACCTGTATGAAGCCAAGGACGTGGATGTAGCCCTTGACCTCTTCATAACCAAATTCAGTTTTGTCTGTGACAAGCACACCCCGATAAAAACAAGATTGGTCAAAGAACACTACAACCCCTGGATTACTCTGAATCTGCTAGATCAACTCTCCTCAAGAGATCAGCTCTGGCAAGTGGTACGAGCACATGGCTCAGCAGCAAACATCCAACAGTACAAACAAGCATGAAATGACTGCATGAAAGCTATCTGTCATGCAAAAAGCACCTATTACAAAGAAGCCCTCACCAGTTCATGGAATAGCAGCAAATCCTTTTGGGACAACCTCAATGACATCACTGGAAAAGACCCCAAAAATGCTCCAGCAATGCTCACACTTGATGGGGTGCCGTCCTTAGACCCTCTTCTCATTGCCGTTCCTTCATGGATCTAAGTAGCGTGCTCCCTGCTGACTTCTTCAATCCCCTCACCACAAATGACCTACAAGGGAAACAGTTGCCTCCCCATGATCAACCACTATTTCACTTCAAAGTAATCTTTGAAGCCGATGCTAGAAAATACCTGGAAAAGGTACTAGGAAGTCAAGACGCAGTGGGGATTCCCTAGACCTAAAATTTGTTAGCCTGGCACTTGAGGAAGTTCTTAGCCTGCTGACACAAATTATAAATCTCTCTCTCTGTCACTCACAATTTCCTCAGCCTGGAAATCTGCGACAGTTATCCCGGTGCACAAAAGTGGTGATCGGACTCTTCAGAATAACTATAGACCAATCTCGATACTCCCCCTGCTCTCCAAGGACCTAGAGTGGATCGTGGCCGATCAACTTGTGGAGTACCTCAACCACCATCAACTACTGTGTCCTGAACAGCACGGGTTCAGAGGTGGGCACAGCACCATCATGGCCTTGTTATAATTTACGGGATACATCCACCATGCATTCGACTTAGGTCTCCTGGTAGGAGCCACATTCATTGAACTATCAAAGCCAGTTGGTATGGTGCATCATAAACTCCTCCTCAAACAACTGGCTGACATTGGGCTCTCCTCTGAAGCTTTGGGATGGTTCACTAGCTACCTGAGCAACCACTATCAGCAGATTAGGATCGGGGATGTGATCTCTGACAGCAGACCTGTCAGATCTGGTGTACCGCAAGGATTATTAGGACCACTGCTGTTCAACTTATTCTTAAATAACTTCCTGACCTCCAGCCCATGTCAGATGCTTCTTTACGGAGATAATGTGGTTTTATTCACCAGCAGCCAACACCCTGAACATGTGGAGTCGGATCTACAAAGTGGCTTTGCATCCACGGAGCAGTGGTTTAAGGACCATGGACTGGTCTTGAATTATAAAAAAAAACAAGACCATGATGTTCTCCACCTCACAAATCAAACACAGAGCCTTCCCAATTGCAGTTATGAACATTGGGAGTGCCACTCTCGAACTTGTTCGGTACTTCAAATACCTAAGCATCACTGTTGATTCCAGTCTGTCATATGCGGAGCAGATCGACATTACTGCAAGGGCCATCAATACCAGAATTGGGATCCTGTATTGGCACAGGCACCATCTCACACATGAAGCCCTGAGCACAGCCATCAATAGCTCAGTCATCTCACTCATCGATTATGGGCTGGTGATCTGTGAATCTGCAACAGACACAGCCCTCCACTGTATCTCAACCACAATGAATAAAGCCTGCCATCTCCTCACAGGTGCTGCTAGACTCACACACCTGTGATCTCTATACCATGGCTGGCTGGCTACAGCTCAGTGGAAGAATCAGGTACCATCCTGCCTCCTTGCCAAAAAAGCCTCCTTAAACCTTCTACCACCAGAAGTACAGAACCTATTGACCCCTTCCCGGAGCACAAAGCAAACCAGAAGTGCTGCCTCTCAGGTATTCCATGTGCCAGGGTGCCACACTACCTTGGCTTAATGGGGTTTCTCTTACCGGGCCCCCCTCTAGACAAATGCGGTACCTCAGGACATCTGTGATGCAGCAATGATTGGCTCTTTTAAACACAAACTGCACCAACACCTTCTCACCATGGGTACCTGTGCCTGCCACCACTAAATCCTGCCTCAAGTTAGTAATCCCATTGTCGTAGTGTGCAATTACACTCGAGCACTTCTTAACCCTGTCACTGTTCCACTGGGTAGCCCCGACCTTGCACTTCACTGACCCACTGTCCTCTCCCATGGTGCGGCCATGCCCCCCCACCTCTCTTCCCTACCCCTCCACCTCCTACCCCACCCACCCCTTCCTCTTACCGTTACCTCTCCATCTTCTCCTCCCTCTGTCTACTGTACTGATTTTTATCTCTCCTTGACGCGGGCATACATTGTACAATACCTCAATATAGTGTAACCATGAACTTTATCTGTATTGTACCATAACATGTGTTTGTATATTTGCTACTGAACCACTCTGTATTTGAATGTTTATATACCACTCTGTACTTGTAACTGACGGAGAACCAATTAACGAGCATCCACTCACTGGTACTATCCAAGATTTCAAAATAAAAAAAAAAGAGAGGTAGTGCGATCTGATGGAGCAGGAATTGGCAATACAAGTCAAAAGATCTTGGTTTACTGTGCGACTGTGGTCAAACTTCTGCACATCCCATGCTGCAATCCACTTTTCTGTAAAATCTGAGAGATGTTGGTCGGACTGTAAATAAGTGCTATTTCTGTAGAGGCTATTTCTTCAGTAAATTCTCTTTCATATAGTAATGTATTACATATTGCAGAATTGGGTCCCATATCTTCCTCTCAATTTCCTCTCAGTAGCAATCCACATTCATGTATCGAATTTAAATGGCCACAGCTATAAGTTTATTAATGGTAACACTAGAAGTTTCAGCTGATTTAAGCCTGACGTGCGCAGCTAAAGGGTCCCTGACCAGAATACCTGCTACCAGGATGGGGCCACAGCACTACTCATGCTTCCTCCCCCGAAGGTGGTCCTCTCTGAGGAGTGGGGAATGAAAGACCAGCTCTTCTCTGGCTGGTCCCTATACTCCAACCCCCCCCCCCCCAAGCAAGCATAACAACCACTTGAGGATTAAAATCCTTCACATGGGGCAGTGTAAAGCCACAAGCATTGCAACTTCTGGAGAGTTACATCCTCCACATGGGGGTGTGTAAAGCCACACACATTGCAACCTCTGGAGAGTTACATCCTCCACATGGGGGTGTGTGCAGTCTCTATCTGGAGCATGGAAGGAATCACCTGCCAGGTAAGGCCCTCTTCCTCCTGGCCTCTTCAGAAGAGATGTGCCGGGACCCATCCAGACAGTGGGTTGGTCCTGTGGCATCCAGTCTACTTGCTGGCCCTTAGGGGCCCTGTTGAGTCTGCCTGCATGTCCATGTCCCCTAATCTGTGTATCACTCAATCAGTGACTCTCCTGCTGCCACATTTACTGGCTAAGATGAAGTCTCACCCGCCAACAGTTCTATAGCCATTTTCAGGAAGCCAACCCCTCACTTTGTGAGATAGCTCTGTAGAAAACCAGGCAAATTCCTCCTCAATCCTTAAGACAGTCTCTCAAAGTGAGGCTAAGGTCTGCCTACTCTGTCTGACCCAATGCCTCTTCCTGCTTTTATGAGGGTGGTATGTTTGTCCTTGGAGGAAGGAGAAAAGGGGAAGGCCAGTCAATGTTTTGCCACCTGTTAAGGCTCTCCCTCTCTGTTCTCCCCCCCCCCCCCACTAGTCGCATCCCTAGAGCCCTTTGCAAGCTGCCAACCTCCCCCTTACACTAGCCCCTCCTCCTTTACCTACAGAGGAATGGGTCTCGATCCTGGTCCAGCCTTTGGTGTAGGGGGCCACCTCTTGCCTGCAGAGGAGGAGGAGCTGACCAGCAAAACTGGCTTACACTGCAATCTTTTACAAACCTGGCTCCTGAAGAGTCAAGCTCCATATCGTTCCACCAGTTTCCTTTTAGTAACAGTCCAGACTTATATGGAATTTAAATAGTTGCAGCCATATGTTTATTAATGATGTAACCAAAAGATACAGCTAGCTTTTTTTGTGTAATCAGTAGTTTATTATATTTACAGTCACCCAGCTGTAATATTTACAACATTGAAAGGAGTATCACACCTATGCATTGATCACATATCAGTGCCTGGGGGTGTACAGTCCACACCTGTGGGTGTGGTCATGTTGTTGAGTGACTCATGCCAATCTGATTTGGGTAGGAGAGCTTTGTATACCAGTTCCATTCTAGTCTCTTCAAGTCAGTGCCCTTTTGTACTTTATGACCATACTGTACAAGGACGTGGTGAGTCAGCTCCCCCCCAAACTAATTAAACTATGGACATGCAGGTCTCATCATATCACCATAAATAATAAATAAGACAGACATAAAGCACCACATCTGTGGAATGCTGTTCAGTCAACTCACGTATGACAAGAAAATCAAGCGTACATCAAGGCCGAATATCGTATGCTGTTGTACTGGGTCCCCTTGTACACATTTTTATTATATACTGATGTAAAGATACAGCAGATGAGATGTAATATGTCATTTGTAACAGGATCCTGATTCTAAACAGTTTTATACTGCATTTACCCAGGATAGTTGACAGCGCTTCAGATAACATAGGCATTAAAGAGTAATACACTCATCATTTTTGACATTAGGTGAATAAAATATAATTTTGGTGAGTAAAAGTGTTTTAAACCTGGAAACACAACTCTTCTTGAAGTATTTATGGAGCATTTCCAAGAATTGGGATAAGAATCTATACTCATCAAAAAAATGTAAAGAGTGTTTTTTAAAATATGGCGAATAAAGAGGCCAGTACTCACCTTATTTGAAGCACTGATAGTAGAGGTGAGATCAAATATCTCGTTTTTGGTGGGGTTCAGCTTTTATAATGTATTTTTCCAGGGCAGATAATCTTAGATGTGACATCTCCTTTTCAGTGGGGTTCTGCTGTATGGTTCTGCTTTTACACACTGTTGCAGTATATTTATCCAGGATAACCCAGCTGAGATGCAGTATCTCATTTTCAATGGGGTTCTACCTTGACATATTTTTCTACTGTATTTACCTAGGATTGCACAGCTCAGCTGCTGTCTTGTTTCATTAGGATCCTGCCTTTCCCAGTTTTACACTGTATTTACTCAGGCTAGCACAGTCAAGATGCAATATAGCGCAGTGGTCTAAGGCTCTAAGCTGCAAATTTGGTGACATCCAGCAGATCAGACTCGGGTTTGAATCCCACAACTTCCACTTGCATACTGTGTGACCCTGAGCAAGTCACTTAATCTCCTTGTGCTCCCAGGTCGCTCCTGTAAAAAAGCTTTCAGCTTAGTGTGCTATACCTGGTTAAACAACTAAATAAAAAAAATAAAATCTCATTTTCCGTGGGGCCCTGTTTTTATCCATTTTTTAGAATGTATTTACCCAAGCTATCCCAGCTGAATGGCAAGTTACATTGTCAGAGGGGTATAGCTCTTACAATGTATTTTTCCCAGGACAGAGCAGCATAGATGTACAGTTCAGTGGGGGCTGTGCTGTACTAGGCTCTGGCTTTATTACATCTTTATTATATATTTACCCAGGATAGACCAGATGAGGAGCAGTATTTCATTTTTAGTGGTGCCCTACTTTTACACATTTTAGATTGTGCTGTATTTAACCCGGATAGGCCAGCTGAGCAGCAATATCTAATTTTCAGTGGGCTCCCACTTTTTCTTTTTATTATCTCTCCAGGGCCGACTAAACAGCTATTCAGCCTCCTCCACTGGTGTCATCAGTCAACCTTCTGCTTCTCTCCTCCTGAGGGGGGTTCCCCTCATGGTTTGCTCCCCTGTGGCAGGGCCGGTGGGGAGGGCTGTCCTCCCCCCTGCATACTCTCAACTGGAAGTCCCCCTCCATCACAGCAGCAGGGTGGGTTGTGGCACCACTTGCAAGACATTGTGTAGCCCTGGTCCCGTTTTTCCACTAGCTTTTCCTCTCATCTGTCCCAGAGCTGGAAACACTTGCACCTGGAGGCTCACTTGCGCTGCAGAACCATGGCCTACTTCCACCCACCCAGACATCCATCTAGCCCCCTGAACATTGGCACTACCACCAGACCTCCACCTGGTGGCAACCAGGAGCCAGAAAGTCATGCCACCCCTATCCCAGAGAGGAGAGCTGCCCATCAGCTACTCAATCCTCTCCCAGCTCTCCCTCCTCCTGCCAGACCCAGCAACCTGAGCTTATTCCCAAACTCCAGTTGATGGCATAGTGTGAGGTAAGGTACTGTTGCAGCACCTCTGCCCTCAGCACCACCATGGGCTTGGGCTGTCACATCTTGACCCCACATTTCCAGCATAGTTTTTTTTATGACCCGATGTTATGATCAAGGCAGGTGGAATTTTTGAAATCCCATCCAAAGGGTGATTTTGTAGTGTGACTGCAAAAACATGTTTTGGAGGGGATTTGAAAAATTGCACTGTCATGCTCATGAGGTGGGATAACACTGGGATTATGTTGAATACTAGGGGCCAAAATCTGCAAAAAAAATTTATGAGTAAATGCTGGAATAATTCAAGATTTCTTTGTAACTTTATTGTATTTTGGTTTTTCTTTTACATTTTAAACCCAAATTTACAACATAGTCTTTTTATGACCTCATGTTATGATCAAGGCAGGTGGACTTTTTAAATCCTGTGTGAACAATGGTTTCACAGAGGGACTGCGAAAACCTGTTTCAAAGGGAATTTTTTAATATGTCTTTTTATTAAAAAATTTTAGGTGTACAACAGACAACATGTAAAAAACAGTACAACTATAAATAGGTAATATACTGTAGTAGCACTAAAATAAACACTACAGAGTAAGTCATAAAACGTTGCCTGCCATACAAAGAATGTGGCAAGGGCTAAGAAGTGCTAAAGTGATCCCTATGAATGTTGATAACAGAAAAAAATGAAAGACCTTCAGTTTAGTAACACAGTGATCCTTACGGGATAAAACCAGCTCTCCTGGCCATAATATAAATAACCCATCTTCTCTACAACAGTTCAGATTTGGTAAAGTTTGTGAAACCTTACCTATAAGTTTTTCCATGTCATAAATGGAATTGATAAGGTCTTGCCATAAGGCTATGGTAGGTAAGCCAGTTTTTTGTAAAGGTTTTCCAAGCTATGACTCAGACAAAAATGTATAATAATTTTTTAGTGGAAGAGGCCCTAAAGCCCTCTAGCAGATCAAGAAATAATAAAGTAGTTGGGTTTAAATTGAATGAGGGGTCAAAGACTGCTTGCAACTCAATTTGTAACTGGTCCAGTATGGTTGTAATTTATGGCATAACCAGATAATATAAGCATGTGAAGCCCAGAGTGAACCACAGTACCTCCAACAGTGATCCCTGAATTTTGGCGCATATTTAACTTGTTGTACAGGTATACAAAAATAACGTATAAATCCCTTCCCTGAGTATTCTATTCCAGATATATGAGGAAGTGGGTTTATGTGTATATGCAGCATATGTGTCCCATTGGACAAGTGGGATTTTAACGGCCAAACCCCTCTCCCAGCGAGTTCTGATATAGTCAGTCAAGTGACCTGCGAGGGTGATCAAAGCCATGTATAGATGGGAAATTAATGAATCAACTGTTCCTGTGGTAACAGTTTGTAAAATTAAAGAAGTCAAGGGAGGGGCAGGCAGTCTTTAGGGATAGCATTTTGCCATTGTGTTAAATAAGATTTTTTTTTTTTTTGAAATTCAGAAAACGTTATTAATTTTCCAATAATAAAACAGAACTTGTAACAAATACAAAAAACTCTTGTGCAAACAACTCCTCCCCCCAACCCAACCCCCACTCCCCGGAATGTCTTCAGCCTGTAAATCCTAGATTAAGAACCTGAGCTTAACCTTATAAAGATGGAAGGTGCACAAACTACTTGATCTATAGTCAGATAGTGTATAATGTGTGCAGCTTACCCCATTTCCTATCAAAAAGCAATGGATTATGACAGAGATTGGCAATCATACATTTCTTTCGTAGACTGAACAGAAGTTCTTGTAGCCATTCCTGGTAAGAGAGAGAGGACTTGATCCAGCCAGTGTCTAGGAACTAGTTTTTTTCACAGCCAGGGAAATCATGGAAATATGGTATCATTTCTCTCTTACCAGGACAGAGCTATAATCACCAGGGATACAAATTTCAGGTAGAAAAAGACCTTCAAGTCCCAATAAGGGGTCCACCTTAACCTCAATAAGACCCCAAAGTGAGGCTACCTTAGTGCAGGACCAGAAAATATGCAAGAGGGAGCCCACCTCTTGACCACATCTGTTACAGGTATCTGAGGGGGTCTGGCCCATTTTAACAAGTTTTATGGGTGTGTAGTAAAGGTAGTGCAAAATATGAAACTGGGTGAGTCTGAGCCTATTCTGGGATATATATAAATTTTTCCATATGGAGCACCAGTTGGGAGAAGAGGAAGGGAGGAGAGTATGCCCAGTAACCTGGTAAACTCATTTCCTGTGGAATAAGTTAAGGAGGAATTTGTGAATAGATTCCTGCAACTCTATGCAGTTTGGAAACTAATTCCGTAAGGGAAAGGAAAAGCTCAGATTGGTCAACTTGCCATTGGCCGGACCCTAACACATGCAGCAGAAGCTGTCTTAGCTGGAGAATCTTGAAAATAAGAGAGGTCCCCAGTTGAAATTTTTGCAGGATATTGGGAGAGAAAAGCAACACACCTTGAGAAGCCAGGTGTGAAACTGTTGCTTTAGATAGCTGTGGTAACCAGATAGTGAGAATCACCTGCCCACCAATTTGAAAGTTATTATAATAGAAGAGAGGCTGAGAAATATCTTTGGATGGTTGATAATATAGGACAACACAGAACTGAGAATATACTCTTAGGGAAGTGCCAATCACTAAGTTTTCCAAAAAAGGTGGCAAAGATTTCCAGGGAGTGAAAAAAAGGAAAGGCCGGCCAGACCAAACCTATCTATCAATTCCAGTTCCAACTTGAACCATATAGGGACATAATCTGAGGTTTGAGTTGCTGAGGCTGGAGAGATCCACTTAAAATATTTGTGAAGATGACTCGCCCAATAAAACAAAACATATGGAAGTTTGAGCCCTTCCTGTATTTTAGGTAAGGAAAGCTTCCTGTAGGACCGTCTGGGAGTTTTATCCAGCCAAATAAATCTGGTGATAAGGGAATTTACACATTTGAAAAAGGAGTGGGGTAGCCAGAGGTTCAACATATTGAGGGGATAAAACAATCTCGGAAAAATATTCATTTTTATTATGTTGATTCTACCCAGAGGGAAAGAGATAGCAACCTCCATCTGGCTAAATCTTGTTGGAGGATCACTACTAGGTCTTCTAAATTACATTTCCTCACCATGGAAACATCACAAGATAAGAAAATACCCTGATATTTAATATAGTGTGGGGCTCAATGCATACCAAAATGGGCAATATCTGATTTTAATGTGTAGGGGTTAAGGGGTAATACTTCAGTTTTCTCTAAATTAAGCTTATAATTGAAAAGAATCCCAAATTCTTAAATAATTATCAAAGCTGCAGGGATTGAACTTAGTGATTGAGAGAGGTGTAATAAAATATCATCTGCATACATCGAGATTGTCTGAGTCGTCCCACCTATTGGAATTCCTGAAATGTTATGGGAGAGTTTAATTTGTCAGAGTAAGGGTTCTAGATAAAGATTAAATAGGAGGGGAGACAGTGTGCATCCTTGACGTGTACCAGAAAACAGGGAATCTAGAGGAAAAAAAAACATTACAGTAAATCTTTGCAGCAGGTGAAGAATATATTATCATGACTCAGCGCAAAAAGGCAGAGGGGAATCTAAACTTTTGTAAGGTAGTCAAAAGGAAGATCCAATCCACCTGGTCAAATGTTTTCTCCACATCTAGGGACACCAAAACCATAGGAGAAACAGAGTCCATAGCGGCAGAGAAGATATGCTCTAACTGACAAAGGTGATCGGTGGAGGAGCGAGCTGGGACAAAACCAACCTGTTCTGGACTAAGGACCCCAGACCATACACTGGTAGTCCTGGAGGCCAGAATCTTGGTTAGGATCTTAAGGTCATAATTTAATAATGCAATAGGCCAGTAACTTGACACATGATTGGAAGGTTTACCCAGCTTCAGTAGTAGGACTATCAAGGCTTCCAAGATTGTCAGGTCTAGGGCTTCAGCTTTGAATAGATATTGAAAAAAGCGGAGAAGTAAAGGTGATAATTCAGTGGAAAACACCTTGTAAAAATGTGATGATAAGCTGTCTGGACCAAGGGACTTGTCTAGACTATTGAGGCAGTGATAGTTTTGTCTATAGAAATAGGTTGGGATAAATGGGCTTGTTGATTTTCTGATAGCTGGGGTAGTTGGGCCATATCTAAATAAGCTTGGATTCTTTCCTCAGAAGGTCTGGGATTCCTGACTCCATACAGATCTTTGTAGTAGATCTCAAACTCTTTAGCTATACATCTTGGCAGCGTCTTGATTAGGCCGTCTCCAGAAAGAATGGCAGGAATTAATCGAGAGGCCTCACATTTCTTCAAATGTAAAGCCAGTAGCCATCCTGTCTTCTCTCCCTGCTCAATATATTTAGAT
Organism: Neoceratodus forsteri; assembly: GCA_016271365.2. Classification (NCBI taxonomy): domain Eukaryota; kingdom Metazoa; phylum Chordata; order Ceratodontiformes; family Ceratodontidae; genus Neoceratodus; species Neoceratodus forsteri. The sequence continues at coordinate 799,313,358 of CM028132.1, read as the reverse complement.
TTTGTTTTCAGGTTTGCATATTCAACTTTCTCTCTCAACAAGTCAGAATATTTGTCCCTTAAACACATGTTTTTTCAGTGTTTCTTCAGAGTTAGAAGGGGAAATATATTATTCTAGCTCTGTAATCTGACGCAAGATGTTATTTGCCTCTTGTTCGCGAATTTTCTTACATTTTGAGGCCAAACATAGAAATTCTCCTCTGAGGAAACAATTGAAGGCACACCACTCGTGATCACCCCTTCGCTGCCGAACCAGCATTAATATCTATGCAAGACTGGATCTGCGATTTGATCTTGGAAACAAGGAATGGGTCTCTGAAAAGTTGGTTGTTTAGTTTCCAGGAAGTATCTTTCTGTATAATTGGGGAGAGAGAAAGCATCAACCAGATCAAAGCATGATCTGATAGGACCCTGGGAGTTATCCCACTGTCCAGGGCACCCCTCATGTCTGACAGATTAATTAGAATAAAGTCTAAACGGGAGTAGGAGCATGTTAAATAAGATTTAAACTGGAGACGCCAGAAAAACTCAGATCCCAGAAGATGGACTTTAATCACCAAAACTGGGAATTCATGAATAGTGTCTCAATGTCGGCAGTGGGAAGAGAGGAAGAAACCTCTCATCTCCCACTGTCAGTAAGTGTGGTCAAAAGTAGCTGGGCGAAAAAGAGGACTGCTGGCAAATAGGGTTATAAAGTATCAGAATGGTTGGAACATGGGATGTTTCAAAATTTTTAAAGTTTTGTGCCAGTTACTAAGAGTGTTAGCTGTAATCTGGTTGTCACTGGAGGGAAGTTGAGGGTATAATAGTGATTGAGGAAGTGGGATTAAGGCTTGTACAATAATTTCAATCTTCCTCCAAAGTGCGAAGCTGGGTGGTTTGATAGTATAATTGTAAGTTAGGTAACACTAAACCACCCCTAGACTTTGGGAGTTGTAAAGTAGAGTACCTACCCTGGGTTTTTGTTTACCCCATAGATACCGAGAAATCATTTTGTCCTAAACTCTAAATTGTAAGATGGATGGGGAGATGGAAAGTGTTTGGGTAAGATATAAGATCTTTTGCAAAACAGTCATTCTGATTGAATCAGTTTTAGGTGTAAAGGGAAGATAAAGAGCACCTTGCATGGTGTTCACACGAAATAATCTTAAGGACCCTTACCTGCCCACAAGTCAAATGGTCCTAAAAGCAGCGTTTTTATATTCTCCCATTTTGAAAGGGAAGGGATCATATTTGGTTTGGTTACATATGACATAAACTTTAATACAACTGAGTGAGGTCTCTGCTGGTTGCGAGTTGGGATCAGGCCTAAGGCTCTATAAGCCTGCTTAGTGTGAAGGGGAAAGTTGTGTGGTAAATCAAGTTTTTGCCTAAAGAAAGTTTCCAAAAAGTGTATCATGTTGTTGCCTTAAGCATGTCCTCTGAAGCCTTAGAGTCACATATTTTTATGGCGAGATCTCCCCTCCAGGTCCTCACATTTTGTGAAAAGAGCTTTGATACGAATGTAGACTTCCAGGAGGAGACGATCAGCATGGTCCACTCTGTCGTCTAGCACTGAAATGGCAGCTTGGTGATCAGTGGTCATTTGTTGGAGTTCCTTGATTCCACCACTTGTGGTGGCAAAGTCCATTTTAGCATCAGCCCTAAAAGCTTGGAGTTCTTCTGGAATAATGTTGATTTTCTGGATTTTTTTTTTTTTGGAAAAGCTCCAGTAGATTTTCAGCCCATGATTGCCATGCTGGTGTAAGATGAAGCCTCACTAGCAGAGTCGGGGGAGTCTGATCCCTCTGCATCCATCGATGTCTCCAGTTGTTGGGTCAGTTTGTTTCTTCCCCATGGACAAAGGTTAGCCTAATCAAGAAGAATTCAAAGGTACGAAGGAGCCCAAATTGGCCATCGTGGTCACTGATGTCACCGGAAGTCCCTCGAAGGGGATGTTTAAAATGACCCCTGCTGTGTTCATCAGGTGGAGTAACAAAAGGGCTGTGTGCACATCTGGGGCCAAAATCTGTAAAAAAAAAAAAAAAAATCACAAGTTAAGAGTAGATGTTGAGAAATGCAATGTTTCTTCATAACTTTGTTATTTTTAACATTTTTACCCCAAATTTTCAACACTGTCTTTTTTTGACCCCACCTTATAATTATGGCAGGTGGAATTTTTAAAATCCTGTTTGAAAGGTGACTTCATAGAGTAAATGTGAAAAAGTGTTTAGGAGGAGATTTGAAACATGACACATCTCATGTTCATGAGGTGGGATAACAAAAAGGGCTATGCTGAAAATTGGGGGCCAAAATGTGCACACATCGCAGTGCTATGAGTAAACATTTGGAAAACTCAATGTTTCTTCATAACTTTTTTGTTTTGTGATATTCTGACCCCACATTTTCAACATAGTCTTTTTATGCCCCCTCCTTGTGAATATGGCAGGTGTTGTATCATTTCGTGCCACAGGTGCAAAAGCACATTTTGGCCAGGATTTGAAAAACAACACCTGCCCATGTTCATGTGGTGATGTGAAAAAATGGCTGCTCTAAAAATTGAGGGTCAAAATATTGAAAATTACCAAAATCATGATCAGGCATTAAAAAATGTCAGTGTACCTTTATGACCTTGTTTTTTTTTAAATTTTGACCCCCAGTTTTCAACATAGTCCTCTTAATGACACCATCTAATGAACCTGGTAGGTAAAAAATTTCAACTCCTAATCTTTGTTTGTCAATTTACTGTTGTCTCCCTCCCCTACAAACTGGTGATGAAACTTGACTTCATAATATATTTTGTCTCTATACTACACTTGTATATCTAATGTAACTATTGTAATTAATGCTTGAGACTGTTCTGTGTATTCCTTACTCTACCCCTGTATACTGTCACTAATGTCTATTCGTGCAACTTATGTAACTTCTGTAAAGAAAAATGTAATTGTCTTTTCTGTAACAATTTCCATGTCACCCCTGAAAAAGGGATCTCTGGTCTCGGTGGGCTTACCCGATTACCAAAATCTAAATAAATAAATCCCACCAGAAATGTGATTTCACTGAGTGACTGCAAAATCACCTTTTGGCCTAGATTTGAAAAATGTCAATTACCTTGTTCATTAGGTAGAGTCCCAAAAAGGCCAAGTAGAAACTTTTGGGGAAAACTATTAAAATGATCAAGTTATGAGTACAAGTTCAAAATGCACTAAAATACATTGATACATTGATGTGCATATCTGATTTCCACAGTTCTTGATCTGGGGCTAGATTCACATAAAGTCACAAAGCAAAGCACAAAAATTTGCATTGCACTTTGCATTTGCTCAGGTGTCTAAGGGTGCTATTGTCAGATGGATATTTATCCGACTGAGAATAGGGCTAGGTCAAGTCTGCGGTAACCCATTACCGCTAGAGCTAACCCCACTAGTGCCACCCTGACATGCAGCCAAGAGTACATTTCCACAGTGAATAATGCAGGTGTGATGTTTCCAGTTCACAAAAGCAGTCATGTAAATGAGCCTATTGGGCATGCAAGGTGCTGTGTGCTCAATTGCATGCCCATTTACATAGGCTGCGCTGGAGTTTAGTGCACCCCCCCAGCCCCTGCCCCAGAGGCAGCCCTGTGTCCCTAGTGTCTGGTGCCTGTCCCCTTGCCAATCGCCGGCCTGATTGTAACTATATATATTTCTCTGGTGCTAGTGATCTTCCCCCCATGATTGCCTGCCCGATTGTAACTATATATATTTCCCTGGTGCTAGTGTTCCCCTCCCTCCACTGATCGCTGGCCTGATGATAACATATATCAGTTCCTGACATCTAGTGACCCCCCACTGATCACCAGCCAGATGATCGCACATATCAGCCCCTGGTGTCTAGTGCCGCCCCCAATCACTGGCCTGATGATCACATATATCAATCCCTGGTGTCTGGTGCCCCCCCCGCTGCTGATCGTCAGCCCAATGTAACAAAATATCATTCCCTGATGATCATTGGTCCCTCCCCCCTATCCACGCCCAATCTGTAAATGATATTCCCTGGTGTCCAGTGGTCCCATCCCCCCACCCACACCCATGCCCGATCTTTGTGTAGTAGTCCCTGGTGTTCAGTGGTCACTCCCCCCACCTGCACCCGTGCCTGATCTTCATGTAATATTCACTGGTATACAGTGTTCTCTCACCCATCTCGATCCCTATGCAATATATTGATATCATTCCGTGGTGTCTAGGAGCCCCCCAACCCCCCACCCTGGCAGGTAGTGCCCCACCACCCCACCTCACTGCATCCCAACCCCAAGCTGGCGCTGGTACAGCCTTCTGCTTTCCAACATGGCCGATTGCCAACTGAACTGTCAATGAGCATGTACTGTATACAGTACGCACTCACTGATTGACAGCTCAGTGTGGGGAAGGGCCACTAGACACCAGGTACTGATATATGCGATCATCAAGCCAGCGATTAGTGGGGCTGGGGGAGACCACTGCCATCAGAGAAATATATAGTTACAATAGGGCTGGTGATCGGCTGGGGGTGGGGCAACTAGACTCCAGGGACAACAGTGTCATACAACATGCGAGGGATCTGGAGGTGGTGGGACAACTAGACACCAGAGACTAATGTGCTGAGGATTGGGGGGGGGTGCCACAGTACCTCCGCCACCGTTAGGATTGTGTGGGATTAAGGCAAGGTCTCGGTCTGCGGTATTTGCTACATGCAAGGGAACCACGCAAAAGGCCCTTGCATGGGGCAAAAACTCTGTGAATTGGACTGCGCCAATATTCATGTCCCTTCCCCCTCATTTGCAGTGTGCTCACCTCCATACTTTGCCTCAGTAGAAACCCGTTTGAACGCAAACCGGCTTCAGAATGGCAGCTCAAGAAACCCACATTGCTTGTGCAAAACCGGTTTGCTCCCCGGCAAAGTTGTGTGAATCCTGGCCCTGGTGTTGAAGAGTGAAGACATGTCTCTTGTCCAAAGATGATTATGGCATTGTACCCTTGGTAGTTAAGTAAAGGAGTGTGGGGGTGGGTGGGTGCTGAGTGGGTTGGGTTGGGTGGGGGAGGAGTAGCAGTGGTAGCAACAAACATTGATTGACCATTTCTTTTTAAAGGGTTTAAACAAAATAAAAAATACATCATGGGATGGTTTTCTTTATTTTAGGTACTGACACTGGGGATTGGGCACCCCAGTGTAGGTTTTGTCTATATATATATATATATATATATATAGTATTTATAACCCCTACTTCTCCCTGGTGGACCCTTTCCTGATCGCCCCCCCCAGCCATGTCATCGGGCTTCTCCAGAGCTTACCTGTGCTTTTGTCTTCATCTTGAGGACTGTGGTTGTGCCTGGCCACCGGTGCAGGGCCTTTGGAGGGTTGGTCAATCATCCTGCCACCTGGGAGGGTTTTTCTTCCATTTTTCTTCCTTCTCTCCAGTTGCTGGGGTGTGACAAGTCAACGTGCACACGTGGAGGCATGCGCACACTGTGGAGTCCTGTAGCACCCTCCCTTCTCTTGGCATCCGTGACCCATCCTACCCTCAGGCCTCCACCTGGGGCAGTAATGCAGCAGGACAGCCAGTCCATCTTCCCCAGGAGAGGAGAGTCATCTTCTGGATGCTCAATCCTCTCCCTTCCCCCCGGCCAACCCCTAGCGATCCATGGCCACTCACGAACACAGGTTGCTGGTGTAGTAGGCAGTAAGGCTTGATGCCTCAGCCCTTTGTGCCACTGGACCAGTCCCGTTGGCTTTGTCTTTAAGGGACAAGGGAATGAATGGGGAGGTGGGAGGGATACCGGACAGAGGGTGGGATATTGAAATGGGCACTGAAAGCAACAGGAAGATGCCAGAATGGGGTTAGCTGCCCCATTCAGTACCACTGCCGGGGCTTTGCTGAAGCGCGGCTGCCTTCTTGAACTTGTAGGTGGAAGGGATACTTGGCAGAGGGTGGGATATTGAAACAGGGTACAGGGGCAGTTGTGAGCTCAGCTGCTTGTCAGACTCAGATGGTGTCGGGAAGGGGGAACAAAAAGACTGTGAGCTCAACTGCTTGTCAGATGGCATTTTGGGGGGATGGAAAAGATACACAGCATGACAACAGTATGTCATGCTGTTGCTCAGTTGCTTCTGGGCTGCTTCATGCAGATGCAAGCACTGAGTTGCTCTCTAATAGGAGTGCTTTGGTCCTTTCAAGTACAAGAAGTTTCTGCCCTGCAAACAGTGACCAGGGTCATGATCAGTCTGGCTGGTCATTGGTCTGTCACTGCCGAGCCCACTGCAGCTTGAACTGCACTGGATCCAAAAGTGACATGCCTCTGAAATGCAATTCTTTGTAACAAAATGTTTGCTGCACACACAAACATAAAAATGCAGCTGACTTACTGTGACGTGTAAAATGGCGGCCACACTGGGCTAGCTATCAATTGCAGCAGCAGCATTTTATTTTATTTTTTATTTAGTCTGTTAAGTTTATATTCAGTTTATTTGCTTGTTTGTCAGTTCATCCATTTATTTTTCAGTATATTGTTTTCATCTTATTAGGTATTTGGAGTTATATTCATAGTGAGCAAGCAAGTTGCAAGTTGCAGGCACACCTTTTGCTGGATCAACACTTGGAGCTGGTGTTGTCGAAGCATTTGAATTTAATGTTACTACATTGGTTAAGTGAAGGAGAGTACTGTCATTAAAAATTTTACCATTTGGAGTTACCTCCACACCGCTGGACGAAACTGTCGCGGTGTAGTCTGCGAGTGCCTTTCCGGACCAGATGAACTATTGAGACTATTGAGTGGTGATGTTTCTGTTGGAACTGGATATTTCAATCTCATCGGTGGATTAAGTGGACTGTTGGTGCTTTGGGAAGGTAGGGGGGAGCATCGGAGGGCCTGCCCAGTGCTGGTGTGGGAGGTGGCCGCTATAGGGTTGTCCCACTGCAGGAGATGCTGGTTTGGGTCCACCGGAGGGTGGATGAGGTTTACTGGGGCCTCCTAGGTTTTCTCGGGTGGCTTGCTCTAGGGTGGGCAGCAAACTGAAAGCCGTAGTGGTGGGTCTGCCTAGGTGGTTGGAATTACTTCCTGGGTGAGTGTGGGATCGACTTCGCCTGTGGTTATCTAAAACCAAATTCCTGCCTATCTCAGAGAAAACTGTTAGATTGCTGAATTCCGATGTTGAACTGCAAGGAAAACCGGTTCAGGAAGGATTTAATAAATTTTTTGGATTAAGAGTGCCTGTGTAAAGACCTGGCTCAGGCAGTAAGAGTGCCTGCAATTCAAGGTGAGAGCTGACTTTGGCTTAAATTCCGTCTGGTTTTATTCCTCGGAGGTGAGAGCTCTGATGGACACCACTACTACAAGACCTGAAGAAATTTGACTGTATTGAATTATTTGGACTTTCCTGTTGTGAAACACGGGCCAAAATAAGTGACTTGGGCTGTGTGTTTAATTTTGTATTAAACTGAATGAGATTTAAGAGCTCGCTTGAATTGAAGGAACTGTGTTTATATGACTGAGTGCTTTTTTTGTAGACTCGCCCTCGCTACGTGAGAGGTGTGGGGAGGGGTTGTTTCGGTCATTTTGCTAGAGTAGGGAGCGATCTCAAATTTGTTCTTGTGATTGGTATTTGTTTGGACTATCTAACTCAATATACTCCAAATCCTCGAAGTGAGAGTTCAAGGAGTATTGGGTTAGATATATATTTTAGATATTTTGTTTGATTTATATTGATTTGTATTTGTTTAATTTGATAGAGCATTGGAATTGATTTTGATGTAGCTATAATTTATATTTATAGTAAATTTTTTAACAGGCAGCATGTGTTGGGATTGTGCTTCAGTGGGCAGGCACTACTCCCCCTCCAGGCTGAGGGGCCTGTGCCCGTTTGATAGTCCCCCACTACACCTGAGGTATATAGACATTGTCGTGCCTTGGATATTGCACAGAGGGGCCGAAGGGGGGGGTCTCGACCTGGGGGGGGAGTGGGGTGGACGGATAGGGGTGCTGAGGTCGAGGAGGTGTCCTTGGATGGGTCCAGGAAAGTTGTCCTCCATGCCTGGTACCCATAGGTAAGGGTTCCATTGATAGTGGTCAGGTTTCTAGATCTTCTATGACCTCTCATCCAACTCGGGCAGTGTTATGCAATGCCAGGTCAATAAAGAACAAGACAGCAATTATTGCTGATCTTGTTGAGTCATCTGACCTGATTTGCATCACTGAGGCTTGGGTGGATGAGAATGCTGGTCCGGTATTGGAGTCAGCAGTTCCAGCTGGGTACTCGGTGACGCACCGCCCGAGATTGGTTCGAAGGGGCGGGGGTGTAGCCATCTGTTTAAAGACAGAACTGGGCCTTGTAGAGGTTCCAGTGGGAACCACTAGATCCTTCGAGTGTGTCATGAGAGCAGGTGTGGGCAGCAGGATTCTGCTCATCTACCGTCCACTAGGAGATGAGAAAGTTTTCCTGCAGGAAGTTGCAGACTTCATGGTTGGCATAGTGTTGGAATCTTCCAGGTGGTTGGTCCTGGGGGATTTTATTGCCTGGGTCAACAATGTACTCTCACATTTTGGTCAAAACTTCCTCCAACTAATGATTTTGTTGGGCTTCACATAGGTAGTTACCACTGCAACCCATATTCAGGGCCACCTCCTGGACCTGGTGTTCCTCCTGGGGATGGAGGTCGCTGACTTGGTGGTGGAACCAGTTGGATGGTCGGACCATCAGTTTATAAGGTTCAGTTTCATGGCTCCCCCTGTGAGACCAGCCCTTTTGGAGATGGTCCGGTACTGCCCTTTGAGGAGTGTAACCCCAGAGGGTCTGTTGGCGGTGCTGGACCCATCAAGTTGTCCATTGGAGTGCTTGGATCCAGGAGACCTAGTAGTGCAGTATAATAATATGGTGCTGAGGGCCCTGGATTTCATAGCTCCTGTCCAAGTTCACCCTCTCCTTCTCCACCCTCAGTCCCCCTTGTTAGATGGGACTTTACGGGAGTTGAGGAGAGTGCGGCGAAGGTTGGAACATTGTTGGCGGAAATCTGGCCTGGAGGAGGACAGGCTTAGGTTGATCGCTCATTATTCGGACTATCAATCAGAAATCTCCCGTAAGAAGGCAGAGTTCCTGTGCAGGGAGATAGCTGCAGCAAGGAATCGACTGGCTCAGCTCCTTCGGACCATGGACAGGCTGTGCAATCCAGCCTGCCTTCAGGGCCAGAGAGCCTTTTCACAGTCTAAGTGTGATGAGTTTGCTCGGTTCTTTGCTGAATAAGGTGTCTTCAGTCAGGTCGGAGATCTGCTTAACACGTTCAAATGAGTATGGCGTTGGTCGATGTGAGGGCACGTACACCTGGATCATGGATATCATGAAGATTGTTTGAGGCTTACGACTGACTTATTGTAGTTTGGATTATGGTCCAACGTGCCTCCTTGTGGGGTGTATGGATGTTATCGGACTGATCCTTGCTGAGATAATCTGGTGTTCGCTGGATCAGGGGGTGTTTCCACACCCCCTAAAGGAGGCTATGGTGACACTCCAATTAAAGAACCTTTCCTGCAACCCAGACTATCTTGCGAACTACAGAGCGGTCTCTAACCTGCCCTTTTTGGGCAAGGTTATTGAGAAGGTAGTCGCGTTGCAGCTTAAGAACTTTCTTACCACCCATGAAGTCTATGATCCTCTCCAGTCCAGTTTCAGGAAGAGGCATAGTACCAACACAGCATTAGTTCGAGTACTTAATGAGTTCCTCATAACGAAGGATCAGAGGAGTCATTCGATCTTGGTCCTTCTTGATCTCTCTGCAGCATTTGACACCGTGGATCATGAGGTGTTGCTGGAATGCCTGCGGCTACTCTGTGGACTGTTGGGGACAGTCCTCAGATGGGTTACAATCTTTCCTCACAAGCAGAACTCAGAGGGTGGTGTCAGGAATTATTTCCTCTGCCCCCCTTGCCCTGCCTTGTGGGGTGCTGCAGGGTTCCGTGCTGTCCCCCATGTTGTTCATGGTGTACATGTTGCCATTGGGAGTCATTATAAGATGGTATGGGCCAAGTTTTCACTGCTATGCAGATGATAATCAGCTCTGCATGTCCTTTGTACCCAAACAGAAGAGTGTGTTCTTGGTCCTTAACAACTGCCTCACTGAGATTCAGGGCTAGATGAGTGCTAACTGGCTGAGACTGAATCCAGACAAGACTGAGGTGTCGGTGGTGGACCCAGGTCATCGTGTAGAGAAGTTGACTCCTGGGCAACTGTCTGGCCTTGCGTTAGTGGGTAACCAGTTGAGACTTTCAGAACAGGTGTGGAATCTGGGCGTTGTGCTTGGCAACAAACTGACACTAAAAACACAGGTGTCAGCAGTTGTCAAGTCCTTGTTTTATCATCTGAGGAACATCGCCTGGATAAGCACCTTGTTCCGCACGATGACCTTCCTATATCGGTTCATGCCTTTGTATCCTCTTGTCTTGATTACTGCAATGATCTATATCTAGGGTTACCAGGGGTGGATCTCCATCACCTGCTGCTGGTGCAGAATGCTGCAGCCAGGTTGTTGACAGGGTTGTCAAGAACTTGCCATGTCATGCCTGTGCTACGCAAACTGCACTGGCTGCCGGTGTGTTGGAGGATTACCTTCAAGGTCGCGTTGCTGACCTATGAGACCATATATGGACAGGGACCGGGTTACTTGTAAGACCTCCTTCGGCCCTACTGCCCCCTCCATCCACTCCGCTCCACCGATGAGAGAGTGCTAGAGGTTCCCAGAGACCGTCTTCAGACATCAGGGGCTAGGACTTTTTCTTTTGTAACCCCGACCCTGTGGAACTCTCTAGCTTGTCGGATTAGAGAGTGCTTGTCCACTGAGACTTTTAAATCCTCATTAAAAACATATTTATTCAGCTTGGCTTTTGTGGATAATGTTTAATTTTACTATTGCTGCTTTTTTATTCTTTTATATGTTTTATTGACTTAATGTTTGTTCATTTTTTCTTACAATGTATATGCGCTTTGGTTTTTGAAAAGTGCTTTATAAATAAAAGTTGATTGATTGATACAGCTAGATGGTCTCTGCTTAGCATGCCTACCACTAGGACTGGGCAGCACTACCCCCCATGCCCGGGGGTGGACAACAGGACAACAAACCTCCATGTCCAAGAAGGATTCTTAATGGGGGGGGGCTCAGTCCCACTCTGCCAGGTCCATCTCCCCGATCCTCCCCAGTAAGGATTGCAACAGCTGGAGGATTTATGACCTCAGCAAGGGGAGATAATGCTTCCATCTGGTGGTGAGAAGGGGTCACTTGCCAGTTAAGGCCCTCTTCCTCCTGGGCTGTCTCAAAGGAAGGGCACCGGGACCTCTCCATACAGAAATGGTTCCTGTGGCATCTAGGCATGGCAAGGCAAGGCAAATGTTATTTTTCTAGGTGCCCAATCCCGGAGGCTCTGGGTGCCGTACAATAAAAACTGAACTCTATACAAATAAATATGAATTAAAATCACTACCCCTTTTCTGTCCTATAAGGTACCTGTCTGGCCCTAACTGAGGTCCCTTCTTTGTTACTCTGCATACCATACTGTCAGAGACTCTTCTGCCACTGTAGAGCAGACTCCTAGTGTTTTCCCCTAAGCACATTGTGCTAGCCATCCAGTGACTGCCTCCCGTATGTCCCATGTAAATGTCTTATGCAGGGCTCTTGATAGGATTTTTTATTCAGGAGTCCTGGACTTTCTGGGGAAAAAAAGGGTTCCTGAGCTAAAGTTTGGGAGTCTTTGTACAATTTTCGGGCATCTTCATTAAAATGAATGGAACTAGTCTGGATTGCATTTCCAGTGTACGTTTATTTTCCCCATGTATTTTTTCCACTGTTCAGGCTATTCCAGAGTCAAGAATGCAGACATGACAGTAGTTTTGGGTAGAAACATAGAAACATAGACTTTGACGGCAGAAAAGGACCACTCGGCCCACCCAGTCTGCCCATTTCCCTACCTACTGGATAAGCTGCAGAGTCTAGTTAACCAACAGCCTGCTTCCTGCAACCCCGCACTATAATTGCTTTGTGTCTGTCCCAAGCATGTTTGAATTCCCCCACTGTTTTAGACCCAACGACCTCCTCAGGAAGGCTGTTCCATGTATCCACCACTCTCTCCGTGAAAAAGAATTTCCTCACATTACCCCTGAGCCGTCCCCCCTCTATCTTTAAACTGTGCCCCCTTGTTCTTACACATCTCTTTTTCTGAAAGATGCTACCCTCCTGGACTTTGTTGATTCCCTTGAGGTACTTGAACATTTCTATCATGTCCCCCCTGTCCCTCCTTTCATCAAGGGTATACATATTAAGCTCTCTCAGTCTCTCTTCATATGGTTTCTGATGTAGACCCTGCACCATTTTAGTTGCCCTCCTCTGGACTGCTTCCATCCTGTCTATGTCCTTGCGGAGATGAGGTCTCAAAACTGCACACAGTACTCAGATGGGGTCTCACCAACTGTCTGTATAGAGGGATAATCACTTCCTTTTTCTACTTGTGATGCCCTTCCTATGCATCCCAGTATCCCCCTGGCTCTCCATACTGACTTCTCACATTGCTTACCCACCTTTAGGTCATCTGATATGACTACTCCCAGGTCCCTTTCCATTTTTGTTGTTGTTAGTACCTCCCCTGCTATTGTGTACTCTTCTCCTGGGTTTTTGTTTCCCAGGTGCATTACTTTGCACGTCTTTTGCATTGAATCTAAGTTGCCATGTCTGACCATTCCTCCAACCTTGCCAAGTCCCTTCTCATCTTTTCTACCCCCTTGTGTATCAACTCTGTTACAGATCTTTGTGTCATCTGCAAAGAGGCATACCTTTCCCTCAGACCCTCTGCAATGTCACTTATAAAGATATTAAAGAGGATTGGACCCAGTACTGAGCCAGAGGTACTCCACCAAGTAACCCCTTTCTTGAATGTGTTCCATTCACTATTATCTTCTGTGTCCTGTTGTGCAGCCAGTTCACTACCCAGGCCTACCCTGGGACCCACTCCCAGGCTGGCTAACTTGATTATTAATCTTTTGTGCGGGACTGTGTCAAATGCTTGCTAAAAGTCTAGGTAAGCCATATCCATAGCCCCTCCCTGGTCTATTACTTTGGTCACCCAGTCAAAGAAATCAATTAGATTAGTCTGACATGACCTTCCTGCTGTAAATCCATGTTGCTTTGGGTCCTGTGCCCCGCTGGCCTCTAGGTGCTCAGCAATTCTTTCTTTCAGAAGTGATTCCATCATTTTCCCTACCACTGAGGTCAAACTTACAGGTCTGTAGTTTCCTGCTTCTGCCTTGCTCCCACTTTTGTAAAGGGGAATCACATCTGCCCTCCTCCAGTCCTCAGGTACCACCCCATCCTGCCATGATTTGTTAAAAAGTGTGGTCAGTGGTGTCACTAGGTCCCCCCTTAGTTCTTTTAGGATTCTGGGGTGAATCCCGTCAGGCCCCATTGCTTTGTCCACCTTGAGTTTTAGGAGTTCTTTCAGGACTCTTTCTTCTGTGAATGGACTGGTATCAACCCCCCTACCAGAGTGCTTCTATTGTCTGGTTTAGGTAACTGCTCCTCATCTTCTTTGTGAATACTGAGCAAAAGTATTCATTCAGTATCTCTGCCTTTTCACTGTCTCCCTCTGCCCACCTCCCTCTCCTTTATTAATCTTCACTATTCCTCCCTTAACCTTTCTATGCTCCTAATGTACCTATAAAGGTTTTATCCCCTTTTGACCGAGTTGGCTATTTTTTCCTCGGTTTGTGCCTTTGCCATTCTGACTGCCTTTCCTACTTCTTTCTGCTTTAATTGATACAGTTCCTGTCGTGCTCCTCTCTGATTCCTTATACTTTTTGAATGCAGCCTTTTCTCCTAACCTTCCTGCCACCTCTTTTGAGAACCATAGTGGTTTTACTCCGCTTTGTTTTCTTTATTTGTTTTACACAAAGACTTGTTGCCTCTATGATGGCAGTTTTGATTTTCTTCATTGTTCTTCCACCCTCCTATTTGGCCATTTGCTAGTGCAGTCTTCAGGTGTTCACCCATTTTGCCAAAGTCAGCCCTTCTAAAGTCCAGTATTCTTGTTTTTGTATGGCTTATCTCCATGGTTGTGCTCATTGTGAAGCACACTGTGCATTGGTCGCTTGTTCCCAGATGTCTACTGACTTCTAAATTTGTGATCCTCTCTCCATTTGATTGTACCAGGTCTAGTATTGCTCCCTCCCGAGTGGGTTCCAGCACTAGCTGTCTAAGGTCTGCCCCCTGCAGGGCATCGAGAATGACCCTGCTCTTGGATGTGGCTGCAGTACATGTCCTCCAGTTAACATCTGGCATATTCAGGTCCCCCATCAACAGTATCTCCCCTTTTTCAGCCATTTTGATAATGTCCTCTATCATTTTCTTGTCCATTTCCTCCCCTTGAGACTGGGGTCTGTATACAACCCCTGTGCGGATTGCGATGTCATTCTCCATCTCCAAGGTAACCCAGAGTGCCTCTTGTCCTCCCCCTTTACTTTTTAGTTCTGTAGCTTTGATCCCTTCCCTATGTATAGAACTACTCCACCTCCTCTTTTGCCTTCCCTGTCCCTTCTGTAGATTGTATACCCTGGTATGTTGACATCCCATTCATGGTTCTCGGTGTACCATGTTTCTGTGACTGCCACAATATCCAATTGTTCATCTTCCATCAAAGCTACTAGCTCAGAGCTTGTTTCCCAGACTACGGGCATTAGTAGTCATTGCCCTCCATTTAATGTTGGCTTGATCCTTTTTCCCCATCCCTGCTCTTGCTCTTATCTATTTTACCATTTACCCCATCCTGCCCTGTGTTGAGCTCTGTACCTCAGTGTTTACCCTACTACCTGCCCTGTTTTGTGGGGGGAGGCTTGACTTTTCTTCCTTTTATCAGTACCTCCCCCCTTATCTAGTTTAAAAGCTGCAAGGAAGCATTTAAACCTGTCACCTAGGAGCTTGGTCCCCTTTGTGGACAAATGCAGACCATCATACCAGTATAGACCTTTATCTCTCCAGGTGGACCCCCAGTCCCCAATGAAGCCCAAGCCTTGTGCTCTGCACCAGTTTTGCAACCATTCATTAAACTAAATGGTGTGCAGTACCCTAGCCTCATTCCTGCCATGGACTGGTAGCACCTCTGAGAAGGTTACTGTGCTTGCTACCGTCTGAGGCCCCTCCCAACTCCACAAATTCATTCTGCACTGCACTGATCCCATGCTTAGCTAGGT
This sequence comes from Neoceratodus forsteri, assembly GCA_016271365.2. Taxonomy (NCBI): domain Eukaryota; kingdom Metazoa; phylum Chordata; order Ceratodontiformes; family Ceratodontidae; genus Neoceratodus; species Neoceratodus forsteri. The sequence goes on along the minus strand of CM028132.1, from coordinate 799,298,149 downwards.
CATTTGTCCCAAGGTGGACAATGATATCTAGTTCAGTCTCCTGTGATGCTGCTTCTACAATTGTGAGGATTAAGCTGTGTCCCTCAAGCCATGGCACCAGGCAGGCAGCTTACTTCCTTCTCTCCTTCCCCAGTTCTACCCCTAACAATTGGGTCCCCTATCAGTAGCTGTTTCCTTCCCTGTGGTGTCCCTTGCCACACTTTTGTGGGTCTCCCTTGTGGATGTCCTCAGCATTCTTCTGGGTCTCCACTGAGGGTGCCATCATAGAGGAACCTTGCTCTGCCAGAATGGCATCTGATTTGTGTAGAGGTACAACTGGGGCTTCCTCTCTGGTCCACCACCCGTGCCTCCAGAACCCACTATGGTCCCTACTGCTCTTCATACTCCGAAACCTCCTGACTCCAGTGGTTGTGGCAGTGGTGCCTCTTTGGGGGGCCTTCTTAGTCCTTGCTAGTTCAGCCTGGAGGTGGGCAGCCTCCTCTCTCAGAGCTGACAGTTGCCTACAAATAGGACAGCAATGCAGTTTCCAGAATGTTTCCCAGAAAACTGCTGCCCCACAGCCAGTGCATTGCACCACTCCCCACATGTCCCGCTCCCTTATTCTATACAATATGTAATTATATATGTATTATTATTTGTTTTGTGTAACTACACTTTATGCACATTGCAGGGTTATTAGGAATATGACAGTTCTGCCCCAAGACCTATTGAGGAAGTGATGTCAGAACTGTGGCTATAAAGGAAATGCCACACCAGGGGAAGGGGGGTGGGTAGTGCACAGCCACTGGTGACTGTTAGAAACAATCAGATGCACAACTGCTCCACCACCCTGGTGAGTACTGTCCTTTATAGTAATACAACTAACACCACAATTTACTAGACCACGGCTCCAACACAAACCAAACCACTCTACTGAGTCCAAGGATAAAAATGAACTCACTCCTCAGCCAGCAGGACACTTAAAATGTTACAAAAATATCCTTCAAAATGCTAGGTCTCAACCCCCGCACTCAAGCAAATTCAGTTGTATCTCACTCTGGTTATAAAATTACTACCCTTTTAAAGGAATCCTGCAATTCTCTGCTTAATGCCAATAAGGAAAAATACAAATAAAACTTTTTGTAGAAAGTGTATCTCACTTCTTACCCAGTGCTCTGCAGTATTATGCCTTAATCAGGTTTCTAGGTCCTAAATGGAGTTGCAGTTTGTTCTTTGCAGTAAGTTTGGCTTCCAACAGACACTTTAAAGTCAGTGTGACTGGTCATAATGTGTTTTTTTCTCAGCAGGGTTGTAAAGTGTCATTTACAAGGTGCCATTACTCATGGATAAACCACTGCATTTTCAAAATGCAAATAGAATTTTATCTGTACCTGTGTGTTGTAGGTTCACAGTACGACGAGAAAAAAAAATTGTACCTACAGTTTTGCAGTAATTTTCTGCCTGGGCTAAAATGGAAATTCTATCTTGTTGCAGTGCCCCCAGCCCTCAAGCAGATTTGTGCCTACCTGGCTACAAAACAAGTCAAGGCCATTAGGTTAAAGTACTAGTATATATTCATTAAACATTTCACTCGGCCTGCTACAGCACACAGTCAATGCTGACAGTCACCTATGTCTCCCAGTCATCTCTCCTGACCCATACTTCTCCTGTCATCTCTCCTGCACATCTGGACAGTCTTTCATAATTTTACTGATTTAAAAAACAGTACCCCACTAGCTCGGTGGCACTGAGGGTTGAGGCATTAGACACCACACCTCGTGCCATGCCAGTGACCTGGGTTCAGGAACGAGCCTAGGTTGCTGAGGGTCAGCAGGGAAGGGAGTGGATCGAGCATCTGGAGGACAGCTCTCCCCTCCCGGGAGGGAGGGGGGGTTCCTGCTCAGTGCTTGGCTGGCCTCTGGTGGAAGGCACAGCAAGTGCTGGAGTGTAGAAAAGGGGTGAGGAGTGGCAGATGTTGGTGGCAACACCTTGACGTCAGGGCACTAGCCACTCCCTGGAATGGGGGAAAATGCCCTTCCAGCTCGGGTGGAGATGGAGCACCGGAGTTTGCCCTCAATTTGCAGCGGCCCTCCTGGCACCCGACTGACCAACGCCGCCAGAGAAGTTCGGGGTGTTGGGGCCCACCTCATCCCCGCCTGGGGGGTAAACTGTGGCTACATGGGTGAAGGAGGGTTGACCAGGTGAAGCGGACCATAGAGGGATGACTCCTAGGTTCTCCCAAGGAGACCAGAGCTGGAAGGGAGAGGAGGAAAAATAGGAAAAAAAAAAAATACCTCCCCCCAACTCTGTCATGGTTAAATAGTGACATAATTCTTTCTGAATACTTCTCTGTTCTCTACTGCACATGTCTTGCATTATAATTATTTGACTAAAAACAGTCCCTCGGCCACCCACACCCACCCACCAACCCACTCGTGTTAAGACAGTGGCATAATCTCTCTCCCGAATACTTGTTCTCCTCTCTTCTCTCCTGAGCATGTCTTGCATAAAACATTTTACTGACTGAAATAGCCCCCAACCCACCCACTCCCAATATGTAAGGCGAAGACAGTGGTACAGTCTACATCTGGTGGTTGTGTGGTCTGCGACTTGCTTTTCCTATCTTTCTTCTTTTTTCATGGCATGACATTCTGACCTGACATAACTTCTCCTAATGCCCTGCTGCCCATAACTTCTCCTTTCACTGCGCCCCTGCACATTTCTTAACAGTTCTGTGTGGTTCTTCATGAGAAAGAAGCCACTGTTGACAGACAGACTGTGAAAAGAGCAAAATAAGGATAGTGTTGTCATAGGAATCATAGGACTATACAAGTCTATTAGCCATAAGTCATATTGACTTGTTAACCCATCCACATAAAGCTTAAATACCCTTCTCTGTATAAAAAGCATCTAGAGATTGTGTTAGATGTATCCTTGACCCTCTCCCCCCACCAAAAACCTGTGAGATAAGAGCAGAATGGGGCTATCACTTGTTATGGCCACCCCCCCTTGGGGTAGTGTAACTTGTTAGACATATCCCTCTCTCCCACCAAAAAAAAACATGGTGTAGTTCAGATAAGAACAGAATGGCCAGAGCTAGGGCTATTACTTGTTATCAATCAATCAATCAAATTCTTTATTTATCCAGGCGAACACCATTGAGCAAGGTCATTTACAAGGTGGACCTGCATTACACAAGTCAAGTAACAATGCATTTATATACAGACAAACAGACAGTAGATGCAAGAGTACAACAGTATAGGTAGGCCTGTAATAGACAGGATAAGTAAAAATACATTTTGGTTCAGGTAAAAGACAGTCGGTAAGAGTATACATAACAATAGGGTAGCAAGTCAGTAAAAATTTATACCAGATACAACAACATACATGGTTTAGTATTCCTGTAAGGTAAAGGCATTATAGTCCAGCAAAGAGATTAGTTGAAGTGGATGCTACAAGCGAAGAGACATACATAGTCAGTTTAAAAAGACCCAGGCGTATCAAGGGGGAGACATGTGTCGGGAAAAGTGGGCAGCCAGTTGGGGGTGTCTAGAACTGGGATAATACTAGGAGCGAAGGAATGAGATGCTGTGGGTATACAAGGAATAGGTAGATGAGGGAGGGTGAGATTTAGGGTGGTAGATAAGTAGGTGGCTCAGGGACAAGTTATGCACTGATACGAGAAGGAAGGAGGAGGATGGGAAAAGCAGGGAGGATGTGGACGGGGGGATGTAAGTGAGCTAGGATCATTGGAAGCAGTTGCAGGCTTCTGTAATGTATTTTGAGTATAAGGTCTTAAACACAGTAAGTCTAACAGGAGTCCTCAGTTTTAGTGATTTCTGTAGCACATTCCAGAGCTAGGATTGTTGGAAGCAGTTGCAGGCTTCTGTAATGTATTTTGAGTATAAGGGCTTAAACACGGTAATACTAACAGGAGTCCTCAGTTTCAGTGATTTCTGTAGCACATTTCAAGTGGCCAGTAGGCAGATCCTATAGCAGCTCTCCCAAAATCGTTAGGGCTTTGGGCACTTTCAGAAGTCAGTGAACAGCTTCTTAGGGCATAGGTTCCAGGCATACTGAGAGTCAGGCAATCAACAATGTACTGTGGAAGTTTGCCAGTGATAGCTCTGTATGTCCAGAGAGCTGCATTTTTATTTCATCTTTAGTGTAGGGAGGTCCAACCTATGGCTGCATATAAAGAGCAGTGATGGGTGGAGAAGGGGAGACCAGTGATGAAGCACAGGGCTCTGTGGTAAAGTATGTCCAATTTGCTGACGTATAAAGTAGCACACTGGCAGTTTATAAAGTTGACGTAATCAATTAGGGAAAGGAATATAGACTGAACTAGCTGTCTCTTGGCCTCTGTAGTTAGTAGGCGGTTTAACCTGAAGAAGAGACCTAGTCTCTGCCTTAGTTTTAACAAATCCTCCAGGTGGTCTGCAAAGGAGAGTTTGAAGTCTAGCCAGACCTCTAGGTATTTGAATTTTGGCACAAATTCCAGGGTTTCTCCTAGGAGGGTGGTGATGAGGGGTAGAGCAGGGTAGGTTGCATGGTTAATTGATGAAAATGGCATCACCTTTGTCTTTTTGGCATTAAGTAGCAATTTTTTACTAAGGAGCTGGTATTGAAGTATGTTGAAGTCAGCTTGCAGGTCACTACAGGCAGTTTCAAGAGTTGTACGGCTTAGGTAGATCACTGTATCATCTGCGAACAGATTAATTTTTGCTTCATTGATGCCTGAGTCTATATTGTTGATGTATATGGCAAATAAGAGTGGCCCCAGCATGGATCCCTGCGGGACGCCTCTTTTTAACAGATTTGAGGGGGAGAGTTCACCTTCGGCCTTGGCCTGTTGGTGCCTATCAGAAAGGTAGCTGAGGAACCAACTCAAGGAGGTAGAATCTAGACCAATAGCTTTTAATGAAGAAAGAAGGAGGCTGTGGTTGACAGTGTTGAAGGCCTTACTTAGGTCTAGAAAAATGGCGCAAACAAATGTTTTGTTCTCTAGCTCACACTACCAGTCATTTGTCACCTTGGCCTGGGCCATGATTGTACTAGGTTCAGTTCTGGAACCAGATTGCATTGGGTTTAGCATGTTAATATCATCTATGAAAGATTTCAGCTGGGCATTGATGATTTTTTCCAGAAGTTTTGATAGTACTGGGAGAAGGGAGGTGGGCCTGTAGTTGTTTAGATCACAGGGGTCTCCGGATTTAAACAATGGAATAACGTGTGCGGTCTTCCACAGTTTGGGGAGGGTCCCTTGAGAAAGGGACAAGTTAAATAGATGCATAATAGGTACGGCCAAGACATGATAGGCAATCTTTAGGTAGTATGGGAGCTGGGCCTGTAGTTGTTTAGATGACAGGGGTCTCCGGATTTAAACAACAGAATAACATGTGCGGTCTTACACAGTTTGGGGAGGGTCCCTTGAGAAAGGGATAAGTTAAATAGATGTGTAATAGGTATGGATAAGACATGATAGGCAATCTTTAGGTAGTATGGATCGAAGGTGTCAGTGCCAATACTTTTTCTGGTGTCCAACTGGAGGAGGAGATCTTCGACCTCTTTTAGCGAGGCAGGAGAGAATGAAAAGACTGCATCTGAGGGACTAGATTCTGAAGGATATGTGGTAAGCTGGGAGCATAGGTTGCATGCAGGTGAGTTATCAAAAGCTAGTCCTGCAGTGGCAAAGTGATTGTTGAAGGCTTGTAGTATCTCTTTATTGTTGTTGATAGTTACATCGTCAGAAATAATTTTTGAGGGGAGAGTGTTTCCTGTGGTATTACCAGAAAGTTCTTTTATTGTGGACAAGAACTTGGTAGGGCAGTTGGAGGCAGTGTCGAGTTCAGAGCGATAGAAGTTGGACATGGTTTCCCGAATTAGCTTTGTACAGTGGTTTCTGGCTGTTCTGAAAAGATGCCAGTCATCGGCTTTGTGGGATTTGCGTGCTAGGTTCCAGAGCTTGTCTCTTTTTAATAGTGCTGCCTTGAGGTCTGCTGTAAACCAACGGCACTTTCTAGGCTTTATGTGGGTTTTGACTAAGGGTGCGTGGGTGTTAAGAGCACTGGATACAGTTCTGTGGAAAATGGCATATGCTGTTTCTACTGATTTGGCTAAGTAAAAGGTCTGCCAAAGCAGGGAGGCTTTCAGGTCATTGATATATGCAAGCAGGTCAAAATTCCATTTTGATCTTTTGGTAGAGAACTTTGCTGAGGCTTTTGGTTTAGGGACTGCTCTTATGCCAGCAATAAAGCAATGGTCACTAACATTGGCAGAAAAGATCTCAGCATGGGAGAATAAATGGGGTTTGTTTACTAGAAGTACATCTAATAGTGTACTTTTGTGGCCACCCCCACCCCATTGGGGTAGTGTATACTTGTTAGAAATATGATCCTCCTCCTCCAAAAACACATGGCGTAGTGAGATAATAACAGAATGGGGCTACTACTTGTTATTGCTACCCCCACCCCTTTATAAATGGGAACAAAATACTTCTCTTCTTCTCTCCTGTGCCCAAGCTGCCATCACAGTCATCTTTTGTCTCTGGGTCAGTCTGGGTCTGAAACTATAAAACAGAATCACAATTTAAAACAATTTTAAAACATTATTTTCTGCGCAGTCTAATAGCCTTAAATTTCTTAAGTGCTGGAGGAAGGTCATAGTCTTCAGGTTCAGCTCCTTCTTGGACTATCTACATGAGTTTGCTCATAATGACAGCCTGTAGTGAACTTCTACCTTTTGTTTTTATTTTGTTTTGTACAGAAAAGCCTCTTTCACATGCCACTGATGTAACAGGTGACACAAGTAAAATCTTGGCCATTGTGACCAAAAATCTGGGAATACATCTGAATAGTTCTCAATTAAGTCTTGGCAGACACTGCTAAGCAAAATCAGCTCTTTTTTAGATTTCAGAACAAGTTTGAATTGCCCATAATTATTCTTAGCACTTTCTTGGTCAATAAGTGCTGGCAGTGTTTCATATTTGAAGGCTGTGTTTTGGAAATAAGTGCAAACATCTTTCAGTTCCTCCAGTCCATGGTCCATTATCTTGGAGTCATCAGGGAGACACTTAGGATTTATAAGAACATTTAAGTTATGCAGCAACTCCATTAAATAGGTCATTTCTTTCTTTCTTTCTTTCTTTCTTTCTTTCTTTCTTTCTTGTGTAACTGGTAGGTGCACTAGACAAAAATGTGCCTATTTTCAGGCACGACCTGGGAGGTTACATAAGCAATAATACCTGACAGGGTTGGCATTATTGGGTTATAACAGACCACCCAGGGGCATAATGAGGCCCAGTGTTGTAGGTGGAGGGCATTATAGCCCCTGGAAGGTCTGTTATATCCCAATATTGCCCACCATGGAGGGTATTATTGCTCTTAGAAAATGGGCCAGTGTACTGTGCATGTTAGGGGGAAAAAATTATGTTTTTAAATATTAAAGCTATTAGTGTTTTATTTATTTTGTAACATAAAATAGTTCCTCCACCTGCATTGCAATATGTTATTTCTTTTTTGAGCAAAGGACTTTTGTCCAACTGGAGCCTCTGTAATTCTCAGTTTGGAGGTGGTTGTCATGGTAACCCTCCACTAACATTTCATTATGCTTTTATTTACTATATATTTATTTATGCAATAGGCATGGGCATAAATCCTATGTGATAAATCTGTGTAGTTGAGCTACTATGTGTATAAACAGGCTTTGTACTGCCACAACTCTGGAATAAATTGCAAAAAACCTTAAAATTGGCCCATCCCATTAATCTGTCTGCATTCAAAAAGTTATATGCTCGTTCTGTCAAGGAATCCTGCAACTGCTTCCCCTAGAATACTGTCCTATAAATCCTGTATACATTGATTCTTGTAGGTTGCATACTGGCACCTCTCTTCACCCTAACCGTGCCCCTTTCTCCTTTTGACATAATCACATGCCCTGAGGTTTCTACCAGGATACCGTTAATTGCTCCTCCTAACTGTTGTCCTCTGTCCCTTTCTAGCAGAGGCCCTCCTCTTGGTGTCCTTACAGTCTATTTCCCTGTCCAGTGCCATGAGCTCTCAACCCACAGAGGCTCTGCACTATGGTATTTTCCTGGCTATTCAATCTTATGTCCCACTTCCTACTGTAGTCCTAAGCTCAACTAATCTATTAACCCTCTCTCCCTTATGTTCCCCTAGGTACTTCATGTCATGTAATCAGTTTGACCTATGCATCTTTTGTACATATTAAGTATAGGTAGTTGTCTGCTGCGCAGGAGTTTAATGTATACTGCTAACTATTTATTGTATATTGCTTAACTACATTTGGATTGTGTTCAGTTGTACATTTTACTTATATATATTCTTACCCTATGATGGATTCTTCTATGTTGCCCAGGTCCATCTCGAAAATGAGTTCTTCTCAATGGTGTTCGCCTGGATAAATAAACACCTGATTGATTGATTGATAAATGTGAAATTTCACATTTATGCACATAGTGGGCACATCATCACAGATTTATACACGTAGTAATATGTCACAATCACTTCAGAACTCATTTAGAATGTTCTGCCTCAGTACCAGTACTAACCATATTCAACTGCAAATAACTTTGAAACAAAAAAAGATAGCATGGTGCTGTGAGCATGAAAGGTATCAAGCACAAAATTATCTACAAAATGAGTGGTGTTTCATTTGTAGATGTATTCATAATTCACAAAAAACAGCAGAAAATTCATTTTTTTGACTTTTTTGACAAAAATAACTTTAAAACAAAAAATAATAGCATAGTACTGTGAGCATGGAAGTTCAGCACAAAAATATCTACAAAATGAGTGGTGTTTCATTTATATATACCTTGTAGTTTTTGTTTTATAATTAGCAAAAAAACAGCAGAAAATTCAATTTTGTATACACTTTTTCAACAAACAAATGCAAATAACTTTAAAATGAAAAAGGTAGCACAATACTGTGAGTATGTCATTTGTTCAGCACAAAGTTTTCTACAAAATGAGTGGTGTTTCATTTAATAGCAACCACTATGCTAGGCGGACATACACTACGAAAGTTAACAAAAAGTCCCAGAAATTATCATTTAAAAAAAAAAGTAAACAGTCAAAATTAAGCCTAATTTTGTACAGTACAATAAAAAAGAACAAAATGATTGGTACCGAATAGAACTGTGGCTAGTAACATAATAAGTAGGATATAGGAGATGAGAAAATAAAAAAAATTACACTACAAGGGAAATTCAAAAGGGTGAGACACACAGAGCAGAGGAGTTCAAGTCTGAGGGGATAGAAAGATGGTGGAGTAGTGAAGTAGGAGTAACTAGATAAGGGAAGATATTGAGAGTCATTTGCAGGTGCAGATGTTAGTTTTTGTGTCAAATACCGTGCAGATGTTTTCAATGCCCTGCATCACTTGAGATGCCGCCTGGAACTGCATACGTAGTACTGGTCTGTTATTCACTTTTTATGTTGGCTTGTGCACACGTGCAAGCAACATCTTGTGCTAGTAGCACATTTCAGAGGTGTGTCAGTGTTGGCAAATGCAGGCCATGCTTTAGTAGGTGCGTCCCTTATTCACCAGTAAACCAGCATGCTAGTGCTGGCACAAGCATTATGTAAAGTGGACACAACTTGTAAAGAAAGTACCGCTGCAATCAGAGACAAGCTTGTCATACAGCGGCACAGATGACACGCCTCCCAGCATGCCTTTCCTAGTGAAACATTTCAATAAACATGTCGGCGGCTCAATCTCTGAAGGAAACCAACATCGGGGGTGCAATCCCCATGTCAGCATGTCTGGCCCCTCCACATTGTGTAGCAAACTGGGAGCCCACCCCAGTGTGCTGCTGCTTACAGTAAGCCAACTGCATAGGCCGGTTTCTGCCCCTGGGCCTCACCCCACCCCCATTGTGTGGCACACTGGGGGCCCACCCCAGTGTTGCCAACATCAGACCCCCCCAAAAGTTATGGGCACACTGGGAGCCCACCCCAGTGTGCCCAACATTTGTTTTCACCTGTAAAGAAAGAAAACTGTCCCATAGTGCAGTGTCCATTTTTTTATACCTGAAAAAAGAAAACTGTCCATTGTCTGCAGCATCCCCCAACCTGCACCCACCCTCTGCACACCCTGCCTCCCTTCCCCCTCACCCCATCCTTACCTCCGGAGGTCTGGCGCTGCGATCTTCAGTGGAGTGGAACACGTCTGGACTCTTCAAAGCCGACTACGAACTGAAGAAATGCCGGTAAGCTGTATAATGGTAAAAATGGGAGGGGGGGTCAACTTAGGTGGAGATCTCAGCCATTTTTTTGAATTTTGGCTCCAAATTTTCAACATGGGGTCCCTGGGACCCCACCTCATGAACACATACACTGTCGTCTCATTATTCAGTCCCAAAAGGTCATTTCTTAGTCACTGCATGGAATCACCTTTTGGGACCGGTCTTTCAAAATGACAGTGCCATTGTTCATGGTGGGAATTTAAAAACCTATCTTAAAGTCTGGTGAAAAAATACCAAAATGACTATTCTGTGTGTCGTTGTGCAGTTTCCATGCACTTCGTAACTTCAACAGTTTTTAATATTTTCAATCCAGATTTTCAACCTTGCCATTTTTACACACCTCCTGATGAACAGTCCAGCTGTCATTTTTCACATCCTGCCCGAAATATGGTTTCGCACATGTGGCACACAATGGTGGGGTCGCTGTGGGAAATCCACAATCAGGACAGATTGACAAAATCACAGTGACACTGTTCATGAGCGGATGTCCCAAAATGCCTATGTTGAAAATTTGGTTAAAAATACCCTCAAAATAATTGCGTTACGGGCGTGCGTTTCGCAGTTTGTACGCACACTCGTGACTTTACCAATTTTTCATATTTTCACTCCAGATTTTCAACATTACCATTTTTTCACACCTCCTTATGAATAGTACAGCTGTAATTTTTCACATTCTGCCTGAAATGTGTTTTCACACATCTTGCGCACAATGGCACAGTGGCTGTAGGAAATCAACTTTCATGACAGATTAACAAAATCACAGTGCTACTGTTCATGAGCAGAGGTCCCAAAATGCCTATGTTTAAAATTTGGTTAAGAAAATCCCCAAAATAATTGCATTACAGCCATGCATTCTGCAGTTTCTATGCACGCTCGTGACTGCCAATTTTTCATATTTTCACTCCAGATTTTCAGCACTTCTATTTTTTTACACCTTCTCATGAACAGTACAGCTGTCATTTTTAACATTCTGCCCCAAATGTGTTTTTGCACCTGTGGCACCAAATGGAGCAGTCGCTGTGCAAAGTTACCTTTCGGCTTGCAAACTGGTAGTGCCACTGTTCATGAGGTGGGGTCACAAAAAGCCCATGGAGTTAGGGTTTCCAACTGCGACGCCCCACCCTGTGGAGACTGACAGAAGTCAGTGGTGGGACTTGGGATTGTTGGCTGTAATGCTTATGCCATTCTACCTCCACCCCCATCCTGCAGCCAGTGACAGGCATCGAGGTGTGCCTTGGACTCTTCAGCCCTAAAGTTCACCCCATTCTCCTCTACTGCACCCATCTTAGTATATTTCCTTATGGAATTGGGTGAGCATAAGGCCCAAAGATCCAAAGGCACACCACAATATTTGTCAGTGTCTGCAGGGTAGTGTAAGGTGAAATGGCATGAGTGTTATAGCCGATGACCCAAAGGCACACCCCAATGCCTGTCAGTCTCTGCAGAGTGGGGGTGGGGTTGGCGTCAGTTCAATACTTCACTGCCATTCCTATTATGCATCTCTCTAACTCCTGCACTACCAATGCCAAAGCCAGCAAGACAACGCTCGGCATTGACAAATGCTTGTTGATCCTGCCACATGCCAGGATGTTGGTCAAGTTCCTGAAATGTCTTCTGTAGCTGCACCCCATTCTGCTCTGTGAACTGTTGCAGTCTAGTAACAGTGGCTTCTGTCATGCTGCTGGCCACTGAAATGTCAACACTGTCCTGCTGCATGACTAAAGACAGTTTATTCACCATGGCTAAGCCATCCATGAAGAAAGAAGTGCATAAGATAAAGCAGACAGATTTTAGTTTTTCTAAAGGCCCTTTGCTGTTTGGACACCTTTTGTTGCATCATACTCTAGGACTTGTAACAGTGCAGGGTATGATCTGTAAATTGTTTGAATTGCAGCATGCAGTGACAGCCACTGGAAATTTGCAGATTCTTTTAGAGACAGATATCTGATATTGTCATCGAGTGTTTCTTGGATGATACGCAAGGCATTGAACTGTACTGCAGAGTTGCTGTAGTATCTGTACATATTTTTTATGGTTACTTGATATTCATTGAATACACTGTTGTCCATGCATGCTTGTCCTGCTGCCAGTGCCAGTTTGTGGGCAACACAATGGATTTGAATCATCTCTGGGTTTACTTGCTGTCTTAACTTTGCACCTACACCATTGTGCATTCCAGTCACGATGCTTGCATTGTCACTTGCTAGTGTGAGGATCTTCATAGGGTAAACTGCATTAGCAGAACACACATTTAACAGTTCTGCTACAGTTGTCTCTGCCCTTCCATCAGGTATTGCAATACAATCAATTAAATTAATTTTGGACTGTGCATTGAGTATACACTTTACATGTATGTTCAGTTTTTTGTGAATGGTTACATCAGTGGTTTCATCCACTGTTACACTGAGAAACACAGAACTTGCTAAGTGGGCTTTGATTTCTTCCTGTATGACTTTGTTTATGGAGTACAGTAAGTCATATCTTGCTTCTCAACCAGTGTGGATTGTACCACTGTCTTGCAATGCTGGTCATCAGGTTAGTTTCTGTGGATGTAAAACACCACCATCAGTGATTTTCATTCCACAAGCAAAGCCCAGAGCCTGCCCTCTGAAAGATTCCCTTCCTCCTCACCTGTAGGGATTTTGTTGTTTCAAACTGGTTCAGTGATTGCTCTTGTTTGGTAAGGTAGTACATTGTCATTAACTGTGCAACTTCAGGGGTCCAGATAATTTTTAGGACTGGGAAGTATTTACTGCTAGCTGCTTCCACCTGGTAGTATTTTCATCAGTATGGTAGTAATACTATGCATTGACCTGTCTTGGACACCCATCTTTAAAAAACAGTCACAGTTCCACTGGGTGTCTGCAACCACTGATCTTTCTCCTTCTCTGATACCAGTGAGGAGTCTTGAGATACTTTCCAACTGCTACGTAGTGCGGTGACCCTATTTTTAACATTTTATGTTGCAACTGCCTTTCTTGTTATCCAGTGCACAACTCCCCAAACAGTCTCCTGCATGTACACAACTGATACCGATGCTGTTTTCTGACCCCACCTCTACTACTGAAAGTCTGTTAGTATGTGGATTCATGGCAAGTAGCATTGAATGCTGCTGCCAATTTTGTGCATATATAGCAGCATACTGTAAATACTGTAAATAGGGTTGGAAATAAATTCCTAAAATCAGAAAGTGGGAGTAAATCATGCAAAAATAGTAGTAAAATACTCCTTTACTCCTATTATCTGCTCCTCTGAACTTTACTGTCATCCTTTGTCTCAGGATACCTGATCTGCTTCTCAAATGTCACTGGCAGAGACAATTTTTCTGTTTTCTTTCCTGTGTGTACCAGCAAATGTTCTCTGTTTCTTTCATGTCTGCAAAATGCAGACACTTGCAGATTGGTTGTGCCAGTTGTGGTAAATGGATTGCTATTCCCACCTTTTTTACACCAACTGTACTTCCCAACAGTGTTTCCCTGTACTTCCTCCTTTGCAAGCCATGGAAATAACTTTGTCCAGCTGTCCCTCAACAATGTTTTCTTGCTGTTTTTAGCTGAACCTGCAGATGGTGCTGTCCCCTCAGACTACTTATCATTATAAGTTTCAACATTCACAATCTCTTGAGATGTGTTAATATCACAGTCAGAGGATGATGTTTCCTTGTCCTTTACAGCTGAATCTCCTCCAGCAACATAATCAATAAGCCTTTGTTGAGACATTGATGTCTGCCGCTGACCACAAGGCAGTCTTGACTTTCCCTCCCCTCTTGAGTCTCTCTGCAGTTTGCACCCACTACAGCTAATGAGCCCTACAAACAAATCCCTCCCCAAAAATACTAAATTCTAAGCGTACTAAACCGCCAGCCAAAATAGTCATGCAGTGCCCTACTTGTCTAAAAAAACAGTAACATTTACCTTCAATTTTGTCACCTGGTTGCCTTCATTGCAGCTTGCCTGGCCAAGTAGATGACTCAAATTTCCTGAGTCAAGCAACTTTTTTATTGTAGAATCAGACTTTTTTTTTTTTTAAATGTACAATGATGTTGAGGAGTTTGCAGACCTGCTATCTCCCACGCCTCTAAATGGCTGCTCCATCCCACACTCAGTGCCTCCTCGGGATAAACCAATGCTGCTCCTTCCAGGGGACGACATCCCTGGTCCTCTTCTTGTTCGAGTGGATCCCGTTGTCTTCCATCCCCTCCCCCTTCACTGGTGGTCCACCCTGGAGTGAATGGCACAGAAATCACACCAGATCACTAAGGGACAGAGGAGGGGGGAAAAATTAATTGCGTATTTTGCGTATGCATGGTAATCTGGTCTGCTGGGACTCCTGGGCCTCCAATGCTGAACATCTTGGGGACTTCTTGGGGAGAAAGCCATGCATCACAAAGCACAAAATGTGCATAAAAGATGCTAGTACCTGCGTCCTGAGAGCCTTGTTATACCCCACATTGATCAGCTGTACCCCATTTGCTGCATGCTGTGTTTGAGCTGCGGTGGCAGTACCAGCATTTTCAGCGTCCCCCCCAAACTCACAACATAAAAGCCCCATCTCAGTGTTTATACATCTCCTGGCCTCCTCAATGGCTCTGGAGTTTTGTGCATGTCGCTACTGCTTCCACTGAATGATGTGTGACCACACAAGACTTGTACACTGTCACCAGCATCTGAGGGCCTGCAACTCCTTCTTCTTTCCTCCTCCTTTCAACAAATCAGGGCAATTGATTTTGTCAGCCCCAGGTCATTACCTCGCAAGTTGCTGACAAAGAGGTTGGCCGGCCCCTGCCTCATTAGTGCTCTGCAAAACATTAGGATCAGCTGTTCCCAACGCATATCACACTGATCCGACCAGAGCACTTGGGTCACCATTGGTGCTAACCAGAGTTCAGGACTATCAGCAACTGTTTGACCATATCACTGACCATTGTACATAGGGATGGCTCAAATCCACACCTTGCCCCATCGGGCCTTTCATCTGTTGATATGGAAAAGGGGAAGAGAGAGGAATGTTACAAAAAAATTTATCAAACTGGAACTTAAAGGCCTGGGATTTCTATCTCCTCAGGGCCTGTATTCACCAACCTGAGAATTCCTTGTACCCTGGCTGTCATGGCCACCCCAGTTTGAAAGGAGTGGGTGCCAAACTCCCTAGAACTGAAGCCTGCTGCCTCCAGGGCCTTTTGGAACATGCAGTAGAATTGATACTGAGTCATGGAGTGCCATCTTTGTGCTGGAAAAAGGAATCCCTTTGGCCTCAGCTAGCACTCATTTACTTCTCCAGCTACCCGCAAAGTCTGAGGTCATGCCCCTGGCACTTGGAGTAGGCACCAGCAGCCCCACACCAGCAACCCAGCCCTGGTCATTCATGGATGCCATCAGGCAGACAAAGTCCCTTGTTCTTTAATAACCATGTCCCCTTGCTTTAGGATCCCACACACCCCCCTGGAGCCATGGAATGCACCACAATGTTAAAAACTCTGAACGCCACATAAAAGACAACCAGGTAAGCAGATTGGAACAAAAGTGCCTAGAATTGTAACTCTCAGATTCCCAACAGGGCCTTCCACTCTGCGTCTAGCATGTGCAGGCTTAGTGTTTGCCGCCCATCCTGTAGGTTCAGGATATGTCTTGACCAACTATGTAATGTTTTTTTTTTCCCATAATGCGGTTGCAGGTGAGCTCTTCAGTCCTTATGTGCCACTCACGCCATTTGTCACCTGCCTTGGAAACCACTTGCCACATTATCTCCCAAAGACTGCCCACCTGTGTCATGGCTGGGGAGGAAGAACCATACTTCCCCACCCCAGAGAAACATATACAGGTGGTGGTGGGTGAGGTCTGAGTGATGGATTGGGCAAGAGCGGGTGAGTGGAGCATCATATGCCTGCTATCTACATGTCAACTTTTCTAGACCCTTCCCAACTGACAGCATGCAATAATGCTGGGCATGTGTACGCATGGAGGTGCACACACCCTGTTGCATCTACTTCTGGCCGATCCCTTCGAGTTGCTCCCACTGCCTTGCTACCACACCTCCATGTGATTGCAGTATAGGAGCAGTGCTACTAGTCCCACCTCTTCAGGAGAGGAGAGCAGTCAAACCGACACTCAGTCTACTTCCTGCCAAGCTGACCACAGCAAGCCAAGTCCATTCATGAACCTGGGTTGCTGGAGAAGCGTTAGGTGTGGCATCCAGCACCTCAACCCTCTGTGCCACTGAGCCAGCTTACCTTGTAGTGTTTTATGGATTCCTAAGGCCTGGGTTTTTTTCTGGCATGCATAGTGCTTTCAATAACTGTTTTATGTCTGCCAAATACTGATCTGCCACCCTGGTGACATACTCTTCTCTTTTGCCATCACTATGAAGCTGCACAGTTGCTTTTCTGGAATTGGCCAGAACTCTAGCCATCCTGTTGCTGCTGTGACCCACAGGAACTGTTGTACCCCACTCCAGTATGTTCTCCTTGTGCTGAGAGCAGTAAAACCACAACTCAACCTTTAGATTACAGGTCACTAGGTACCATCTGCAGTAAGGAATCTGATGCCAGATTGTGTTCGTGCGCTGATTCTCTGCCATGGGAAATGAGACAAAGCATCACTAATGCTGTTGTGATCTCCAGGTCCATAACAAGCCTTGAGGTGTATATTCAAGAGCAAATATTTTAGCACAAAACCTAATTCAAGTCCCCTAAAAGTCCCTTAATCTCCAGTTGACTATTAATCGAATGTCCCACCCCTGTGTTGTACATTCAGAACAGAAATTCCTTTTTCATAACTGATCACCCCAGATTATCAAAGTAATTACAGCTGGGAAGCATTCCAGCAAGGTAACATTCCAGGTAACCTCTCAGTTGAGATACAGGCTACTCTGTGGTGCAGGAATCCTCTGCAAAGTATGCCCCAAAGCCTTCCCCTGGAGTTGGCTTTGAACACTCACAGCTCTGTGCAGCTCAGTGCAGAAGGCCACACTAAAACCCCATTATAATGCTCCTGGAATGTGTGCCAGAGAACAAGGTCCCCACTCATGCTCTCCAACATCCTGCTCTTGTGGGAAGCCTTTTAACTCATTCCCCTTTTTTGGCCAGTCTGCATATGAAGGTCCTTCCCATTGGGATCATCCTGCATGCAAATGTCAAATGGTCCAGAAGTTGTTGCTGCTCCTTCAGTGTCTTCTTCATAGGATTCCATGTCAGAATGGTGCCCGCTTTACAGCGACTGGTCAGAACGGCACTGACCCCGCCCCCTGCCCTTGTGGGGGGCTGTGCTCCCCACCCTCCCACTTATATATTCTAACTCTTGGGGGGGAACACCTCGGGGATGGGGGAACCACCAGTTGCTAAAAACTGTTGGTGCTGTAAATCAGTCACCGTTCTGACCAATTGCCATCGTCATGGGCTACCCGTCTTAGTCCCCTTCACTCTTGCTATCAGACTCTGAAGGGCCTTGTCCTTGTCCCCAGGCAAGCAGCACTTGAACTGCGCAGTATCAATTTCTATGCGCAGGAATGATAACACCATCCTGGGGGCTTTGTTTTTGTTCTCTGTTAGTGATAACCCAGATTCCCTGCACAGTGCTTGAAATATCCCATCAGGCAACCACACCTGTCATTGTTTTGTGGTCTTACAAACAGAAATTCACCCAAGTAATGTACCTCTCCCTGATCTGACTGCCACCCAATGTAGAAATGTGCTGAACTCCTCAAACATGGCGCAGGCCACTGAGCACCCCATCAGCATGCACGTGTTAGTGTAGTATTTTCCCCTCAAGTATCATGCCTAAGAGATCTTGATCAGGCCCACTTCCTGGTAGTAACCGTAGAGCTGATTCAGTGTAGACCTTGGCTAGACCCCCCCCCACCCCAACCACTGGAGAACCGCCTCGACTGCTTTATCAAAGAAAGCATATGTGACTGCAGTGTACTTGGCATCTCTGTGGTCATTGACCAGTGCACCTTGAGGCTATGATAGGTAGTTTATTGTGTGTTATTCCACCGGTGTTTTCTTTGGTACCATCCCTATCTGAGATACCCTATGGCAACAGACAGAGGGACTATGTATGGACCCCTAAACCTCCCTAGGTGGCCCTCTTTTAAGTATCCCTTAGTAGATATGGAAGGACATAAAGGGGAATGCAGGTTGGGGGAGGAAGAGTAAGGGAGCAGAGGGCAGGTCAGTCAAAAAGAGAGTGTTAGCAGCAAAAATGAACAGCGCTCTAAAGCTTAGGGACACTCTCAAAAATGCAAGCGGAGGGGAATCAGTCTAAATGCCAGGAGTTTAGGTATGGTGTTGGCTGCTGAAATTAACAGATTCTTTAGTTTAAAGCTGGAGGAAGGAGTCTTTTAACTGATGGGGACAGACATAAGGCAATTCTAGTGGAGGTAGGAGAAAGTAGGCTGTTAGTTAACTAGGATCTGCAGCTCATCTATTAAGTAGGGAAATGGACAGACTAGGTGGGCCAAGCAGTCCTTATCTGCCATCAGATTCTATGTTTCTATGATGTGAGTGTGGTGGAACTCAAGTGGGTGGGGGTGGCAGAACCTAATTGGGAAGGGTGAGGAACAGACTGACTTACCTGAGAAAGCACCGTGTGTGGCAGCACATTCTCTGTGGCAGCAGTTAAGAAGGGTAAGTATGACCTTGGGCAACTCAGTTAACCTTCTCTGCTCCAGTCCACCTGGCTGCAGAAATTGGCATAAGCAGGACCCCACTGGAAATGAGATATTGCAACTCAGCTGGCTATCCTGTGCATAAAAATAGTACAATAAATAAAATGAGGGCCAACCCTCCTTATGGGGAACAATTGAGGGAGGGTGGGGCGGGGCACTACATTGCCACTGGACTTGTAGTCAATGAAGGATTTTGGTATTCCACCAAGAATACCACTTTTTTTTTTCTTAAAGCAGCGTCACTAGTTTTAATGGGTTCACCACAATATATCCAAGGCACACTGCCTTAAGAGTAGCTGGTCCATTCCACTGGGGTGTCAAACAGACGGGGCATACTGATGAGTCCTGGTAGGACGAAACACGTGTCTATGTCTTCTGTTAGCACCCTTTGCAAACTGCGTGAGAGGCCTTTTGGCACCATGCAATTCTGCTTAAAGTTGGACCAGCATAACATTCTGTGGTGATTTGCATATGTAGCCCATGATGCTTTGCATTGTGGGGGCATGTGTGATTTTGTATTTTCTTGAAACTTGGCTTCCCAGCCAAATGCCCTTTGGGGTAACCCTTGCCTCAGTGTTTGCACAGAGGTTCTTTGTCTTTAAATAGTTTTTATTTTAATGGGTTCACCACAATATATCAAGGCACACTGCCTTAAGGGTAGCTGAGTCCATTCCACTGGGTGTCAAACAGACAAGAGCATACTGATGAGTCCTGGTGGGGCCAAAACACGTGTCTATGTCTTCTGTTAGCACCCTTTGCAACTGTGTGAAGAGAGGCCTTCGGCACCATGCAATTCTGTTTAAAGTTGGACCAGCATAACATTCTGTGGTGATTTGCATATGTAGCCCATGATGCTTTGCATTGTGGGGGCATGTGATTTGTATTTTCTTGAAACTTGGCTTCCCAGCCAAATGCCCTTTGGGGTAACCCTTGCCTCAGTGTTTGCGCACAGAGGTTCTTTGTCTTTTAAATAGTTTTTTATTTTAATGGGTTCGCCACAATATATCCAAGACACACTGCCTTAAGGGTAGCTGGTCCATTCCACTGGGGTGTCAAACAGACGAGGCATACTGATGAGTCCTGGTAGGACGAAACACGTGTCTATGTCTTCTGTTAGCACCCTTTGCAAACTGTGTGAGAGGCCTTTCGGCACCATGCAATTCTGCTTAAAGTTGGACCAGCATAACATTCTGTGGTGATTTGCATATGTAGCCCATGATGCTTTGCATTGTGGGGGCATGTGTGATTTTGTATTTTCTTGAAACTTGGCTTCCCAGCCAAAGCCCATTGGGGTAACCCTTGCCTCAGTGTTTGCGCAGAGAGGTTCTTTGTCACTAGTTGAGCAGGAAGTATTCATCACTTCTCAGTTTTTTGCACTGCCTGGTAGTTTAAAAATTCTGATGATAAGTTTGCTGATTTTTACTGTTTTCTTGTGATTGTTTCCTTTGATTTTTAAACTGCATTTATCATGTATTGTTGCTCTGCAGTAAATATGGCAGTCCTTATAGCATTTCAGTTTTCGTGCTTTTCCTATGAGCATTCAGGGGCCAAAGGAAGGGGTGGTACGTTCTAGTTATATTGGTATGGTGTGCCTGGAAAAGGTCTGTCCTGTCAAAAAATACATATAAAAAAATTGAAAGTAAAAGTTTTGTTAGTTGTAGTGCTTGTCTGACATAACAGTTTGTTAAAAAGAACATTTTTTATTAACTAGTACTGCTGCTTTAAATTCTACCCCTGCATTTATTTTGTTTCATTTTGGTAACCAGGTAAACCCACTGGGACTAATGTTCCCTTTTTCAGGGGCAACCAGGAATTGATGACAGATTATATAGTGGTTCAAACAGATATATACAGAGAGTGTTTTTACAAAGAAGTAAAACACATAGAAGATGTGAAAAACAATTGACTTGGGTTATTAACAATCAACATATAGGTGATGACACTGCGACATCAAACAGAATGCTCAAGATATGCCTGTACTGCTGATAATGTGTGACTCAGACTAGTTCCAGTACAGAAAGCTAGTGTAAGAATAGGGACATTTTTTTATTAAGGCATATACAAAACAAAAAGCAGTACAACTTAAGCATCAAACATCAGTAAAGTAAGCACAAAATATACCCGTCAATAAAGACAATACAATGCCGAAAAAAGAAACAGTAAGTCTGCATAGTTGGGGATTTCCACTGGTGTCCTGGCTAAAATCCCCATCCATAAAACAGGTTGCACTGCAATTATCCATGGCTGCGTGTGGCTGGTGGTAATACACCACACAATGACATTATAACAGAGAAAACCACCACAGCGACAAATCTCGCCAGGTCGCTGTGGTGGTCCGCTGTTTGCCGACGCTGTGACTCCCATTGTTTCACCCCCCCCACCCCGAACCAACTCTGACTCGGAGTTGGTCATTTAGAAAAGGTGGCATGCAGTGGGCAAAGCCCCCCACAGAAAAATACTTTGTCCCAATGGGAACAATGCCAACTGTTGGCATTGTTCCTGTTGTTGTGCACGATGTTGACAACATTGTTGTTGATATTCTGCCATGGAACTGTGGCTGTCAGTTACATCATGGCTGTGTAGCATCCAGTATGTAACTCTTCTTTTAAAAAACATATATTTAGATAATTACCCACGAAAGCATAGCTGAGATGCAGTACCTCATTTTCAATGGGGGTCCTGCCTTTATCTGTCAAGACAGTGTAAAACCTTTGCTTTAAGGTAGGTCATAATCAATATCCTGATGGATAAGTACATCACGATGAATACTGAACTGATCAAAGGGTAGCTTTCACAATGCTGATGGCAGCACATTAGCTCCATGTAGCACTGAAGCCAGCAGTAGAAATCGAAGAGGAGCTTTTTAGTAGTCACACAAACAGCAGAGTTATAAGTTAAAACTAGTAAACTGATCCTGTATAACTTCAATATGCAATGACTTGACCCAAAATATACAGTTTTCACCACTTCTAAGGGGTTATGACATTCAGTTACTGTCTTGCCCCCTCACACTTGAAGACAACCTGCATATATCATATGACTCTATGTTCTAAGGTATATGACACTAAGGGTGTATTGTGAGGCATGAGGTGCAGCTGAATGTCTTCAGCCACACAAAGTGTATGCATTGCTTAGCTTGTCCAGACACCTTGGAGCAATTTATTGCACTTACTGTATGAGAGTCAGAATTTTTAAATAAAATATAATTTTAGGCTGAACTGTCTGCGTGTGCTGAGGTACTTGGATCACAATGTGATTACTCCAGCTAAGTAGATTTGCATATTTCAACCTAAGAAAATGTATTTATACAAAACTAGTGAAGTGGCAAGGGCACAGACACATGGCCTATTTTACCTGATGATGACATATTCAGCCTCTGGATGTAGCATATCAAAATCATTTGGAGGCAGTGTGGTCTAATGGTTAAAGCACTCATTTGGAAACCAGGAGCTCACAGGTTCAAATCTTACTGGAGCCAAATTCTTGTGTTTACTTGAGCAGGTAACTTAACTTTTAGTTCCTCAAGCTAACTCAGCTACAAACAAACATTTGTCAATGCCGAATGTTTGCTTACTGGTATTAGCATTGGAAGTGCAAGAGTTAGACAGATGCAGAATAGGAATGGCAGTGAAGTATTGAACTTCACATGAGCCCCACCTCTACCCTGCAGAGATGGACAGGCATTGGGGTATGCCTTTAATTCGTCGCGCATAACGCTCATGCCATTTCACCTCACTCTATTCTGCAGACACCAGCAAGTGTTGAGGTGTGCCTTGGGGTGTTCGTCTTTACAGTCACCCCATTCCATAAGGACATACACTGAAATGGGTGCAGTATAGGAGAATGGAGTGAACTCTGAGACTGAAGAGTCCAAGGCACACCTCGATGCCTGTCACTGGCTGCAGGATTGGGGTGGAATGGCATGAGCATTATAGCCAGCAATCCAAAGGCACACCCCTGACGCCTGTCAGTCTGTACAGGGTGGGATGTTATGGTTAGAAAACGTAACGCCCCGGGTGTTTGTTGGTATTTGCACTACAGATTTTCAGCATGGCCTTTTTGTGACCCCACCTCATGAAAGCATTTGGTACCTTTGCTCATGAACAGTGGCACTATGATTTTGTTAATCTGTCTCGAATGTTGATTTGCTACAGTGCCAGATGTGCGAAAACACAGTTCAGGCAGGATGTGACAAATGACAGCTGTCCTGTTCATAAGGAGGTGTAAAAAAATGCCAACATTGAAAATCTGGATGGAAAGTATTAAAAAGTCTCGACGTCATGAGCATGCGTGGAAACTGCACACCGCACACTCGTAATACAGTCATTTTGTGAAATGTTCTCACCAAATTTTTTACATAGGTATTTTGGGACCTCCACTCATGAACAGTGTCACTGTGATTTTGTTAATCTGCCCTGAATGCTGATTTCCCACAATGACCGTGCCATTGTACGACACAAATATGAAACCACATTTCAGGCAGGATGTGAAAAATGACAGCTGTATTGTCCATAGGGAGGTGCGAAAAAATGGCAATGCTGAAAATCTGGAGTGAAAATATTAAAAATTCTTGGAGTTACAAGCGTGTGTAGAAACTGTGCAATGCACACTCATAACACAGTCATTTTTTTGAATCTTTTCACCAAATTTGCAACATAGGCTTTTTGGGAGCCCACCTCATGAACAGTAACACTGTCATTTCGTTACTCAGTCCCAAAATGTGATTCCACGCACTGACTGCAAAATAACCTTTTGGGACTGAATAATGAGGTGACAGTGACTGAATTCATGAGTTGGGGTCCCAAGAACCCCATGTTAAAAATGTGGTGCCAAAATTCACAATAATGGCTGTGAGATCCACCTAAGTTGAAAAAAAAACATTTATGCCATTATACAACTTACTGGCATTTCTTACGTTCGTGGTCGGCTTTGAAGAGGGCAGACGTGTTCCCGATCCACTGAAGATCGTCGTGCCAGGCTCCGGAGGTAAGTATGGGGTGAGGGGAGTGTGTGGGGATACAGGGTGCTCAGAGGGTGGGTGCAGGCTTGGGGAGGGGACCCGACAGCGCGGGATCGTTTCCTTTGTTTCAGGTAACAAAAATAAAAAAAAATCACCACGGACCATTTTCTGTTTTTTTACAGGTTTTGGCCACATTGGAGTGGGCTCCCAGTGTGGCACATTTGGTTGGGGGGTGGTCATGTTAGCCACACTGGGGTGGGCTCCCAGTGTGGAACAAAATTGGGGTGGGGCGGCACCAGAAAAATGCCGACGTGATGGGGGGATTAACATGCCGACAGGGGGATTGGGCACCCCCGTCAGCAAGCATGTCTGTGTTTGGGGGCATGATGCTGAGGGGGATTAGGCACCCCCTCGGCAGACCACAACAGTAAAGGGGGCACAGGGGGATTGGGCACCCCTGAAGTCGGCTTCCTAGGGACTATGAGTGGCAAGCAGCAAGCCGCTGCCCGCCATGTTTATTGAAATGTTACAGCAGGCAAGGCACACCCTGCAATGATGGGTCACTCCCTCATTACAGCGGTGAATTTGTTTCAAGTTGGTGGCATGCTTGCTGAACTAGTGTCAGCAGCAGCATGCCACCACATTGAGGAAACATGGCCAAGTCAGAATGCAGTCTGGGCATTGGCCGCCACTGTACTGCACCTCCAAAATCCCACTTCTCTCCTAAGCTTTCACATAATGTTCCTTGCGCATGCACGCAAGCAAACATAAAAAGGTTAGAAGCAGGACCCTTTTGAAAAAAGAGATGCTTCATCTTAACTGGACTAGTCTGGGTAAATAATTTGCAAACAAAATGTGTAAGTATAGTACAGGTTGCACGTATTACGGTCAGTTATTACAGAGTTTACATATGTTAGAAACAAGATTTCTACAGCTGGAACCTTTTTCAGAACTGGTCCCCCACAATAGATAGCCCTATTCTGTCCTAAAACAAGTTGCTAAACTCAAAGCAAAACAGATAAATCTTCAAACAAACAGCTAATTTAAAAGAAATAATTTTTTAACTGATCGTTTATAAATGGTGCCACATAAAATGTGTTGTACTGGGATATGGATAGCATCCTGATGTTGTGGTATGTGGACCTGCTTGCAGCACAGGTACAGAGTGGGCCTCCTTTAGCCCATCACTTGATTTATAGGTCATGTGACCGAGCACTGCAAATTTGATCTCCTCACTTTTCCAGTTTATACTGAGTGACCACTAGGAGTCACTACTGCACTCCCCCAATCTCCCCTATCTTGCATCTCTCATTTTTTTGTTAGCCTGTTCCAGGTCTATCCTGCAGCCTTACCCCCCGCCGCCGACGATCTGAACCCTTGATTCTGTACACTGGAGGCAGCAAGCTTAACCACTACTTCATCATAGCAGCTACAATTTCATGTTGCCTTCTGCTACCATTTATCCCTGCTATACATTCCTCTCTAAACAACACCTACTACTCCTCAGCCCCCACACATTCAACTCTGCCCTCCATCCCTCTTTTATTACTACCAACTTTAACATACTCTACACTTTTGTTACCAATGTTTAGGATCACTAATTCCCTGGTCCTCCATCTGCTTCTACACACTAATTACACCCCCTCCACCTGCCCTGCGTCAACCAGTCTCCCTGCTGACACACTAATATGAGGCTCCTAAACTACTATACGACTGCAGCCTGAATTGTTATTCTTCTCTGTACCTACCCATTAGTGCTGCCATTTAGTGAGTACTCCAGTCTGCCACTTCTTGTCTCTCCCAGTTATTAAATCTGGGCTAGAAACTGGGCCTGTATCTTATTTTGCATAGCTAAATCCATTTTATAACTAAAGTAGCTACACTCTCTTCCTTCTTCTGCCCCCCCTTCTGCTTGATTATGCTAACCCTCTCTCAGACTCAAGCTCTACCATTCCAGTTCCCTCCCACTCACCCTGGCCTCCTCATTGTTCTCTGCTCCCCTCTCTTAACCTTTACCTGGCTACCCTATGACTCCTGCTCACATCTCCCCCCTGCTCTCATCCTAGACATTGCACCATATCTCATGTACTATGCAAATGCCCCTCCACTCCAACTAAACTTCTTATTTTCATCCTGCTACTGCTTGCCAGTGATGTTGAGACCAATCCAGGCCCAGCAGTCCCCCCTCTCTCAAATTTCTCTAAGGGACTAAGTCTTGCTCATCTTAACATCCGTAGTCTTCTTCCTAAAGTAGGTTTATTGCAACCTCTCATTGTCAACCTCAGTCCCAGCATACTAATACTTTCTGAATCCTGGCTCTTCCATGATTCCTGGCTCAGTGGTGGTCATCTCTGGCTATTCCCTAATCCATCAGGACTGTGCCACCAGGGGTGACAGAGTGGCCATGTACCTCTCCTCTGCCTTACAGTATGTTCCTATTGTCTCTATTTCTTCCCCTTCTGCCTATGGACTTCTCATCAAAATCTCCCTCCTCTTCTCCCTCCCCATCTTTGTTGCCAATGTATATTGCTGCCCTGGTATAATTCATCCCACTATTACTGAACTTCTCTCAACTATCTCTTCCCATGCCTCCACAGAGGAACTCCTCATTCTTGGGGACTTTAATAAAAATTGTCTCTCCCCTTCTAATACCAAATTCTGCGATAACATCAAATCCCTTAACTTCTGCCAACTAATCTCTGATCCTACTCGTTTGAACCTTAAAACTTTAAACCACACTAGGACTGGGCCCTCACCTCACACCCCCATAGAATTACTGCATTGGGCACCCTCCTGGATGCCCTTGGTGCCCACCATATGGTGTACTGCGTTCACAAGGTTCACCGCCCCAAAGTCCCACCCAAATTCATCTAGATTTACTTTTTTCAGTCCTTGGACCTCTCCTCACGTCACAAGATCTAGGAGCTACAGACTGGTCACCTATACCCATTGTCAGCTCCATGGACTCTGCATTAAACTTCTTCTCAACACAGGTCATGTCCATTTGGGATCATCACGTCCCACTTAAGAAAACCAGAGTCCAAGGCTCTCACATCCCCTGGATCTCTGCTGAGCTACTAGCCTGCTTGCCTGCATGCAATCAACCCTGGAAGGTTCACAAATCTTCTGGGTCCCCTGCTGATTACCACAGATATTGAACTTTATGCAGTGCCTGCACCAGGGCAACTAAACTCGCCAATGCTGATTATTTTACTTCCACTTTTCAAACAACATTAACCACCTATCCAAGCTTTGGAAAGTCATCCACTCCCTTTTCTCCCCTCCCACCCAGTCTGCCCCCCCCCTTCCCTTAAGGTTAGTGGGGCCACCATCTTTGAACCCTCTGCTGTTGCTGCTGAATTTAACAACTTCTTTACCATCTGTGTCTCCACCCTCCTTGCCTCCCTTTCCCCCTCCTCCCTTCTCCCCCTCATCACCCTCTACCCTCCTCCTTTCTCTTTCTCCACTGTTTCACCTGCTGAAGCCCTACTTGCTGTAAACCCTACAAGGGGCACTAGTCCAGATGGTCTGGACCCAAAGCTCTTGCACCTCTCTGCCTCTGTTTGCCACCCTGTTACTCTACTCCCCAACCTCTCTTTCTCGCTGGCTTCAGTTCCCTCTTCTTGGAAGTCAGCCACTGTCATTCCCCTCCCTAAGGGTGGTGACTTCTCAGCTCTGGGCAACTACTGCTCTATTTCTCTTCTCCCTACCCATGCTAAACTCCAAGACCACGTGATACTCTCTCAACTCTCTGCATTCCTTGACTCCTCTTCCTTCCTTACCCTTTTTCAGTCTGGTTTCCATAAATCTCATTCCACATTTACCTCCCTCCTCAGGCTCACTGATGCCATACTGACAGGTATGGACCAGGGCCTGGTTACCTCTGCTGTCTTTAACGATCTGGCCAAAGCCTTCAACACTGTAGCCCACCCACTCCTCCTAGCCCAGCTCTCTGCTGCTGGGCTGTCTACTCTAGCCACAGATTGGTTTCATTCCTACCTCATGGGCAGAACTCAAGCTGTCAAAATTGGCAACTCCCTGCCCCCCCATCCACACTGGCTCTCCCCCAGTGCTCAGTGCTCAGACCCATCCTCTTCTCCATCTTTCTAAATTCCCTCCCCTCTGCATGTACGTCTGCATCTATACACATGTATGCTGATGACACTCTCATATTTGCCTCAGGCTCCTCCGTACCAGACCTGACAAGCAGACTCCAACTGGCTTTCACCAATATCCAGCATTGGTTCTGGTCAAATCAGCTTTCCTTAAACGTGAAAAAAACTGTCTCGGACTTTTGGTACCAGACAAAAACTCTCTAAACTGCCAGCCCTGCCCTCCTTCCACACTCTGGATGGGACTAGCCTTGAAAACATCACAGCTTTCAAGTACTTAGGAATTTGGCTTGATAGTCACCTAGACTTCTCTGCTCATGTGGACTACTTACACAAAAAGCTTCATCCTAAACTTGGTGCACTGTATAGGAACCGAGGCTGCATCCCTCTGCTGGCCCACAGAGACATTGTGCAGAGAATGATTCTTCTCCTCTTTGTCTATGGTGACACTATCTATGCGAGTGCTCCCAAGTCTACCCTGTCCACACTGGATCCACTTTTCCACTCCTTCTGTAGGTTTGCCCTGGATTGACCCCTCCCCAGACTTACCATTGCCACCTCTACACCTCTCTCTCTTTTCCCAACCTTGAAGCCAGATGGCTTGTTCATTGCTCCTCCCTTATTGCTAAGTACTGGCTGGGCTCCCTCCCTTCCTACCCAATGTCTCCTCTCCTCCCCTTCAAACCCCTCTTATTCTCTCCATAGCTCTAACCTCTGCTCTCTAACTCTCCCATCCAGGTGGGCCTCGGCTGGGCAAGCTGCTTTCTCTTTCTACCTTCCCAGACTCTGGAACTCCCTCTCTGGCCCTATTCGTTCTGCTACCTCCATCCACTCCTTCTCCAGTCTTATATGCAATTACTCTGCCCCCTCCTGTAATTGCCCATGACTCCCCCCCCCATCTTTGCCCCATACCTTCCTGGCTCTTCACCCCCCTTGTCTCCCCACCCTGCTGACTTTCATACTACATATATTCCCTCCTCCCTACCCCCATTCCTCTACCTCCCCACCCTAATTCTGGACCTCCCTTGTCTCCTTCCTATGATCTACCGTCTCCTTTCTCCCCCTCTCTCCTCTTCACCCTTTGCTAGACTACCCTTAACCACTTGCACTAACCTGGTTCATCCCCTATTCTTGTAGGCAAATGTTACTTAACTGCTGTTGCTGCATTTTCTGTAAATATCCCTATGTATATGCTCTTGTACATTCAACGTATATTACTCGATGTTTAATTTATGATATATTGTATAAAAGTGTATCTTAATGAGTGTACATTCTCTGTAAATATTTTTACCCTGTATGGATATGTATCTCTCCCTCTACCTTCTCCCCCAGGATGCTTCTGGAAACGAGTTGCTTACAGCTCAGTATGTCTCTCCTGGTAAAACTTTTGAAATAAATAAATATTCCCAGAGTTCATGTGTCGTAATATGGTATGATATGTTCATATCCTCTCTCGGTGGCTGGGATGGTAAAGGACCAGGGTGTCATCCGGGATGATCGACTGGATCTGCAAAAACAGGTCGTGTCAGCCATCAGGACTGGCTTTTTCCATTATCGAAATATATCCAGGATCTGCACATTCCTGACTCCCCAGGACCTGGCTATGGTTATCCATGCCTTTGTCACCAGTCGACTTGATTACTGTAATGCCCTATGCCTAGGGTTAACTGGAGGTTTGATGCATCACCTGCAGCTAGTACAGAATACTGCTGACAGGTTATTGACTGGTACATCTATGAGAGACCATGGCACTCCTGTTCTGCGCACTCTGCATTGGCTGCTTGTGAGTGTGTGTATCACCTTCAAGATTGGCTTACTGACTTACAAGGCCCTACGTGGTTTGGGATCTGTCTGCTTAAAAAAGCTCCTTATTCCGTACTCCACGGTCAACCCCCTATGCTCCACCGATGCTGATCTGCTGGTTGTTCTGCCATCATGTTTAAAAAGTTCTGGAGACAGGACCTTTGGAGTAGCTGCCTCACTCCTCTGGAACTCCCTCCCTCCACATATTAAGCCGCCCAGCTAGGTAGAGGCCTTTAAAGCCTCTCTCAAATCTTATTTATTTGAAAAAATCTATGACTTTATGCTGATTTTCTGTTTTTTGATTTTATCCTTTTTCTTGATGATTAATTGCTTTTTATTATATTATTTTATGTAAAGCACTCTGAGCCTTTGTATAGGGCACTATATATATATAAAAGTTGCTTTGCCTTGCCTTAACCCCTTCTGAAGTGTTCACTATATTGCAGATTTTGGTGTAATCCGAAAAGAGCCATATCTTCTCCTCCAGCTCATCTGTAATGTCCCTTATAATGTCATTAAGGAGGACTGGTCCCAGTGCTGAGCTCTGAGGCATCCTACTGGTCATCCTCCCTTCCCTGGAGGGAATCCTGTTTACTGCCACCCTCTGACACCTGTCTCTTAACCATTTCCTTACTCAGTTTACCTACTTAGGACCCACTTCTCAGCTGTCCAGATTCCTTATGAGTCTCCAATGTGGAAGGGTGTTTAAAATCTCAGTGAACTTTATGTGTAAGCCATGTTAACTTCCCCATCCTGATCTATTTCCCTGGTCAGTCAATCAAAGAAATCTATCAGAGTTGTCTGACGACCTCCCCTTCCCCATGAATTCATACTGTCTTGAGTCTTATAACCACAGAATTCAAGATACTCCACAGTCTTTTCCTTTAGGAGTGACTCTATTTATTTCCCCACCACTGATGTCAAGCTGACCAGCCTGTAGTTGCCAGCCTTCTCGCTGCTAATGGTTTTCTTAAGCAGGATACTTCTTCCCTCATCCAGTCCTCGAACACCACTCCTGTTTCCAGTGAGTTGTTAAAAATTCAATTTCATGTTAAGATTAACCAAACGTATCACCATTGGTGAGGATAAAACAGTTGCCTCCCATGAGGTATGAGTTAATGTTAAGATTAACCATATGTATCACCATTGGTGAGGATAAAACCGTTGCCTCTTTTGAGGTATGAGTCTGTTCCTAACCTGTGAGAATAACTGTGGTTATGCCACTACAGTCCATTATATATTCCAAACATATGTTACTATTTTTCACTTAAAGATAATGACCATTTTTGCACACAGGATCCAAGCATCGTAATAAAATGTTTACATTAGCAGAAAAATAATACGGCAAAAATTTATATTCAGTTGGTTGATGTGTATGTAGAAATGTGGATAACGTTCTGTCAGATCTAACAACATATACTGTAAGAATAAATGAAAGGAAAGTGGTAGTGCATTTACAAGTAAAATAATTCCACTGAGTGGTCAAACAAGCTAATAAACTATTAGGTAGAAAGCTGATTGGTCCCTTTTGACTGGTATCCAGTGATGATAGCGACTGAAAATGAGCAACTGTAAAAAACAGCGACTCATTTTCAGTGCTATCATGTTGGGCTGCCCTGCAGTGGTAACGACAGAACAGCAAGGGACAGTGACTGGAAGGGAGGGATGGGGGATAGGAGGAGGATTTTCAGAGGGCAGTGTGCCTGCTGCAGTTGAGACAGCCATGTGGTGTGGTTTGAGGGTGGCTGGCTCCAGTGCAGTAGGCACTGGTTTCGGTGCTGGACCGGGGAGAAACTTTTGCCACTGCTTGAGGCTGTTTTTTTAACCACATTCTTGAGTGTTGTCCCTTCCCCGACATGCACGCCCTGGAGTTGGTAATCCAAAATCAGGGGGGTGCAGTGGGCAAAGCATCCCCCCCCGCATAAACACTGTATTTAGTGGCTGGATGTACGTTCGCCGACATGTGTATATCGCCAATTTGCTTTTTGGCGATATACACTTGCCATAATAGCGATTGCCATTTTGCAGTCGTTATTATGACATGGAACCTTTTTGACCCATGAGATGGAATAAGTTTACAAGTGTACTGTATTTTCTTAACCTTTGCTTTATATAATACATTTGGTAAGTTGAAAAATGAGTTGTTTTAAAAACTTTCTAGCAGGGCATGAGTAAAGCTTATGAAGAAGGTATTTTGTTGGAGTTCTGATTGATGCTTGTTTAAGGTTTCTGGAGCAAACATTGTGTTGATTGTTTCTGTGGTTGTTGATAGTTGCATGATAAGCATGAGGCAGGGAAATCATTTGATATGCAGATAATATGCCTGACTTGGGTTGGGTGTGAACTGGGAAACAATTATGGGAGACACTAGTTGAAGCTGTTTTTCAAACAGCTTTGGGATATCTCTGCTTGGAAACATTTTTCTGCATGTGATTGATCATTTTTTTTTTGTCAATTGTTCGTGACTCACATTACTTCTTCTGATCTTAAATGTCTTTTTCTTTGGGTTAAAAATGTTTTGTACTGCTGGCCTGATGGTGCTGAGGGTTGAGGCGCTGGATGCCGCACCTTGTGCCACATTGGCGACCCGGGTTCGGGAATGAGCCTGGGGGGTTCGGCGGTGGAAGGAAGAGAATGAGCATCCAGTGGACTGCTCTCTCTTTCTGGGGAGGGATGGGAAGAACGATTGCTCGAGGAGCGACCTCTGGTGGCGGCTGGAGGTAGCCCAATGCAGCGTTGTGGTGTATGCCTGGGGGGTGGAGCCTCAGCAGTACATTGCCTTGACAGCCAGGCTCTACAGGGATCTAAACTAGTAAAATACCTCCCTCCTCCCACCAATAGGCGATGGCACCTCCCACCCAACAGGACCACACTCCTAGAAGTTGGCAGAGCTCTCTCCTCGATCGCCTCCTCCCTGGCCTGGTGGTCAGCCCTATAAGAAAGAGCATCCTGGTCAGGGGCGGTCCTTCCCTGGTGGGTAGACCTGGGGAATGCTCTGTGTTGGGAGGGAGAGGAGATGAGTCAGGTCACACAGGGAAGTAGAATCCAAGGACTGGGCGGTTGTCAGAGAGAGTTCGGTGGGGTACAAGAAGGGAAGGAAAAAATAGACTTGGAAAAAAAAAATGTTTTGTACTGGAATAACTGATGTAATGCCCAGATGGGTGTGATGCAACATTTTGTTTGGGGTCTTCCTTTTACCCATGTCCTCTATCATTGTAATTCCTGTATTTTAGCGTGTTTTAAACAAGTGCTGTGAACACATGATGGGAAGCTTCTCAATGAAGTTTGCTTGGTAGGACTGAAATTTGAACTGTTTGTAATATGCAGTTGATTTTTACGTCCTCGTTTTTTAGTCTGTGATATCTAGCTGAGATGCAGTGTTTTATTTTCATTGAAGTTGTGCTTTTTACCTATTTCTTCAACCAGGTGGACTGCAGCAGTAACAGATCAGGTGAGCTTCAAAAGGTCAAGCAGTGGATGTTTTGCTCTAACAGGGATTATTTAACACTGTGTGTTTTTATCTTTCCTGGGGTGTGAAACAAAATGTGGGCAAAGCCTTTTTTTTGAAAATATGGTTTTGAAACTGAGATAAGAAAGTCTAAAAAGTTGGGTATTAATGTCTCAATTGATAAATTAATTTGGACGTGTCAGATTGATGATGTCCTAATTGATGTATATTATGGTGGTGTGAATGTTACTTAAAATCATGAACCTTTCTATTTAAGTCGATCCAATTAGTAGGGTGTTCTAAATGTCACTTTTTAAATTTTTACCAGTTGGGTGGTAATTCTGCAATTTTCCTATGTGAAAAAGACCTAACTATGTATTATAAACATATCTCCCAACCTTTTGTCCCTTAAATGAGGGACACAGACACACAAAATGAGGGAAAGAATAAGACACTGGTTATCAAAATGAGGGTCACATCATTAAACATAAGGATGCAAGCTCAAAACACTGTGGAAACCAGTGCTTATATTTTCTCAGAATTTGATTTTGCTTTTGCATCATAGAATGTTAAGAACTGCTGCTTTAAAGTTTAAATTTATAGCACCTCCTCTATGTTGGCAGCACATTTTCAGTGTAGGATGGATATGGGACAGAGCCCTTCTGAGGGGTAAAATGAGGAATGTACCTCATGATAAGGGGCAGTTGAGAGGTATGATGCAACTGAATATGGCAGAGTAAGAACGGGAAAAATAAATGTTGATAATGATGGCTCCTTCTTGGGCAGATTTCACAATTTCACCAGATCCTTGGTTGTGTGCCATGTGTAAGATACAGTATTTCCTGGTTATTTAAAAAACAAACGGTCATGTTGTTTCAGAGGTACTTGGCATGCAGTGAGTGTTTATGCCATGGATGTCTGGAATGTTGACCCCGATGCCCTTCCCCATGGCTTGCTGTTTCAATACTGACATACAGGGGCTATGGCAAAAACAATTTACCTGCTTTCCTTATTCACCAGATCTGGACCATGGCTGTTTCTGTCTTTAAAAGATGTAGTATATACTGTAGAAAAATGTATAGTAGCTGATCTGCCTGAGTTTCAGCTATATGTAATAAATAATTGACCTTGAAGGTTTCCCTTATGTAATATTGATGCAGAAGAAAAAAGTATTTTGTAAGGATCCCTTCAGCTTCTTAAACACAGAAGGCAGGGCCCCCAGTGCTCTGCGACAGAATTTTTTGATTTCTGCGGCAGGGCTCCTTGGCTTCTGCGGCAGCATTTTCTGATTTCTGCAGCATGTTTTATTCATTTTTCTGGCAAGAACGTAGTCCTGCCATTGGCTAAATATGATGTGATGTGATCAATGACATCATATGCTGAGCATAGAGGAGAGGCTTCAGGATAAATGAGATGGGAAAGAAAGCCTGACTCTACAGAAATACAGTATATTTGAATGAAAATTCACCAAAAACAATGAATTCTGCAGCACCATATATATATTCTGCCGCATGATGCAAATTCTGCAGAAAATTCTGCAACCGCAGAACCACAGAATTCCATGAGGCTTTGACAGAAGGATAGGAGTCTTTTGTATAAAGTTCCACAAACGTTTCTTTCATTGTTGAGGTTTATTTCTGCCCTGACATTTCAATTCTACAGATGAATCTTTTTCAAAGGGCTTTTTTACTTTTCTAAAAAAAATAACATATTAGATTGATTATGTAGTTCATTATTTGATTCACATATTGATTATGTACAGAACCATCTTGTATTGTTTGTTGCATTACATTATTCTAAATATATACATAGAACATTTTTTACTTATTCCCAGTTGTACAAAGCGCACTCATTACCCAAACTATATGTTTTATAATACAGTGAAATATCAGACCATCACCAACACAGTGTGTATTGTAGCGCAAGCGTATAATGTGTCTCCTGCTTAAGCCTGTACCCATTTCACCGAACGTGGGCTATGCACCTCAAAATTTCTTGTTCTAAAAAAATGTTTTCTACATTCAAGAATGGTTTTCTATCATGTGGAGATTGTCTGCAAAATAAACAACAATACTGGTTTCTAAACTCCTTGTTCAGTGTAAAAATGTTTTCCATTTGGTATATGCATTTTACCTTATCAATCCACTTACAGTATTTATCACTGCAGCAGCTTTACAGTAACTTGATTTCCTAGTTTACAAGACTGTTCATTAAAAGAAAAACCATACCCAGTTTCAAATGTTCTTTGCATTCTAACTAACTCTTATTCTTTTTGCTGTGTGTTGTTTTAGCATTGTTTCAAAGGGCCTGCTCACCTCTGGTGTTTCTTTTTCAATAGCTTTTTTCTTTTAAACTTTTGGACATCTCAGTGTTCCGTTTGCAGTGTTGTTTATTAAAAGAAAAACAGTTCTTAGTTTCAAATGTTCTTTACATTCTAGCCCATTGCCCTGTTAGCCTTGTTATTTCAACATTGTTACACAGGACCTGCTCACCTCTGGCATTTCTTTTTAAAGAGCTGCTTGTTTTTTTAAAACTTTTGGATATCTCAGTGTTCCCATTTCTTAAGTCATTCTGTTAAAAGAGGTGTATATGTCATGCTGTTATTCACAATTACCTTTAAATGCTCTCTAATTGAGCTGATGTTTCTTATAAAAGGAGCAGTTTTACCTGTGTTTAATGGGGCCAGTTGTTGATGTTGCTTACTGGTGTCTCAGGCATTTCTAGATTTACAGAAGAGACCTAGCACCACTCCCTTCCTCTTGAGCCTGCTCATGAAGATCTCACGAGATGTTATGTGAGATGTGCAGTTGCTATGCAAGTGTCAACAGCTTCCTTGCTGTTGCTTACATGAGCAAGCTGTTAAAGTGCTTGCACTTCCAAAACACTGTGCTGCTTTATTCTTATTGTTCAAGACTCTGATAGTGTTTCCACATAAACAAGGAGCACATTAGCCAGGCTCGGCCCTTTCAAAACCGAACTAAGGAATCACCTACAAGCCTCAAACCTATGTGACTGCAGCTGACCCATACCCTGTAGACCCCCCAACTTCTCTGACCCCCTATAGCACAATGGTCAAACCATCAAAATTTACTTTGACAAGCAGCCACCTCGGAAACTCTCTGCTCCTCTGTGGCTATGCGACTCTGGTGCTAAATCATCCCTATCCTAGAAGGGTAGCTCACCCTCTGAAACAAATGTACCACCATGTGTTGAAAAGAAATAATTGTTTTCCATTACTTTGTATGATCTATGTTATGTGCTAACATCCTGTAAAACATGTATTGTTTCCTTGTTCTTTATGTATGACGTGGAACCTTTGTAAATGAGTCTTTGACTCAAAGGTCTTTCCAATTATCTCAAATAAATAAAATGTTATTGCAACAGAGTGTTTTATTTTCTATAGTATCCCTACTATCATTGTTTATGAATCCTAAATTCGGGGGGGGGGTACATGCGGGCTCGGGGTTTGTGGCCTGGTGGTTGTGAACGGAGTGGCAGGTTCCTAGGGCAGTACTGTTCCCCTTATTGTGAGTAAAATTCACAGGTTTACTAGTTTATACCTTCTTCCTATTTTGTGATGCCTTTAGTTTTGTTTATAGGCTACAAATGTTAGAATATTTGACCAACTTCTATTATGTACAAACATCAAAAGGATTTTTTAAAGAATTTTTTACCAGCAAGCCTGCCAGTTTGTACCACTATTCATTCCAGCATTCCTATCTAAGGTATTTAGCATACAGATCCATTTAATTTCACATCTGTCTATTTTGTTCTGGTAATTGCCTCCCTTCTCTGATGGTGTTACAGTTTTCAGCCCCCAGAAGTGGAGAGCTGCCCCAGTGTGTCCAGCTTGGTTGAAGTGTATGGCTACCTGCAAAGTCTTATCTCTTCATCTTGTATCTCCTTTATGTTCCTGTATTCTGACTTTGAGTTGTCTTGTTGCCTGCCCTACATACATTCTATCTCATGGACAGAATAGTACATAGATTACCCCTTCAAAAGTGCATGTAATGTGTTGTCGAATTTCATGTTGTTGGCCTGTATTAGGATCTTGAAATATACTTTTCTTTAATGGGTGTCCACATACAGAGCACCTTGAACAGGGCACCATTCATGGTTGCAGGAGTCCTAGGAGAAGCCGTTTATCCATCTTTGGCAATGCAAACTGTAATCTAACCACCTTGTCTTTAATTGTAGCTACTTTTTGCTGCTGCTATAGGTTTTGTGCTCAAGGCTTTGTTTTCTTGGTTTCCATGACTTACTAGACACCAGCATTTATTTAAAGTCCTTTTGATGTCATTGAAATGGTTACTACATCTTGTTGCAAATACCACCCTCTCTTGTTTGGGTGTCTGTGTTTTGGTTGCAAGATCCTGTTCCTGTCATGGCTATCTGTTTTATTTTCTACCTCTTTATGTGTGTTTCTATGGTACCTCCTTTCCGAGAACCTAGTAATTGTCACTTTTTTATGCCTGTCATATTCCTCATCTGTGGTGCACTTTCTCCACACTCTCAACAGTTGTGAATATGGAAAGCTTTTCTTCAGCTGTGGTGAATGATAACTATTGTTATGTAGTATTATGTTTCTGCCAGTGGATTTTCGATAAAGGCTGGTCATTAAACAATCTGTTTCTTTTCTTATTATCAAATCTAAGTACGGTATCTCATACTGTTCATACGGTATGACAAATTTCAAGTTAGAGTCACAGGAATTTAGATATTCAAAACATTCAACAAGTTCTGTTTCCGTGCCTGACCATAGACACAATATATCATCAATATATCTGTGCCATGATATAATTTGGTTGTGAAATCTGTTAGGGCAAGGTTCTAATATATGCTGTCATTCAAATTTGTGCATATACAAGTTGGCATATGCTGGGGTCTTAGTGCTCCCCATTGCTGTTTCCCTAGTTTGTAAATAATATACCTGATTAAACTCTAAATAGTTTTTAGTTAGTAATAGTTCAGCTAACTCCCTAAGCACTACAGTTTTTGGTCTAGCATGTGCTGGTCTAGTGTCCAGCATGTATCCCATCATATCTAATCCCTCCTCATGTGGTATCGATGTGTACACATCTGCTACATCTAATGTGACCAGATATGTAATTGCTGTTATTTGTTCCTGTGATAACATATTTTTCTTACTAATCATGTTTGTTGTATCATGAATGTAGGTACCCATTTTTTCCACAAATGGTTGTAAATGAAAGTTCACAAACTGTGACACTGGTTCAAATAAAGAGTCTATAGTTGAAACTTTGGACCTTCCAGGGGGGTTTGTCTCATTTGTTTGCACTTTGGGAATTGCATAAAATGTAGGTGTCGGTGGATATCTATTATGTAATATTTCTATCTCCCAGTTATGTAGCCAGCCATTGGAGGCAAACTCCTCCAATGTGTTGGCTAAAACACTTTGAAATTCTTGTGTGGGGTTTGATGGTAGCTTATTGTAATTAGCCTCATTTGAGAGTAAAGTCATACACATCCCCTCATACTATGATCTGTCCATAAGCACTATTCCTCCCCCCTTGTCTGCTGGTTTAATGACTATACTGTCATCCATTGTTAACCCCATTGAGTGCTGTTCTTTGTTCTTTTGTTAAGTTTGAGTATTTAGGGTACCAATTCTGCTCACCCTTACATTTCAACATAATTTCTTTTTTCACTATACTGCGGTATGTCTCAATCCCAAAGCTTCTTCCTATTGGGGGATTATATGTAGACCTTACTCCCACTGCTTGTTTTAACTGTCTCTTATAGGTTTCAACACTGTCTGTTGCACCAAACATTTCTTTTAATCTTAAGGCCCTAAAACATTTTTCTAGATCTGCTTCCAGCTCAAATACATTTTTAGAGGCAGTTGGTGCAAAGGACAGTCCTAGGCTCAGTACTTCAATATCTGGAATTGTTAATGTTTTCTTACTGATGTTAAAAATAGGCACTATCTGTTGGTGTTGTTTCTGTATATACTTCCACCTTGAAAAGAACTTCTCCTCCACCTCTACCTCCTTGTCTGCCCCCCAGAACCCACCCCTCCCCTCAGCCCATCCCTCCCCATTCCCTCTCACACCTCATCACCACCCCATAACATTTTGTTGACCTTCTCTAAGGTTATATCTAAGGTTTATGCCTGGTGAAGTTGAGGCTGTGACTGACTGTGTTTCTTGTCTATTCTCAGATGTTGATTGTTCTTCAGGTTCCATTGATTGGACATCACTTGTGTAACTATTATCACTATCAGTGCTAAAATCTGAATAATATCCCTACGTCTTGTAGTGTTTGAATTTACTGAATTTTTTTATATATATAGACTTTATTTTCCCTGTAGTCTATAGTGTTCCACTGACATTTTTTGTTGTTTAATCCTTTCCTCATATTGTTCTAACTTTGCTTTAATATTATCCACGTTTATCTTGAACTCATGCTGTTCTAGTCTGAGTCTCAGTCCATCCGCATCCAATTTGATCTCTTTATTTCTGCCCTTACATTTTGATTCTATAGATGTATCTTTTTCAAAGGGCTTTTTTACTTTTCTAAAAAAAAATAAACATATTACATTGATTATGTAGTTCATTATTTCATTCACATATTGATTATCATGTACAAAACCATCTTGTATTGTTTGTTGCATTAAATTATTCTAAATATATACATACAACATTTTTAACTTATTCTCAGTTGCATAAAGTGCATTCATTATTCAGACTATGTTTTTTATAATACAGTGAAAATTCAGACCATCACCAAAACAGTGTGTTTTGGAGTGCAAGCATATGGTGTGTCTCTTGCCTAAGCCTGTACCCATTACACCGAAAGTGGGCTACGTACCTCGGAATTTCTTGTCCTGAACAATTTTTTTACATTCAAGAATAGTTTTATACCATATGGAGATTATCTGCAAAATAAACAACCCTACTGGTTTCTGAACTCCTTGTTCAGCGTACAAAAGTTTTACATTTCATATATGCATTTTTTTTTAGAAAAGTAAAAAAGCCTTTTGAAAAAGATTCATCTGTAGAATCAAAACGTCAGGGCAGAAATAAGCCTCATCAATAAAATAAATGTTTGTGGAACTTTATACAAAAGACTTCTATACTTCTATATTTAAGAAGATGAAGAGATACTTACAAAAAGACCTTTTTCTTTTTGCATCAATTTTTTGCACCTCAAGGACCCTGTTGCAATTAAGCAACATCCCATTTCCCAAGGACACAGATGCTACATTGCCTTAATCCTACCTGGAGAGCTGGTAGGACTACCTTGGATCTTGGGATATTTACATGAACATTGTGGTGTGTATATTTATAGGCATTATAACGTCTGAAAAAAATTGTTACAAATGTTAAAAACAGAATCCATCGTTCTTTGTATTCATTATAACAATATTGTTAGAATTGTCTCTATACACTAGAATGGAAGCATTTCAGGATATAGGACAGAGTGTAGCAAGCACACTGCACTTTGTCTGATACTCTGAAGATGCAAGGAAGCAATTGTTTGATACAATGAGGGGAGAAAGAGACATTTCA
Organism: Neoceratodus forsteri; assembly: GCA_016271365.2. Classification (NCBI taxonomy): domain Eukaryota; kingdom Metazoa; phylum Chordata; order Ceratodontiformes; family Ceratodontidae; genus Neoceratodus; species Neoceratodus forsteri. The sequence goes on along the minus strand of CM028132.1, from coordinate 799,257,384 downwards.
ACTGAGATAGGGGACATAGCCAATAGCATGGCATAGAAAAGTGAGTCTCTCAAATTTAGGAATTGTAGACGTGAGTGGCATGGACTAACATTAACACAATATTTAGAATATAAATGCATCCCTCAAGGGCTAAGAATATCAGTGGAACCAAATATAGGAATAATTCAGCAAAACTCAACCACAACCAGGATGGTATTAGGAACTGGGCATCATGTGATTTCATGTATGCACTGATTGAGGAAAGGCAAAATCTGGAAAAAGAGATCAAACTGGGTGCGGATGGACTCAGACTCAGACTAGAACAGGATGAGTTCAAGATTACCTTGGATAATATTAAAGCAAAGTTAGAACAATATGAGGAAAGGATTAAACAACAAAAAATCAAAAAATTTAAACAGAACACTGTAGACTGCAGAGGCAATAAGGTCTATATGTACAAAAAAATTCAGTAAATTCAAACACTACAAGACACAGGGATATTATTCAGATTTTAGCACTGATAATGATAATAGTTATACATGTGATGCTCAATCAGAGGAACCTGAAGAACAATCAACATCTGAGAATAGACAAGAAACACAGTCAGCCACAACTTCATCAGACATACACCTTAGATATAACTTTAGAGAGTGTCAACAACATTTTCTGGGGGGGGGGTGATGAGGAGTGAAGTGGGAATGGAAGAGGCCAGGTGGAGGGGGGAGGGGGTTCTGGGAGGGGCAGACAAGGAGGTAGAGATGAAGGGAAAAGTCATTTTCAAGGCGGAAGAATATACAGAAACAACACCAACAGATAGTGCCTATTTTTAACATCAGTAAGAAAACATTAACAATTCCTGAAATTGAAGTACTGAGCCTAGGACTGTCCTTTGCACCAACTGCCTCTATAAATACATTTGAGCTGGAAGCAAATCTAGAAAACATTTTTAGAACCTAAAGATTAAAATAAATGCTTGGTGCAACAGACAATGTTGAAACCTATGAGAGACAGTTAAAACAAGCAGTGGGAGTAAGGTCTACATATAATCCCCCAATAGGAAGAAGCTTTGGGATTGAGACATACTGCAGTATAGTGAAAAAAGAAATAATGTAGAAATGTAGGGGTGAGCAGAATCAGTACCCTAAATATTCAAACTTAACAAAAGAACAAAGAACAGCACTCAATGGGTTAGCAATGGATGACAGTATAGTCATTAAACCAGCAGACAAGGGGGGAGGAATAGTGCTTATGGACAGATCATAGTATGAGGGGATGTGTATGACTTTACTCTCAAATGAGGCTATTTACAATAAGCTACCATCAAACCCCACACAAGAATTTCAAAGTGTTTTAGCCAACACATTGGAGGAGTTTGCCTCCAATGGCTGGCTACATAACTGGGAGATAGAAATGTAACCCCTAGATGGCGCTATCCCAGGGGCTACTACCCCTGCCTGATTTGCCACTAACAGGTTGAGGGGCCTGGATCCAATGGCGGGTGCCTCCACCCAGAGGTCAGGGTTTGCAATAGTTAAACTAACTTGGTCACAGCCCTCTGGGACACTGCAACCCCCCTTTCTTCCCACTAGTGGCCCACACAATATATCAGAATTACCTTCACAGTATACACTTACCCCAGGTCTGGTTCCGGCACTGGGACCTCCTGTGAAATGAGATACAGTGCAACAATCACAGTACAGTACTTTAACATAGACAAATACCTCAGGCAGTATAACTTTGCTGAAACAAGCAGCTCTGATTTATTTAGGGGATATAACAAGGACAGGGAAATCAGGTTAATTAGCTTATCACTCTAATAATCTACCTATGGCTCTGTGCAGGCCTATCCCTATCAGTTACTGTCCCTAGGTACCCAAGCCCTAGTGGCTAGTCCAAACCGTGGCAGCTGGTAGGGCCCTTTCACACAGAAAAGGAGAATTAAACAGTCAGCAGTACAGTAATTCCATTTGGATTTAATGTGGCAATTCAACAGGAGCGACCCTGAATTAGTACTCACGACCTCAAATAAGATAGGGTCCTTCAATGTCAGCAGGGCTCACTTGAGGTACACAAACCTCTTCACACATCCATATAAAAGAAAGCACTATACCAGGCAGGCTGCATCTGTATCCGATCGCAATTACTGCACAATACCGGAGAACACACAGCAGATTCAGTTCCTGACAGACCGAGTGCAATTTTCAGCAATTCATCCAGTCTTCTACAGGGTGAGCCTGGTTTCTACTCTTCAGAGATCCTTTGATTCTTTTCACAGGGCCAGTTCAGTCCTAACAAGCTGTTACACAAGCTGCAGACCGGAACTCTGGCCTCACACGTTTTGACTAAAACTGCACACTGAAAAAGCACAGGGCTCCTTCCTTCTTCACTGCCAAAGCTCAACTGAAACTCCAACCGACAAAACAGGCACTTCCTTTGAGTTCCTCCCAGTTCTTGACTGGATTGGCTGTCACTCACAATAGACTGCTGCTGTTGGTCCAAAAGGCACTGAAGTCTAAACTACATCTCCCAGAGTCACTGCCCATACAATCCTCTTGTGGCTGGCTCAGATTATGAGTCAAGTTCTGATTCGTCCAAGGCACCATTTTAGAGCTAGCTTACCCCACACTGATTGGTCCAGTTCAGCAGTTCAAAACTAGAATGGGGAACTAGCAGACACAGTTCTGGCTGCAAAAAGCAGGTTAGACAAACTGTAATTTCATTATTACTCTAAATAATTTCTGGCAAACAGTTACATCTTTCAGATAGGTTCCCTTTGCACTCCTAGTGACTGCAAAAATGAAGTGAATTGGCAGCAGCTTGAGTGGTACTCAAAGAAGCACACAGTCCCCCCATACAAACTAATTATGTCTGCAAGCAGACAGCTCTTAAAGAGACAGTACCAGAGGTTCTAAAAACACTCACTGATAAATGGCTTAAATGCCAAACACCATTCAGGCTTGGAGCATTCAAGCAAGCTCCTGGAAGTCTTTTGGGAACCCCCATTTGCAGGGGGGTTACAGAAATATTACATAATAGATATCCATGGACACATGTATTTTATGCAGTTCCCAAAGTGCATAAAAATGAGACGATCCCCCCCGGGAGGCCCACAGTTTCAGCTATAGTCTGTTTATTTGAACCAGTGTCAGAGTTTGTGAACTTTCTTTTACAACCACTTGTGGAAAAAAGAGTACCTATGTTTGTGATACAACAGACATGATTAATAAGATAAATATGTTATCACAGGAACAAATAACAGCAATTACTGTACATATCTGGTCACATTAGATGTAGCAGACTTGTATACATCGATACCACAGGAGGAGGGATTAGATACTATGGGAGAGATGCTGGACACTAGACCAGCAAATTCTAGACCAAAAACTGTAGTGCTTACAGAGTTAGATGAACTATTACCAACTGAAAACTATTTTGAGTTTAATCGGGTATATTATTTACAGACTAAGGGGACAGCAATGGGGAGCACTATGGCTCCAGCAATTTGAACAATAGTATATATTAGAACCTTGCACTAACAGATTTCACAACCAAATTATATCATGGCACAGATATAGTGATGATATATTGTGTCTATAGTCAGGCACGGAAACAGAACGTGTTGAATTTTTTGAATATCTAAATTCCTGTAACTCTAATTTGAAATTTGTCATACAGTATGAACAGTATGAGATACCATACTTAGACTTGGTAATAAGAAATGAAACAGATTGTTTAATGACCAGCCTTTATTGAAAACCCACTGGCAGAAACATAATAAGGGGTGCTAGCTGCACATTCGAGCAGACTTGATAAACCTCTAGGCCTTTATCTGCTGGAAAATTTTGTATGTTCGTATGTTCTTATAACAGTAGTTGCCATTCACCACAGCTGAAGAAAAGCATTCCATATTTACAGCTGTTGAGAGTGCGGAGAAACTGCACCACAGATGAGGAATATGACAGACATAAAAAAGTAACAACTACTAGGTTCTCGGAAAGGGGTTATCGTAGAAACACACTTAAAGAGCCCCTCCCCAATCCCCGATGTCCCCAAGAAATAATTATGTATTATAATTCCCTGTTGATCTAGTGCCCTTCCCAGCCCCAATCCCCCTTTATGCCATATTATCACATCACTGGTGGTATAGTGGACACTGATTCCACCCCACCCCAGAAGGCAGTGTCCCACCACCCTGCCCCCTCATCCCCAGACCGAGCCAGCGAATGGTACAGCCCACTGCCGGTGACTGGCTGAGGGTGTCCTAGACTGGCACACAGCAACTCCACACTTTGTGGCAACCCTCCAGATGTGCTGCATATTTGGCACATAGCCAGGTTTGCTCCAAGCCAAGACACATTGCCACTGGGACCCTGCCTGATAGAGAATCGGGCACAGGGTCCCCTGGTGCACCTGGCATTGATGCAAGCTACCATTTGTGCAGTCTGTGTCAGTCTAAGGACCCATTGAGAATCGGGCCCTGTACATTAAAGTTTTATAGCTTACGCAATTTCTCTTGTTTCCCTTAGGAGGTTTGTTCCAGGTTCACGTTAATTTTTGTTTCAAGAGCTGTATTTTTGTTTTTTCAGGGCTGTGTCTTACATTTTATTTGGGTATCCTAAGTTGGGGGTAGTGGTACTTCGGTTCTGTTGTATGTAAATCCCTTTGCATTTTGCAGTCATGTTACAGAGTGTGTAACATAATTGCAGTGGGTAATGGATGATTTACATGTCAGTTAACACACCATTATTAACTGACTTTAACTCTTCCCCTAAGGTTGGGGCTTCCCAGAGCGCTGTTTGTCCTCATTCCGTTGTCTGCTGCTTTGTCCTGGGTCCCTGGTGTTTTCTCCTTGCCTCCTGCCAGCTCCCATGTTTAGTTCTTTGAGAAGGGGGAAAAGAGGAGCAAATATTTTAGAGAATTAAGTCACCCATTTCAGCAGAAGTTGGGTGCACATGCGCAGAACAGTACTACGGTGCTGACAATTCAAGCTTCTCGGTGCAGCCATAGATCAGTTTCCTTTGTGTGCTCCGACCCCAGAATAGCTTATCGGGGTCCAAAGAGGAGGCAAAGAAATAACTTTGTTATGGCACATAAAAGTGCCTGTTTCTTTAAATGCAAATGCTGCTGCCCTGTACTAGGAAGTTCTGCTTGTCACCTATAGGGGGGTCAGCACTAGCGACAGGCAGGCAGAGCTCCTCTGAAACTCCACTCTGCCACCAGATGATAGGGCAGAGGTGCAGCTAATGGACACAGGGGCAGAACAATGTAAAATAATGTAGTTTGGCTGCAGCATGAACTGAAAGTTTGGGACTACATATAAAATAAATTGTGGGTGTGATCTCACCAAGGACTAGCTGTGCCTCTGTCAACGAAATGTGAATCCAGCAAAAAGAGAGAGAGAGAGAGAGAGAGATTGACACCAGCTAAAGCCCAGGAGTGCTTAAAATGCGAACTCTGTATCTGTTTAAATGCCTGTAGCAAACAAGATGCTGTGCTACTGTAGTATTCCAAAGAGTGCAATCTTTTTACTAAACAAAAGAAGTGGTACTCACACAGTACACTTGAAGTCAAATAAAGTCAGATAAATCCAATGAGACAAATCCATATTTGTACAGGCATAAAACAACACTCTTTCCAACTAGGACGTTAGTGAAGGTTCCAAGTCACCTTGGAGTTAGCATTGTAAGCATTCATGGCTTTTAGCTGGTGCCAGTCTCTCATTTTTTACTGGACTACATATAAACTGTGTACAGCTGCCATCTCTGATCCTGTGACCCCTTTTATTAGCCAATCAGAGTTAATAGGGGCTTTGGAGGACTACAGCTATGGCTCCTGGGTAGGAGGTGTGGACAGTATCTTGGCACCCAAACAGGCATTGAGAGGATTTCATGAATATTAATTTCCAAGATGGACATCTGTGTTTAACCAGTGGGATGCTGCCAATTCTCCTTTAGACCCCAGGGACAGTTACAGTTTGGGGCAGTTCTCCTGCATCTATCCATAAGTGAGGAGGTTATACAGCCAGTGATCTGAATTAAGGATTTCCAAAGACTGAGAGACTTGTCTAACTCTCCAGTGTCTGGAAGCCCCATATTGAAAGTGTGCAGAACTGTTTGGAAATAACTCCGTTAGCATCCTGATAAATCCTGCAGCCTGTCAGAAGGATTGAACTGGGAGTTTCCAGAGACTGCTTTTTCCCAGAGATTGAATCCAGCCAGAGACTAGATACAGAGCCAGGGAAAGCCTGCTGTGCTCCTGTGTCCAGGGAGCTTGATAATACTGTGGAAATCCTGCTGTTTGAAAACTAAGGTGCTCACTGAAAGACTGTTCACTGTTCAACCTGGAGAAGCCCAAAATTGCCTGCAAGAGTGTTTGGCTCAGGCCCAGAGAAGCCACAGAGACTGCTGTGATTCCTGAGCTACAAAGTATCACTGGGCATTTGCCTTGGAAATGGGATGCCTGGATGTGGATCAGCGAATGTGTAGTCCATATTCTCAGTTCTGGTCCAGTCTGGCACCTAGAAGGTGCCAAGTGCTAGACTCTGCACTCAAGGCTGAAGGTGACAAGCTGCAGGACTCGGCAGTCAAGACAGAAGATGACAAGCTGCAAGATCCTGCTGTCAGCCATCTACCCTGCTCTGCTGTCCGGGGCCCCAGCTCCTTGACTGCTAGGCACCATAATTGCAGTCCACATTGGTGTCTTCAGAACCATGAGCAAGTCCAGGGCCTACCTTGCTGGGGTTATTCAAACAAGTTAAATCAAACATAGAGTTTTTTCCTCCATTCCCAAGGGCCCCAATGCCGGACAACCCATGCCAATGTATTCAGGTTTGCACCATTCCTTGTCTGGGTACCCAGGTAGACTTTAGGGACACTGGTACCAGTGGAGAGGTGGGCTTATATGTTGTTGTTGGAGGTGGGCACTACCAGTGTTTGTTTATGTCAGCTGTTACCAGTTATGAGATATTCAAATTGCTGTTCTATATTTTTCCATTCCCACTGTCCCTCCTCTAATACTAAATCTTTTGCTGTTGTTTAAATGGTCCATGAGCGTATTATTAGTGATGGCTATTAACTGCATGCAGTATAAAGCATTAAGCTGGTCTATGGTATTCCATGTGTGGGGTAACTATGAGGGGAGGTGGGGAAGTACAGCATCCCAGGGGGGTTGTACCCATTTGCCAACTGCCCCACTATATTTTACCCTGGGTGGGAGCACTGTGCATTACTTTTTTTTTTTTCAGCTTTATTTTTCCTCCCCGTCTCAGCTGGGCAGAACTCTCTCAGGCATCCCTGCTTTGTGCTTGCCTGCCTGAGATCCACTGTGGACTGTGCCCTCTCTCTCTTCCCCCCTCCTGTTGCCAGTACCCCTGGTCTAACCCACCCAGGGAGGGTAGCCCTGCCACTTACTTGGGCTCCTTGCAGTTCAGACTCCAGCAACAGGCCAGGGCCATGCGGAGGAGTGATTAGGGTCTTGCCCAGCCAGATCCAGCACTGGGCATGGAGAAAGGGTGCTGTCACCTATCCCTCCAGCTGGGTGTTTTCCATGTTTTCTCCCCACCCATCCCTATGCGTGCACACCCCCGATGCTTAGCGCATGGCAACCCTGCCAGTGTCGGGCATGCTGTGACATGCAGCCGAGCTTCTGCAACAACCCCCAGTCTCCACCAGGGGCTGCCAGAGCTCCGGACTACCCAATACCCTCCCCTGGAACAGGAGAACAGTCCGTCGGGCGCTCAATCCTATCCCTCCCCTGCCGATCCATGGCGCCCAAGCTCGCTCCCAAACCTGGGTCACCAGTGTGGCATCCAGTGCCTCAACTCTCAGCGTCACCAGGCCAGCAACACTGTGCATTGCTTATTTCTATTTGGGAAAGAACCCCCGGTCATTATCAGAACAGAGCCCATGCCCCTGAACCTGTTTTGTGGTCATCAGACAGGGTTAGTAGACTGCTGGTATGCTGCTCCTGGGTTACAGAAAATGACTTCGCAACAGTAAATAATGGTGTGTTAATTTAGATGCCAGTCATCTGTTGGAATTATGTCATCAGAGTGGGTAATGGGATTTCCCAGCAACAAGAAATTAGTGGGTACGAGGGGTCAACCATGTAGCTTTTATTTCCCTAAACATTGCAAAAAATACAGATCAGCCCTGCTAAAGTTCAGAAGAATTAATGGAGTCAACATAAATTGTTATAGATAATGGAAAGCAGTCACCATCCATTGCTTCTGCAAACAGGTGGATGTAATGCATGAGTGTGTATTTGTGCTGTGACTTGGGATGCACAGTCCACAGATAGTACAGCACAGTTGGATATCTGGACATCCCAGAATGTACCCCAACCATGTCAGTTGCTTTGGGGGATGACCCAGTCACAGATAACCTGGACAAACCAGAATGTATACAGTTACTCAGTACTGTTCCCCACCCTATACATAGGTTTACAAATACTGTATGATATGTGGACATGGTTCAAGATGACTCCAAGATATTACTTACCATGCTCAAAAATATGCTTAATAGTTTTTGGTCACTCTGTATGCTTTATCAGAGTGTCATTTGTCCCTGTGTTGTGCAGTACTGTGCCATGAATTGCATCAATTGATATTATTGACATTTCAGCAGTATGCACTATAGTGGTGCAGGAACAATCCTTTCAAATGTTGTCAGTATACCTCTGTCAGCTGGTGAGATAGTTAGGCAGCACTGCCTAGTTAATCACATCCATCTGTATCTCTGTTGTAAAAATGTATGTTGTGCAGCTCCTTGCTCTGACTAGCTGACACATTAACAACCTGCTCAAAACAGTGTTAGCCAACTTACATTATACAGAAAAAAAGAAATGTGCCACATTATAATTATTAACAAAATACAAATTTACCTTTCTGCACACACAGTTCCATTTTTTATAAGGTGGTTTTAGTGACAGAAATGTGAGGTGTATTCTTGAGACAAACATGTTGCCATGAGACTGTTGTCATTAGAAGAATGTGCTGTCATCCTGAGAAAGTGCAGTTACATAAGAACTTACCGTAACAGTAGATCTTTGAGAGAGATTCCTGTAATAGGTCATCAGAGATAGGACTGCATCCCCTGGCATCAGGATTGCACAGCAATCTTTTTCAGCAATGGCTGGTGGGGGACCGCCCACCAGATGTCATGTGACAGACATCAGCGTGACGCTATATGGTGTTCAGTCTCCACACCTGCCATCCAGTTCTCCTGCTGGAGATTCAAGTAGGATAAGACAGGAGACAGGATGAAATCCTGGAGCCCAGTTCAGAAAAAGTTGAAAGAAATGCAAAAACTGGGGAAGGGAGGGAGGGAAAATATAACCTACTGCAGGAACCTATCTTGAAGATCTACTGTTATGGTAAGTTCTTACGTAATTGTACTATCTTACGTCAAGAGGGTTTCCTCAGTAGGTCATCACAGATAGGACTGAATCCCAAGCAGTCACTCATAGAGAGACCAAGAGAGTCATGGAAGGAGGAACAACTGAGAGGAGAGAACAGGACCAGCCTTAGGACAGTAGGCCCTGCAGAATGGCGAGGCCAAACCTGGCCCTACGTCTAGAGGCAATGTCCAGACTGTAATTCTTCATGAAGATATGGACTGAACTCCAGGTAGCTGCTGCACAAATCTCCACTGCAGAAACATTTCTCAGGAAGGCTGTGGATGCAGCCATCCCTCTAGTGGAATGACCAATGACCTCCCCCGGCAGAGGCTTGTCATACTTCTGATAACAGAAGCGAATGCAGTTAGCAAGCCATTTGGATAAGCACTGCTTAGACACCACTGAACCCAAGGACTTAGGGGCAAAGGAGACAAAAAGCTGATCAGACTTCCTGGAGCCTTTAATCCAGTGGATGTAACATCTCAGAATTCTGTGTACATCCAGCGTATGAAGAAGAGCCTCACCTTTGTTAGAAGGGGTAGGGTAGTACACTGGAGGTTCTACTGTCTGATTGAGGGTGAACTCGGAAACCATCTTGGGAAGAAACTTAGGATTTGTCTGTAAGACCGCCCAGTCCTTATGAAAAATCAAATAAGGCTTCTTATACATCAGAGCCTAGAAACTCGAAAATTCTATGAACAGAAGTAATGGCAACCAAAAATAGCACTTTCCAAGAGAAGTAGCGCATGTCACAGCTCATCGCTAGTTCAAAAGGAGGAAGCGTAAGCTTCTCTAACACAAAAGTTAAATCCCAAGATGAGGTGGGGTTACAGGTGGAGAATTCCTTTCAGGAAGGTTTTCAAGATCTCCAACTGTGCTACGGGCCCCCTCCCCCACACCAACACATGGTAAGTAGACAAAGTAGGTAGTAAGTAGGTAAATGGCTGACAGTTGAACCTTGAGGGAGAAGTAAGATAGACCCGAATCAGAAAGGTGCAACAGATACTCCATAATCTGTGGAGCCAAGCATGTAAAGGGGTCCCAGCCTTTAGACGTCACCCAAATGGAAAAATGCTTTCATTTCATAGCATAGGTCGATCTGGTAGAGGGTTTTCTGGCCTCTACCAGGACCTGAGTGACCCTGTGGGAGACCCCAAAACAAGACTTTATTATGTCTGCAGGAGCCACGCATGAAGATGCAAGGTTCTGAGCCCAGGATGCACTAACCTGCCTTGATCCTGTGTCAATAGGTCATGTCTGAGAGGAAGAGGAACTGAGGGCTCCACTGAGAGCTGCTGCAGGAGCGGAAACCAGATTTGCCTTGGCCAGAAAGGAGCTATCAGTATCATCCAGGCTCCCTCTGCCTGGAGCTTTAGAAGCACTCTCTGCAGAATGGGAAAGGGAGGGAAGGCGTACAAGAACCTTCATGTCCAGCAAAGTGACAACGCATCGTACCAGAAGCACCAGGCTCTGGAATGAGCGAGCAAAAGCTGGGAAGCTTTGCATTGAATGGGGAGGTGAACAGATTTAGGTCTGGGTGACCCCATGTCTGAAAGAGAGAATCTGCTACTTCTTGACTGAGTTCCCATTCTTGAGCGTGGGACAAGGTCTGACTGAGACTGTCTGCTAGGATGTTTTGAACTCCTGGAATGTGCATGGCGGTTAGGAACAGATCATGCTGAATTGCCCAGTTCCACACCTGCATCGCCTCCCTGCATAGGGAGTACCACCAGGTGCCTCCCTGCTTGCTGATGTACCAGACTACTACCATATTGTCTGTCTGGATCAGCAGCACTCCATTTGACAGAATGGACTGACAGGCCTGGCGGGCATAAAGAACTGCCCTCATCTCCAGTATATTGATGTGGAGTGCCATCTCCAGCTTGGACCATGAACCCTGGGTCCAGTGGACCCCCAGGTGGGCCCCCCAACCAAGACAGAAGGCATCTGTGGTGAGAAGCCTCTGCGAAAGATTCAGAGGATCTAGCCACCAGAGAAGATCCTTCTTGATCACACTGAAGACTAGAACCAGGTGGTCCAGGTCATCCAAGCACTGATCCCATTGGACACGCAAGGTCCACTGGGTGATCCTCATATACAACCTGGCAAATGGGACCACAGAGATGGAGGCCATCATCAGGCCCAAGAGGCGTAGCCACGCTCTGGCCAGAAGATATCTGGAAGAGGTCAGTAAATTGACCTGCTCTCGAATGGCCTCCACCCTGTCCAGTGGGAGGAAGGGTTTGCACTGGACCGTGTCCAAGATTACCCCAATGAACTGAAGGTTCTGAGAAGGGTTAAGAGATGACTTGGGGAAGCTGACTGTGATACCCAGGCAAGAAAGGCCCAGCATGCACGAGAGTGCTTCCAGAAGACTGCCCCTGGACAGGGCTGTTAAAAGCCAGTCATCCAGGTAAGGAAAACTACAATCCTCCAATGGTGCAAGGCTGCTGCCACCACTGCAAAGCACTTGATAAAGACCTGAGGTGCCGAGGAAAGGCTAAAGGGGAGGGCTGTAAACTGGTAGTGCTCCCCTTGGAAGCAGAAATGCAGGAAGCGGCGGTGGCCCGGAAACACCGTAATATGCAGATAAGCAGCCTGCATATCCAGTGCACAAAACCAATGGTATTTCTGCAGAACAAACATAGAAACATAGAGTTTGACAGCAGATAAGGACTGCTTGGCCCACCTAATCTGCCCATTTCCCTACCTACAGATCCTAGTTAACCAACAGCCTATTTCTTCCTATCCCCCACAAAAATTGCCTTATGTCTGTCCCATGCATTCTTAAATTCTCCCACAGTTTTAGACCCCACAACTTCCTCAGGAAGGCTGTGCCATGTGTCCACCACCCTCTCTGTGAAAAAATACTTCCTCACATTGCCCCATAGCCATCCCCCCTCTATCTTCAAATTGTATCCCCTTGTTCTTGCACATCTCTTTTTCTGAAAGATGCTACCGTCTTGGACTCTGTTGATTCCACTGAGGTACTTAAAAGTTTCTATCATGTCCCCCCTCTCCCTCCTTTCCTCAAGAAGAGGCAGGAGGCCCTGCAGTGTCAGCATGCAAAACCTTTTGCACTCCACATAAAGGTTTAGATTGCTGAGTTATAAGATGGGTCTTTTTCGGGACCAGGAAAAAGTGGGAGTAAAATCCCTTCCCCCGTTGGCGCAGAGGAACTGGCTGTATGGCCGCCTTCTGAATTAGAGACTGGATTTCCTCCTCGACCAGAGGAACCTACTTGGCTAATTGTACTAAACTGGGGTTTTGTGTTGTTTATAACCCTCTTAAGGCTGGTATTAATGGACTGCATGAATATTTGGATTATTTTCAGCAGTTTGTTCCATCTAAATATGTAGTGATAATGGGGGACTTTAATTTGAATTGGGTGGGGTAAGTTCATGACCAACTTGAATTAGCTATTTCTGGTGCTGGATTAAACCAAATTATATCAGGTGTTACTAGATTGAATCATCATAGCAAACAACACACCTTACTTGATTGGATAATGACTAAAACAGTGGATAGGTTAATAGAGAGTGGGACTTTTTCTGACAGTATTAGTGACCACATGCCAGTGTATTGTTTTTGGAGATTTAGGAAGATAAAGATACCACCTAAAATAAGTACATATAGAAATTATTGTGGCATTGATGTTAACAGTTTGATTTTCGAACTTCAGTTGAGTGATTGGTCTTCATTGAATGTCATTTCTGATCCTGATGTAGCTGTTGATTTTTTTCTTACTTCACTTTTACATATTCAGGATAGATTTTTTCCTTTGATTAAAAGAAGGGTTAAGGGCAAAGATAGTAAATGGATTACACCTGCATTGTTTTCTTTAATGAAAGAGAGAGGTAAATATTGGAAGGTTTATAAAACCTTTAATAGTTTTGAGGCCTTCAGTCAGTATCGTTACTTGAGAAATAAATGTAAATTGTTGATATGTAAAGAAAAATCAGATTATTATCAGAAGCATCAAATAAATTCATTAGGAGATTCTAAAAAAAATTTGGGAATCAATTAAAAAGTTAACAGATCCAAACAAAAATAACGGTATTGGTACTATTAACATAAATGATGTTGCTATTTCTAATCATAAGAAAATCTCTGATCACTTTTTGGAAAAGTTCACTGATTTATCTAAATACTTGATTGGTATAGATTTTTCTGTCTTGAACAATTCTGAATTTAAATGTAATTGTGATGGTAATTCTTACTGTTTTAGTATGATACAGCCACATGAAGTACTTAAGTTGCTTAAACAAATGTCCATTAATAAAAGTACCGGAGCAGATGGCTTAGAAGCACAGTTCTTAAAACTTGTTTCTAATTTCATATATGAACCTTTAACTACCATCATTAATTATCTCTTTCGACTGGTGTATTCCCTAAGGTTTGGAAGCAAACTATCATTAAACCTATATTTAAATTGGGTCAACATCACAAAATTGATAATTACCGGCCTATATCTATTCTTTCTCCATTAAGTAAGATTTTTGAAAAATTGGTTAACTGTCAACTGGAGGTTTACTTGGAAGCTGGGGGTCTTCACTCTCTGGAACAACATGGTTTTCGGAGGTATTATAGCACTGGCTCAGCACTGTGTCATTTTACTAACCATGCTTTAAGATGTATTGATGCCGTCAGTTGACTGGTGCTCTATTTAGTGATTTATCAAAAGCCTTCAATTTAGTCAATCATCCCATGCTGCTGGGGAACCTTGGGCCTTCTGAGATAACATGTGATTGTTCCCTTAGTTATTTAACTGCACATCCAGTAAGGGTGAAAATTGGTGGTGTGGATTCGGCACTGGGTGAGCTACAGCACGGGGTACCGGAGGGGTCCATTTTGGGACCTCTGCTGTTTTCTGCTTTTATTGATCCTATTGTTAGGGTTCCACATTTCTCCAATTTGTTGTTGTTGTATGCTGTCGACATAATATTGTAAACCAACTCTTCAAAAATTAGTGAGATTAATTCTTCTCTACAGCAGGATTTCTTAATATTGAATAAATGGTTACAGGATCATTGCTTAGTTTTGAATCCCAACAAGACTGAATATGTTTTGTTTGGATCTGCACCAAAGGTTGTAAAGCTGATCCCTTGGTTATAAATGATTTGGTAGGTAACCCAATTAGACAAGTAACTGAAACAAAGTATCTACGTATAATACTTGTTGCTAGTTTAACTTATTTGCTACATGTTAGATATAGAGTGAAATCTGTAAATCAAAAAATAGGTGCCTTATATCGAATTAAGGATTGTTTAACTAGAGAAGCAAGAGAAATATCGAAAAGTGTATTACTTATGACCTTGCATTACAATTCTTTTTTGTTTGCCAAATTAGCTTCTAAAGATTTGTATTTGGTAAACAAGTGTTTTAATTCTATTTGTAGATTTGTTCTGGCTAAACCCTATAATACGTATCATTGTGATTTATATAATGAACTTAATTGGCTTCCTCCCAATTTGGCTTATTTTGATAAGCTTGGCTGTTTAATGCTATTTTTGCACATGGTTGTAAATCACCTTTTTATAGCTTGATTAATATAAAGGAAGATGTTAGATCTTTACGTTCTACTAGTGTGTTGCATTTACAGATTCCAAGGATAAATACTTGAATGGGTGAGAGAGCTTTCTCATTTCAATGTTCGATTTTATGGAATTCATTTCCTGATAATTGTGGTACTGTTATTAAGCATGAAAGTTTTAAAAAAAAAATTGTATCGTTACCTACAATCACTTGCTGTATGTAAATGTATTTAGTATTGTGTTTACTGTCCAAATATTTTGTATCATTGTATGCTTTGTATGGTTGAATGTTTGCTTCTTTGTTTGAAGCACCAGGTCAATACTGAAAAAGGGCCTTGGCCCAGTTGTCTTACCTGGTAAATAAAGTGAATTGAATTGAATTGAACTGAACCTGGTGTGGGGAATAAGATGAGCAACTTGGAGGGGAATCTGAAGGAACTCCAGAAACACCAAGGTGTGCCCTTTTGAAATGAGCTGTAGTACCCATGCATCTGAGGTCATGTCTCTCCACTCCTTTGTGTGGAGGATGAACCTTCCTCCCACTGGCTCCTTGCCCGCAAGCAGATGAGAGGGAGGGGGTAGCCAGTCAGGAAGTGGAGGGTCGAGGGGGAGGCAGTCCTCCATACCCTCTCTGAGATTTGGAGATGGGGGGGGGATCAACAGGTGGGACCCGTGGACTTTCTTTTTCCCTGTCATCTAGTGAAGGGCTGTTTACCCTGCCTTTTGATCTGTCTACGAAAGGCATGTTTTCTCTGAAATCCTGATCGGTACATGGACCTCAGGGCCTGGCCACTGTCCTGAAGGCTCGTGATGATATCTTTGGTATCCCCTCCAAAAAGGACCGAGCCCCTAAAAGGGGCATCCTGAGTTACAGCCTGGACATCGTTAGAGAGGACAGAAAGTGTGTCATCTAAGAGACACTGCCATGGCAGAGGAGTGGGCTACTGTGTCCACATTGTCATATGTAGCCCTTCGCGCATATTGACACAGTATTTTAGATAGGTGCAGGTCTTTGACCAACTCCTCCTTGAGCTCTGAACATTCCATGGCCTGGATACAGGACTGAAGCTTGGCCATAGTTGCTTTTTGGAACAAGATCATATGCACTACGTAGTTGAGGGAGCAGAGTGCGCACGTAGTAGAAGAATACACTTTTCTGCCATATTGCTCTAGCTGCCGGGATTCCTTGTCTGTGGGAGAGGTGCTCACATGCTTTGGAGTGGCAGAGCAATCATGGGCCACAGCAATAACAGTCAAATTGGTTTTAGGGTGGGAGTCCAAGAAGAAAACCCCCTCCAGAGTGCCAGATGGTACTGGTGAGATCTTCATGAGGGTCTGTCCATGGGGGGACAGGGATAGGGCAAGCCATCTTGAGATCTGAATGCTCAAGTGAGGTGCTTCCTCTTAGGATCCTGTTCCTCTGCAATCCAGCCATTAGACTGCTTGATAATATACAATAATTCTGTGAACAAAGAATCCTTAGGAGGGGACTTAGGAGAATCCTTCCCCTTAGCCGCAGAGGAATGTTCATCTGAAGACTCCTCCAAGGAATCTCCCCCAGAAAGAGAGGATTTATCATCAGGAGGCTCGAAATCAGGAAGAGTGACCTCCTTAGGAGTGGATCCTGATATATGCACCATTGAATGGACTGAGCTGACGGGCAACAAAGAACGCGGGGGAGGGGAAACTACTAGAGCTGGCAGGTGTTTTTCTAAGTCAGACACCAGCTCAGACCTAGCCTCCTTCCACCAGAATTGGATCAAGCTTTGAAAATCTTGCTTCAGGGGTGCAGAGGGAGGAGGAGGAGGAGGTGGAGTAGCTGGAGGAGGAACTTGGGCGGGTGGATAATGGTAGCTAGGCGCACCCGGACCATGGAAGTGATGCTGATGGGGATAACCCTGATAAGAGGGGTACCCTGGATACTGGTACTCCAAATAGATAGAATGGGGTAGATAGTCTGACAAAGGGCCCGACGGAGGACAAGCCGACGTCAGGCCATGGGGGAGGAAGCCTAGAATGTGAGGACAGGAAGGCCCAGGCATGAATGCCTGCAAAAGGGTACCTGATGTCAGAGGAGCTGATGTCAGAGAAATCATCATCAGACCAGCCATAGTGTAAGTAGAAAGTGTCAGACCCAACAAAACTACAATTTGCGTCAGGATTGGAAGTGAGGGCCCCAACGGAGGAGCAACCAAATGCACGTCAGGGCCTCTGACGATGGGTGAGGTGGAGCCGACATGAGAAGGCCAAATGGAGGGTCCGATGGCCCAGAGAGCGGGACAGAGACTCTAGGGGGGGTTCAGCATCAGAGCCTCTGGCCTGGAGCCTTCTAGAGGCATTTGGGAGATCAACACTGGGGTGGGCGAAGGGAGAACCACCTCCAGGGATCCCGTTCCCTCCTCTGTATCTGAAGTGACCACTGGGGCAGGAGGAACCACCTGGGGAGGTGGAAGGGTAGGTTCCCACCCTGGAGAAGTCTGGGGGGGATTGATGGCTAGCAGCCAAAGTGGTGCTCGACTGGACATCGGGTGAGACAGCGTGAGCCCCCGACAGGAGAGCAAGGTCCGAGTGGACATCAGAGACGGCTGGCTGATCGGACATCAGCGTTTCCGGGAGGTGGAGGGAAGAACCCTTGACTGACTTATCAGTAGAGGCCAGGCAAGTCACAACTGAATCCTTGGAACTTAAAAGCAGCCACGGTGGGCCAGGAGCGGGGCCGACTGCTGTCAACAACCGGGCATTCACAGAGGTCAGCAGACAACTTGCTGGTGGAGATCGGGAGAAAGGCAGCAGAAGTACCTGGAGAAGTCCCCGGTGCGGCCTGGAGAACCACAAGGGCAGACGGCAGGGGAACAGTCTTACTAGTCGAGGGTCTGCTGGAGTCCCCTTGGTTTCGATCCTCCGAGTGCTCCTTTTCCCGATGTTTTCCTTTTTCTTCTTTTTTGATTCAGAATTAGGGGAAGATGCAGTGTCCATCAGCTTCTGCATCTCTTTCTCGAGAGAAGCCATTCTAGACTTCAAAAGATGGGTTTCCAGAGCCTACTGTCTCCTCTTACAAGTGGCCTGATTGAAGGGCTGACAGTCTGAGCAGGCCGCAGTGTCGTGGTCTGGGCCCAAGCAAAAGAGGCATTGAAAGTGGCCGTCCTTATGAGGGATCTGGGTGCTGCACTTCTCACACTTCTTCTTCAACTTTGTAGGCGGTGGAGAAGACATAAAAGAAACTACCAATGGGCAGATAAGAGCAAAAAACAGGCAAAAATGGCGATCGGCTTAGAAAAAAAGTAAAACCAAAAGGTACTATGCGCAGGTTGATGGTGGGAAAGAACTGGAGGGTAGACATGGGGACTGCCCACTATATAGGGTCACGCTGATGTCTGTCACATGATGTCTGGTGGGTGGTCCCCCGCCAGGCATTGTTGGAAAAATTTGCCGTGCAGTCCTGACGTCAGGGGGCGCAGTCCTATTTGTGATGACCTACTGCAGGAAACCTTTCGAAGTAAGATCTGGAATGAACTTCTGTCTTAAACCCGTATTTTATATTTGCTCATCAGTAACCGTGGACTGTGGGACAAAAAGTACAAACAACCACATGGGTGTTGGTAAATTAATTAATTGTTGCAACTGTGGTCTATAGTGTGTGTACTCACAATCTCTATGTATAGTCATATTTAATTATTTGCTATTTGTGATTTATAATGTTGTAACACTGTAAATTGTGCAATGGAACCGCGTTGTAAATGAGCCTTGGCTCAGTCAAGCTTATCCTTGCTCATAATGACAGGAATAAAAACATTTTACTACTACTACTAGTAACTAAAAGTTGCTGAGAGTTGAAGCTTAAAACTCTCAAGTTTGTTACATGCAGGTTGAGCGGGGAAAATTAGATGCAATAAGTCAAAAAGCTAGACAACAGGGACCTAAGTGTGTAACTGCAATATAGATTATGTCCTTGGAATGTTGTAAAAATATTCTAGAAAACTGCTTTTTTACAATATTGTTGTTAGTTGTAAACTGTTTTATGTACTACTGTCAGACTGTATGTGATTAACCGGTGAAACTGAACTAGTTAGTTGCATTCTGGACCAAGAGTGACCCTTTTTTGTTTACCAAAAAATGTCTGCATTTTAATTTGTTTCATAAGTAGCTTTCTGCAACATCATATGAAATACCTTTGTGGCATGAAAATACTGTTGTGAGAACTGCTGGTGTGAGACTGATGTGCTGTCTTGAGAACAGAAAGGCACTTACTGTATGTTAAACTCGGACACCTTTTTGCTTGTTACTGTTTTGACTGGCAATGTCAATCCAGGGACTGTTTGACATTAAAAGTATTGACAGTGTGAGCTCAAGACCAGCATTGTTTATTTATTATTTTTTTTGACTGGGTAGGCATACCGCTGAAGCATAGTCACCCCTTTCAGACGCGACTCAGTAGTATACACTCAGTAATACACAATGCAGCTGCCAATCAAGGGACCATTTGCCATTAAGTACTAAGTTGTGTGCAGCAGTTTTTATATATCTTTTTAAAAAAGGAAGGAAATTAATTGCAAAAAAATACATTAGAGTATCAGTTAGGGCTTAGGCACAAAGCATCAGCAGGAGGAAAATGCAACCATAGGACAAAAATCCCCCTGCCCAACAGTTAAAGCAGCAGTACTAGTTAACCAAGAAGTGATCACCACTTCCCAGATTTTGCACTACCTGGTAACTTGAAATTTCTGATTTAACTTTTGCTGATCACTACTGCTTTCTGATAATTGGTTCCCTTGATTTTTTACTCATTTGTAGTGTTATGTGGATCCACAGAAAGTATGGCAGCCCCCATACCATTTCCTGTTTTTTACCCTTTGTTTACATTGCTTGCCTTATAAACACTCAGCAGGCAAAGGAAGGGGTGGTGCATTCCAGTTACATCAGACAAAATAACCAATGAGAGAATGGCACCACCCCATTTCCCTCAGAATCCAGAATGGCACTCCTGGCAAGGGTCTGTGCTAAACAATCAGAAAAAAATAAAGAATATAAAGAAAACAAATAACCATTAAAAGCAAATGATTCAAATTTTGTCAGTTGTGGGGCTCATTTGACATAACTATTGTAAAAAGAAAAATTTTACTGACTAGTACTGCTGCTTTTATCTGTGGTGTGGTATCCCTCGTCGTTTGACCAGTCACATGATGCAGCTTTTCAGATACCATACCTTCTGATCCTTCTCACTAAGCATTAGTGTGTAACAGCTTTTTCTGTGCCAGGACAATCTGCTTTGCATAGTTGATCAAACCCAGAGGAATGCCACTCTGTAGATTCACCAAGTTTAGGGGACTTTTTACCCTACTGGCACTTTTCCCTACTTTTGACATAGTTCTTTTTCTGCCATTTATTACTGCTTTCCTCAAATGGGTTTATGTAGTGAAAAAAATGAAATTAGCCAAGAAAATAGGAAAGCATTCTGAATCATTGATATTTGTTGAAAGATACCACAGTCGTGATTAAATTTCATCAATCACAGTTCCATGATTTCCCAACCCGTTTTATAACCATAGCTAAATTATCACTGCCAACACAGGCAGTATATTGTCCTACTGCAAGAGAAAAATTTAAAGGGAACTTTAACTTTTTATAATTACTGGTGACCCCCTTTAATAACTCATTTTACTAGATCAATAAAATGCCGTAATAACCCGATTTCAGGTTATTACGGCATTTTAGTTGAACTTCATTCCAGTACTGAAAAATCACCATAGAAACAGCTTGCATGGCCGCCACTCACAGCTGCATGAATACTCATCCCTAAACGCAGTTGTTTAGTGGCTCCCGCTCAGCACGGCGCAAGCACTACTTACTGTTTTCCCCAACTAATACCTTTTTTTGGACTCCCACACTTTCTCACAAAATATTCCTTTTCCAGCCCAAAAAAAGGACAAGAAATACTCAGTTCTGAGACGCTCCCTAAAGTTTTGCTGCCCGTCTTACCCACAGATCTCTGCAACAACACTTGACCCACGCTGACCTCGCTCGCCAACATACCGAAGCCCTGACCTGAAAGCGAGTAAATAAAAAAAAACTCTGCCGAAATTACCAGCAGTTATAAAAATTAATGGGTATGGAAGTGTGTGTCTATGAATATTTTTTTCACACCCTTGGTGCATGATGACTACATAAACCTCTCAAGCTTCACTCTCAAGGTTTATGGGTCATCACATACCTAGGGTGTGAAAAAAATATTCATAACACACACTTCCATATCCATTTTTCTCTATGTAGTATACTGTAAATTGAAATGTGATCATGTGTGCAGCTTCCTTAATCTTCCCACTGTGCTTTTCATTTGTTAGTTTTAAAATATTCTTGTTTTTCCATTCTTACAGTCCCTTGTTAATGCAGCCTTAAGGAGCCTCCTGGCACAGGCTTCTTGTCATACTCCACTACTACAAACTTGCAGCGGGTGTGAACAGGATATAGCTACCTTGAAGTACTAGATATGGTTAGTTATGGGAAAGGAAGGGTGAGGGGGTGGGGGTAGGGAGAGTAAGAAGTGTCTCATATCATTTAAAGTCATGATTGTCAAGTTATTTACTGTATGTTTGTAATGCTTCTTGCTGTGTACTGAAAAAACAATGTAACCCCTTGGTGGTGCTATCCCAAGGGCTACTACCCCTGCCTGCTTGGCTAGTAGCAGGTTAAGGGGCCTGAGTTCTGAAATGGGTGCCTCCACCCAGAGGTCAGGGTTGGTAGTGGTCAAGCTAACCTGGGCACAGCCCTCTGGGATACTGTAACCTCCCTCTTTCCCCTCTAGTGGCCTGAACACTGTACAATAATCACTTTCACAATACCCCTGGTACACCACACAAGTACCCACACTGTCTGCACTTACCACAAGGGCTGGTTCCTCTGGCTCAACCCTGGGGACCCCCTATAAAATGAGGTTAAGCACAGCAAAAAGCAACAGTACAGTACTTTGAGCACAAACTGGAACCACAGTCAGATTACATGCAGAAAAAGTTAGATCTGATTTATTCAGGGGACTTGAACAAGGGAGGGGCAAAATCTGGTTAATTTGCTTAAAGGTTATATCAATCAAACAGTTATGCATGTGCTTTGAGTCCCCCCACACAGTCCTCCTCTGGGTATCCAGGTGGAGAAGAGATGGGCTAGCCAGGACAGTTGCCCAGGGTTGCAGGTGGTTGGGGCCCTGTGATGGAAAACACAACATGCACAGTACACAATATTTGTAATCCGGACCCAGAGGGCTCAGTTCGTAAAGGAAATGAAACAACAAGACAATCAGATGACACACTCAGATTATGTTGTTGGTACAGGGAGCTACCCTGGTATTTACTCACGATACCCAAGACTGGACACAGGCTGAACGAAAATCGAGACCGCAGGTGGTTGATCTGGAATGCCAGGAGAAGCAGGGCCCACACAAGTCGCAGAGGCGTTGTTTCTGTTCAAGCATGGAGCAGGGGGGCTGATCCCCAGGCAGGTCTCTCGTCGATGGCTTCTCTGTGCAGTGGGTAGTCTGGCTGGACAAGTCTGGCAAAGCCCAGACTGCATGGAGACAAGTTCGGATGCAGTCCATTTTGGGCTGGATACAGCTTCCAGCAAGCAGAACACAGTTCACACAGTGGGGAACTAACTCACAACCCACTAGCAGCTCATGGCACATTTACATGTACGGGAATTCTACTGTACTAGGCAAAGTGCTCCCCGGTCACAATCGCAAAGTCTCTGCACACACCGGGAGCTTAGGGGTAGCTGGAACTCCTGACAGGCCGATCGCATTCAGCAAAAATATTCGGTCTTCTTCAGGTTGAGCCTGGCCCACTTCAATAGCTTACTTTAGTCACACAGACTTGGATTTAGTCCAAAATATTTCTCTTCTCTTCTCTCCCTCTCATGGAGCAGCAGCAGACATGCAGTCAAAAACTCAGCCCTTTCACAGTTTTCCCATGCGAATCCACTCAGGATTGCTGCCCAGAATTACTTCAGCTCCTTCTTCTTGAAAACTGCAAGCAGCCCAGGACTTCCCCAAGAGCCAAAATATTTGGTTGGCTGATTTGGCTGTCAGTCAAAGCAAGAGCTCCCCCTTCAGTTGCAAAAAAGGCACAAAAACTCAAACCACAGTTCCTATAGATTTTGAATTCAGACAGCTCCTGTAGTCCGGCTACATTTTAGGTCCCACCAGAACTGATTGGTCCAATTTGCAGTCCAGGACCAAGATAGTGGAGACAAACAAAACAGTCCTTGCTACAAAGAAAGCAGGTTAGACAAACTACATTATCATTATCATTCTAAATGGTTTCAGCAAATAGTTACATCTTTCAACAGGCTCCATCTCAGATTACTTATGCTGCAATCAAGCAGCTCTTAAAGAGACAGTATACAGAGGCTATACAAGCTCTGGTAATCACATTTAAACTGCTAAAACGCAGGACACCAGCCTGGCAGTGAGCATTTAGGCAAGCTCAAGGAAGACTTTTTGGGAACCCCCATTTGTAGGGGAGTTACACCCTTCCCTGCCTGGGCAAACTTGCCATCCACATCAAGTATGTATGATCATAACATTGAAAATGCAACATATACAAGATATTTATACCATTAGCATGCTATACAAGTACTATATGATTCATCAATTGGCATAACTTGTCAGTGTACTATACATTTCAATGTACTCCGCTATATAATTTCCATTCTGACAATACATTATGCATATTTCACACAGGTAAATTGAACATTACTATACAGAATCATGTAATAACTTCTTGTACTCTAAACAATGTGAGAGGGGGCCCTTCCCTATTAGCTAACTTGGGGCTGGATGGGGCAGGGGCACCATGGTAAGAGGGCAGGACAAATAACCTGGAATGGGCTGTCAAGCTCAGTTTGGACAGTGAGCTCTGAGAGACATAAACACTTTTGTGGACTACATTGAAGGGCAAATCCACTGGCCTCCCGGGAGAATAGTAACTGAAGCGCACCACTGGCTTGACAGCTCGGCCAGTCTTTCTGGGATGAACAACCACAGTCTCTGTACTTTCAGCAATGGTCTTGGAGCTTTCATCACTTGTGAGGGGTGCCTCTGCATGAAGGGAAATGTCCAAGCTGGGAGCACTGTCAGCCCCTTGCTCTGTAGTCTTTGTTTCTACAACACTTGGCTCATTTTGAAGACACTCTGGCACTGAGCGGGGTTGTCAGCACTCTCATAGTGTTCCTCAAGTTCTGGCATGTCACCAGAAGACTCATACCATCAGCCTCTCCTTCAGGCAAATCCTACAGTTCCATGATACACAAAGACTCAGCATCCTCAGATGTGATACTGCATTCACCTTCAGGGAGCATCGGCTCCAAGGATGATGCCAGGGCGTTAGGCAGTCCAGAAGGCCCAGCTTCATCCCCATAATTCAGCATAGGATTTCGACAAAACAACTGACTCAGTTCATATAAGGGGTAATAGGAATTATCACACTCACTGTCATCCGAGTTAGACTGGCAGTCACTATCATTCTGGGCCTGCTGCGGGAGAAGTCTTAAATCGGCAACCACGGGGCAGGCTGACTCTGTTTCTTTCTTGCGGCAGCATGAGTCACTGGTCCAGGAGAATCAATCTTGGTGAGTTCAGCCTCAATTATAACTTGACCAATAGGTAGCAAGTGGTTATGGTGCATGGTCTTGACAGCTTTAGAGTTATTCTCTGGGCGCACCTTGTACACTGGCAAATCATCCAGCTTTCCAACTTTGATATGGGGAAGATGGTGCCATTGATCAGCAATTTTGTGTTTACCATGCAATCCTAAATTTCACAACAATACACGGTCTCCAGGCCTAAGCTCTTGAGCCTTTACTTTTCTATCATGTCTCTCTTTGTTGGCTAGATTTCTTTTGGAGGCCATTGACTGGGCCAGTTGATAGGCATGGTTCAATTGAGCTTTAAGTTTTTGTACATATTGCAGGTAATCTTCGGCTCCAACCCCATCAGGAGAAACCCCAAAGCAGACATCAACTGGCAGCCGGGCCTCTCTCCCTGGTATGAGGGTGGTAGGGAAAACCGGTAGCATCATTCTTTGTGCAATTGTGCGTTTACTAAGGTGCTAATCCACTAATCTGCTGGCTCCATTTATGCTTATCTTTTGGGTGGAGGGTGCCTAAGCATGTCTAGTAAGGTAAGATTAAAGTGTTCAGGTTGAGGATCCCCTCGTGGGTGATAAGGTGGTTCTTGACTTTTGCACCCCCCCCATAATGAGAGCATTTCCTTGATTAGCTGACTCTCAAAGTCCTGGCCCTGATCAGAGTGAATTCGCTGGGGGGCACCATAGTGGATGAAGAAATTTTCCACTAGCACCTTGGCCATGGTAGATGCTTTTTGATCTTTGGTGGGAAAGCTTGTGCATACCATGTGAAATGGTCCATAACTACTAACACATTGCCAATGTTTCGTTGATCAGGCTCTAAACTCAAGAAGTCTATGCAGACTAGTTCCATTGCGGTGCTGGTAGTAATGTTGACAAGGGGGCAGCCCTCTGAGGCAGGGATTTTCCCTGCAGGCTGTGACTACAAGTCCTTACATGGTGCTCAACATAGGCCCCCATCTTGGGCCAATAGAATCGAGATCATACTAGGTCAAGGCTGCTTCTGTTTGAGGCTGAGAAACTTGATATACTGCAGAGAACAAACTAGAATGCATTTGAGGAACTGGGAACCTGGTAAGACATAATATTGTTGGGGACTTGTTAGGAAGGTAAGCTACGCCTTCTACAGAAAGTTTCATTTTTTCTTATTGGCATTAAGAAGAGAATTGCAGGATTCCAGTAAAGTGCAGTAATTTTATAACAAGAGGGGGTGAATTACAACTGAAGTTGCTTGATTCCTGTGCTTGAGACCTAGGATTTGGAAGGATATTTGTGCAACATTTTAGAAGGATCCTGCTGGCTGAGGAGTGAGTTCATTTTTATCCCTGGACTCAAAGTGGTTTGTGTAGGGGCAGTGGTCTAGTAAATTGTGGTGTGGGTTGAATTACTATAAAGGGCAGTACTCACCAGGGTGGTGGAGCAGTGGTATATTTGATTGTTTCTAACAGTCAGCAGTGGTTGTGGGCTGCCCACCACCCTCCCTCACCCCACCCACCCCAGGCATGGCATTTATAGCCAAGGGTTCTGACATCACTTCCTCAACAGGTCTTGAGACGAACTGTGTATTCTAATAACCCAGCACAGTGCATAAAGGGTAAGTACACACCAAAAAAAAAGATGTTTTATATATTACTCATTGTATATTATATGGGAGAGGGACATGTGGGGAGTGGTGCAATGCACTGGCAGTTTTCTGAGAGACATTCTGGAACCTGCGTTGCTGCCCTATTTGCAGGCAACTGTCAGCTCTGAGGGAGGAGGTTGCCCACCTCCAGGCTGAACTGGCAAGGACTAAAGAGCCTTCCCCCACCCAAACAGCACCAGTTCCACAACCACTGCCTCAGAGGTTGCCAAGTGTGAAGAGTAGTTGGACCACAGTGGGTTCTGGTAGGGTGAGGGTGGTGGAACAGAGGCGTAGACCCCTAGTTGTACCTCTACACAAATCATATGTCAGTCTGGCAAATCAAGGTTCCTCTATGATGGCACCCTCAGTGCAGACCAAGAAGAATAATGGGGACATCCACAAGGGAGACCCACAAAAATGTGGCAAGGGACACCAGAGGGGAAGGAAACAGCTTCTGACAGGGGACTCAATTGTTAGGCGTGTAGACCTGGGGAAGGCAGAGGAGAGGGAAGTAAGGTGCCTACCTGGTGCCATGGGTTGGAGGGACAGGAAGCAAATCCTCAGGATTGTAGAAGCAGCATCACAGAGAGGGAACTAGATATCATTGGTTCACCTTGGGACAAATGACCTAGCACTAGGCATGAGATCAGTGCAGTGCAGGATGAATTTGTGGAGTTGGGAGGGCCTCAGACAGGTAGCAAACACGGTAACCTTCTCAGAGGTGCTGCCAGTCTTATGGCAGGGGTGAGGCTAGGGTACTGCACACCATGCAGTTTAAAATGAATGGTTGCAAAATTGGTGCAGAGCACAGTGCTTTGGCTTCATTGGGGACTGGGGGTCCACCTGGAGATATAAGGTCTATACTGGCATGATGGTCTGCATCTGTCCAGGAAGGGAAACAAGCTCCTAGATGACAGGTTTAAATGCTTCCTTGGCAAGCTTTTAAACTAGCCAAGGGGGGAGGTGCTGATAGGAAGTAGGAAAGTTCAGGCCTCCCCCCACAAAACATGGCAGGTAGTAGGGTAAACACTGAGGTAAAGAGCTTGACAGAGGGCAGAACAGGGGTAAATGGAAAAATAGACAAGGTCAATAAGAGCAGGGATGGGGTAAAAAAGGATAAAGCCAACATTAAATGGAGGGCAATGAGTACCAATGCCCGTAGTCTGGGTAACAAGCTTACTGAGCTAGTAGCCCTGATGGAAGAGGAACACTTGGATATTGTGGCAGTCACAGAAACATGGTACATGAGAGAACCATGCTGGGATGTCAACATACCAGGGTACACAATCTATAGAAGGGACAGGGAGGGTAAGAGGAGGTGGAGTAGCTTTCTACTACATAGGGAAGAGATCAAAGCTACAGAACTAAAAAGTAAAGGGGAGGACAAGAGGCACTCTGGGTGACATTGGAGACAGAGGAATGGCATCACAATCCCACAGGGGTTGTATACAGACCCCGTCTCAAGGGAAATGGACAAGAAAATGATAGAGGACATTCTCAAAATGGCTGACAAGGGGAGATACTGTTGATGGGGGACCTGAATATGCCAGATGTTAACTGGACGATGTGGACTGCAGCCACATCCAAGAGCAGGGTCATTCTCGATGCCCTACAGGGGGCATGCTTTAGACAACTAGTGGTGGAACCTTCTCGGGAGGGAGCAATATTAGACCTGGCACTCTCAAATGGAGAGGATCACAAATTCTAGAAGTCAGTAGACATCTGGGAACAAGCTGACCACTGCACAGTGTGCTTCACAATAAACACACAACCATGAGACAAGCCATACAGACAAGGATGCTTGACTTTAGAAGGGCTGACTTTGCATAATGGGTGAATACCTGAGGAATGCATTAGCAAATGGCCTGAAAGGAGGGGTGGAAGAACAATGGAGAAAATCAAAACTGCCATCATGGAGGCAACAAGCCTTTGTGTGAAACAAAGAAAACAAAGTGGAATAAAAACCACTATGGTTCTCAAAGAGGTGTCAGGGAAGGTTAAGGAGAAAAAGACTGCATTCAAAAAGTATAAGGAATCACAGAAGGAGCACGACAGGGAACTGTATCAATTAAAGCAGAAAGAAGTGGGGAAGGCAGTCAGAAGAGCAAAGGCCCAAACTGAGGAAGAGATAGCCAACTCAGTTAAGAAGGGGGATAAAATCTTTTATAGGTACATTAGGGAGCATAGAAAGGTTAAGGGAGGGATCGTGAACATTAATAAAGGAGAGGGGAGGTGGGCAGAGGGAGACAGTGAAAAGGCAGAGATACTGAAAGAATACTTTTGCTCAGTATTCACAAAAGAAGAAGAGGAGGAGTTACCTAAACCAAACAATAGAAGCACTCTGGGTAGTGGGGTTGATGCCAGTCCATTTACAGAACAAAGAGTCCTGAAAGAACTCCTAAAACTCAAGGTGGACAAAGCAATGGGGCCTGACGGGATTCACCCTAGAATCCTAAAAGAACTAAGGAGGACCTAGTAACACCACTGACCACACTTTTAACAAATCATGGGAGGATGGGGTGGTACCTGAGGACTGGAGGAGGCAGATGTGATTCCCTCTTCACAAAAGTGGGAGCCAAGGCAGAAACAGGAAACTACAGACCTGTTAGGTTTGACCTCAGTGATGGAGAAAATGATGGAATCACTTCTGAAAGAAAGAATTGTTGAGTACCTAGAGGCTCAGGGGTACAGGACCCAAAGCAACATGGATTCACAGGAAGGTCATGTCAGACAAATTTAATCATTTCTTTGACTGGGTGACCAAAGTTATAGACTAGGAGGGGCAGTGGATATGGCCTACCTAGACTTTTAGCAAGGCATTTGACCAGTCCCTCACAAAAGATTAATGATCAAGTTAGCCAGCCTGGGAGTGGGTCCCAGGGTGGTAGCCTGGGTAGCAAACTGGCTGTACAACAGGACACAGAAGGTAATAGTAAATGGAACACATTCCGAAGAAAGGGGGTTACTAGTGGAGTACCTCAGGGCTCAGTACTGGGTCCATTCCTCTTTCACATCTTTATAGGTGACATTGCAGAGGGTCTGGAAGGAAAGGTATGCCTTTTTGCAAATGACACAAAGATCGGTAACAGAATTGATACACAAGGGGGGTAGAAAGGATGAGAAGGGACTTGGCAAGGTTGGAGGAATGGTCAGACATATAGCAACTTAGATTCAATGCAAAGAAGTGCGGAGTAATGCACCTGGAAATAAAAATCCAGGAGAAGAGTACACAATAGCAGGGGAGGGTACTAACAACAACAGTAATGGAAAGGGACCTGGGGTAGTCATATCAGAGGACCTAAAGGTGGGTAAGCAATGTGAGAAGTCGGTAAGAGAGCCAGGGGGATACTGGGATGCATAGGGAGGGGCATCACAAGTAGAAAAGGGGAGTGGTTATCCCTCTGTACAGACAGTTGGTGAGACCCCATCTGGAGTACTGCATGCAGTTTTGGAGACCTCATCTACGCAAGGACATAGACAGGATGGAAGCAGTCCAGAGGAGGGCAACTAAAATGGTGCAAGGTCTACATCAGAAACCATATGAAGAGAGAGCTGAGAGAGCTTATACGTATACCCTTGATGAAAGGAGGGACAGGAGGGACATGATAGAAACATTTAAGTACCTCAAGGGAATCAGCAAAGTCCAGGAGAGTAGCATCTTTCAGAAAAAGAGATGTATAAGAACAAGGGGGCACAATTTAAAGATAGAGGGGGGACGGCTCAGGGGTAATGTGAGGAATTTTTTTTTCATGGAGAGAGAGGTGGATGCATGGAACCGCCTTCCTGGAGAGGTTTTGGGGTCTAGAACAGTGGGGGAATTCAAACATGCATGGAACAGACATAAGGCAATTATAGTGGGGGGTTGCAGGAAGTAGGCTGTTGGTTAACTAGAATCTGCAGCTTATCCAATAGGTATGAAAATGGGCAGACTGGGTGGGCCAAGTGGTCCTTTTCTGCCGTCAAAGTCTCTGTTTCTATGTTTCTAAGGGTCTGGTAGATTTCGAGGTGGCCCATATGATTGTGGAGGGACCTCAGTACCAAGTCTTTGAAGGCTGTGGGCAGGACCAATTGTTGTTTGTCTATTTGGCCACCCCGATCTACAGTCTCTCTATACAACAACTGATTAAGCAGCTTCAACCTGGGGCCTTCTTTAAACAATAAAGCAGTTCGCAGATCAGAGGAACGCAACTTGGACACATCTTTTCCTGCACGAAGGGCGTCAAGTGCTGGCTGAATCATAGGATCTCAAGATTGAGCCCACTGAATGCTGTCATTGTCAAACTGAGGTAGTGCACTAATATCTAGAGCAGAGAAGTGGCAATACACAGCAGGTGTCAGAGGGGCCCAAGCAATTTACTAAGCAGTCCTCTGTGTCTGTAGACATCTGTTCATTTCTATTAAACTTTTGGCACAATGCTCGGATGTCAGGTTTAGACAGCCTGAGCCAGTCGCTTTTGGAAATGGGCCTCCGAGATAGGGCGTCAGCATCAATATGATTCAGGCCTGGTCTATATTTGACAGCATAATCATATGTTGACAATGCAGAAAGCCACCGGTGTCCCGTGACGTCTAACTTAGCTGAAGTCTGTACATAGGTCAACGGGTTATTGTCAGTCTTCACCAATATTTTTGCCCCATAGAGGTAATCATGAAACTGGTCGACAATGGCCCATTTTAACACAAGGAACTCCAACTTGCATGCGGTAGTTTCACTCTGACGGGTCAAGTTCTACTTGTGAATGCCACTGGTCTCAAACCATCCTCATGGTCTTGATTACACAGCTCCTAGACCCTGCAGACTGGCGCCAGTAAGCAGCACATAGGTTTGTGATCAGCATAAGCAAGGATGGGGGCATGGGTGAGCTGGTATATGACTGGTGGAAAGCTGCTTCATAGTCAGGCATCCAACAGGACCCGAAAAGTTCACCTGGGCAGAAATATGCTTTGTCTGGTTCTTTGATGGACCCTTTTTTGTATTTCTGATTGGTAGGAGGGTAACCCTGGGTAAGATTCAAGAGTGGCCAAATCACTTTGGAATAGTCCTTTATGAGCCGGCGCTAGTAGCCACAGAATCCTAGGAAACGTTGTAGTTCTTTCAAATTGTGGGGCTGGGGCAAAGTAGTCAAGGCTTCTACTTTACTAGGATCAGTCTCTATCCCTCTGTAGACACTATGTGCCCCACATACTTCACAGAGGTTTGGAAAAACTGACACTTGTCGATGGACAGCTTGAGGCTGAAATCTTCCAGTTGGTCTAGTACTTTGAACAGTCGACTCTCATGTTCCTCTAGGGAGCTCCCAAACACAATGACATCGTCCAAGTACAACAGGCATTCAAGCAAACTCATGTCTCCTACCGCTCGTTCCATCAGTCGCTGGAAGGTGGCTGGGGTGCCCGATATCCCCTGTGGCATTCTCAGAAATCCGTAGAACCCCAAAGGACAGATGAAGGCTGTCTTCTCACGGTCCTCCGGAGCCATCAGAATCTGGTAATATCCACTGCAAAGATCCAACACCGAGAACCATTTGCTCCCATTCAAACAATCCAGAGCATCTTGTATATGGGGCATGGTGTATTGATCGGGGATGGTCCGCCGATTCAGACTTCAGTAATCAACACACATTATCACAGATCCATTCTTCTTATGCACAGCCACAATGGGAGAAGCATGTGGGCTCCTGGATTCTTGTATCACACCAGCCATGAGCATTTCCTGCAAGTGTCTTCTCACATCGTCTATGTCTGCAGGGGCTAGGCGTCGAGACCTCTCTTGAAATGGCCGTTTATCATGCAGGTGTATGTGATGTTCCGCACCCTGGACACATCCCATGTCCCATTCCTTCAACGAAAACACTTGATCTCTCTGGGCAAGTTTTTGGCTAATTCTAGTCTTCCATTCAGCTGGCAACGGGGAGTCACCAAAATCAAACAAGTCGGGAGTCACTCTATCTGTCTTGCCAGGGTGCTTGTTGCTGGGCAATACTGCAGTGTCTGCACAGTGTACCATAGCTAGGGTGCATCCTCTGTTCATCTGAATCTCCCGATCTGACACATTATGAATCTGGACCATCACTCGTCGTACATAGGCATGAGCATGAGCTGGCAAGATGCTGGGCTTAAGCAATAATCCTTCCGGCAATTTTCCATTGCCTGGCACATCCAACATCAGTATTTTGTTCTTGACATCTTTGCAGAGGCGGACCTCCCCTTGAACGGTACACTGGGCGTAAGGGGCCAGTACCATTGAATCGGGATCCTTCTTCCACACGACCCCTACCGGTTCATTCTGGTCCACTCCCTTGGGGTTCTGCTGCAAATCATAGGCCTTCTTGATCAGAGTGGGAATTCTTAGGGCCCTCCCAGTCCGTCACCCTTGTTTCTCATGACAGAGTTGTGCCAGTCTTCCAATTATATGGGTGTTGGTCCCAATTAACAGAGGAAACCCATCATACAGTCCAGTAGGGGGACACACTAAGGCCAGTGTCTCAACTTGCTCCTCTACACCAGTTACAGCTGCAGGAAATGACAACCAGAGGTGGACATATCCTAGGTAGGGATAAGACTTGTCGTTCAGCCCCCACACATGTAGGCCTTCCAGGGATTGTAAGGGCACAGCAGATAAGTGTTTGTCATACCAGTCCTTAAATACAATGGTCACTTGTGATCCATTATCCAGCACAGCCCGAGTAGGAATACCATTCATGGCCACAGTAGTCTCCATTGAAGGGCCCACTATTTTGGACCAGTCTGGAGGGACAGCAGCGGCAGGGGCCTGGAGAGATGATTTAGCCACATAGGGATTTGAGTTACTACTTCTTGAACCCTCACTGTGGTCATTTTGGGTACTCCTTGACCGCTGATTCATTCTCCGAAGCTTTCCTTGAAGCCTGTATACAGCTTTATCTAGGTCTTTTGTGGACCGGCATTCTCTCTCTTCATGTGCCCACCCTTCCCACACTTATGGCAAAATATGATTTCTGGGATTTGGGGTGGCTGAGGCATCACAATGGGAGCTGGGGTGGTGGTACTACCAACTGAAAACCTTGGTGCCATCTCTGTCTGCTGTGTGGTGAACATTTGGAGGCATCTCGTCAATTCTCTTATTTCCATAATCAAGGCATCGAGTTTCGAGCTGTCGTCAGCAGGAGATGCCTGGGTGGACACCCCCACCCTCATAGCAGATGCAGTTGGATAAGGGTCAGTGCCTGTACTTGTAGGAGCGGCCTTCATAAAGATACTGTTTTTTATTTCCCTGAACTCCCTCAGCAGTTCATCCCGTGGTGGCACACCCTCATTGGTCCCCACTCCGAAAGGGCCTTCCGATGCCGTGATCACTTGGGCTGCACTCACCCTAGAATTAGAGTCCCCCTCTTCATCTTCAACCTTCCAGAGTTCTTTTATCAAGTCACAATAGTCCGGTGGGTTACCCCTTCTATCTGGGAGCCTTAATTGAAGGAGCTGCAATTTAGAATGTTTTGCATGTGGCAGTATGTGCCCCAACCTCACATGGTTTAAGTCACTGGCGGCTACCCCACCTTTTCAGTAAGCCTTTTGCAGCGCTCTTTCCAGATGAGTAAAATATGCAGTTGCCCTGGCCATTGCTTTGTACCTTGAAATTTCCACATCAAGTTCTCCCCTGACTCAATACCCCCAAAATTGTCTTTGAGTGCAGATAGGTACTTCTGGGCCGATGCATCAGGGTTTGTGAACCTCAGAAATTTAATGGCCTTTAGGGCGGGACCCCTCAAACATTCTATGATCCTTTTCCATGTCTCAGCATCTGCACACTGCCATTCAGGTACCAACAGGGCAACACAATCTATCCAGGTCTCCCAATCATCCTCCCCTTGGGGTTGGGGAGGGTGCTGGAGAAGATTCTCAATCTTTGGTAAGAGTCATGACTAATGGCAGGTACAGACATAGGAGCCAGCATTGGCACAGGCACAGAAGGAGGGGCAAAAATGGGTGCTGGAGTGGGAGGGGATGTTAGGGGAGGAATAGTTTCTTTAAGTCCTCCACAGTTTTCCCTTCCTCCAGGAACAACTTGGTAAATTTCTCCTCAAAAGTCTCAGATAGTGGGGGGGGCCTCATTCTCCCTGGGGTCTTTACTATCTTTAGCTATCACTCTCCAGGCAGTTAGGGTTCCTTCGGGGGTGATAGTCCGTGGCACTTTGGAACTGTCTACTGGGTCCTTACACTCTACTAATGCCATGAAACTTTGGCCGAGCAGATTAGCCTGTCGACCCACCACCACAGGGTTTTGTAAACATTCAACCTTGGAAAGTACTCCCTCCACAGTGTCCTTATTGGTACCCAGGGGAATATCCAGGATAAGTATAGCATTTTGGGGGTCGATCTCCTGCCCAGTATACCACCCCACCAACTGGTGTACAGCCACTTCTGTTGGGGTAGCCATTTATTTTTAACAGCAATTCGCAAATTTGGCCACTAGAAGACACAAAATCCCAGCGGTGCCTCCAAGATATAACCCTTGGTATGCTTATCCCGCGGGCTACTACCCCTGCCTGCTTGGCTAGTAGCAGGTTAAGGGGCCTTAGTTCTGAACGGTGCCTCCACCCAGAGGTCAGGGGTTGGTAGTGGTCAGCTTAACTTGGGCACAGCCCCGAATACTGTAACCCCCCTCTTTCCCCTATAGTGGCCTGAACGCTGTACAATAATCACTTTCACAATACCCCTGGTACACCACACAAGTACCCACACTGTCTGCACTTACCACCAGGGCTGGTTCCTCTGGCTCGACCCTGGGGACCCCCTGTAAAACAAGGTTAAACATAGCAAATAGCAACAGTACAGTACTTTGAGCACAAACTGGAACTACAGTCAGATTACATGCAGAAAAAGTTAGATCTGATTTATTCAGGGGACTTGAACAAAGGAGGGGCAAAATCAGGTTAATTTGCTTAAAGGTTTTATCAGTTAAGCAGTTATGCATGTGCTTTGAGTCCCCCCACACAGTCCACCTCTGGGTACCCAGGTGGAGAAGAGATGGGCTAGCCAGGACAGTTGCCTAGGGTTGCAGCTGGTTGGGGCCCTGTGATGGAAAACACAACATGCACAGTACACAATATTTGTAATCTGGAGCCAGAGGACTCAGTTTGTAAAGGAAATGAAACAAGACAATCAGATGACACACTCAGATTAAGCTGTTGGTGCAGGGAGCTACCCTGGTATTTACTCACGATACCCAAGACTGGACACAGGCTGGATGAAAATCGAGACTGCAGGTGGTTGATCTGGAATGCCAGGAGAAGCAGGGCCCACACAAGTCGCAGAGGCATCATTCCTGTTCAAGCGTGGAGTAGGGGGGGCTGATCCCCAGGCAGGTCTCTCGTCGATGGCTTCTCTGTGCAGTGGGTAGTCTAGCTGGAGCAGTCTGGCAAAGCCCAGACCACGTGGAGACAAGTTCGGATGCAATCCGTTTTGGGCTGGATACAGCTTCCAGCAAGCAGAACACAGTTCACACAGTGGGGAACCAACTCACAACCCACTAGCAGCTCATAGCACATTTACATGTATGGGAATTCTACTGTACCAAGCAAAGTGCTCCCCGGTCACAATCGCAAAGTCTCTGCACACACTGGGAGCTTAGGATAGCTGGAACTCCTGACAGGCCGAATGATTCAGCAAAAATATTCGGTCTTCTTCAGGTTGAGCCTGGCCCACTTCAGTAGCTTACTTTAGTCACACAAACTTGGATTTAGTCCAAAATACTTCTCTTCTCTTCTCTTCTCTCCCTCTCATGGAGCAGCAGCAGACATGCAGTCAAAAACTCAGCCCTTTCACAGTTTTCCCATGCGAATCCACTTAGGATTTCTGCCCAAAATTACTTCAGCTCCTTCTTCTTGAGCTTCCAGCTCAGAAGTAAACTGAAAACTGCAAGCAGCCCGGGACTTCCCCAAGAGCCAAAGGATTTGGTTGACTGATTTGGCTGTCTGTCAAAGCAAGAGTTCCCCCTTCAGTTGCAAAAAAGGCTCAAAAACTCAAACCACAGTTCCTATAGATTTTGAATTCAGACAGCTCCTGTAGTCCAGCTACATTTTAGGTCCTACCAGAACTGATTGGTCCAATTTGCAGTCCAGGACCAAGATAGTGGAGACAAACAAAATAGTCCTTGCTACAAAGAAAGTAGGTTAGACAAACTACTTTATCATTATCATTCTAAATTGCTTTCTTCAAATACTTATATCTTTCAACAGAGCTCCATCTCAGATTATTTATGCTGCAATCTAGCAGCTCTTAAACAGAGGCCATACAAGCTCTGGTAATCACATTTAAACTGCTAAAACGCATGACACCAGCATGGCAGTGAGCATTTAGGCAAGCTCAAGGAAAACTTTTTGGGAACCCCCGTTTGTAAGGGGGTTACAACAAATAAACTTGAATTAAAAAAAAACGGTTAGTTATTTGTTGATTGTTCACAGTTTATTTACCATAAGATGTTAAAGCAGAAGATTCTAGGCTGTGGGTTGCACTCTGTTTTGGGTTAAAAGGTCTGTGTTTGTGTCCTGGGGTTGTCCCTACTTACCCGAAAAGAGATCACTGTTTCTACAGATAATGGCTGTTTTAAATATTGTTTCTTATAATGTAAGAAGTGTACACAGTCCAGTGAAATGAACTAGGATCCCGC
The DNA here is from genome assembly GCA_016271365.2 of Neoceratodus forsteri. Taxonomy (NCBI): domain Eukaryota; kingdom Metazoa; phylum Chordata; order Ceratodontiformes; family Ceratodontidae; genus Neoceratodus; species Neoceratodus forsteri. The sequence goes on along the minus strand of CM028132.1, from coordinate 799,220,571 downwards.
AGGATTCGTAGCAGCAAGGGGCCCTGGTGGCATTCCTGCAGGAGAACCACCTGGCTAGTTAGGAACATGCTAAACTTTGCAGAGTGTGAGTAGGAGATGTTTATGCCTCGCACTTTGAGGCACAGCCACATAGGAGAGAGGTAGCCCTCCTGGTTTGGAAAAAGATCCCCTTGAAGGTAGCTAAGGTAGACACAGATCCTGAGGGCAGGTTTGTTAGAATCTAGGAAGAATACGCAAGGAGTCCATCTCTACTACTGAATCTGTGCCCCAAATGGGGAGAATAAAAAACTGGCTTTTATCAGATGGGGGGTGTTAGGACACAGTGGTGGATTCTCAAGAGAATTTAACTCTGTGCCAACCCTTCGATGGACAAATCAGGGCATGATGAGCAGCTACAGTCCAGGACTGAAACTAATATAATGAATGAGCACAGAGATGGGTTTAGCAGACACCTGGTGCTTTATCCACCCAAAGGGGAGGGACATTTCTCCCAAGGCATAATGTATGCTCCAAAATTGATTACTTGTTGATATTCTCTTCCTAAGTACACACGGTCATGAGGTGTGTAATTGGCTCTGTAACAACCTCAGACTGCACACCAGTGGTTATGCAGCTTTCCAACACCCTCATGCCCAATAAATCAATGCAGAGACTGACCATTAGTCTTCTAAACATGGAAGAGTGTCAAGAATTAGTGCAGAATAAAATAAGGGAGTACCTGGCCCAGAACTCCCCAACAGACAAGAATCTTCATGTCAGAAGGGATGGTTTGAAAGCCACCCTAAGGGGGGACATTATTAGTCTTGCATCCTGCAAAAAGAAAGAAAAGGTACATAAAAGAACAGAGTTAGAAACAGCTACAGCTGACTTTTAATTCCAGCATAAAATAGCCCTAAATGTTGCTGTTAAGAAAGAGCTGGATGGGCCAGCCCAGTGGCGTGGGGGGCTGAGGCACTGGATACAAACATACAAAACTGCCAGCAGAAACAGGCCTCACAGTTTATCGAGTCTGCTCGATTGTGCAACTTGCCCCCTCACATTGCAACTTCCTCAACCTCCCCTTCCCCCTTCACAGTCACCCCCACCCTATCCCATCACCTCTTAAAACTGCCCACCATCTTACAGGATACCACCTCCTGGGATAGAGTGTTCCACTTAGCTACCACCCTTTCCATGAAAAAACGTCTCCTAATCTCTCTCCTGTATCTTCCCCCCTCCATTCTGAGACCATGCCCTCACCTGTCCCACCCACTCCTCAACTGGTAAATCCCCTTTGTACTAGTCTTGTTCATCCCCATTAAGTACTTAAAGGTCTCAATCATATCCCCCCATCCCTCCTCTATTCCAGGAAATACATATTTAGCTCACACAGCCTTTCCTCGTAGGGTTTGCCCTCCAATCCTTGGATTATCTTTGTTGCCCTGCGCTGTACCCCCTCCAGTAACTGACATCCTTCTTCAGGAACAGGCGCCAGTACTGCACGCAGTACTCCAGGTGTGGCCTGACCAGTGACCTGTACAGGGGTAGGATCACTTCCCTACTTCTGGAGGAGATTCCCCTAGCTATACACCCCTACATCTTGTTTGCTTTTGCTGCCGCCTTTCTGCACTGAGCTGAGTTGTTCATGTTCCCTGTTATAAGCACCCCAGGTCCTTTTCCTCCTCAGTAGCACCCAACTGAACCCCTCATAACTGATAGTTCCTCCCTGGGTTCCTAGCTCCCAAGTGCAGTACCTTGCACTTCTTGGCACTGAACCCCAACTGCCATGTTTCCGACCACTACTGTAGTTTAGTCAGGTCATCCTGCAGCCCCTACCACCCTTTGATGTCGTCCACCACAGCTCCCATCTTGGTATCATCAGCAAACAGACGTTACTCCTGATCCCATGTGAGATATCTGCTATGAATATCCCAAACAGCACCGGTCCCAGTTCCGATCCGTGTGGGACTCCACTAGTCACAGCCCTTGGGGATTAGAGTTCCTTCACCACCACCACCCGTTGTGCCTCCCCTTCAGCCAGTTTATGATCCAAGTTACCATCTTTGTTCCCACCCCCACACATTCCAGCTTTCCTCCCAGCCTCCAATGCAGCACTGAATCAAAGACCTTTCTGAAGTCCAAATACAGGACATCCACTGCATGGCCCCTGTTCAGTTCCCTTGTCACCCAGTTGTAATACTCAACTAGGTTAGTCTGGCAGGATCTATCCAAGACAAACCCATGCTGCTGACTGTCCTGGAGACCATTATCCTACTAAAAGGTCACCAGCCTCTCCATAAGGATTGTCTCCATGAGCTTTCCTACAATGGATGTGAGGCTCACTGGTCTGTAGTTGCCTGGTTCATTCTTTGGGCCACTTTTGTGGATGGGCACCATGTGAGCCATCTTCCAGTCTTGTGGTATGCATCCTGTGTCCAGGGAGGTATTGAACAGGTCTGCCAGCAGCCCTGCCAAGACCTCTACCAGTTCTTTAAGCACCCTAGGGTGAATGCCGTCTGGTCCAGGTGCCTTGTCCTCCCCCAGCACCTTTAACCCCTCCAGCACCATACCCTCTGCAATTACTGCATCTGTCATCCCCTCTCCCCCGCCCACTCTACCCATCCCCTGAGGTAGCTGCCCACCTTTCTTCTTCGTGAGCACAGAGCAGAAGTACTCATTTAGTGCTTCTGCCTGGTCCTCCTCTTTCTCCACCCACCCCCATCCTTCCTAATCCTCACTTTCTGTTCCTTGCAGCTCCTTCTCTCCCTTATGTATCTGAAGAAGTCCTTTTCTCTGTTCTTGATGTCCTGTACCAGCCAAAGTTCTCTGGAAGCCTTGGCCACTCTGACTAGTCTGGTAACCTCTCTGGACTTCTTCGTATACACATCCTTGTCCTCCCAATCCCAGATTTCCTGAACCTCTCAAATGCTGTTTTCTTGTCCCTCACCCTTTCTGTGACCTCCTCATTCATCCAGCTAGGTTTCTTCTCCCTTCCCTTTTTGCTCTGTGTCTTGGTACATGACCCAATAGCCTCTACCAGCCCTTGTTTTATAATTTCCAGTTTTGGCTTTCATCCAAGCGTGGATGAATTCCCGCCAGATGCCTCTCCAAAATTTCCCCCCTTTTTAAAGTCCACCCACCTGATGTCAGCCACCCTAGTTCCTGTACCTTCAGTTTCCTTGCCCAGGTTGAGCGTGAACCACACCGAGTGGTGATCACTTCCAGCCAGCGTGTCCTCCACCCCCAGATCCCTTACAACCTCCCCATTTGACAGTACATGATGCCTTACCTCCACTCACGCTGGCAACCTGGTTTCAGGAACAGACCAGGTCGCTCAGGGGCCGGCTGGGGGAGGGAGAGAGGATTGAACATCCCAAGGACAGCTCTCCTCCCTTGGGGAGGAGGGACGCTGAGTCTTACTACTTGTGTGCCACCCAGCGAAGGCTAGGGGGCAGCATAGCAGGACCAGTAGACGCAGGCAGGAGGAGTTGATGATGCAACCCGAATGTGCGTCAAAACACACATGTGTGGTTGTGTTATATGCAGTTCCTAGTTGGTAAAAATGGGAGGAAACTGCCCCAGCTTGCTTGGTGTCCCCCACAGGCCCCACACAACCCTGCATGGCCGGCCACCCACCTAACATGGCTATGTGTAAGTGGTGATTGATCTGTAAGTCTATGAGACAGATCAGTGATGGAGCTGGGGGGGGGATGCCGCCAGGATCAGGGGACTCCAGGAGAGAAGAAAGGAAAGAAGGAAGGAAGGAAAGAAGGGAGGCCTGGTTGCTAAGAGGAAGCAGCTGACCAGAACATTGGAACATCAGAGCGAAGGCCAACCAGTTAAGGTACTCTTGACAGCAATATTATGAACAGGGAAATAGGATGGACCATCTGTTGGAATGTCAACTCAGTAAACAGGAGGCTAGCAGGGTTGTCCCACACATTAAAAAACAGTAAACGGAAAGAGTACTGTACACCCGGTAGAGATACAGCAGCCCATTACTGATTCTTATTTAGACTTGTAACTGGGCTAAGAGGGCCCCTTCCCTCAAGAACATAGAGATGCTCTGAATGCTTGAATCACATAACAAAAAATAGCAGATAAGATTAAAAAACTAAAAAATGGTAACTCTACAGGGATGGATGGGTACCTTTTGGAAATCTACAAGTGCTTTTCTCAGGAAGCGAACCCCTTGCTGAAAGACACATTCAACCATATCTTACAGTAGGGAAGACAGGTTCTAGCCTCATGGTACCAGACACTGTATCTGTATTATTGAAGCCAGAGAAAGATCCGGAGATATGCGAGTCCTATAGACCTGTTTAATTGCTGCCAGTGGACTTAAAACTATTCACAGGGATTTGAGCAGATAGGCTGCAAAAATGCATAGCATTGACAGTCCACCACAACTGAAGAGGGTTCATTTTGGGGACACTACTTCAGGATAATATCAGAAGATTCCTAAATATAATTTCATCCCAGAAGACACAGAAGGCCTTCCAAATAGCCATCAATATGGACTCTGAGAAGGCCTTCAATAGGGTTGATCAGATGTATTTTGGAGTCCTCCCTAAAGAAACCAGGTTTGTGCCCTCGATTCATAGCTGCAGTCTCTGCTCTATATCAGGCATCAGAGGCGATGGTGAGGATGAATGAGCAAATGTCAAGCAGATTCAGACTAGAAAGGGGAACTAGGCAGGAGTGCTCACTGTCCCTACTGTTGTTTACACTCAGTCTGTAACCTCTGATGATAGCAATGCTTACCAACCCTGTCAGTGGAGTTATGGTGGGGGAAGTGGAACAGAAATTGCCTTGCATGCGGAGGATTTTGTCTTTTTCTTGGGAGATCCAGAACCCTCATTATCACATCTGTTAGGAACTGTTTATGAATTTGGGGCCTTGGCAGGCTTTAAGATTAACTTCACAATGTCTGAGGCCATGATATTAAGTCAGACGCCAACCCCAAAATTGTGCAGAGAACTCCCTTTCTCCTGGGTCAACCACTACATTTTTAGATATCTGGGGTGCAGGTCTCAGAAGATAATTTCAAACTCTTCATAAACAACTACTGTATTCTAAATTACATAATGCTTTCCAGACAGATATAGTATGGTGGTCCCTGCTACCCCTTACCCTATATGGAAGGAATCGAGTCATTAAGATGAAGGTCCTGCCAAGGTTACTTCATTATTTCCAGATCCTTCCCATTCCAAGTCCACCAAGATTTAGGAACTTATTACATAAAGACATCAAAAAATTCATACTGGGTGGGGAGAGACTTAGAGTGGCCGAGAAAGTATTACAGAAACTAAGGGAGCAGGGAGGTTTAGGCTTTCCTGCCTGCACAACTATTACCTGGCCACACTAGGGGCTTTCTTGTCCACATGGGCTAAACAGCATACTTCCTCCAGCTGGTACACCACTGAGGCAAAAATGCTACCAGGATGGACATTATTGTCATTGCCAACCGTGACTGTACAACCACAGAAATGGCAACAAATACCTAACCCCCTGAGTGGAACACCCATTACGTATATAGCTGAAACTTAAGAGACAGGCTAACACCTCCAACGAAGTGAGACCTGTTTTCTTAATCAGACATTATGAAGGTTTTGCACCTCCCCAGCTAGATTTAGGATATACTTTCTGGGAGTGCAGATGACTCGCCAGATTTTCACAAAGCACCTCCACACAGGGATGTCCAACCTTTCAGCAACAGCTACGAGAGACTTTACTTCTAAGGCAGGAAAGTAATTATAGGTTCCTCCAGGTCTGTCACTGTATCATATCTTCAAATGCCCTTCCAAAACTGCAAAAACAGAAACTGGCCTGGGAGAAATTCTTCTATGATGTAGTGGTGTTCAAAGGAAAGATTAGGTACATTTCAGACCTCTGCGGAACACTGATAGTTGATGCTGCAGCACCCCTAGAAAGAATTTGCACAAGTTGGGAGAGACAGGAGGAACCTATGCTGTCTAACCAGTGGGCAAGGATACTACAGAGAGGATGGAAGGTCACAGTATCCTCCACATGTAAGGAGTGTAATTGGAAAATTTGTACCAGGTTCTTTCACACACCCACCATAATGAACCACTTCAACCCTACCTGTAATAATCTGTGCTGGAGACAATGTGAATGGGGTGGGGACACAGTTGCATACTGTATATTCTGGTCCTGTCTGGCACTGGAACCCTACTGGTCTCAGGCCCATGATTCTGTGCAAACCATATTGGGGCACAGTATGCCTAAGACTTGAACAGGTATGGTGTTTGGTTCTCCTCACCACTGGATGGTCCAAAGAAATACTCAAAAATGAAAACCAATCCTCCAGCTCACAGCATTAGATGTATAATGATAAGATGGTGGTTCCCAGCACCCCTCGGGGACCAATAGAGGGAGAAATAGGGAGAGATTGAACATACGGAATGTGTTTAGGGGACTTACGGTTAGAAAGGGAGAAATTTCTGGAACCATGGAGCCCCTGGCACAGGCTTATGAGCACTGGAAAGTGGGAGGGGAGGTCGAGAGACTCTGACTGAAATGCAGAATGTAAGATGCCCTGTCACAGAAACAGATGAGGTACGAGAGATTCATGAAATTGGGGGGGACATTTTTAACCATGATTCATTTAACAAGTTGTTGGGGACCAAGGAACAATCCCTCTGAACAGAGGTGGTTTTAGGCACAAGCGAACCAAGTGGCTGCTTGGGGTGCCAGCACAGAAGGGGTGTACTGAAGTAGAACATATAAGCAGAAATCATCTTGAAATGCAAAACGTGTCAATCTAAACACAACAATTGTTGTCATCACCCTTGTATTCATAGAATTCTTATCACTTTTTGGATGTGGGATGGGGAAGAAAGGAGGATAAGGGGTGATGGGAAGCAGTATGGGGCACCGCATATATTTCTGCTTGGGGCAACATTAGGTCTAAAACTGGTCGTGCCTCTGAACAGTCTACAGGATCAGGATGGTACTGGAACTGCCTATGGGACTGTAACAATTGATGTAATTTGTTATTTATACCTGTTGCTGTATTTTTTATTTAATTCTTTCTGTATATGTATCAGTTAGAAGATATCCCGAAAGTCTCCTCGGCTATGGATAGCAGAGCGTTATCTGTAGCTGCTCCCACTCTGTGGAACAGAATCTCCATGCCCATCCGCTCTCTGGACTACCATTCCACTTTCAAGACACATCTCAAATTCTGTCTGCTTGATGAGACCACATACCATTGCTAGCTTGGATAACACCACCCCCGTCTTACTGACCTTTTCCTCTTGGGCTGCTTTGGCCTCTCTTGCCCCCTCTCATTTCATTGGACTCCTTTCTTACATCCCTGTCTACCTGCTTCTCAGGCTTTTCCACTTGGCTATTGTCTTGTATGTTTTTTTTTTTCTTTTTTTCTTTTTTACATCATGCGTTAATTTGCACTTGTCCTTTGTAAATAATTGTATAATAATTGTTGCTTATCATGATGTACTGATTGTTTTTTTTTCAGACTCTCATTAATTTTCTTTCCTTTGTTACTTTCTTTGTTCACCAATGATGTCTGTATTTCCACTTTGTTCAGCAATGATGTCTGTCTATCCACATGGTTTGTACTCATTGTATTACTTGTCACTACCTCTGTAACTCCCACCTGTGTGGCCTGGGTTGTACCTAAAAATGATCCCCTGAATCAATGCACTTACCTGGTCACCAAAGACTTAAAGTAAAATTAGGACAGCAAAAGCAGGGAAAGGTCAGAGTGTTTTTATCAGTGTCTCTGCTAAAACAGACCAGTCGTCTCCAGAGAGAATGTTTACATTTTGTATGGACAAGTAACTGGATGCATAAAACAGTCCTTTCGTGTTTCATGGAGGAGTCACTGATGCTGTGTTAGACAGAACTTGGGTCAAAAACAGATGTCATTTTGTGTGTGTGTGTGTGTGTGTGTGTGTATATATATATATTTATATATATATATATATATATATACACATATATATTTTACAGAGGTGCAGTCGTGCCTCTATAGTTAGGGTTGAGTAGGCAATTTAATGTTAAACCCAAATGTTGCACCTTAATAACTTTGCAACAGTTCAATGGATGTGCATGAAATTTAGTATGTGCTGTCCTGTGGGGTAGATCTCTTGACTTGCCAAGTTTTGTTTTGATTGGATGCGAGGATTTTGTGCAGTGCACAGGGAAAAAAGTGTTTTTTTTGCTTTTTTCTGCCAAATTTTTCATGAATTTTTCTTATTGCCCTGTGCCCACACCATTTTGGATTTTAGCCTGAACTTTTCAAGGTGGATAGGGTCTACCCTATGGAACAAGCCAGCAAGGTTGGTGAAAAAATATTATTCCAATCCAAAGCTATTAAATTTTGAAAATTCGGGTTCTGCTCAGTTCAGTCTTTTGGGTAGATGTATAGCTGCGAACAAGGATTTTGGATCATGAACAGGGATTTTGGCAGCTGATAAATGGGGATTCATTAAATCCCCGTTCATGAGCCACCACCTTGTTTTCACTTTTAGCCCAAAACAAAATGTTGTTACATGCCCCATGGATGCATTTTGTGAAAACAAATGTATGGGTTTTGTTCAGAACAATGCCTTCTACAAAACCATGTGTTTGGTTTCCATCAGTTTATTTAAAAAAGGGCTATTTTCTTATTTGAAAATCCTCGTTCATGGCTTGCTTCCGATCCCCGTTCGTGAGGTGTCTAAATCCCCGTTCGTGAGCTGTCAAAATCTCCGTTCATGAGATTAGGACCAGATGGCCATATCTCACGAACAGGGATCGGCTCGTGAACGGGGATTTTGACACCTCACGAACGGGGATTCGACTCATGAACAGGGATTTTGACACCTTACAAACGGGGATCATAAAAAAAATCCTTGTTCGTGAGCCATTCCCTGTTTGTGAGCTATCATAATCCCTGTTCGTGAGATGAAGACCAGATGGCCATATCTCATGAACATGGATCGCCTCGTGAATGGGGATTTTGTTGCCTCACAAACTGGGATTCAGCTCATGAATGGAGATTTTGACAGCTCATGAACAAGGATCTGTAAAACTTTGCCAGTTCACTGCTAAGAAATGGTAAGGACTTTTGGCTTGAAATTTGCAGGGTGTAAAGAGGGTGTCCCACAGATGTGATGTATGCTGGTTTGGTGTAAATAATTGTATTGGTTACATAGTTATAACATTCCAAAATTGAGAAATTTCCTATAGGATAACATTGCGTTGCCCATGACGCCTTTCGGCACCTGTATCTTGAAAACGAAATGAGATACGGATTTTTCGCCTCCTGCAGTTTAGATCATCTTCAGGTGATCTAAGCTTAAGAAACAAGTTTGGAAGTCATAGATTATACCAGCAGTGGAATTTGTTTCTGACTTGCTATGGTTACGGAGATATTGGCAAAAACTTGTTTCAAGGGTTCCAAGGGTGCCTTTTCAGTGTTTTTCAGTGCCTGTATCTCAGAAATGATGCAAGATACAGATGTCATCGACTTATCTGACTAACAGGGGAAGGATCACAGATCTCCAGGTATAAGGTCACCTGAGGGCCATTGACCATCACATGGTATGGTTCAATTTGGCCACTAGAACTAAATCATCCCATTCCAAGGCAACAATATGGGACTTCAGAGGAGCTGACTTTGATAAGATGGCCAACAGAGTTAAGCTAGCCCTGGCAAAAAACAAAAACAGGCGAGGGGGTACAGGCAAAGTGGGCAAGCATTAAGGTTGCAATATTGAAGCAACATCCCATTGTGTTAGCGAGAAAAGGAAGTGCAAAAGAAGGAGGAAACCACTTTCATTCTCAAAAACAGTAACAGAAAAGGTCAGAGCCAAAAGGCTGGCCTTCAGGAAATATATGGGGACACAGCGGGATGAAGACAGGGAGGCATACCAAATTTCCCTAAGGGAAGGCAGTAATGCAGGCAAAGGCCCAAACCGAGGAAACACTAGCACAAACAGTAAAAGAAGATGACAAGACTTTCTATAGATACATTAGTGAAAGGAGAAAGTCCAGAGGGGGTATTGCTAAGATCAAAGGAGATAAGGGGGCGTGTGAGGAGAGGGCCATGTAAAAGCATCTATCCTAAATAGTGCTCAGTATTTACTGAAGAGAAGGTAGGGCAGGACCCACAGCTCAGCACTATGGACACGGGGGAGGGAGGTGTGCTCTAGTCTCTTCACAAAAGAAATGGTCCTACAGGAGCTTGATAAGCTCGGGGTGGACAAGGCAATGGGACCTGATGGCATACATCCCTGGGTACTAAAGGAGCTAAGGGTAGAACTAGCAGAGCCATTATCAGAACTGTTTAGTGAGTCTCTGAGCACAGGAGAGGTCCCAGAAGACTGGAGAAGGGCTCATGTGATCCCACTCTACAAAAGTGGTAGCAGGGAGGAGGCAGGGAACTACAGACCAGTCAGTCTTACCTCAGTAGTGGGCAAGATTATGGAGGCACTCCTTAAGGAAAGGATAGTGCAACACCTGGAATCCATAGGAGCACAGGATCCAAGACAGCATGGGTTTACGAAAGGAAGGTCCTGTCAAACTAATCTCATAGATTTCTTTGACTGGGTAACCAGAGTGGTGGACCGGGGGGAGCAGTTAATGTCACCTACCTTGACTTCAGCAAAGCTTTCGATACTGTTCCACATAGAAAATAGATTAATAAGCTGGGTAGGCTCAGGGTGGGTCAGAAGTTGGTCAACTGGGTGGCAAACTGGTTGACAGGCAGAAAACAGAAAGTGGTGGTAAACGTTATACAGTCAGAAGAGATGCAAGTCACAAGTGGGGTACCTCAGGGATCAGTCTTGGGGCCAGTCCTCTTCAACATCTTCATCAGTGACATTGCAGATGAACTGGAAGGTAAGGTTTGTCTGTTTGCAGATGACACCAAGATCTGCAACAGAATAGATGATCCAGATGGGGTGGGCAGAATGAGAAGAGATCTGGATAAACTAGCAAAATGGTCGGAAGAGTGTCAACTGGGGTTTAATGCAAAGAAGTGCAAGATCATGCACATAGGAAAGAGAAACCCTGAAGCCACCTATAGGCTGGGAGGGGAGTTGCTGGCAGTCACAAGGGAAGAAAGAGACTTGGGCATCATCATCACCGATGATCTGAAATCATCCAAGCAGACCACTAAAGCAGTAGGTAAGGCTAGGGGGATGTTGGGGTGTATTAGTAGGGGTATCACAAGTCTGAAGAGGGAGGTAATAATCCCTCTTTACAAGACAGTGGTTAGGCCTTCATCTGGAGTACTGTGTGCAGTACTGGAGGCCACACCTTCACAAGGACATTAACCAAATTGAGGCAGTCCAGAGAAGGGCAACCAAAATGGTGCAGGGACTGTATCAGAAAACATATGAGGACAGATTAACGGAGCTCAATATGTTTACCCTAGAGCAAAGGAGGGAGAGAGGTGATATGATCGAAACATTCAAACACCTTAAGGGTATTAACAAGGTGAAAGAGTCTAACATGTTTCAGTATAAGAAAAATAGTAGGACAAGAGGACACAGCATGAGATTAAAGGAAGGCCAATTAAGGGGTAATGTGAGGAAGTTATTTTTCACAGAGATGGTGGTGGATGCATGAAACGGCCTACTTCAGGAAGTGGTGGATATGAATACAGTGCAGGGCTTCAAACAGGCATGGGATAGGCATAAGGGAGCAATACAGATGAGTATGAATAGATAGGCCATTGACAGAACAAAGGCCAATGGCACATTTATAAGGTACAAAAAGAAATGGGCAGACTGGATAGGCCTTGCAGTCCTTATCTGCTGTCAACTTCTATGTTTCTATCTCGCATGGAGTTCTCGCTCTCATGATTACAACGACACTTAAAGTTTTTTCATAGCTGCTATGGTTGCTGAGATATTGGCAAATTAGTGTTACAAGTGTTCCTTGCCCTACAGGGCTGCTGTATGGCTACGTAGTTATGTGTGAGTGGGAGTGCACAGCCTGGAGGGCCCACGCTCCCACAGACACATATCATTATGTACAAACGGGCAGTTTGGTGGGAGCGCGGGGCCCAACTCATACTGTACCATTTACTAGTTATAGTACACTTTTTCAAAAAGCAAGGAAATTCATTGCAAAAAATGTCGTTAATACATCAGTTAGGGTTAAAGTGACAAAAGTGGGGAAATGAGATGTTACGGTTGAGCCCCTAACCCCCCATCCTTCACAGACAGACAGATGCCGGCATGTACCATGGGGCTGTGAGGCCTAACTCTCACTCCATTCTCCTTTACTGTAGCATGTCAACCTGTTTACACATGGAATGAGGTGAGAGTTGGGCCTCACGTCCCCATAGCACACCATGGCGTCTGTCGGTCTGTGGTGGGGGGTTAGGGCAACCGTAACATCTAATTTCCCACTTTTTGTCACTTTAACCTTAACTGATGCATTAACAAAGTTTTTTAACAAAGTTTTTTGATGTGTATGTGTGTGTGTGTGTGTGTATATATATATATATATATATATATATATATATATATATATACAGATACATATACATACATATATATCTGAAGTCCCGATCAGTCCAGTTTTGTATAAGGACCCAGCTCTCCAGACACAAAGAATGTTGAATATGTGATGTCAGAGTGACATACTGGATGACTTGTTATGGTGGGGGGCATCTGGAGGGTCTTTGATTATGAACAGTTAATATCTAAGGTGTGACTCTGCTCTTGTTCACCAAGGGGTCCTGTGTGGGTAAACCTCTGTACTTTGGGAAAATTATGAAGTTTAGTAAGATTTTTCTGTGTTTCTTTCTGCTGTGTGCAAAACCATTTTATTTTTATTTCTGTAGAATTACTGTTCTCCATAGTCTTGCTGTGATATCCTGTATTATATGTGTCAATATCTTGAAGTATTAAAATTATTATTTTTTCATATACTTCACTTTTCAGTGACTGAGTCCTTTGAGGTACAGCTGACTGATTTATAACTGGCAAGAACTGTATATCCACCTCTAAATAGAAGGTTAAAGTTACCACATTCTGTTCTAAGGTAAGGAGTTCTCAGCTGTGACAGAGACAGGGAGGGTCTGTTGCCCTTAAGCAAGGGGTGCTGTACTGTGTGAGCAGTGACTCTGGAGGGACTTACCCCAAGAGACTGTCTATGCTGAGTCATGGCAGCTACTGGTTATCCTTGCAGGCATTTGAAGGATTTGAGAAAGCTGATAACACTGACAGGCTGAGTCTAAGAAAGACCTGTTTGCCACAGGGACATTGGACGAAAAGCTTCCCAAGTAGGAGGACAAGTAATGAAAACATTGAAAAGGCTATTTGTGCCTATAAAAATGAGGCTGCTACAGACTAAAGGGGAATGGTAAGGCAATTCCTGTTCTACAGGCCTGATGAACTCTACAACTGGAGTGGCTCTGGGGTATACAGTTTTTTTACATTTTTTTTTATATTTACTACTTTTTGGTGCCTCCCACTGCCGGCACCATCTGCCTGGTCACGGACCCTTCGGCTGCGGCTTCCCATATTTAACCGCCCTCCCGGTACCCCCTGTCTTACCCCCAGTGTGGGGTCGTGGCACCTGACCCCACTGAAAGGTGTCGCAATTGACGGGATAGGGCAAGAGTCGGCCTGAGAGCCAGTTGCAGCTGGGGGGTGGGCGTCATCAAGGCGGTGGGTGGCAGGCTTTTTCTCCCCTGTAAATGGGGACGGGAACGTGCAGTGATGCCAGCGTCTGTCCCGTCCCTCAGACTCCTTGTTGGTGCTGGTCACTGTGGTGCCCCCAGCCTCCGCCTGGGATCCCTCGAGTACCAATCACACACCGCACCCTCCCCCCGGTGTAGGACAGCAGTCCGTGGGATGCTCGATCCTTCTCCTCCAGCCAGCCCTCTGATGACCAGGTCCATTCCCGAACCCAGGTCGCCAGCATCGCAAGTGGAAATCCAACTGCTGCGCTGATGGGCCATGGGGCATACAGTTCTGTTGTAATCTTATTTGTTTTATCAAGGACATATAGTCAGAAGGACCCTGAGTTGTAAGGGATTCTCTGTGTGAATGGTGATGTATCACATGCAGTATGATCACTAAAAGTTTGAGGTTTTAAAAAAAAAAGAATAGGGTTCCAGCTGATCTACCTTGGTGTTTGGTAGCTGGGCAACTTCACAGCAGGGCTCTGATATGAACACCAAGAGACCCACATTCCCATTGGAGATACAATAGTAGCCAATTCAGGCAGAAAGAATATTATATTTGACAAGATTTGCCATGGGGGTGTGGGAGGTGGTGCACTGAATTCTCTGTTTTAACTGATGTATGATGTAAAGCAGTAGCAGCCCTAATTCAACAAGCCACTTAAAGTTTGTGAATGAACAGGGGTTGAGCTGTTAATTTTGTGTTTGTTTAATATTTGGGAGGTGCATGGCTTTCTCATTAGTAAGCTCTTCGCCTGTTACTTACACATTGGTTAAGGACTGCACCTTAACCCTTGCTGTGCTGCTGATGTGTATACATGTCCTAAAAACCTATAAATTTTAAATCTTCTGGCAGCCTAAGGGTTAACTAAAAGAACCAATGTAGGCAGTGCAACTTATATAAAAGAATTCCAATCCAAGCAGTTGCATTTTAGAATAGGGATCCAGCTGGTGGGTAGTCTACCTTGACGTTTGGTAGCTGGGCAGCTTCATAGCAGGGCTCTGACGCGAACACTAAGAGACCCCTGCTCCAATTGCAGATAAACTAAGTGGCCATTTCTGCAGAAAGAATATTATATTTGTAAGATTTGCCATGGACGGGGGTGCACTGAATTCTGTGTTTTAACTGATGTATGTCATAAAGCAGTAGCACCCCTAATGAAAAAGCTGCTTAAATTTTGTGAACAAACGGGTGTTGAGATGCTAATTTTGTGTTTGCATATTTAAAGGAGCACTCCTTTCATTATTTTTAAATGAAAAAGTGCTTAGCAGACTAGAAAAGTTTGTGGGCTATGTATACAAACAAGAGAGGAGAGAAGGGGCAACATAAAATAGAATAAATAGTATGTCAGAATTTTCAACGCTACCATGCACTGCTGCTTTAAGTCTAAATTGGTTTCTGTATCTCTTTCCCAACAATAAGCAAACACTATATATAGGCATTTAATACACTCAGAGGTGGAATACAGGAGAGTCAGCTTGCAATATTTGTTAACTAGAGATGGGGAGGTGCCACTGCTATGCTTTGAATAGTTTTTACGGCAGTGTAAAAGAGCAACGTCTGCATGAAAATCTGTGCAAACTTGGCCCTTGGTGAAAGAGATCCTCAAAGGAAATGTGTCATACTTGATGCTTGGTGAAGGGTCAGCTCAGCTTTTCCAGCGAAGCTTGTAATGTGAAGTTCAGTAGCAGCACCTGTTGACAAAAAAAGAAAACACAAAAAGACAAAAAAAAAAAAAACTACAATAATATGTTCCTCACTCTGGTAGCGTACCCCTCCTCCCACTCACAGTAATGGTAGTAAATAAAAGCCTTCCCCAAACTCCACTGGGCACCCACTTTTCACTTCTCCCACCCACAGTCCCAGCAGTAAAAACTGCTTCCACCCATCCCATCCCACTGAGCTTCTACACCCCAGGTCCGCCTTTTAGTAGTAAGTAAAATCCCCCATTCTTTCAACCCATTAGGTACCGAATGTCTCCCCTTTTTCCCTCAACCTTGGGAGCACTGTTCAGTTCCTAAAAAAATACAGACAGTCAGGAATGGAGGTAGCAACAGGTACAACCCACCATGTACCTCCTCAGCTGTCTGCCATCTCATGTAACATAGAGCATGTTTTCACTTTCAGTTAGAATTTGCCTAACCTTCAGGAAGGGGGAAGTTTGCCATCTTTTCAAATCTTTGTCAATGTCATTTTACCTCACTACATCTCAGTTGTCAGCTGTTCTACTTAGGTGGGCATCATGTATGTATGACTTCCGAGAACAGCTTAGTATCAAAGGAAATAGACTCTTAAGGGAAACACCAGTCTTTTATAAGTGCATTTGTAAATGTGCTGCAGGATTATCTCTGTAATTTACTCTGGATCGTCCCTGAAAAGGAGATAGCACTTTATCTTAGTGGGCCCTCTTGGTGAACAAAATTTAAATAAAATTATCACTTTTTACTGAACATATGGATAGACAACCTGTAGGTGGCAGCAGAGAGCACAAACCCAGAAGGTAAACGGAACCATTCTTAAAAGAGAAGCCCACCCAGAATGTGCAAAAACATATGTTATGTAGAGTGTTTTGATATGTATGTTACGTCCTAGTGTGTCCTTCCCTCTGTCTGCTATTAGGAGTTTTTCCTAAATTAACCTGCTAGCTGTATGGTAGTTTTATGGCCCTTGGGGATCTCCATCGCAAATAGGTTTATTGGCTTTCTTTCTCCTACAATGCACCCTGGTTCATGTGACAGTGATGTAGCTATGCCCCTAGATGAAGCAGGGTCTGTCACAGCTCAGGCAAAAAGATAATACTTCTTTCAGAGAAGAAGTCACATTGTTACATTTTGGGTGAGTGTAATCATTATTATTTTTTGATATCAGTACCTTGTCATGCTGTGTTACAACCTATAGGGTGATGTTCAATTTTTGCTACTTAGTACTGGTGCAAAAACTGAAAGTGAGTGAGAGGAATAGAGTAAACAGTGACATGATTCACACAGACACACACACACACACACACACACACACACACACACACACACACAGCAGAGCATAGCAGGACAAGATACTGATATCAAAAAATAATGATTACACTCACCCAAAATCTAGCAGTTTGTCTTCTCTGGAAGAAGTATTTTCTCTGTGGCTGAGCTGTGACAGACCCTGTAACAAGACACTGGCTTACTGCAGGGGCAATTAGACATCACACCAAAGGGCACTCTGGGAAGACTAGAGGTCATAAAAGAAACCAGTATGGCAACCTCCAAGGGCAATAAAACAGTTAGGGAAAGTTAGAAAAAACATCTCTCACAGCCAGAGGAAAAGAAAATGTTGGGAACTGGTTAGAAAACAGAAAAAAAGACTACTACATATCTTTTTCTGATTTTAACATGGAGTTTTCTTTTAAGGGAGCCACCGTTTACATTACTTAAAGGAAAACTACATCCTCATATCTTGTAAATTTTGTTTGGATGTCAACAGACAACTCTTTTCCTGTAGCTGTTGGTGATATACATGTTTGCTTTAGTTTGTTTTCACTTTTCATGCTAGTCCCCTGTAACTATCCTGGAGTTTCCATTTTATGGTTGTTGAAATCTCATTGTCCATGGGAGCTGCATTAGAATATGAGAACATGATGTCACAACACCCATTTATGCCCTGTATCTCTATGCTGAAAGTGAAAATATGAAATAACTCTCTGGAAGCACACACATTGAATGCAATTTAAAGGGAAAAACATGCATTACAACTCAAACAGTTTACAAAGCTGAATGAAGGTGAAGGTGATATTTCACACCTTGCTGCAGCTTGATTTGTTCTACTCTAATCAAGCAGACAGGCATACTGTGGAGTCTAAAGAGTGCTGACACATCATGTTCTCATATGCTAATGCAGCCCTCGGACAATGAGATTTCAACAACCAGGAAATGGAGACCCCACAGGATAGTTAAAGCGACTAGTATGAACAGTAAAAGTAAACTAAAGCAATCATATATATCCCTAACAGCTACAGGAAAAGAGTTGTTTGTTGACATGGAAAAGAACAGTTATGTAAGAACTTACTGTAACAGTAGATTTTCGAGGGGATCTCTGTCATCAAGTCACACCTTAAGAACTTCGCCGTCAGTGAAGGGGAATCCACACGTAAGATTTTCAGCAGTACAACTGGGGCCGCCCATGCAGTCGACATCATCAACTCTATAAAGGCGTGAGCAGCCCCGCTCCCTCCTCAGTTCTTTCCTTCTGGAGACTAAGGAAGCCAGGCTCACGCCATGGAGGACTGAGGAGAGAGAGGTGCTCAGGCCTATATGAAAGGCTGGATACACCAGGCAGCCAGTTTCTAGACAGGAGCCCCAAGAAGGGGGATGGTGGGAGGGAAAGCAGACCTGATGACTGAGATCCCCTCAAAGTTCTACTGTTACGGTAAGTTCTTACGTAACTGTTCTATCTTCGTCGGGGATGTCTCAGTCATCAGGTCACACCATAGGAATAAGTCCCAAGCATTTACAGGAGCAAACAGACAGTCTAGGAGGAGGGCTCCCCATAAACTTAAGACAGGAGGCCGTGCAGTACAGCCCCGCCAAATCCTGCACGGGCTCTAGAGGCAATGTTCAGACTGTAGTGCTTGGTGAAAGTATGGATGGTACTCCAGGTGGCAGCCGCTCAGATATCAGCGGCTTAGACCCCTCAGAAACAAGCCACAGAGGTATCCATTACACTGTGGAGTTCACGTTTGGCCCCACCTCCGAAAGTCCCTCCCCTGTGCAGATGGTCAGCAATAGCCCTTTAAGGGGCTTGCACCCAGAGGGACTGTTGGCGGTAACTGATCTATCTAGGATCGATGCAGCATGTATGATTGGTGCTGGAGAGGTGGTGGCCCCCTATAATAGAGTGGTCTCTGAAGCTCTGGACATCATCACACCAGTTCGTTTGATCCAGATCTTCTCACTTGAGATCCCCTTGGTTTGATGGGGATCTCAAGGTGATGAAGATCAAGGGTCAGAAGTTGGAGCATTGCTGGCGGAAGACTCAGCTGGAGTCTGACAAGCAGGCCCTGTGTGCTCACTATGTTGAGTACCAGGGAGCAATTTCCTGTAAGAAGGCATAATTTCTGTCCAGGGAGATTGCTGCAGGGAGGAACAGACCATCTCAGCTGTTTCGGACTGTAGACAGGCTTTTATACCCTGCCTGTCTGCAGCTGAAAAAAGCATTTTCATCCACTTTATTTGAAGAGTTTGCTCTGTTCTTCTCCGACATAGTGCTGGCCATCTTCTCAGGGATTCCACCAGGTAGGCTGCTACCTAGCAGTGGTCAGCCTGGGGAGAATAGAGGCACTCCATCTGGGATGAGCTCAGGCCAGTGGAGGTGTCCAAAGTGACTAAGGTGATCTTAGAGCTGAAGCACACTTTTTGTGAACTGGACCCAGCCCTGACACATTTGTTAAAAGGGATGTGTTGAGGCTGTTGGCCCGGTGTTCACCGGGATTGCCAGGTGCTCGATGGCTGAGGGGGTTTTCCTAGCTGCTTTGAAAGATGAGCTGGTGAGGTCCCTCCTTAAGAAATCTTCTCTTGACCCTGATGTCCTGGTAAATTACCATCCTATCTCCAGCCTGCCTTTTCTGAGCAAGGTTGTTGAGAAGCTAGTGGCACAACAGCTTGAGGACCACCTGGTGTTCTCGGACATCTATGAGCCATTTCAGTCAGGTTTTCAGGCTATACACAGCACTGAAACAGCTCTAGTGAGGGTGCATAATGATCTGCTCAGAGCTAGAGGTAGAGGAGACAGTTCAGTTTTTGTACTTCTCGATCTCTCATCAGCTTTTGACACTGTGGACCACGTTGTGCTATTGGATCAGTTCTGTGAATTTTGTGGACTCGCCGGTACTATCATCAGGTGGTTTGAGTCCTATTTCTTGGATAGAGTGCAGCGGGTGGTGATGGGGAATTTCTCCTTCTCCTCCTCCCCATTGCCTCTGTCCTATAGAGTACCACAGGGCTCGATCCTGTCGCCGATGTTGTTTGTAGTGTATATGCTGCCCCTGAGTGAGATCATCCGACAATACAGTGTGTCGTTTCACTGCTATGCAGATGAAACCCAACTGTATTTGTCATTTGCTCCCAGAACGTCCAGAGCTGCTGATGTGCTAAACAACTATCTGGCTAAAGTCAATGACTGGATGGTTTCCAGCTGGCTGAAACTCAACCCGTCCAAGACAGAGATGCTGGTGATCAAGCCTGGTCACGGGCATGATGAGTTTCCCGGGGCTGACTCTGATCTTGTACTGGGTTCGCCCCGTTGGTAGCTTCCCCGAGGGTGCGAAATCAGGGCATGATCCCTGATAGCAGATTGACCTTTGAAGATCAGGTGTCGTCTGTAGTCAGCAGTGGTTTTTACCATTTGTGGAACATTGCTTGGATTAAGCCCCTCGTTCTGCTCGAGGACCTGCAGACGCTAGTGCATGCCTTTGTTTCCACCAGTCTTGACTACTGTAACACTTTGTACTTCGGGGCCATGGGAGGGACCCTGCGCTGACTGCAGCTGGTGCAGAACACAGCAGCCCCGCTGCTGACGGATCTTTCAAAGTCCAGTCATGTAACTCTGGTTCTGCATGTCCTGCACTAGCTAACAGTCAGGTGGAGGGTCCTTTTTAAGGTGGGTCTTCTCACCTACAGTAGCAGCCACAGACACTGCCAGCTATTTCCTGAAATTTCTGTGATATTTCCATATATATCTAATGCTTTCTCATTTCTACAGTAGGGACAGTAAAGAGAAACTCTTTAGAAATTTCACGAAATATCTGGAAATAGCTGCCAATGTCTGTGGCTACTACTATATAAGGCCCTAAATGGACTGGGCCCTGGCTGTCTGTCAGAGCTCCTGACACCGGTGATCTCTGCTCGCTTCCTCTGCTCCTCCTCGAGGGGCCCCCTGGATGCTCCCAGGGTTCAGCTGAGGATCTCGGAAAGTGTGCTTTCATTATTTCTGGGCTGTCCCTGTGGAACTTGCTTCCATCTGCAGTCTGAGAGGCCCCCTCAGTAGAGGTGTTTAAGCGGAGGCTGAAGGCCCACCTCTTTAGTCTGGCTTTTAATGATTACTGAATTTCACCATGGTTTTGCTCAGTCCCTGATTATGGCATCCTAAAACAATTTAAATTGATTTATATTCTATTTATTTAAAATTGTATTAATGTAGTTTCATTGTTTTATTGCATTGTATTTTTCTGTAAGGCACCCAGAGCCTCCGGGATTGGGTGCCATATAAATAAAATTTGCCTTGCCTTGCCATACCTCTTATGGAATGAGCGATGACAGCACCAGGCAATTCTTTTCCATACTTATTGTAGCAGAACACAATGCAATTTGCCAACCATTTGTATAGACATTGCTTAGGAACTAAAACACCCTCTACCTAGGCAAAGGAAACAAACAACTGCTTTGACTTTCTACATTCCTTGGTGCAAAGCAGGTAGTACTTCAAAGTTCTGCGCACATCAAACGTATGGAGCTGTGCTTCCCCTGGATTGGCACATTCAGGAAAATAAACAGGAAGGTTTGGTTGAGTGTGAACTCAGAAACCACCTTAGGGAGAAACGTAGGATTTATGTGCAAAGACACCCTGTGTCTTTGTGAAAAATCAAAATCAGGCTCCTTGCACCAGAGGGCCTGAAGCTTTGAGATTCTTCAAGCAGAAGTAATGACAACTAAAAACAGCACTTTGCAAGAGAGAAAGTGCAGCTCGCAAGTTGCAAAAGGCTCTAAAGGAGACAGGGTCAACTTCTCCAAAACAAAATTCAAGTCCCAAGCTGGCACAGGAGAATGGATTGGGGTTTTCAGATGCTGAATGTCCATAAGAAAGGTGTGGGAGACATCCAGCTGAGCAATCGTGCGGTTACCCACAGGCTCATGAAAGGAAAAAGAGCCGAAAGGTGCACCTTGAGGGAGGAGTACTGGAGACCTGAGTTGGTCAGAGAGATCAGATAGTCCAGGATGTCATTCAACGGGCAGGTGAAAGGGTCAAAATTATGTTTGGCAGCCTGGATGGCAAACTGCTTCCACTTCATGGCATATGTGGCTCGAGTGTAAGGCTTTCGGGCGGCCACTAGGATGTCTGCCATTCTGTTAGAGACCCTGAACCTGGCAATGGCTATGTCCTCAGGAGTCAAGCATGCAGATGGAGGGATCTGAGGTTGGGATGGACCAAAGGTTTCTCTGCAAGCAGCTGGAGCAAGGGAAACCATATCTGCCAAGCCCAGACTGGAGCTACCAAGATCATGCTGGCCCCCTCCATCTGCAGAGGAAATGGAGGGAAGGCATAGAGAAACCTCCTGCTCCAGGAGAGGGATAACGCATCTTGCTAGAAAACTCCAGGCCCTGGATCTAGCGAGCAGAAACTGGGTAGTTTTGTGTTGAGTGGGGACGCAAAAAGGTCCAACTCTGGATGACCCCATCTGTCGAACAAGTCTTCTGCGATGAATGAGAGACGCTCCCATTCATGCATACTGGACTAAGTCCTGCTGAGACTGTCTGCCAGAGTGTTTAACACGCCTGGCACATGGACTGCAAAGAGTGTCAGACTGTGATCCAGTGGGTTCCATGTCATAACGGCGACTGCTGAAAGGTGATCACCGTTCGGGCAAGTGTACATTGCTGAAAATTAACTTCAACGATGTACACCCTGGCACACAGCAAAAGGGCACCGGGGAATTAGATTTTCTTTATGCTGTGTTCACACACCCCCCCACTACAGGATTCTCACCTGCAGAGGGCTGCATGTCGGGGGGGGGGGCAAAACTCTAAACAAAAATTTGTGCGGGGCGCAAGAAAATGTACATGTGCCCGGACCCGAACCCAGCACCCTCAGAACCCCAGCCCGCCACCCACCCACCCACCATGACATGGGCCAGCTCAGCAGCCCACTGTGGCACCACACCTCACCAACCCTCCCTCCCTTCTGCCCTCACCAGCATGCTCCCCCGCATATGTGTACATGTAGCGACATCCTGTCACTATATGCACTGAACCCCTATCCGTCGCCTCCTGGTCGGTAGCCCTGTCGACATGCATCACAATTGAGTCACCCTTTTTGAAAGTGCCCAATTGCGGTCATCTATGTCACAGGCTACAATCCAGGGCCCAGTACCACACTCGCATGGCCTCCCTGCAGAGGGGGTATGAATGAGTCACCCACTGCTTGTTGATGTAGTATACTATGCTTAGGTTGTCAGACTGCACCAGCTGCTGACCCAGAGCAAGGTGTTCCTGAAAAGCCTGCATGGCGAAGAGCACCACCCTCATCTCCACGACATTGATATGCAGGGAGGTTTCCAGTTCGGACCAAGAGCACTGGGTCTAAAAGGGACACAGGTGTGCTCCCCAGCCCAGACCTGAGACAACCGTGGTTAGAATCTGCTGTGGGGAGGAGAGCTGGAATGGGACACCTTGAAGCAAATTCAAGGGGCCCATCCACTACTGCAGCACCTTACGGACTGGGGAAGAAACCAGGACTGGGTGATCTAACTCATCTATGCACTGGTCCCACTGTACCCAGAGGATCCACTGGAGAATGCACATATTAAATCTGGCCAGTGGGACACTGGGTGTGGCAGCTGCCATCAGGCCCAGCAATCTGAGGTACACCCTGGCAGGAATGTAGTGACTTTGAGCAACTTCTTGAGCTTAGACTATAAGACACTTTGCCCTGTTTTGGGTCAGGAAGGCCTTTCCCTGTGCCGAGCCCAGAACCACCCCTATATACTGCAGCCTTTGAGATGGTACCAGAACTGACTTGGGCAGACTGGCTGTGATGCCCAGGGAGTGGAAGAGCTAGAGAGTTTGCTTCAAAGTCAGCAAAAGCTGTTCCCTGGATAGAGCCTTTAAGAGCTAGTCATCCAGATAAGGGAAAAAACACAGTCCCTCCCTTCTGAGAGCTGCTGCTACTGCTGCTAAGCACTTGGTAAGGACTCACGGTGCAGAGGACAAGCCAAAGGGCAGCACTTTGAACTGATAACGCTTGCACTGAAAGGCAAATGGAGAAACTTCCGTGAGGAGGAAAGACCGATATGTACAGGTAAGCATCCTGCATGTCCAGTGAGCAGAGCTATTCCCTGTTTTGGGGGCATCAGGCCTGGCAAAGTTACCATCTGGAACTTTTGTATTGGACAAACAGATTGAGGTCCTTTAGGTCTAGGATGGGTCTCAGATCACTGGTCTTTTTGGGGACCAGAAAAAACCTGGAATAAAACCCCTTGTTTCTCTGGTGCCTGTGCACTGTCTCAATGGCCTGCTTGCACAGAAGGGACTGCATTTCCTCCCGAAGAATGGACAGGTGAGGTGGGGATAACTGGAGGGCAGGGAAGGGGGTTTCTGGAGGTTGCTCAATGAGCTTCAGGGTGTGCCCACTTTCTATGAGCTGCAAAATCCATGCATCCAAAGTTATGGTTCTCCATTGATTCAGATGGAGGGAGAACCGACCTCTGACCACCACCTCCTGGTCTGGGACCAGAAGAGGGGGGTCTGGAAAAGAGTCAAGCTGAGGCAGAGCCAGCTGTAGGGGCTGGTCCTTCACTTCTGGGGCACTTGGCCACTGCTCTAGCACTAGAGGGGGCGGGCAAGGCAACCTGGGCTCTGCACTTCTCTTGGGGCTGGGGAGCTTTACTGGGCTTATTGTTTGTTTTACAAAAGGGAGGGCACCCTCTACCCCTTGTTTGGGTATGGTAGAGGTAGTGGACAGACTTGAGGGCCCTGCCCAAGGCTTGCAGATCATTAATAATGTCCTGGACTTCAGGGCCAAACAGCTTGGTGCCATTAAAGGGGGCATTAAGCACTTTTTGCTGAATATCAGTAGCAACACCGGATGCTCTGAGCCAGGAGTGCCTACGTAGGCATATGCCCATGGCCACTGCCCTAGCAATGGTGTCAGCCATGTCATATAGGGCTCTGAGGAGATGTTTACTAACATCCTCGACTGCTTGAAGGCAGTAAAGCAGCTCTTACTTTTGAGTGCCATCTGGAAGGGCCTGTGCGGCAGTCTTTCCCTTCTTCCAATTAGCATTTTGGTACTTTACCATGTGCGAGAGGTAGTTTGCAATCCTCAAACCCAGAGTAGAGGAGGCATATACCCTTTTACCCCAGAGGTCGATTCTGCAGGACTCTTTATCTGGGGGGAAAAGTACTAATGTGCTTAGGCACCTTAGACCTGTCATGAGCTGCCTTGATGACCCCTGATTCTGTCTTGGGCTGGGCAGCATAGTAGAGGAACCTCTGAGGGGCATGATAAAGTTTGTCTGCCCTGCGAGGCTTAGTTGGCAGCATGTCTGGTCTGTGCCAGGCTGCTGTGGCTGCATTCCTCAAGGCTGGTAAGATTGAAGGAATGATTTTCGGGGAGATTCTGAATCTCCAGGAAAATCAACCAGCTCTTTCCTAGTGGCTTCCTCTTCCTCAGTGTGGAAGCCCATGGCTGAGGACAGCTGCTCCATCACATTGAAAAATGTGGGGTCCTCAGGATGAGATCTATGTATGTGCTTCACTGAACAGAGGAAGCAGTAGACCTATTAGAGACAAGGATTTCTTCCTCTTCTTCCTCCTCATCATCAGGAAGAATGAGGTCTGGATGGTACTCCTCCTCAAGGTTGACCTCTTCTAGGTCCAGGTCTGGCACTGGTTGCGCTGATGACGGCCTACGGGGGGGCTTCTCACAGCCAGTGAGTAGGTGTGGACAACGAAGCTTGCTGTTGACGGCGTCAGTGAGGAGGGCCAAAGGGCACCCAGCTGCTGCATAATCACATTGTTAAATTTAACCAGAATTTCATTTAGTTCGACAGCATTCATCGTTGGAGGAGAGGTCGACAACCCGAGTGTGAGAAGGGGCAGGCCTCGACAGGAGAGCTGTCAATGACGAGCCCATCATCGACAAAGGAGGGCCCAATGACCCAGAGGTCGATGGCCAACTGCCCTGAGAATCAGGCGTGGATGCTGTCGGTATGGGTCTGGTGGGCAGAGAGACCTGAACAATAGATTTCTTCATCTGTTTAGCCACATCCAATGAAGATCCCCCAAAAGAAGGAGAGGCCAACAAGGAATGAGAGCGATGCCCGGGGGAGCGGTTTGCGATCTCTGTCTTTTTTTGTGACTTTTCCCTGAGGATTTTTCTCGGGCTTTGGAGGCCTGGGAGCTCGAAGATCCAGTAGGCAACTGAGAGGCTGGGACCCCAGAGGACCCCTGCCTGGAGCTGGCTACCTGCTGATCCATCAGGAAATTTTTCAGAGCCTTCCTGCGTCGCCTGAGAGTTGTTTGATTAAACTTCTGGCAGAGCTCACAGTCAGAAATGTCATGATCAGTGTTCATCTGTGGAGGCAATCTTCTTTCTGCAGTGGCAGCAATGGAAGAGAGAAGTGAAGGATTACTCTTGAAATAAACAACTTGGAGGAATCTCTTTCAAAATAACTATAGAAAAAAGCTGTAGGTGAAAAAAGGCGTGAATACTGTAATGGGGCGTCTGTGGAGACTCATGCAAGGAAGTGGACACCAGGAAAGAACTGAGGAGGGAGAGGGGTCACTCATACTTTTATAGAGTTGTTGACATCAACATATGTCAACAGCGTGGGCGGCCCCAGTTGTGCTGCTGAAAATCATCTGTGTGGATTTTCCTTCACCGACGGTGAAGTTCCTATGGTGTGACCTGCTGACTGGGATACCCCCAAAGAAGATCAAAATTTACAAGATACGATAATGTAGTTTTCATTTAAACTGTTATCACATTATTGTACGTCACAATTGGGCTACCTATTAGTTTTAATTTTTTTTGTTTTTATTACACATAAACCCCCTTAGGCACTGCCTATTTTCAAAGGGTTCAGCGCCAGGGGAACAACGATAATAAGTGTTACAGTACATAGATTGGTGTAAAATGTATCAGCGAAGAAGCCAGAAAAATACAAAATAACAGTTATGAAAGGGACAAAACAATGCAATACAATCTTATTTTGATCTTCTTTGGGGGTATCCCAGTCAGCAGGTCACACCATAGGAACTTCACCCTCGGTGAAGGAAAATCCACACAGATGATTTTCAGCAGCACAACTGGGGCCGCCCACGCTGTTGACATATGTTGATGTCAACAACTCTATAAAAGTATGAGTGACCCCTCTTACACTGCAGAGCAGGACACTGCGGCACAGGAGCTAGCACAACAATACTCACCCAAATCAGGAACCAAAACTAAACAAGCACAAAGGAAATCCAAAAAACTTGTGATCATAGGAGACTCCATGATTCGGGAGTTGATACCCATCTCCAGCCAGGGTGATGGTCAGATGTCTCCCGGTACATCAGCATGGAGAGACACTGACCACATTGCTAAAATTGTTCACAAAGCAGGAGAAAACATTGATGTCCTAGTACACATAGGGACTAATCGATCTCGCCAGCCGGGTCAGTTGTGGAGACCAAGGAACACCTGACTAGGCTGGGTGACAAACTATCATCTATTTCGTCCGGCATCTCCTTCTCTGAGATCCTGCCAGTCTGGGAGAAGGGAGCAGATGGACGGAAGGTCGAGAAGGGAGATAGGGGAGCTAAACATGTGGCTCAAGGACTGGTGCCAGGAAAAGGACACAGATTTGTAGGGAACTGGCAACAGTTCTGGGAGCGAAAGTTCTTTAAATTTGATGGACTGCATCTGACTAAAGAGGGAGTCAGTGCATTGGGGCAGAAGTTTGACGTCTTTGCAGAATATTTAAACTAGCAAATGGGGAGAGGGGTGCAGCACCCCATACGTCGAATGGGAAGAACACCCTTCCCCCCTCAGCTAGTGGTCAAACAGGAATTCAGCGTGTTTGCCATTCATTTGCATCACCAGGTAAGAAAAAAGGTTTGTCTCCCCATACGATGCACAGGGGTAATGCCAAACTTCACCCAACAACTAACACACCAAAATCTGGCCAATGGAAAATCATGTACACAATGCTCACAGCCTGGGAAATAAGATCCCAGACCTGCAGGCAATAATGTCAGAGGCTAAACTGGACATAGTAGCAATTAGTGAGACGTGGTTTACCAGTAACCACACTTGGGAGACTTCAGAACCTGGATATGTATTGTTCAGAAGAGACCGAGGTGCAAAAGGGGGAGGGGTGGCCTGTATGTTAATGAAAATATCAAAGCTACAGAAATTCAGAATACACATAAGGAGCCAGAAGAACTGTGGGTCACCCTGAAACAGGTAATGGGACAGCCATAAGAACTGGGGTTGTCTACAGGCCCCCAGACCAGAGGGAGGACATAGACACATTACTGTTAGAAGATATACAAAACATGACAGCTAAAGGGAGGTTCTGATAATGGGAGACTTCAACATGCCAGATACAGATTGGTCAATACCAGCAGGAACATCTGCCAGAACTAGACTCATAGTGGATTCCCTGCAGGGGGAGGGCCTCAAACAACTGGTACAGCAACCCACAAGAGACAAGGCTATCCTAGATCTAGTACTGACTAACAAAGAAGGGATCACAGATCTCCAGGTAGAAGGTCACCTGGGGGCCAGTGACCATCACATGGTATGGTTCAATTTGGCTACTACATCTAAATCATCCCATTCCAAGGCAAAAATATGGGACTTCAGAGGAGCTGACTTTGATAAGATGGCCAACAGAGTTAAGCTAGCCCTGGCAAAAAGAAACACAGGTGAGGCGGTACAGGCAAAGTGGGCAAGCATTAAGGATACAATACTTGAAGCAACATCCCATTGTGTTAGACAGAAAAAGAAGTGCAAAAGAAGAAAGAAACCACTTTGGTTCTCAAATATAGTAGCAGAAAAGGTCAGAGCCAAAAGGCTGGCCTTCAGAAAATATAAGGGAACACAGCGGGATGAAGATAGGGAGGCATACCAAACTGCCCTAAGGGAAGCAGGTAAGGCAGTAAGGCAGGCAAAGTCCCAAACTGAGGAAACACTAGCACGAACAGTAAAAGAAGGTGACAAGACTTTCTATAGATATATTAGTGAAAGGAGAAAGTCCAGAGGGGTATTGCTAAGCTTAATGGAGAAAAGGGAGCATGTGAGGAGGAGGACCCTGTAAAGGCATCTATCCTAAATAGATACTTTTGCTCAGTATTTACTGAAGAGAAGGTAGGGCAGGGCCCACAGCTCAGCATCATGGACACAGGGGGGAGGGAGGTGAGCACTACTCCCTTCACAAAAGAAAGGGTCCTACAAGAGCTTGCTAAGCTCAGGGTGGATAAGGCAATGGGACCTGATGGCATACATCCCAGGGTACTTAAGGAGCTAAGGAGGAGCAGAGCCATTAGCAGAATTGTTTAGTGAGTCTCTGAGCACAGGAGAGGTCCCAGAAGACTGGAGAAAGGCTCATGTGATCCCACTCCACAAGAGTGGTAGCAGGAGGAGGTGGGGAACTACAGACCGGTCAGTCTTACCTCAGTAGTGGGCAAGATTATGGAGGCACTCCTTAAGGAAAGGATAGTGCAACACCTGGAATCCATAGGGCACAGGATCCAAGACAGCATGGGTTTACAAAAGGAAGGTCCTGTCAAACTAATCTCATAGATTTCTTTGACTGGGTAACCAGAGTGGTGGACCAAGGGGGAGCAGTGATGTCGCCTACCTTGACTTCAGCAAAGCTTTTGACACTGTTCCACATAGAAGATTGATAAATAAGCTAGGTAGGCTCGGGGTGGGTCAGAAGTTGGTCAACTGGGTGGCAAACTGGTTGACTGGCAGAAAACAGAGAGTGGTGGTAAATGGTATACAGTCAGAAGAGATGCAAGTCACAAGTGGGGTACCTCTAGGGATCAGTCCTGGGGCCAGTCCTATTCAACATCTTCATTAGTGACCCTCGAGATGGACTAGAGGGTAAGGCTTGTCTGTTTGCAGATGACACCAAGATCTGCAACAGAGTAGATGATCCAGATGGGTGGGCAGAATGAGAAGAGATCTGGATAAACTAGCAGAATGGTCAGAAGAGTGGCAACTGGGATTTAATGCAAAGAAGTGCAAAATCATGCACATAGGGAAGAGAAACCCTGGAAGCCACTTATAAGCTGGGAGGAGTTGCTAGCAGTCACAAAGGAAGAAAGAGACTTGGGCATCATCATCACTGATGACCTAAAATCATCAAAGCAGACCTCTAAAGCAGTAGGTAAGGCTAGGGGTGTTAGGGTGTATTAGTAGGGGTATCACAAATCGTAAGAGGGAGGTAATAATCCTCTGTACAAGACGTTGGTTAGCCCCATCTGGAGTACTCTGGCAGTATTGGAGCCACACCTTCACAAGGACATTAACCAAATTGAGGCAGTCCAGAGAAGGGCAACCAAAATGGTGCAGGGACTGCATCAGAAGACATATAAGGACAGATTAACGGAGCTCAATATGTATACCCTTGAGCAAAGGAGGGAGAGAGGTGATAGATCGAGACATTTAAACACCTTAAGGGCATAAACAAGGTGAAAGAGTCTAACATGTTTAAATATAAGAAAATAGCAGGACAAGAGGACACAGCATGAGATTAGAGGAGGCCGATTAAGGGGAATGTGAGGAAATTTCTTTTCACAGAAAGGGTGGTAGATGCATGGAATGGCTTACCACAAGAAGTGGTGGCTATGAATACAGTGCAGGGCTTCAAACAGGCATGGGATAGGCATAAGGGAGCAATACAAATGACTATGAATAGATAGGTCACTGACAGAGCAAAGGCCGATGGCACATTTATAAGGTAGGAAAAGAAATGGGCAGACTGGATGGGCCTTGCGGTCCTTATCTGCCGTCAACTTCTATGTTTCTATGTTTCTACTTTACATTATTGCATCTTTAGATAAGGTGCAGCGTCATACAAATTAGGTTTCTTAATAATTGTTCAGTAGCAGAAAAAGTGCTATGACAGTAGTAAAACTCAGCGAGGGCAGAGACCTGTTATTTAAAGCAGTTGCAGGTCCCAGGAGGGAAGAGTAAGGAGAGCAGTTTTGTCTTGAGAAGATAAGCAGAGGAACCAGTCTTTAGGGAGATAGTAAGGTCATTCCATCCTCTAGCAAACCTGTAGGAGAAACACAATTGACCTGGGGTGAGGTTTTTTTCCACGTAAGCAGTGGGGAGTGTTGTTCCATTCCTCTTGCTGAGTATTGTCTATGATGGTGAGCATAGTCATCAGACCAGGGTGACAGTAGGCCATGAATTGCTTTGTAACCAGCAAGGAGTGTGTGTAGTCCAGCCGAGTGTCAAGGTCAAGCCAGGTAAGAGAACTATAGAGCACACAGGTATATGTGTGTCACGTTTATAACCAAGGGCGAACTGGCAAGCCCATGCAAGCAGACGTATATAAGGTCACGTTTTCTCAAATACTGTATATGTATTCTTTAGAGTAAAAGCAGTGCGTAACTACATAATTTAAGGAATTAAAGATTGGTCAATGTTAATGTGTGTTTAATGCAAGTCTAGAATGCACATGCTCAGGATCTTGGCTTTGTTTTTCAGAGTTAGTTTTCTACACTTCCAGCACTTGTTTTTCTTTTAGTAGAGCAGCTTCTCATTTAAAATCGTACACTCTTTGGATAGCAGCCTTGTTTTTCATATCACCCAAAATAAATGTAAACTTGATTCATGCACAAGTTTGTAGTCACGACAGTGCCACTACAGATGCGTGTTCACAGCAGCAAGATGCTTCCAATCACAGAAGTTAGGCAGACTGCTTGTCCGGAGCATAACAACAACAAATGTGTAAAAAAGGTGCAAAATCACATTAAATCAACCACTGGACGGCCTATAGTACCTCTGACTTGTATGCTTCCCCAGCCAAGAAGACAGTGTTGGCAAAAAAGACGCAAACTGCATTTGTGGCAGTTTTTTTTTTTTTTTGCTGGAAATTGTGACTTTGTGTTACAGACTGAAACATCTTTTGAAGCAGCAGGGCTGTTTAGACACAATCAGGTGGCTGCAGATGCTGGTGCAACATGCATTTGTGTCCACATCTGACCTTTTTGGAAATCCTGCGCACAAGGTTGTGTTTTTGGAACAGAAATCATCTAATAGTGCTTTAAGGTAGAAGCTATTAAATTGTGGTCTTCTCTAGAGTTTCTTTCTTTGTGTTTCTACTGGCTTTTCTCACAGTACCCTTTTAATTTTTCAACAGTTTATGTTGACATATGTAAATGAATATGGTTAAACATTCTATCCTGAAACAGTATTGGCATATTGCTGTCATGTTGCATTATAAATCAGATTCAAATGTGACCTTTAATCTTAATGTCAAAATTACCTTGCTTGCTTGCTTATAAAATGAGCAGAAACTTGTTAGCATTACATTTAGCATTCCCAGCTCTATGACAGTGTTTGTGGTACATTAAACAAACACAATACCCATGTGGTAATGAGACTGACTCTCTGTAATTTCAATTGCGGCAAAAGGACGCTTTGAGTGGCATATAATAATATTAATATACTTAGACTAATTGTTGTTCCTTTCTGTGAATAAATTGCAGGCAACATTTTTTCCTTTTCAAAGTCTGATGTGGTGTAGTATTTCACGTTTTGAGGAGCCCATTTGTTGCGCACTGGTTCATCACACAGCTGCAGTCTTGCTTAATCCTGCTTGTTCCAAATCCTAGAAACCAAAGTACAGTTAACAGTTGTTGAGTAAAATGTGGCTGTTGCTTGGACCCAGACAAGCCTTTAAATGTACAGAAGCATTTGGTCAGTAATGGATGACTGCTTTTGGGTGGCCCGTAGCAGGGATAGTGTGTGAGGGCCTCACCCCTAGGCATTCTGCCTTGCTGCCTATAATTATTTTGTGCTGCACCTTGGTGGGTAACCTGTTGGTATTATGATGCCATTTCTGAAGTTCTGCATAGCCAAGTGATGTCACTTTACTGTATTTGTTGTTTCATTAAGGCCCAGTAGGTAACATAAATAAAAATAAAACAGTTACATAATTTATTACATGAATCTTTGTCTTCAGTCTGCTTTGGGTGGGAAGGGGGAGCACAGTAACCACAGAGAATGAGGGTTCTTGAGGCTAACTGTGGAGACTGGAGATGCTGTGAGCTCATAGTGTGTAAGAGGAGCAGGAGTCAAATTATCCTTGTAATGCATTTGCCAGTTCTGCAGCCACCTATGCTGTTGCTCATATACTGTATGTTAGCAGGGTGATGTCTAGAGATGCAGTAAAGTACTTCACACGATTCGAAATGTTTCTCTGTTTTCTGGCCCACTACCAACTTACTCCGGCAAAATTTTTTGAAAATAAATTTTAAAAAAAGTTAAAAAGAAAGACCAACTTCCCCTCCGTCTTCATAGGACCCAGTCCCACCCCCCATCCCCACCCCCAGCACTGGTGAAGTGAACCACATTACATTCAAATCAGTATCCTTCTACCTACACTCCTGTGAATCCAATATTTCCGACAGCCTTCCCCAGTCCCAACAAATTAAAGTTCCAGTAAACCCCTGCCCTTACCATCATTTTTTTTTTTTTTTTTTAAGTTTGTGACCGGGAAAGGCACATTGAGCCGAAGCTCATTTCCAGGTGCGACCCAGGTGCAAAGTAACAACTGTGGTAGAGACATTAGCTACAGTAAAAGGTAAATTACACAGAGTTTACAGCTATGTACATATACAAAGGTAATATATGGACTAGGCAACAATGCATAATAAAGAAGGTACATTTGTTACAAGGCAGCAGTAATTGCCTAACAGTATACCATAAACACCACAAAGGCATGCAACCCCTATTTTCTCATGCCACACTTTAAAAACCCATTCTTACCAGCAGTGCCATATGGCATCGGAACCATCCATTGCTTAACCCGACCCAAAATGGCCGCACAAGGTAGAATGAGTTAAAAAGGTACTTGAAAGTTGAACAAGAGAGTCCAGACCTGGGTGTATGGTTTCAGGACCTCAGGTTTGGATGTGGCTTAGGTAGCCTGCTGATTTTGTTTCTCCAGAGGACTCCGGAAAAGAACAGCCAGATCCTGAATGCGAATAGCAGAGAAGAACAGCAGAGTAAGAGCAAATAGTTGTTTAGCAACAGTTAGTAACAGCCTACAGAGCATGCTAGAAGCCTTCAGAAATGTAAAAATATGAGAGTGCAAAAAAATATTAAAAAAGGGGCCTTGTGAGAAAATAAGCTGTGAGAGTGAATACTCTGCCCCTCCCCCAATACACCCAGGCCAATCGGAGTTTATTCGTAGACTACAGACTATGGATAACATCTGCAGAACCTTCCATCTTTTTGGTTTACCAGAGAAATGCTCTGTCTCATTGGCTTCCTCAGCTTTGATGCTGAGAAGGCCTTTAATATGGTCTCCTGAACCTTCTTATGGAAAACCCTTAAGGCCTTTGGTCCCCCCACCCCAACCGCCACGACCTTTCCATGACTGGCTTTTGAAACCTGTATGCTGAAGCACAGTCATATATAAAAGTAAATGGTTTATGTAGTCCTCCTGTAAATCTCTAGCGAAGGACTAGACAAAGGTGCCCCCTCTCTCCCTTGCTATTTGCATTATATATAGAACCACTGGCAAATGCCATTAGACAAATGAAGGGATAGAAGGTACACCTAGGAGGCAAGGGCTTTAATCTATACACAGATGATGTGCTCCTTACATTATTATCTTCAAATATCTCTATTGTAGAGGTCTGGATAGATTTACATAGCAATAGTGACATTTGGGTTTTCGGCTGACTTTAGAGAAGACTGAGCTCCTTCAGCTTAACTTCACTTCAGTTTGATTACATTCCTTCCCCAGAATTGAAATGCCAATTCCCATTTAAATGGAATAGGACAATAGTTCAATATTTAGGAATTAATATTCCCCAAAATATGGCTAATTTGGAGTTACTAAACTGTGAGCCCAGAATCCAACAACTAACACAGGACCTGACCAGGTGGAATCTGCTCCCACTTAGTTTTTTCTCTTGAGTGAAATTGATAATAATGGTAGTTCTCATAGGGTACTATATCTGCTGCAAACCCTCCCAGTTTACCTTTAAGTTGTTACTTTACCTGTACATCTTGGAACAAAATTATTTCTCGTTTCCTTCGTGGTTCAGTTTTCAACACTACAACTTCTACAGGACAGGGGGTACATTTCTTCAATTTCTGATTATATGCTCTGCAGCACAGCTCCTTATTATTTGCTACTGGATTTCCTCAACTTGTCATTCCTTATGGAAACACATAAAATTCCACCTGAATGATTTGATACCCTTGCATGCATTTTCTCTCATCTGCCTGGCAATTTCAGCTTGAGAGACTTTACTACTTACACTGGCACAGTGGATTCAATTTATTAGGGTACCCAAGCATAATTAATTGCTCTGATCTTGCAGACTCTTGGAAATGGACAGGGATTTTACCCACCTGCAGCTAGACATAGCTTTTAAGCAATGGCAGCAACTAGGATGGCACTATTTATTTCAATTTATGAATGAACAGGGTGTATACCCCTTTCAACACTTTCAAGATGCATATGGCCTGATAGGGAACATGTCTGCTTTCTGCAGATATGACCTTACTTATTATATACCATGTGGGATACCTCGAGAATACCAGACCCACCTCCACTACTTCTTAATATATTTATGGGTATATTAAAAGGAGACTGTTGGCAACATTTAATTCATCTGTATAAAGGGCTACAAAGTGGTTGGGTTCATAATGCTGAATATATCTTAGACAGCTGGAATCACAAATGACAGACTTCACACATGAGAACTGAACTGGTCAAGGTATTTTTTCTGCTCTAAAAGCTATAACCTCAATAATATGGCAAGAATTTGCCTTGAAATGTTGCATTCACATTTTTCACACTCCAAATATTCAAGCAGTGCATATGGGAGATAGTTATGCAATTTGTTGGTGGAAGTGCAGAGAGCTTAATGTTGACCAGACTCATATTTTCTGGGCCTGCACGGCCCTACTGTAGTTTTGGCGAGATCTGGAACACCAATTTCGGGTACTATGAATGTACCCTAGCCACTTAACCCCTACATGGCATAGCTGTCAATTCTCCCTGCTGGACAGAGGCTAAGATCTAAATCTCTAGTTACACTGATTCATGTATGTTTTGGGGACTCAGAGGGAATTCAGTAGTTCTTCTCACTTTGGTCAGTGACAATAACATAGTGGCTTATGGTTCTCTCATTGGCTGCATTTATCTTGTAACTTAAGGTTTAAAGTCTAAAATAGTATGCTGACAATCAGATATGAGTTGCATTCGCCTGCTTGTAATGCAACCAGGGTAATTGATGTTACGCTTACTTAGTTGCAATTAGATACCTCCTTTACCATTCTGCTCACTGTATGTATACTGAAAATGAAAATCTTAATACAAATGTAAATATAAAAAAGAAGCTGTGAGAGAACTTATGAGGGTTGTGAGAGAGCTTAAGGCAAATGGAGGACTGCAGCAGAAGTTCAAGATTCTTTGCGTAAGGACCAGTAATATGGGAATGCATACTTAGGGTTAATTATTTCTAGAGAAGAGAACCCTCCATGTACAGTAAATACAGTGAAAACCTCAGCAGGGCTAGCACTGGCCTTTTATTTTGTTGCCTCAAAATCTTCACCAAAATGTTTTCATTGCACAATTGGCAAGAAGGACTTATTTTGAGCTACATTTGATGGCGCCTAACAGATTTTAAAATCTCCATTCATAATATATCTATACTGGCTCTGATTACAAGTGGCACTTCCTGGTATAAGAGCAATCAGCATTGTAGCAGCAATTTGAACAAGTTAGAGAGGTTCCTTATGAGGGCCCCCTAATACTTTAGTTCCCCCTAAATTAAAATTAAGCTGCAGAAATACAGTTAAGTACAATAGATGGAACCCAGAGAGAGGTAAGTAGAAAAGTAAATATTTTAACATGCCTTTGAGAGTGAAATAAATGATAAATGTGACATGGATACCCAAGTGATTCTGTAACAGCCTCACTGGATGGAACTCCCAGTTGATAGCACCATGTAATTACTTTCAGAGACCTGCGTTTTCTTTTAAATAAACCTCCCTCCTGTAGGATTGAAAACCTTTTTGGATGTTACATTTTGTCTTCTGTTCTAATGCATATTATTTGCCACATGGTCCCAACAAATCCCTTAAGAACCCTGGTCGTTCCCCTCTGCAAGGATGGTAGGCCCCAGACTAACCAACATATAGGGCCTAGCCTACTAAAGGGTGACCAGACAGGGACATGGGGAAAAATACTGTTTTTATGAATAACGAGTGATATTCTACAGTATGAAAATGATTTGAAGAAGTTTTGGATTCAGATGGATACTGTGGCTTTAAGGAGTTGTGGTGCAGTTCGCAGTTCATCTAGGCACCACAGTATTGTCAAGCACCTCAGATTCAGGTGAAAGGGGAGGCTTCCCGAAAAGAAATGTCCAGTCTTCTTTGAGGACATCTCTTGCAACAGATCACATCTTAGGAACTGTAGCCATCAGGCACCAGAACCACATTGAAACATTTTTGCTAGCAGTTTAACTGGGGCCACCCACAGTGACATCATCATGTTGACGTCCTACTTATATAGATGTGGGTGGCCCCATGCCCTCCTCAGTTCTTTTCCCGCCATCGACCATCACACTTCCGGCTCCATGGAGCACCATCGCTTCAGTCGACTGCCATTTTTCTAGATCATTCTTTTCTCACCCTAGTTCTTAGTTCTTTAATCACTTTATTTTCTAAAGTGATTCCCCCTTTTTGTTTTCCTTTATGCCTGGATTTGACAGTGTTTTGCATTGCTGCAGCTGTGGACAGAAGATCTGCAATAAAGACTTCCATGAGACCTACGTCTGCTGTCTTGGTATTGACCATTATGTTCAGGCCTGCGAGATCTGCCATGGCTTCAATCAGGCTACTCTTTGGCATTGCCATAAAGAGCTAAAATCCTTCCTCATAGAGCAGAAGGTCACCACCTTGGAAAAGGAGCTGCAGGCTAGTAGCTCCTCCACTTCCCCATCCCCATCCTCAAATTCTCATGCTGCCATAACCTGGGACAAGTCGTTGGGGAAGCATCATCACTGGGTGAAAGACAGGTCCTCCCAGGAACATTCTTGGTCACTGCAACCAGCGCCGGCCATTATGGGGTCATCGATCAGACCAGCGGCGACCCCCCGCTAATGCCCACACCCTCTGTGCTACAGGGTTGGCCTTGGTAGCCTTTCCCACTGAACCTCCTCTGCCTGGTATTGATTTGTCATCGGTAGGCCTTCCAAACCTTCTCCTGTTGATGATTCCCACTGCAGCCCTCACCCTGTCTGCCACGGGGGGACACTGGCAGTGTGGCCCATCGGTTCCTCCTCTGTTGACGCTGGCACATCATCGCTGGTGGTTTTCCTTACCCACAACAATGCATCCACCCCTGTTGAATGCCCCACCACTCCCTCAGGGGCTGCAGTCAGGGAGCGCTGCCAGCTCGTTTGTGACTGGTGATGGTCATGCATCATCAGGCTTCAGGCCTCTCCAGCTGACGCCCCTCACTGCTCCTGTGATGTCAGGGATGCAGGTCCCCCAGTTGGCCCCTCAACCTGCCCCCATCTCATCACTGCTTCAGCCCTCCCTGCTGTCACCAGGGCCTCAGTGCCTCCCCATCAGTGCCACAGGGCCCCCTATTGACAGCAGTGATAATCGATTCCCAGGCTCTGCTCTCCTCAGTTTGGGACTTCATGCAGAGAGTTGCCTCACCCCATGGCTCATCACTGGTGGGACTTTCTTGGCCACCATCAGTGCCGTTGCACCATGCATCGTTGCGACCAGCTCCTTCGTGGTCATCAATATCCTTGGTGCTTATCTCTGAACCAGGGGGATGATGATGATAATTATCACTCTGACTTTTTGTTGCCTAATGATGAAGATAAGGAGGATGAGGGTGCCAGGGCCAAGACCCCTCTAGTGCCTCCACTGTTCTCTCAGAGGGAGAGGACTCCTTAAAATAAACCCCATGTTCTCCCCCACCGATGACCCCCTTCATAGCAGTGATGCAGCAGCTGCAGTTCACTATGAGTTTCGATGCTGCAGAGCAGGACATTACTTGGCGAATCCTGGTAGATTACCTGGACCTGCCGGATTCCCCTCTCCTCATCATTCCTCCTATGATCAATGCATGTGAGGATGCCACCATGGCTGCCTTGGTACAGACCTAACTTGATTCCCCCACGCCCAGAAAGGGGGACAAGCTGTACCAGGCCCCCACTTGGAAACCCCTTTTTGCAGGGCCCCCAGAGGAAGATTCTGTGGTGACTAATGCGGCCCATGATAGCTCCAAGAGGCCACAGCACCTCAGCTCTCTCCCTCTGGGACAGGGAGTCTAGGAAGTTGGACCTTATGGGAAAATGGTATTTACCTCTTCCACTTAGGATATAAGGATCATCAGTTACATTGGCTATATGCTCAAATTTCAGATTGACCTCTGGAAAGCAGCCAGATCTGCAGCCCAGTCCCTTCCATAGGGCCCTCAAAAGTAGGAGATGCTCAAGACTTTCCAGATGGGCACAGATGTGGGCAGGCATCTCTTGCAGGCTGCTGTGATGCCCTAGATGCTTCCGCAGTGAGAGTTTGCCTGAGGCAATACTTATGGCTCAGGGTGTCCAGTTTTGCCTCTGACTTCCAACAGTTCATCCTGTATGCTCCCTTCAGGGGCTGTAAGCTCTTTGGAGCAGACGTGCAGGATATCCTCAATGACCTCCAGGTCTCCTGGAGAACCCTGTGATCTAGTCACGCCCTCTAGCACACTGAACAGAAGAGTGGGAAGAGACTGCCATTTCGGCATGCCACCCATCATCCTAGGTCTGGCACCAGACAGCCCAGCAGGCATAAAGCTACAATGGCCCTGCCTACCCCCTCCCCCACCACAGAGAAGTTCTCAAGGGGTGGAGGAGCAGCCCTGGCCATGGGTTTAGCCTCAGCCTGACTCCATGCCTGACCCCCTCCATCCAGTTTCCCAGGACGTGGTCGTGGGGTGTCATTTCTACCTTCATCTGGATGGGTGGCGGGAGATTACAGCTGACGCCTGGGTGCTGCAACTCAGAGAACAAGGACACGCTCTAGAATTCATGGAGATTCCTCCAGATCTCCCTTCAAGGCCTTCCACTTACTCTCCAGACCATGTACCAATGTTACTGGAGGAGATCCTGATGCTGCTACAAAAAAGTGCCAGAGAACCTGTACCCAAGAATCAACAGAATGCAGGGTTCTACTCCCACTTCTTCCTTGTTCCCAGTTCCACAGGGGACTTGAGACCCATTCTGGACTTACGGAACCTGAACTACTACATCCAGTACAAAATGTTCAGGATGAATACCTCCCAGGCCTGTTACCCTTACTTCGGGAGGGAGGCTGGATCTGCTCGCTGGATATGCAGGATGCATACCTGCATATCAAGGTTTGCTTTCCCCATAGGAAGTACCTCAGGTTCTTGTTTCAAGGGGAGCACTATCAGTTCAGAATCCTCCATTTTGGCTTATCTGTGTTGCCTTGGGTCTTCACCAAGTACCTAGCTGTAGTGACAGTGACCCCCAGGAGGGAGGGTCTTTATATCTTCCTCTGCCTGAATGACTGGTTGCTCAAAACTCAGTCCAGAGAGCAACTGTCTTCGACCCTGGTGTGCACCCTGCAACTGTTCAGCCAGTTGGGGGTCACTGTCAACCTGTCCAAGTTGATGTTGACTCTGGGCCAATATCTCCAGTATATAGGGGCTACACTGAACATGACCCAGGGCTCCACCTTTTTGCCCCCGGATAGGGTGGAGCACTTGATAGCGCAGGTCCAGGAACTCTATCACAGCCGGTATGTCACAGCCAGGACATATCTCAGACTGTTGGGCCTGATGGCTGTGGCCATTGCCATGGTTTCCCTGGTGAGGCTGCATGTGCACATCCCTTAGTGGACTTTGACAGCACAGTGGAATCGGCGAACTGATGATCTGAAGCAGCTGGTTCTTGCCTCTTTACCAGTAAAGAAGGTTCTCCAGTGGTGGATGGAACCCAGTCATTTGCTCAAGGGGGGTTTCTTTCCTCATACCTTCCCCTCAGCATATCCTCACCATGGATGCCTCAAGGATGGGCTGGGGTGCTCATCTGGTTCCTTACCAGTCTCTGGGACATGGACTCTACTCGAGGCTTCACTCCATGTTAATGTTCTTGAGATGAGAACTGTCCTACATGGCATACAGGCCTTCCAGTGCCATCTGTTCCCAGGCCATCTGCTAGTGCAGACAGACAATATCAGTGTGGTGCACTACATCAACAAGCAACGGGCACCCACTCCCACCCCCTGTGCCAGGAGGTGATGAGGGCTTGATACTGGGCTCTGGAACACGGCCTTGAACTATTGGCCATCCATGATCCAGGTGCCCAAAACATCCTGGCAGACAAGCTAAGCAAGTTGCAGTACAGAAGGCACAAATGGGAACTGCTCACCTCAATGGTAGAAGACCTGTTCAACAGGTGGGGTCACCCAGAGTTGGACCTTTTGCATCCCCACGCAATGCAAAACTGCCACTTTTCTGCTCGATCAATCCAGGGCCTACACTTTTCTGGCAAGATACATTGTCCCTCTCTTGGAAAGGGAGGATCCTTTATGCCTCCTCCCCTTCCTCTGATTTAGAGGGTGCTAATCAAGCTCCAAATGGAGGGTGCCACCCTGATGCTGGTGGTCTCCTTTTGGCCACAGCAGATTTGGTTTCCACTGTTACAACAGTTGGCAGTGGAGCCTCCAGTGCCCCTTCCCCTGTGCCCATGCTTGCTGTCACAGGAGTGGGGAACCCTTTTCCATCCAAACATCTGGTCTCATCACCTGCATGTCTGGCTCCTGAAGACATAACCAATGCCGGGTTTGGTGTCTCCCCTAAAGCAGCTGATGTCCTAGTGGCCACCAGAGAGCCTTCCACTAGGGTGACTTATTCCATGAAATGGAATTGCTTTGCTTTGGGGGTGGCTTTCCATCACCTGGACCCCTTCATCTGCCTAGAGAACCAGATTGCAGAGTACTTGCTGTTCTTGTCAGATGCTGAACTGAAATACTCTTCACTAAAGGTGCACTTCTCCGCCATATCAGCCTTCCATGTGCTCATTGAGGGTTGTACGGTAGCCCAGTCGGACATGGCCCGTACCTTTCTGAGAGGCATCCTGCACTTAGGCTCTGCCTGGGACTTGAAATTTGCTTTGGAGAAACTTACTTTGGCTCCTTTTGAGCCTACTGCTACTTGCGAGCTACGCTTTCTGTAGTGGAAGGCATTATTTTTAGCTGCTATTACTTCTGCTCATAGGAGTTTGAGCTGCAGGTGCTCATGGGTGAGCAGCCTTATTTGATTTTCCACAAAGATGTGGTGTCTTTCTGTACTAACCCTAGATTTTTGCCTAAGGTGGTGTCTGAGTTCACTTCAAATTAGACAATCCACTTACCTGTTATTATCCGGAGCATGCCAGTCTAGGGGAAGCATTACTCCATATTTTAGATGTACACTGAATACTCAGATATTATGTTCATCACATGAAGGGCTGCTGGAAGTCCTTGCAACTGTTTGTTTCTTTCGTCCCTGGGAAAGAGGGTGTCCCAGTTTCTAAACAATGTTTGTCCAAATGGTTACCCAACTGTATTATTTTCTGTTATAGGAAGTACGTAGAACTTGAGCTGCTGTCATGGCCACTTACTAGAGATATGGCCACTTCCATTGTCTATTTCTGAGGAGTTTCAGCAGTGGAGGTTTGTGATGCTGCCACTTGGAGTACTGTCCACACTTTCACAAGGCACTACAGTCTGGACATTGCCTCTAGAAGGAGAGCAGGTTTTGGCCTAGCAGTGTTACAGGGCCTCTTTTCATAGGCCATTGCCTTCCAGCTACCTGGACTGTTCTCTGCAGTACTGCTTGGAACGTGTTCCTAAGGTGTGACCTGCTGCAAGAGGTATCCTCGAAGACAATAGAACAGTTATGTAAAAACTTACTGTAACAGTAAATCGTCGAGAGAGTCTCTTGCAGCAGGTCATGCCATCCCACCCTCCTTCTCCCTTGCTTCAGATTTCCTCCTTTCCTGTCCTTTCCTTTCCAGGATGGTCAGCCTTCTGTCTTCCACGTTCCTTCTGATGGGTCTGTTTGGCTCTCCCCTTGGTTGCCTCAGGAGCATGTCCCTCAGCGGATGGTCTCCAGCAGGAACGGATGAGGGTGTGGTTCCACCCATGTCTGTATAAGGAGGACATTGACATGATGATGTCAGCGATGGCTGCCCCAGTTAGACTGCTAGCAAAAATGTTTTCATGTGGTCCTAGTGCCCGATGGCTATAGTTCCTAAGGTGTGACCTGCTACAAGAGATTCTCTCGAAGGTCTACTGTTACGGTAAGTTCTTACGTAACTGTTCTTTGTGGATTTTTGATTCCTTGGTAAACAAGCAATAGAACTGCTCTATGGCTCTGAATATATTCATGTCAGGGGCAGATCTGCCTAACAGCGTTGTGCTGCACACATTTTTAGGTCTCAAAAGTTGTGAGTCTGTGTGCAGAGCAGAAGTCCCCTATTATAGCCCAGAAAGTTTCAGCAAATAACCAATATTGCAGAGAGGAAACAAAAGTGTACTGGACAGTACATCTGGAGTGAGGCCCACTCATGATGACAGCGCTTTATCTGTGAGTCAGAGGTAAACTGGGAGCAGTCTGTTCCCCTGGGAGCAGTTAGGGGCAGAGAATGAGTGAAAGAAACTGTGTAAGCTAATTGTATTGGTTGAAGGGTGCACTCAGAATTTATGAAGTGTGACGTTACAGTGGGAGGAAAAATACATTTAGACAGCCAGAAAGGGGCCTGATTATGAACCCTGACAAATGGTGAATAATTAAGAGACTGAGCAGCTGATAGGGAACTGGGCAGTATTAGAGAATCTATTAATCTTTAAACTGCCGCTTAAGCCCTCTAATGCCTGAGACTGCAGCAACAAAGTAGCCTGGTGGTAGTGAGGTACTGTATATACTGCCCCTGGGACACCAGCAAAACAGTCCCTGGGCCCAGCCAGCACTGCACCTGGTTTCTGTGCCCTGCCTAGCATGGCAGGTTGAGGCAAGTCGAGACACCAAGACCATCAGGAGCAGGCAAGGATATTGGCTTGAATCAAGGAAAAACAGCAGGAATTAGTTCAGCAGCTCCCTGGAAGAAAGCTGCAGGTGCTACATTAGCTTGTGAGAGATTAGAGTGGAATCCATCATGTGACATTTGCCACTATAGGGGCCCACAGTTAAAGCTTTTTCCCAATGTGAAATATTTGCTGCAGTAGAGACATCCAGGGAAAAGGGTGCCACCGCAGCCATTTTAAAGGTGTCCCAGCCTACCCCTAAGGCAAAGTCCAAGTCTGAAATGTTTTCTTTCCC
The DNA here is from genome assembly GCA_016271365.2 of Neoceratodus forsteri. Lineage (NCBI taxonomy): Eukaryota > Metazoa > Chordata > Ceratodontiformes > Ceratodontidae > Neoceratodus > Neoceratodus forsteri. The sequence goes on along the minus strand of CM028132.1, from coordinate 799,176,573 downwards.
TGACACCAGCAACAGTGCCAATCAACTCTTGTTAGAAATAGTGGCAAGGTTAAGTTTCCAAGTTGCGAACAGTTGTTCTGTCGATTCCAGTTAATAAATAATAGACCAATATACATTTTTGGCAGCTAGGAGTTATGGCATTACTGTTAAATTTAATGTTTTACAGTACATAATTATATGTCCACTGTTGCTGCAGTTCGGTGCAGAATGTTGCATATACATTGAATAAGGGACAGACAGGGCCGGTGTTAGGACTTTGGGGGCCCCCAGCAAACTCCATTACTGGGGCCCCTCGATGGGCCCCCGCATCCTCCTCCCCGGGCCCCCTTCCCCGTTCCCCCTCCACAAACCCCAGTAATCTTTGTACATCAATCCAACTACTGCATGATTTTTCAGACACAATGACCTGAGACACTAGAAGTATTACGTTCTAACAGATAGTTAGTAGAATAAATTGCAAAAATTGCTCCTCTCCAGCAGCTACAATATTTGTTTTACCTCTGCTGTTCTGCTCTCTACCTTTCCAGACTCCATCTCCCTGTACTTATGCTGCAGACACGGACCTGTGGGGGAACAGAAATTTTCAAGTTGAGTTGGAGGAGGTGCGATGAACAGCCACGGACCTATTGAGCCCTGTGATTGGTTCCAGCACAGCACCTCCCACGCCAGCACGTTCTGTGCAGCACAACAGAGGACCATGGGGAACATGAAACCTCCCTGGGGACAGAACTGAAGGCAGGATGCTGGCGTGTACCGCGTGGCATAGTCTGGCGTTCCTTCGGGGAAATCGGGACCCGATTTTCTTGCCAGGTACTAATAATGCTGCTCAGCTATGTTGATCGGGGGGGGGCAGCATTTTATTTTCTTATAGGATGCTGTGGTGATCCAGGCAGGGAGTGTGGTGGGACAGACAAAAAAAGTATGCTGCTGGGCTGGTTAATGTGTTGCTGCTGCTGGTGCCCACCGCCAGACCCGCTACATATGCCGCTATGCCCGCTACATTTGGGGGCCTCATGGCCGCTGGGTTCAAGGTGCCTACACGCCCCTGGGACAGACACCAAAACATTTGAAGAGCTGGGAAAAACTGCATTGTGCCCCTCCACAGATGCAGGACATGCCACCCGTTGCACTTGATCCATCCACACATTAAGGGAGTTGTCTGGGTTAGGGCAGAAATTGGGAGTATGGACATGCTTTCGCGTGAACCAGAAATAGTTTTCCATGCCAGAGAGTTCGCAGTGTGCAGTGACATTATGTGACCTAGTGGTCTACAGTAATGCCTGCCTGCCCCATGCATAAATCCTCCTTCCCCTTTCCAGATATTTCTGGGACACAACTAGCCCTATCTCTGGTTGCCTTCAGTCCTCCAAGCTAGCATGTTGGACTGTGGGCCTGTTACCCAGGGTTACTAGAATCCCAATAAGACCTAGTGGTAGGCAGGGAAGGCAGCTTGTGAAACTCCAGTTAAATGGATTTCATACTGTCTCACTCTGTTCTCAGTCTCAGCTGAGACTGAGGGATGACATCATTTAGAACTGTCACAGCTGCATAAGCCACACTGGAATGTTGCAGTTGGAGGTTAGAGTAGAAAGTTGGGGAATTTGAGGTCAGTCAGTTGAGTAGAGTCTGTGCAGTCAGTAGAAGAGATCCTCTGCTGTAAGCAGGCCCTCAGAGCTCTAAGCTCTGTCAAAGAGCCATTTTTTGTTGTATAGGTGTGTGTTCTCACCTGAAGAAGAAAACAAGAAGAGCACATTGAAGTGGTGGAGACCGCTTTCAGTGATTCAGGGCCCCATCCCTGCAGGGATGGGGGGAAAGAATCAGCCTGCTTCCAGGGGCAACCCCCGGTCCAGCTAGGAAAAAGAAGTTGCCTGATTTAAGTTCGTGCTGAGGCACCAGAAGCTCTGGACGAGAGTTATTTGAGGAGAAAATGCCTGTGGGGCACCTGCAACCAAGGGGTGAGTTCGCTGTGCTAAAGGGCCATGTGTTTTCACCTGAATCAAGATGAAACTAAAGGGACTGTTACTGTGGGGTCAGGAAAAGACAGCCAAGTACAGTTTGGAAGATGTGGGGATTGGACTGCTTAACTCTCTGGGGGGTCTAGAGTAATGGACACAGCCACTTATTAAGTGTGTTCAAGTTCAGCACAAATGGGATATAAAGACAGTAGATTGAATGTGAATAAATTTAAAAATAATCTACACAGCAAAGTGTTTTAAAGGATGAGTTGTTACAGTCCAGAGAAATGGCCGGGTATGAATTATGGAAGCGAGAGGTGGGAGACCCCCCATCAGTGGTAACCAAATTCACCTCTGCAGATTTGCTCTGGGACACCTGTTGCTTTCTCCCAGGTACTTGGCCAGTGCCTGAGGAAAGTACCCAGACGTGGGATTGATGAGGAAGATTCCCTTATGGAGCAGAAGTGCTCATAGGTGGTTTAGGGAGCCACCAGTAACTGTTTCCATGCTATATGGAAAGTGTCCAAGTGGCTGGCAAAGGAGCTGAGCCAGGGAAAAGCCAGAGCAGCGTACAAGTTCGGGCTGTGTGCCCAGTGTGTTTCAGAGCCTGAGGGCTAAAGTGATTAGGATGTGTTCTGGTCTCCTTAAATCTGCATTACCAGGAGTGTAGCCCCGTGAGGGCCCATCTATGCTTTGTTTATTCTGTTGGATGTGAATAAAATCCACACTTTAGAATCCCATTTCTGGTATTGTACATTACAGTTATTGCTTCCTTTGTCCAGAGTTACTTGGGTGCCCCTGTGCAGAGTAGCCAAACCTAGCCAATGTGCCGAGTGACATATTCCTCCCCAAACCCAGCCCACCAGGAAGAGCTGTCAATATAGAAATGGCATACCTGGGTGGGGGTTACATTTAATTTTTTAATTATTTTTATTTCAGGATATGGCAGTCCTCCCACAACCTCCTGCCCTATTCAGATGGGATCCACACTAGCCTCAGCCCAGGCATCCGATTTGTTGCTTGCCATCCGGCACTGCTCCACCCCAGTATGCCCCTGGTCCATGTGCACTGACTTTGCCATGTGGCCTGGAGGGGCAGATTCTGTAGATCATGCCACAGGTGCAGCAGTCCGTGAGTTTTGAGGTCTGTGGGCCTGTTACATGCCAGACCAGTTTTGTTGATTTTTAAGAACACAAGCTAAATTTGTCTCTTGATCCTTGCCTCAGAAATAATGCATTGTTAGGTCAGGAAAAATAAATGTACTGGGCTGGATTCAAAAACTGTTTTGGGACTAAGTCCTACACCGCAACTCCAGTTGTGGACCGAAATCTCCGCAGCTGTGGAGATTGCAGTTCACAGCCACAGCAGTTGCAGAAGATGTTATAGCTGGTCACTCTAGCTGTAACAGTTTTCTGCAGCTGTAGGCGGGACCATGGCAACACCACCTGCAAGCCACCATAAATTGTGGAGCCGGTCCACAGCTACGGTAAAACTGTGGAAACCTGTGGATCCACAAGTGGAAACCCACTTGCACTGGCTTTTTCCCGTAGCTGCAAGAATTTCAGTTTTGTGAATCCAGATCACTGATCCTAAGATTTTTTCTGTGTATTTTCCAGAAGCAATAATCAAAATATTTATATATTTTTTTCTTTTCGAGACTTATGTTTTTAACAAAAACAACTTATAAGTGGTGTACAAGAAGGGGAGGTGTATGGGGGGGGGACATTCCATGGTTAGCCTCACACACCACAATAATCCCAAAAATGCTTATGCACAACATATTAATTATAAAACAAATTGAAAGAATAAAAGATGATGTGTACAGTATTAGGAGGATCTGTGTATTTTTTATTATGGCCATAATGTGTCATTTCTAAATACCGTCTAAGTAAATATGAAAGTCATTTCAGGAACCTTTGGTTTCCAATGGATTGAAATTGAATGTTTGCTAAACAGGATGACAAAGGGATTAAGGGATCAGCAATATTCAGGAACCAGGAGGGCAGCAAAGGGAGAGACTGAGTATCAGTGTGGACAAAATACTGGCTAGATTAAGACTGTTAGATTATAGTAAGCTATCTGGTCCTGATGAATTACATCTAGAATTGCTGGTTAGACTCTATATTTAACTAGACTATTGCTGAGGGAGCAGTAGCTAATGAATGGAATGAATCAGTAGTGATCCCTGTACCTGATACACAAAAAGGACCTCTAAAGGGACGTGAAAAACTGTTGACCTGTCATCCTGACATTATCACAAAGATGATGGATGTAGAAATTAGGGAAACAAGAATAAGAAATGGAAATGCCTGCCTGCCTCAGGGTTCCTACAGGTTGGGGCAGTGACCTTGGCCATTGCTGTGGACGTACTCGGTCCTGCCATTCTACTGGGCCTTCACTCTGCTGCTCCTAAACCATACCTACCAGTTTGTCCAGGAAACAGTCTAGCAGTCAGGTCCTATCCACGGTGCTCAACTTTAGCAGCTACCTGTCTCTTACCATACCTGCTATTCCTACCGTACCTAATACTTTCAAGCAAATACCTCAACATTCAACGTCAAACAGCCAGATGCCCCAACAACAATCAGGCATACGTGCCAACAACAATTGGACACACACCCATCTGTCAACTGGGCATATGCCCCACTCACTGCCCTTCAAGGGCTTAATACGCTTTCACCCTCTGGCTTCAGACTTCAATAAAATGAGTCCCTCAAGGGATCAGCTTCTTGTATCCTCCTTGAGCATTGTCATCAGAGGAGAGTATTAGTGCTGCCAGGCCTGAAGTGGCTTTTCCAGTCTAATTCCTTTTCCTTGGGTGTTTTCAAAACCCCAGTGTTCCTATGGCAATCATGTTCAACCATGCATCTTGGAAGGCAAGCCATAATGCCTTTCTGGGGGTGAAAGTCTTACAATACAATAGGTGAAGCTCATTTATTTTCTAGCTCCACAGCAGCATATTACTGGTCCAACTTCATGCTTCAAGTTTTATTAGTACTGTTTTAAGCCTGAAGTGATAGCATCTGAAAGTCATCGATCCCCAGAGATTTCCTTCACAAGGGTATTTTGTCTCTTCTCCATGCTGAAGGTCATAAAATGAGTTAATTATTTTTGCATTACTTTTATTCTGTTGGATGGGTTGGAACTTAGATTGTGACTCCTCCGATCCTCACTGGACATTCAGTGTCATGGCCATTCCTCTCTCCTAAGTGGAAGACAGCATACTGACTACTCTACTTATGCATACAGCTTTGCCTTTTTGATATATTTCCCTAAGGTACCTTTAGCCAAGGGATCTGCTGTCCTGTGGCACCTCTTTGAGTGGAACCCTCCACAGAGGGTTCCTGTTCCTCCTGTACCCCAAAAGGGTGGTACTGTAGTGCCTTGGGAACAGAGAGCATGAATGTGTAACACGCATATGTATTAGACACTAGGTGAATGCAGTACATACAGAGGAAAACAGAGCTGCACCACTAGTAGGTTCTTTACCTCTCTTCCCACCCATAGTCATGGATTTGGGTACACACAGGAACTCTTCAGATTACCTTCCCAACAGGGCTAGAAATATTTTTTTGGAAATGCCTGTCCAAGGCAGGAAGTTAAATTTGCATGTCCCACTGAATTCCTACCTGTCCTGTTGTATTTATTTATTTATTTATTTTTTTGTTAAAAGCTCCTCCTTCACCTCTGTAGCCTTGAAAAGGCTTTTTTTTAATTAACTCCTTCTTCCTGTAATGGTGTGTAGCCCTGAAAATGGCCTATTAACTCCACCTCCTGCATCACAGCCCTGAGACTATCTTTACTAGCCCCTGTTTCTTTAGCCTTGGTAATTAACTTCATATATTTGTCCTGCTGGCTGCTGCCCTGTTCTGGGTGGGTTACAGTACCCTGCCTGGACCCCTGGTCTGCTGCCCAACCCTCACAAGGGATTTTAATTAATTTTCCCATGCCTCAGTCCACTGTGATCACGAGACCTACCCCCCCAACTAGCTGGCCTGCCTACCACACTCCTCCTCCTTAGGGCTTGTCTGTATATTTGTTTTGCCTCCCTTTTTAAATAATTTAACAAGCTGCCAGCTACTGTTTAGTCCTGAAATGATTCCACACCCCATGCCCTTACAAGGGCATTTTAGCCGTGACAGATCGCTCTGTATGAAGAGCTTTCCTCGCATTGCCATCTCTCCTCACATACAGATACTGTTCGAGAACTCACACAGCAGAGGTGAACAAGGACTAGCAACTGTACATGCTCATTGACAGAATCCTCATGCATAGTTGCAGGTCCTTTGGAATCAGCATCTCGCTCCATCACATGACAACTTGCCCCTGAAAACCCCACTGGTAGAGTAAAGCCAAACGTGCATAAAATGAAGTCTGGTTTGAAGGTGACAGGCACATAGCACAACACTGTGATATTGTCCTGTCAGTCACACTTCGACTTCACAGGTGGCAGCTGTTTGACTCTGCTCCAGGGTCCTAGCACCCATACAATACTCTGTAGCTGCCTGCCTGTCCCAGTGACAGGCAAAGTAAATAAAAAGCCTTTTCTCCGTGAAAACAGACTGTCTGGCATGAGTGGACGGTCAGTTTTTTCATGCCCTGCTCCCCAATCATATAAAGTAGCTGCAGAAACTCTGGGGAGAAGAGAGGTGCTGTACCAGACTGACCAAGGGGACCACAGGAATGTAAAACTTGGACAACCTTGAAGCAAGACTCTGACACAGTTTCCATGTGAAAATTATGGTTAATTTTACTAAACTGTTCTGCCAACTTACAGACACAGCATGCATATGAAACAGTTGCAATTAGCAATAACAACACATACTTTTGCAAATGACTTTTAAATTGAATAAGTACCTTGAGTATTAATACACCTCACTTTATATTCCTACAGGTCTGTACCTGCTACTCCCTGCAGACTGTAGGCTATTCCACCAGCCCTCCAATTATTTAAATACCAACCAAACACTAGGCCACCCCTCAGACATCAGTTGCTGTACATTCAGTTTATTTGCTTTAAGGGTATCCAGTGGCTACTAGGCCTATACCCACCTCAGTCAGCCCACTCACCCCTTATCATCAGATACCCTTCCGTGATATCTAATACAGAAATACTTAACTCTATATTGTTTATACACTCTATCGACTCATCCTCTAAGCATTTTACAATATCATTCAATTTGCATTACGTAACAGTTACTTTATGGCATTCACAATATACTCCTCCCCTTCAGTCTCTAATTCAGTCCAGTTGCTGGACAGCAGTCCTGGAAGCTGTAGGTATTTCAGAATTGAGTATACAGATGAGTGTCCCTCTTGAACTATTTCCACAATGAAATAAGAATTACTGTACCACTTTTCTTAAATGGCTGGAAAATGTTGGCAACTTGGGCCCTTTGGAGATGGCAGTGGATCTGATGCAGATGATCTTCAGAGACAACCTCATTGCTTGAAGCAGATGCAAACTTGTTGGATGCAGCTGAAGACACTTGAGAGAAAACAGGTACTCAAACCAGCAGACTAATCTATTCTGTCCCTGCTCTCACTTTACTGCCCTACCATCCCTAACACTGGCATGCAGGTGAACCCCTATAGTCTACAACACTTAACTGAGGGCTAGTCCCCCAGGCCCTGACTACAGGTAGGCCTCAGTAGGCTGGACTCCCTCTAGACAGGTCTGGTCTCTTTTATACCCACTGAACATTCCATTTCTCCCAAATCCTTGTCACTGAGTGGAAAGGACCCTGTTCCAAACTTCAGCACCAATCAGCTTCAATTCTGCTTTGGAATTCTGCAGCAGGATGAGCCACAGTGGAATCCCAAGTTTGAATGTTCAGCTGCCTTTCTGAAAATTCTGAGCGTGCTCTGCTGTGTTAACATGGATTCATCATAATTGTACATCACATTAAGAACAATAAAATTACCTCAAAATAAAACGTAATCACCTTCACATCGTCTCTGTAAGAAAGCTTACGCTTCTGGCTTTCTCCAGTATTTTTTATTATTAAATTAGGTTACGGGATCATTAAGTCACTTAAAAGTTTTCAATCCTGTGGAAAAATAACAGCTTGTTGATTAACTCTTACACGAAACAAGGATAAGACTTCCTCTTAAATTAAGCCATTTCCTTTTTAGATAAACACCTTCCCATTTGTCTGGAGCTCAGACAAATTAAATATTCATTCGAGGTCTGAGACTCCTTCAAGGGGCAATCCCAAGGACTACAGTAACCACTCCTGCCCAAGAGCACACACCATTTCCTGGCTTCTCTTTCAACCTTCCTGCCTGCCAGCATGGCTTCAAGGCTGCAGCTTCTCCTCACATACTTCTCCACCTTAAAAGGTCAGCGAACCCTCCTCCCTAAACTTTTAACCGGATGAGACTTTTCGTCTGATAGCCCAACCTTTAACCTATAAATCTGCTACGTTTGGTTTTAATCCAACTTACAATGGCTTGGCAGTGCCTTTTAAGAGGAAGTTGTACATTCTTTTACCTTTTAAATTATGCTGACTCATTGTACTGTAACTCCATGCTTTAAAACAGCTCTGTTTTATTAACTAAACAATTATGTGGCATAAGATACATATGTGTTTTTACATGTGACTGTAATCTAGCCCTCTGTGGCTTTATTTTAATTAATAAAGTTTTGTGCTTATTTACATTACAGGTTTATGCCACCTGCCAAACTAATTATTGTATTTAAAATATCTGGTCTCCATAGAGAAGAGTGCACTTCTCTCCACCCTCCCTCTCTAACTAACTATTGCTCTGGCAGGCCCTAGCCTGTTCTGCGACTGCACTCATGGAACACGCTGAGCCACTCCCTTGGCTCGCAAAAAGGGGTTCTCCATAACGCAATAGTGTTATATGCTATAGAGCTGCAACTCGACTCTCCACTTCACACCTCACACTCTGCTCCGCTCCTCTCCTTGGTACCTCGGTGCCATGCAGCTGCTGCTCTGCAACAAAATAAACTAAGTAGCAACTGGGGAATTTCGTTTAAACAAGGCACAGTATTTTATTTAAAAAAGGCATCAAGCAATAAGACACAATGGGGTGTGCATTACAGTGTGATAACGCACTCCATCTCCTAGGGGTGTAGTAAGGCATAAGGCTGAAAGCCGAGTGCCGGTTGCCCCAGGAGTGCAGTTATCACACTGTAATGCACAACTGCAGAGTATGTTATTGCGCTTATAAAATGTCCCTTTATTTTTAGAAGCAGTTTTTTTTATTTTTAAACACATTTTTAAATAAGTAAAACTGTAAGTGAATCTGTGCTTTTAACATAAAATAGTCCTTATGCCTATTGGTACTAGATTAAAGTTGTGTTGTACAGTATGTGCCTCCCTGCCTACTTAAGCTTCATATTCCCCTGCCAGCCACAACAAATCACAAATGCTGTCTTCTTCATTCTAAGTATGACACATAGCCCCCTTATTTTATTTCATTCCATTCTCCTTACTCTGTAGACAAAACTTAAAGGAAGCCATAACAAAGGCTTCTCCGTTCCCCAGCGCTGCAAGCACGAACGTGGTTCAAAACTGCCACATTCACTGACAGCATCATGAACCGCTTGCTCTGTCCTAAAAGATAAACAACAGGGTGAGTCATTTACCACCTTTTCTCTTTGTTTATATAGTATTATTGCTTACTTTCTTCATTCTGTTTTTTTTTCCCTCTGTGTTTCCCCACATTCAAGAAATGGAATGTTTACCATGGAATACAGGGATTTGAAATTCTGATCATTTCTACTAGCAGAATGTTCCTCTACTAACATGCTGTACACACAGACAACAAAGGCCTGTTTTACAGCCAGAGACTCAATTATCTCACTTGTCAGGGAAAGCAGAAGAGAGGTCCCTGATGAGCAGGTAAAGATAGAAGAGGGATTTTCACTGTTAGCAAATAGTTGAAATGAAAACTATAAACAATACGTAATGTTTCTAATTTGTTTATGAGTGTAAGAATAGTGTGACAATCTGGTAAACAACATTTAATTAATTTGTTTTATTTAATATTTAAGATAATTTTAATTCTGGGGCCCAATTGAAGGCTTCTACAGTGTAATGGTAGTGGCCATGTTTGTGGTAGAAGATCAGTTCTGGTTTTAGGGAGACTGATGGAAGATAGTTCTGGTTGTAGGAGGACTGATCTGCTCATTGTGTAATGTGGTTTAGGACCAGGATGACTGTGCGTATACAGATAATTAATATACGGTCAGCTGATCTGTTTTGGCCAATGAGATTTCTAGATTTTTTCTTGCCATTTTATAATTTAAATTATTCATGTTATTTTAACAGCATATCAATCCAAATACCACTGGACCATCAGGGCTTCTTAGACAAACAGGCATACAGAACTAGCCAGGGCATACAGATACTACCCAGGGCTACCAACTTGCTGCATCCACTATTTTAACTTACAGAGGGTGACAGGCAAAATTTATTATTGACAATGCATATGTGTACTGTGTGTAAAGGGTGTAAGCAATCACCCCCCGCCCGTAGCTTTCACTTACTGGTACAATTAATGTTATGCTCACAACATTTCTTTTATTTTACACAGGATCTTACCTCCCACCTGGGCAAGATCCCTATGGCTCTGGACCTATCACCAGGTGATCCCCTAGAAATTAAGGTACTCAAGCTACTTTCTAGTGGAAGAGTCATTCCATGACTGTTACAAAAGTTTGCATAGAGACACCACATTCTCATGATTATTCTAGTCTTCTGACTTTCTGCCACTAATCACCTTACCAATGGTACTGAGCTAACTGCAGTACTCAGCAGCCTTATCCAGTTCAGTTGCTCAAGCCCTATATTACATTGCACATGCATTCTCTACAACAACTATTCAAGCAGTCTACCATAGTAGCTGTTCCATACCTAGTTGCTTGCTGAACCAGTGAACTTGCTTTTAGGTGGGGTAATGAGGATTGTCAAAAGATCGTACCTTCAGAAGGATTTCTGCATGGCTTGCAGTGCTGCAGTACTAGAAACACAGTGAGTTCACTGGTCCAGTTTCCATCTACATCATCAGTCACCCAGCTCTCTGAGCAGGACACTCTACAGTGACTGCTTCAGCTGCTGATGTACTGGTAGGACAATCAATGCCCTGCCAAAAAACATTATGAATGGACGGATGGACAGACATACAGACATGTACTGTATCTGGACATTCCTGTGTTACTTTAGAACTCTACCCAGCAGACAGCTTTCCACATGAGACCATACATAAAGTACTTCTTATGTTAGTTATTTTTTTATCCCTAACAACCATCATCTGTTGCTACTGCACCATTCCAGCTAGCACTAGGTCTGCAGCTTCATCCCCCTATGTGCAAATGTGGGACTGTGTGAGCTCACCATGTGACTTTGAGAGTACTAAACCATGACTAAACTCTATCACCCTACAAAATAGCCCTTATTATGCATTATACATTTTCAATACCCAACACTTAGCTTAAGTGTTCTGCACAGGGTCTGTGCAATGTTTGTGACTCCCAAACTCCTACCGAATCTTTTGCACTAAATGTTGAGCTTCCTTGGGGCCAACAGAAAGATACGTTTTACCCACATATGTAATGTGCAGTTTAGCCATTTGTTGAAGACTGTGAGGGACACCAAGTTCCCAGAGGCTAGTATGGACAGTGTCAAAGGTACACCTCCTTTGCCAGGTGAAACTAAAATCTGGAAACAAATGGGGTGGCCAGATTACACACTGCGTAGACTGTGGACAGCAGGCAGTCCCTCTCTTCTGATCTTGTAGTTACCCCTATAAGAGTCCAGGGATTGAAGAAATCCTCTCTTTGATGTTTTTTGAGGAAGGGGGAATCTGTGCACTCACATAACTTCAGTTGGGGCTTTGAGGTTCAACAACTCTGTGAGAAAGTTTGCCACATGTTCTGCTGGTCTGCTCCCTTTCACATTTTCTGGTATTCCCAAATCCTTATTTCTATCAAATCATGCACAGTATATATCTCAAATGTTTCAGCCTTGCTCTCAACAGTTTATTCTGTCAAATCACGCTAGTGATATCATTGGGAAACTTGCCCACCATCTTAGCTGCCTCCTGTACTGCCGTTGTAATAGTATCCACCTGAGTCCCCAATGTATTTATAGATTCTACCTTTTTTAGATGTTTCCATGCACTTGCCAGCTCCTTAGATTGCATCGAGCACTACCTGTAATGTGGGTACACCCAGTCCTGATGCTTAAGTTCCTGACTGCTGAATAGAGGTACTGTCATGTCCTACAGCAACGTGGGCCTTTTGCTTACCTGGGTCTCTGGCTGCTATAGGGTTTGGGTGCCCGATCCTAGTTCAGTACTCATTCAAAGCTGTTAAACATTATATCAGAGGTAGTCGCATTACTAAAAGTATAGGATAATGGTGTTCTGAGGTTAAAATGGCATGTTTAAATCACTTTGGAAAGGTTGGTCTTTGAAAAGTTGTAGATGGCACTGTTAAAATGTGTCTAACTATCATGACTGCTGCCTCCACCAAAAAAAAACACACAATTTAATCCCTGATATGACTCTTTTGTATAGGTGGAATACCAGACATTTAAGGCAGAATAACAGTTTGCTTTGATAATGCGTTGGTTCCTGAAGACTTAGGACCTGAGTCTCAAAACCTGGCACAAGCCGCACCAACAGTGGCTTGCACCAGTTGCCAGTGCGTCAGAGACCCTGCGCCCAATTCTTTATTGGGTAGTGTCTCGGCTTCAAAGTCCTGCAACTTGCAGCAACTGTGGGCATGCGCCAAGCAGATGGCACATCTGGATGGGTTGCCACATGCTGGGGGGAGCCTGTGTGCCACTCTAGGATGTCCCTGGTGGTTAGTGCCCCCCCCCAACACCGATCCTCTATGTATAAAAATAATCACGACCCTGGTGGCTAGTGGTAATCCCCCCCAGCTCCAATCCCTTATGTATAAAAATAATCACGTCCCTGGTGGCTAGCAGCTCCCCACCCTGCCCCGATCTCCTATACTGTATAGAAAAATAAACATATCCCTGGTGGCTAGTGGTCCCCTTCCCCAGCATCAATGAGCACATACTGTATACAATATGTGCTCTTTGACAACTCAGTCGTTGGACAGCTGGTGGTGGAGGCGGAGGGCAGTGCGGTTGCCTGGGCTGGGCTGGATGGGGAGGCGTGGTGGGGCACTGCCTGCCAAGGTGGGGGTGGGGTGAGGTCCTCTAGACCACCAGGAAATTATATATTTCTATTCTATGGGCAGACCGGGAATTGGAGGGGGGGGTCCGCTAGACCACCAGGGATAGATGTTTTATTATATGAGCAGATCAGGGCTTGGGGAGAGGTCTGCAAGACCAACAGGGATGTGATGCATTGGAATACAATGAGGATCAGGGCTGGGGGGACTGCTAGCCATCAGGGACTTGTTTGTTATTATACACAGGAGATCGGTGCTGGGGGGGTGGCGCTAGCTACCAGGGACATTATTTTTAAACATAGGGGACCAGAGATGGGGGGGAGACAGCTAGGCACCAGGGATGTGATTATTTTTATACATAGGGGATCGGGGCTGTGAGGGACCACTAGCCACCAGGGACGTGATTATTTCTATACGTAGGGAATCAGGGATAAGGGAGGGCATGGGGAGATTGTGGCACATTGGTGCAGGTTTCTAACCATCCCGGAGGACACACTTCTAAGTACCTTTAGACTAGCTCCGGCTGGTATAACTGCACTTAGAAATTTTTCCTCTGGGATGGTTTTGTGACTCCTGACATAAGGGATAAGGCAGCCTGTGTCTGCCACAAGCCCCCTAGTTCCATGCCACAGCCTATTTTATGCTGCAAGGACAGTGCAAGCCCCTTTTGGTGCACGTAGCCTGCATTTGCCACAGGCTGCATTTGTGAATTGCGCCCAGCATTTCTTTTGGTACAAGCTGCACCTTGCATCATTCTTTGTGGTGCAAGCCCTTGCACCAGTCAAGGGGGCATTGAGACTCAGGTCCTTAGTCTCTTTCTCTTGTGGTCTAGTCGATCTGTGTGTGTGTGTGAACATTCTCAATGCATGCGCCTCTCCTTCTCAGTTGTATCAATTTAAAATACGGTTTGCTAGAGCAGAGCTGGATGACATTAAAAAAAAAAACAGTATTTTACTGATGCAGTCTTATTCTACATTTTTCTTTTACTATCTGGCTCTTAGTAACATGCCAGCAAAAACATGTTTCCATATTACAGTGTGGCAGTTTGTGCACAGTATTTGTGTGTCTGTGTGTGTGGTCGGGGGGATCCACTGAAAGAGAAAGCGTGTTTAATATTTAACATTATTAAACCTTGTACTCAAATTCTGGCCTGGGATTGGCCAAAATGTGGCCATATGACCAGAAATAGCATGCACCATTGCTTCCTAAGGTCCATAACTACAGACAGTAGTCCTACCAACTGGCAGTAGTAGTTCAAAAAGTCATTGCCTGCTAAAGTCATGCAAGTGTTCTATCCTCAAAAAAACACAACAGCCATGAGCTGGTTCCCAATACTGACTGCACCACACATCTATTTATTTATTTTTTAATTTCTTGGTAGTCTTCTGGCCCATTCCTCTCTCAACTGTGGTCATCAGTTTACTTCCCTGCTCCCCCCAACCTTTTTTTATTTTATAAGTAAGTTTTATTTCAATTTGTAGTAATACATGGAACATGAACAGAAAAAAATTATACAATGATACCAAGGGCTCGATTTTCAAAAGAACTTATGTGATGCAAGGTGCCTGCTCCAAAGATGTATGATGCAAGTGGCGCCTTGCGTCATAGAACGCGGCAGTCCTGATTTTCAGATGCCGGTTGTGATGAAATCGGGTCGCATGCGGCAGAGCCCCTCTGCATCACCCTTACAGCAAATGCGACACTGTGTCAGGTTGCAAGGGGGTTTGTGCCACAGCAGAGCTGCAACAGACCCTTATGTGGGATTCCATAAGCTCCGCTATGTCCACAACAGGGGGCTGAAGTTAGACCAGCTAGGAGGTGGTCTAACAGCCCTGTGCCAGAGATTAGCAGGGCAGGGGGTGAGTTAGGGTATCAGGAAGGTGGTGAACAGGGTCCGCTGTGGCACCAAGGGTGTAATAGGGCATGAGGGGGCAGTGCAGCAGGAATAGGGAGCAGAGGGGGCACCTGGAAGAGGTGCCATCAGGTGTATCCATATGCTCTATGACACCTCTGCCAGGTGTCTCCTCTCCTCTTCTCCTTAGAGCCACTGCAGTGCTCCCCTTGTGCTGTATGGCACCCTCAGTGCCCCAGTGGCCTCCATTCACCACCTTTCAGCCAGGGATTCATCCCAACCGCTACCTCTAGGAGTCCCATCTGCTTGCACGGAGGGGAAAGATGACGGATCCCTCCAACAAACACTGCAGGTGTGCCCAGTATTTGACGCAGCCCTGTGGTTATGACAACTCACAGGTTTTTGATGCTGGGACCCCCGATATTGCAGAATTGGGTGCATTGTCCCTGACGCACCTGGGGTGTGCCTTAGCCCTGGATTGTCACAACTTGCGGCAATCTTAGAGCTCTTTGAAAATCGAGCCCCAAAACTTTAACGTAAAAAGAAAAATGAAGGGATAAAAAGTAACTCTGGCTGGGAGAAACCACCTTGGAGATACAACTCTAAGAACAAAAACATTTGACTATAAAACTAGTGCAAAATTAAAATGAAACCTAACTATCCACATTAAAATATTGCAGTGCATGCTGTAGAATTTAAAGGTCAATAATTCTGGATGGTATAGCCGGTGCTATCTACTTCTTCACTATCTTCACAAGTGTCAGTAAGGATGTCTCAGTAGGATATCTTAACCAGAATAAAGTTCAGATATTTATCAGCATAATAATCCATGAAAAAATAAATTTAGGAAGGACATATCAATTAGAGTAACGTCTGGTAACATCTGTAAGGGCTTGTAGAGGGTACATACCATTAAGGATGAGAGAATCAGAATGAAAAGATAAAGCAGGAGGGACCGAGCCTGTAAGATCCCTTTAGAGGGATTACAGTATCTGGGAGTATTAATGCCTAGACTCTTGGGCCAAGGGTCCCATGAGCCTAGAAATTTTCTCAACGAGCCTCTGTGATGGTATAGGATGTGGAAAAAGGCGGCAGCTCTGGTCATTCTTAATTACCAATCCTTTATTACTGGATCGTCTGCCTGCTGACAACACATTAAAAGCTGGCATTTTGCTCCCATAGCAGCTGTCACTAGGAGGTATTTGTAGGGTATGAGTGGTGGCATAAGCATCTCTGGATCTCCTAGGATCCAGAATTCTGGGCCAGTGGGTAAAGCCATTTGCAGGAGCAGTCCCATCTGCCCAATAATAACTACCCACCAGGACTGAATTTCCTGACAGGACCATAAGATATGGAATATTGTCCCTGGGGATTTTCTGCACCGCCAGCTGACATTTTTGATGTTCATACCCATATGTTTCAGTTTGTCTGGCATTCTGTGCTGCTGCCCCAAGATCTTCTTCTGTATGAGTTGATACTTTGGATCGGGGGTGGCTCTATGGGCTTCTTTCCAATATTGGGTCCATGGGTGGAGCAGCAAGATGGCCTCGCTGCTACTCCGCTCCACACCACACTGAGTAAGAGCACTTATGTTTGTAGATTTTACGGTTTAAAAACTTTGTTTCCATAGTTAGTGAATGAAACATGCTTTATTTTGAAGTAGGGCTTTTAAAAAAATGAGTAGGTAACAAGGACACGCTGCTAGTCCATTTTCATCTTGTCATGTTTCTTGCGACTCTATGTGGTATTTGCCATTTTTTGTCTTCTAACAAGGAAGAACTGTCTGGTGAGAGAGCACCACATGGCAGTGTTTGGAGAGAGATGTATGTGAGAAACTGCAAACCTGGCTCTGTGCTGTGGGGATACAGGATAGTCTGCACTTCAGTGTTCTGCTATGCACCTTTTTAAATTCCAACAGATCTGCTAGTTTTGCCTAGGGGACCTGGGAAACAAAGTGTGAACCTGGTTCCCATTTACTGCACTTAAAGAGCGATTCTTTTTGTGTTTCTACAGAAGCTTGTACTTTTTAGTGGCTGGTGAAAGGAAAAGGAGGACGGCGGTCAAAAGCTGCTGAAGTTCAGTCGCTTTGAACCTAAAATTGCCAAGAGCGCAGGTGTTGTTGCTTGCTGAACTAAAGGATGAAGATGGTGGGATGATGGCAGCAATGGCCTGAATCTTTGAATCCACTAGAAATTACCTAGGGCTCCCTGAATGAGGAGATTGTGGTGGGTGTCTACAAAAATTCAACTTGAAATTGAAATATCGAGAGGAATGGAGGTATGTAATGTGGTAGAGTTTACAAGCCTCTCAGAAAAGGTGAACTAAAGACCCTTGGAATTTTAATAGACTCCCACTGAGGGAGAGCAGAGTAATTTACTAATGTGGATAATGGGACTGGCAATTTATTTTGAGTAGTGCAAGTAATGTGTAGAAACACCAAATGCATTGATTAAAAGACAAGCCCAATACGATGGAAGTTACCCCCGAGGCTGCTTGCCATGGAGAAACCGTTGGAGGCAGTACTCAGAGAGTATAAGGTGGTGGATACCTCTTGGGTGCTTTATCAAAGATGGAGGTTTAAAAGTGGTCTCCCAGACTCCTAAAGGAAGGAGCTAAGCTGAAAAAATTTTTGTATTGTCCTCTCTAGATGGACTCCAGTGTCGAAATGGAGCCGTTCTGTATAAATTAAATAATCATAACTGTATAAAAAATGTGACCTTTGCATTTAAATAGAGCCTCTTAATCTTGGTTTGTCCCAAGAATTGTACCTGGGGACCTTTCGAGTCCATAACACTTAAAGGCTCATTGAGACTATGAATATTTGAAATACTTCAGGCCCGGTAATAATTTGGACTCTGCAGCATATACTGAGCCTTTCAATCCTCATTTATAATTATAAATGATGGCTTTCTTGGAGCATGCAAACTTTTAACCCCTGCTGAAATCTCAGCTGAAATTTCAACAATATGCTTTTCTTATTTTATATGTGATATGTCTTGAATACAAAAGAAACTTTGAGTGAGACTCTTAACATGGATTTGAGTCACTGTGCCCAATGGAGTGTGTTTCTAATGTTATTACTGGATCTATGTATTTTAAGGGCTCTGTCTTATTTTTAAACCCCCAAATTATCCATTCTATGTGTTTATAATAAGGATGGAGTATGATGTAATCCTACATGAACACTGTGTTTACAGGACATAATTGAGTTTTATTTTTTTATTTTACTTTATAGTCTGTGCTGCATATCAGAGCTTTGTACTTCAGTAACACATTGTTTTAATTACCTTAATTGTATATTGCATGTCCTGAGACCTCATTAGGCAAGAATTGTCAATTAGGCAGTTATTTAGCAAGTGTGAAATGCATAACAGCAGTACAATAGGATACTCTATTCATTCTAATTTTTAGGAATGTTTCTTTTTGTATGTTTTATTATAGAATACTCATGAAAAGCTGTTTACATTTAAATCAGATTGATGCTTGAGATAAATCCCTGTTCTTTATGAATGATTTCTTGTGGCTTAATGCTTACTTAATACATGGCTATGGCAGTGTTGGCAAGTAACCAGAAGCAGTAGAGGGGCCTTGGGATAACCTCTGTAGCATTGGACAAAAATCCTTAGTATGACAGTCTCTGAGGAGATACTTAGCCTGTCGTGTGAGAATGCAGAAACTGAGACAGGACCGGATGCTAGCCAGCACCTGGACAGCGGATAAGCATAGTTTTTGACTCCCTCTGTAAATATTCGGTGGATAACACTGTTAAAGACCCAGCTGGCCATATGAGCCTACAAAAAAAATGTATCCAGTATAGGATGAGGTGGTACGATGGTCAAGCGCAGTGTATTAGAGCAAGATAAAGGTCGGGCGACGTATTCAGTGCTGAAAGCTGACCTATAGCTGGTGGCTTTACTTGGTGGAGTCTCTGTCGCATGCTAGTAACCACTATGGCTGGTGTACCCCAGGAGAATTTCAGAAAAGTTTTGCTGCCTGGTGATGAGCATTCTTAGGAAAACCTCTGTGAAGATCTGGTTTTCAGTTTGCCCCTATTTCATGGAAAACATTCTTGGATAGGTGTGGGGAAATAGAGTTAATAACTGCGGCTAAATGGATTCCTAGCTAGTAGTAAATATCTCTCTAGCTCACAGGAAAAGCAAGTTAAAATATGTTATCATAAACTTAATTTATTCAAAATGCAACAGTCATACTAATCAGTTACTGTTGGAATACTCATCGTGGTCCTCGTGTAACACTGTATTATGTCTAAATTTTTATGTATCTGTGTTTTGTAGAGGCTTTTGCTGAACAAATAAACACTGTTGAACCTTTGGACATTGGGTCCAGGCATCAACATCAAATTGTCTGCATAGGTTTGCTTCCCATTTTTGTCTCTGTGTGTCCCAGTCGGGAAGGTGTTAAGTTTGAATATGTTTGTAAATGTACCCTATTCTGCCCCTTGATTGGGTTCTCCAGGAGGTTAAAATCCAGAGCATTTCAGATTGCCTGAGGCAGTGTTGTGGGTTAAGCTAGGGTTGGAATACATGGCACATCTGAAGATCTTTCCTGTGATCCTGTTTGGGTAGGGCATACTGCTCTTGGAGCTGTGTAAAGGATTTAAGAGAATTTGTAATGGGGTCTAGAAGGTTATTCAGTGTGCAAATACCTTTACATGCCCAAGAGTCCCAGCAGATAGAACTGCGTTCTATCTTAAGACATGGATTATGCCAGAGTAGTTCACGATGACCAAGGGAAGGATCCTTTCATCTGCTCTTGCAAGTTAATATCCACCACACTTTGAAGGGAAAGAGACATGGTCACCGTTGGTGACTTACCTATGAGATTTCCCTGTGTCAGGGATACAGCAAGCAGGCTTGTGCCCATTATCTCTTGTTCAGTTAGAAACATAGAAGTTGACGGCAGATAAGGACCGCAAGGCCCATCCAGTCTGCCCATTTCTTTTTCTACCTTATAAATGTGCCATCGGCCTTTGCTCTGTCAGTGACCTATCTATTCATAGTCATTTGTATTGCTCCCTTATGCCTATCCCATGCCTGTTTGAAGCCCTGCACTGTATTCATAGCCACCACTTCTTGTGGTAAGCCATTCCATGCATCTACCACCCTTTCTGTGAAAAGAATTTCCTCACATTCCCCTTAATCGCCTCCTCTAATCTCATGCTGTGTCCTCTTGTCCTGCTATTTTTCTTATATTTAAACATGTTAGACTCTTTCACCTTGTTTATGCCCTTAAGGTGTTTAAATGTCTCGATCATATCACCTCTCTCCCTCCTTTGCTCAAGGGTATACATATTGAGTCTGCTAATCTGTCCTCATATGTCTTCTGATGCAGTCCCTGCACCATTTTGGTTGCCCTTCTCTGGACTGCCTCAATTTGGTTAATGTCCTTGTGAAGGTGTGGCCTCCAATACTGCACGCAGTACTCCAGATGGGGCCTAACCAATGTCTTGTACAGAGGGATTATTACTCTCTTACGACTTGTGATACCTCTACTAATACACCCTAACACCCCCTAGCCTTACCTACTGCTTTAGAGGTCTGCTTGATGATTTTAGGTCATCAGTGATGATGATGCCCAAGTCTCTTTCTTCCTTTGTGACTGCTAGCAACTCCTCCCAGCCTATAAGTGGCTTCAGGGTTTCTCTTCCCTATGTGCATGATTTTGCACTCTTTGCATTAAATCCCAGTTGCCACTCTTTCTGACCATTCTGCTAGTTTATCCAGATCTCTTCTCATTCTGCCCACCCCATCTGGATCATCTACTCTGTTGCAGATCTTGGTGTCATCTGCAAACAGACAAGCCTTACCTCTAGTCCATCTGCGAGGTCACTAATGAAGATGTTGAATAGGACTGGCCCAGGACTGATCCCTGAGGTACCCCACTTGTGACTTGCATCTCTTCTGACTGTATACCATTTACCACCACTCTCTGTTTTCTGCCAGTCAACCAGTTTGCCACCCAGTTGACCAACTTCTGACCCACCCGAGCCTACCTAGCTTATTTATCAATCTTCTATGTGGAACAGTGTCAAAAGCTTTGCTGAAGTCAAGGTAGGCGACATCAACTGCTCCCCTTGGTCCACCACTCTGGTTACCCAGTCAAAGAAATCTATGAGATTAGTTTGACAGGACCTTCCTTTGTAAACCCATGCTGTCTTGGATCCTGTGCCCCTATGGATTCCAGGTGTTGCACTATCCTTTCCTTAAGGAGTGCCTCCATAATCTTGCCCACTACTGAGGTAAGACTGACCGGTCTGTAGTTCCCCGCCTCCTCCCTGCTACCACTCTTGTGGAGTGGGATCACATGAGCCCTTCTCCAGTCTTCTGGGACCTCTCCTGTGCTCAGAGACTCACTAAACAATTCTGCTAAAGGCTCTGCTAGTTCCTCCTTTAGCTCCTTAAGTACCCTGGGATGTATGCCATCAGGTCCCATTGCCTTATCCACCCTGAGCTTAGCAAGCTCTTGTAGGACCCTTTCTTTGTGAAGGGAGTAGTGCTCACCTCCTCCCCTGTGTCCATGATGCTGAGCTGTGGGCCCTGCCCTACCTTCTCTTCAGTAAATACTGAGCAAAAGTATCTATTTAGGATAGATGCCTTTACAGGGTCCTCCTCCTCACATGCTCCCTTTTCTCCATTAAGCTTAGCACCCTCTCTGGACTTTCTCCTTTCACTAATGTATCTATAGAAAGTCTTGTCACCTTCTTTACTGTCCGTGCTAGTGTTTCCTCAGTTTGGGACTTTGCCTGCCTTACTGCCTTACCTGCTTCCCTTAGGGCAGTTTGGTATGCCTCCCTATCTTCATCCCGCTGTGTTCCCTTATATTTTCTGAAGGCCAGCCTTTTGGCTCTGACCTTTTCTGCTACTGTATTTGAGAACCAAAGTGGTTTCCTTCTTCTTTTACACTTCCTTTTCTGTCTAACACAATGGGATGTTGCTTCAAGTATTGTATCCTTAATGCTTGCCCACTTTGCCTGTACCTCCTCACCTGTGTTTCTTTGCCAGGGCTAGCTTAACTCTGTTGGCCATCTTATCAAAGTCAGCTCCTCTGAAGTCCCATATTTTTGCCTTGGAATGGGATGATTTAGATGTAGTAGCCAAATTGAACCATACCATGTGATGGTCACTGGCCCCAGGTGACCTTCTACCTGGAGATCTGTGATCCCTTCTTTGTTAGTCAGTACTAGATCTAGGATAGCCCTGTCTCTTGTGGGTTGCTGTACCAGTTGTTTGAGGCCCTCCCCCTGCAGGGAATCCACTATGTGTCTAGTTCTGGCCGATGTTCCTGCTGGTATTGACCAATCTGTATCTGGCATGTTGAAGTCTCCCATTATCAGAACCTCCCCTTTAGCTGTCATGTTTTGTATATCCTCTAACAGTAATGTGTCTATGTCCTCCCCCTGGTCTGGGGCCTGTAGACAACCCCAGTTCTTATGGCTGTCCCATTTCCTGTTTCCAGGGTGACCCACAGTTCTTCTGGCTCATTATGTGTATTCTGAATTTCTGTAGCTTTGATATTTTCATTAACATACAGGGCCACTCCTCCCCCTTTTGCACCTCGGTCTCTTCTGAACAATACATAGCCAGGTACTGAAGTCTCCCAAGTGTGGTTACTGGTAAACCACGTCTCACTAATTGCTACTATGTCCAGTTTAGCCTCTGACATTATTGCCTGCAGGTCTGGGATCTTATTTCCAGGCTGTGAGCATTTGTGTACATGATTTTCCATTGGCCAGATTTTGGTGTGTTAGTTGTTGGGTGAAGTTTGGCATTACCCTGTGCATCGTATGGGGAGACAAACCTTTTTCTTACCTGGTGATGCAAATGAGCGGCAAACACGCTGAATTCCTGTTTGACCACTAGCTGAGGGGAGGGTGTTCTTCCCATTCGACGGATGGGGTGCTGCACCCTCTCCCCATTTGCTAGTTTAAATATTCTGCAAAGACGCCAAACTTCTGCCCCAATGCACTGACTCCTCTTTAGTCAGATGCAGTCCATCAAATTTAAAGAACTTTCGCTCCCAGAACTGTTGCCAGTTTCCTACAAATCTGTGTCCTTTTTCTGGCACCAGTCCTTGAGCCACGGTTTAGCTCCCCTATCTCCCCTTCTCTGACCTTCCGTCCATCTGCTCCCTTCTCCCAGACTGGCAGGATCTCAGAGAAGAGATGCCGGACGAAATAGATGATAGTTTGTCACCCAGCCTAGTCAGGTGTTCCTTGGTTCTCACAACTGACCGGCTGGCGAGATCATTAGTCCCTATGTGTACTAGGACATCAATGTTTTCTCCTGCTTTGTGAACAATTTTAGCAATGCGGTCAGTGTCTCCTCCTGATGTACCTGAGACATCTGACCATCACCCTGGCTGGAGATGGGTATCAACTCCCAATCATGGAGTCTCCTATGATCAGAAGTTTTTTGGATTTCCTTTGTGCTTGTTTAGTTTTGGTTCCTGATTTGGGTGAGTATTGTTGTGCCAGCTCCTGTGCCGCAGTGTCCTGCTCTGCAGTGTCTTCTGCCTCTTTATTTGATTTCAGAGATAGAGGCAGATACCTGTTTGTAGTGTTTTTACCCATAAAGGTGATTGATCTGACTCCAAAAACTCATGTTGATGAGCATGGATGAACAGTTTTTACCCATAAAGGTGATTGATCTGACTCCAAAGTCAGGCAATGCAAAGTCTGTGCTATTACTCCACTAATATGATAGGCCCAGGGCCATGGCAAGTTCCAACACCCCCCTCTTCTCTAGGTGCGCTCTTAAAGTATGTTGACTGTATCACGGGCACTGATGACCCCCCCAAAAAACGTTGTAAAGAGGGTGTCTGTTTATTTCCACCATTTGGGGGGAATGCTGTGGGGCAGGTTATGCAGGCAGTAGGCTAGTCTAGGCATAGCCATCATCTTAAGGGCTGCAACTTTTCCTGGGAGTGATAAATTAAGCTTGGCCTACCATTGCATATCCTGCTTAAAATTTTACAGGAGCGTAGGTAAATATTTGGTTACTAGAATGAGTCTCATGGGAGTGATGGTCATACCATCATACCCAATGCCCTCTGGGGCCCATTTCACATGATGTGAGCCTGTACTGGCCCAAGTAGGGTCCCCCTCTTTTATTGGCATCACTTCTGTTTTGGTTCAATTTATTTTTAGCCCCGAGATGGCCCCATACTGTTCGAGGGTGGTGAGGGCCACTGGTACAGAGTTTTCAACTTCTGATAGGAGGAGAAGAAGAAGGTCATCTGCATACAGCAAGGTACTGTATGATCTGGCTTCCACCACCTTTAATATTTGGATTTTGGCATAAAGTTGTATTGAGCGGTTCCATGGCCAGCAGGAAAATTAAAGGACTGAGATGGCATCCTTGGCATGTGCCTCGTTGAAGTGGGAAGGATTCAGATAAAAATGCCATTAGTGAGCACCCTTGCAAAAGGTTTAGAATATAGAGTTTTAACCCAGGTAATGAAAGTGGGGCCTATTCCCAGTTTTTGTAGAGTATACCAAATGTAATTCCATTCCACCGACTCAAACGCCTTCTCTGCGTCAGTGGTCAAAATAGCTGCAGATTCTGGGGATTGGTGCGCCATCTGAATTAAGTCCAAAACAGCTCTGATATTATCAGATGCCTGTCGCCCTTTCGTTAAAACCTGATTGGGATTTATGTACCAAGTAAGGAAGAGCCTCCTCCAGACGCATGGCCGTGACCTTAGCAAGTATCTTGACATCAGTGTTTAAAAGGGGAAATGGATGAATAGTTGGAGCAGTTTGTTGCATCTTTGCCTGGTTTAAGCAAAACAGTGATAGTTGCCTCTCTCATAGTAGAAGGTAACAAACCATGTTGATGAGCATGGATGAACAGTCTAAGGGTATGAGGTGAGAGCAGGAGTTCAAAAGCTTGATAGAAGTCAGTGCTAAAGACATCCGGCCCTGTGACTATTCCTTTCATTAGTCCACAAATAGCCTGGGTGACTTCTGCCTGAGAGAGGTCCTTGTCCAAAGCTTGTGCAATGTCTTCAGGCAGTTTGGCCAAAACAATCTTGGAGAAAAACTCCTCTCAATTAGCTAGGGTGCCTGTAAGCTTAGCTGTACATAACGCTGAATAATATTCTTGAAACGCCTCACTGACATCCTTAGGGTGTGTTAGCAGCTTCCCTTCAGATGTTCTAAGGTGGGATATTTGAATATTTGCCCTTTTCGTTTTAAGCGTTTATGCTAACAGTTTACTGGCCCTTTCACCATTCATCCAATAACTCTTCTTGAGAAAGAAAAGCGATCTTTCTGCTTGCTCGTGCAAGAGCTTGTTGAGGTGATATTTGGCCACCATGACTTTGTGCAAAGTCTCAGACGAAGGAGAGTTTGACGCATAGAGTTTTGCCTCTAGGTCTTTTAGTTGGGTTGAAAGATGGCGCACCTCTTGTCTGCATTTCTTATTCTCTTTTGCAGAATCAGGACACCTAGTAGCACAGCACCACCCCCAGCACCCGCCCACTATGTATTCAAGCCCAGGACAGAACCCGTATCCCATCTCCACCTACCATCCCCCTTCAGTGTCAAAATAGTAAATCTAGAGAAAATGTGAAGAGGGTGTTGATCTGTGATGGTCAGAAGGTGAGCTAAATGTCAGGGAAGGGAGGCAAGAAACCTTCTCATCAATCATACCACAGTAATTGTAAGCTGCACCCCGATATTGAGAATCGCCTCATGGCTGCTGAACACTGCCAAAGAAACACTGATTGAGGGTGAGGGAATGGAGACTAGTGCTATAAAAATAAGGGGGGTTCTTGTGTCAGTTCATTGTCCACTTCAGAAGTGCTAACTGGTCTTGTTTTAGCAACACTGCAATCTGAGCACAGTACCGTTGGGGGGATAACTCTAGTCCCAAGCTGCCCAACAATCGCAGATTCACACAGCTGCACAGGGCTGTTGCATGAGCATTGGAAATTGGTAAGAGGGGGAGGGGGTGTGACTGATGAGAGATCAACCAATGAAATTGCGCTGTTGTTTGGCAACAGCTTCACAGAGTCAAAGGGCGCCAAAATAGGAACTGGAGAAAGTACCCAAAGCAGCCTGGCTGGAGCAATATATTTCAGCTAGAGAAAAACAAAAGTATGTCTCCAGTGTGTTATCAGCCGCATAGTGGAGCAATAAACTGTAAGGCTGAACGTAACCTGAGGACTCTTCTCTCCTATTACCGACCTATTCCCTAGAACAGATCCCTGAAGACAACCAGAAATTAAATTAATATGAACCCTGATGTTACATCTTTGAGAGATCCAGTATCAGTTACTCCTACCTTCCCCCATCCCAACATATTGTTCCAGAAAAACAGTAAAAGTCCAAAGTGAATGCCCCTGAATAGCAACTTACACACTTCGTAGCATTATCTGACCTGCAGATACTTACAATTACGTCAGTGAGATCCCATACATAAAAGTGACACTAGTCCACTTTATTCTGTAATATTCGGAGCCACCGCATTTCAGGTGGTTGGGCTCTAGTTCGTTGATAGTTGCTGTTTATTATTCTTTTCAAAAAATCAAGGCCCAACTGGGGTGGAGAGACACCTCAGCCCTCTGTAATAGATTTAGAAAGATTGGATCTGTATCCTTGCTTTGGAGGTTTCTGCAGTATACCGGGGTCTGATTAGGGAGTCTTGGACAGGAAAGGTGACAGGGTCCCAAAGTGGATGCAAGGAGAGTTCAGGTTCCATGGGAGGGGTAGCTGATTCAGGCAATGACTTATGGAAACCACAGCTCCTGCTGTGACTAGCATGAAGAAACTAGGACTGCGGTCTAGTTTTCTGCCTACCTCTATGCCTTTGTCTTCTCAATTTCTGTAGTTATCATGGCTCGGATTCTGGTGCTGGGTTGTTGAGCAGTTTTTGTGGGGTCTTTTTGCTGGTTGGATTTGGCCCCTTCCCTCTTGTGGTCTTTGTTAGCAGAGGATGCAGCAGGAGGGTTCGCTGGCCGGGATGACTTGTTGCGTGGGAATGTGTGAACTTCCTGAGGAAAGTTAAAGCGGTACCACTTGTCCTCACATAATACCTGCAGGGTTGCTGGGTAGCGCATATTATAGGGTATTTTATTTTGTGTCTGTTCCTTTCTGATACTGTTGAAGGCTTTACGGTGCTCTGCTAGATCTCGTGAAAAATCCTGAAAAATGTGAATGCGGTGCCAATTCCAACAGAGAGGACCCCTGTCTCTGGCCAGTTAAAGAATTTGCTCTTTCACACTGTAACATAATAGATAGCTCCTGTCTATAACCCCCAATGGCTCTGTGAGTCCTTACATGTAACTTTGTCACTAGGTGCGAAACATCTGCACATTATATGCCTCTACAACCCGCCCACCGGAGGGGTGGAAAGTTTCCAGGAACTACTCCAACTAACATCCCAAGCGATTAACATGAACGAGGCCATCATACTTGGTGATGTAAATCTAAACTGGCTGGGCCCGTCTCATAGCACTCTTGCATCTCTAGTCCAAGGTCTTAACTTCCACCAGCTTATAACTGAGAACACCAGGATGATTAACTCCCAGTCACGTACGCTGTTAGACTGGATCCTTACAAACAGACCTGAACATATGACAAAGGCATACGTCCTGGCTGATGCTATAACTGACCACTCACCCACTATCTGCCACTGGTG